>KN834749.1:1665687-2265687 GCA_000827265.1 Collybiopsis luxurians FD-317 M1 | reverse complement strand
CCTTTAATAGATGTCTTGCGACCGTGGCTGAAGGCGTCTTTCCTACTGAAAATATCAGAAATATCGCCATCATTGCCCACGGTAAGTACCAAAAAAAAACTTGCCCAGCAAAACTGAAAATTTCTCGCAGTCGACCATGGTAAAACGACACTCGTCGACCAACTCTTACGCCAATCGGGGACCTTGAAACGCCTTAGTGCGCTTGAACAGCTTCAGCTTACTCCGGCTTCATCTTCTCTGGCTGGAACCACAGCAGACTCTGCCGTTGATGGGGGCTTCATTACGCGGGTCATGGACTCAAATGATCTCGAAAAGGAACGGGGAATTACTATTCTGTCCAAATGCACGAGTATCATGTACCAAGGAAATCTTATTAACATTGTCGACACGCCTGGACACGCAGACTTTGGTGGAGAAGTGGAACGTATAATGAGTATGGTTGATGGCGTCGCTTTAATAGTAGACGCTACGGAAGGGCCCATGACACAAACTCGCTTCGTGCTGTCCAAGGCTCTGAAAAGAGGGCTCAAGTAAGCTCCTGTGCGTCTTGCGTGACACTTTTAAATAATTTCATCTGCAGGCCCCTGGTTGTAATGAACAAAGCTGACAGACCAACTTCGCGGCCTTTACAGGTCGAAAGCGACCTCTTTGATCTTTTCGCCACCCTCGGAGCCACGGATGATCAAATGGAATACCCTCTACTTTACGCGTCTGCGAAGCAAGGTTGGGCACAGTCCGAAGCTCCAGTTATCGGCGCACAAACCCCGGAAGTCACCGACGCGTCCACTGAAGTAAGCACCGGGATGACACCTCTTTTCGACCTGATTCTCTCGCACGTCCCCCCGCCGACGCATCTAGATCGCACTCAGCCATTTTCCATGCTCACGGTACAAATTGAAAACGATCCTTATGTGGGTATGCTTTACCTCGGTCGAATTCAGTCTGGATCGTTGAATGTTGGTGATAATCTGCTGGCGCTTGACGCTGATGGGAATGAATGTGGTGGAGGAAAGGTCAAGAAAATCTTTAGTCGAGTTGGTATGGACCGTGTGGAGAAGGAATTCGCGGGCGTTGGTGAAATCGTCAGCGTCGCTGGTATCAAGATGACCAAAGGTGGAGGTGTGAACGTCAGTTTGGTTGCGACGGAAGGATGGGGTGAGGGAGGTCCTAAACCTCTCGAGGCATGTGCTTTGTTTTTCGGCGTTTTTTGTTCTAATTTCTGTCCGTCTAGACTACTCCGATTGACCCTCCTACAATCTCCATGTTTGTTTACCCCAACGATGCGCCCTTTGCCGGCCGCGAGGGCACTAAACTAACTTCTCAAATTATCCGGGACCGCATCTTAAAGGAAGCTGAAACCAATGTTGCTCTCAAAGTCCTCCCAGGCCCCACTTCCGAATCCCTCGAACTTCGCGGTCGAGGTGTTCTTCACCTTGGTGTCCTTTTCGAGACCCTCCGCAGGGAGGGTTTTGAACTCACCATTGGTCCTCCCAAAGCCGTCATGATTCCCGATCCAGACCACAGAGGTCCACGAAAGGGTCACCAAGGACTGCTTGAGCCAATTGAGTCATGCACCATCCATGTCAAGGAGGAATATGCTGGAAAGGTTGTTGAGAAACTCACGATGCGCAAGGGAGAAATGCACTTGTATGAGAATGGCGATCCTGAGGAAGGCTGGGTGAAGATTGAGATGGATGTCCCTGCTCGAGGCTTGATTGGATATATGGCTGGGGAGTTCAAGAACGATGTTCATGGGGAAGGGTAAGTGCAAACTTTCACACGTCGTGTCAAAGTATTGACAACTTGTCAGAACCCTCAATCATTACTTTAAAGACTACCAGCCCTATAAAGGGCCCATTGATACTGGACGAAACGGCTCGTTGATCTCTATGGCTAATGGCGAATCTTCTGCATACGCCATGGCGCCTCTACAAGCTCGAGGGGTACTTTTCATCCAACCCCAGACTAATGTATACCCCGGAATGGTCATCGGAGAATGCTCGAAAGCCCAGGATCTCTACGTCAATCCGTGTTTGAAGAAACAATTGACGAACATCCGAGCAGCAGGGGCTGATGAAAAGATTGTGCTTGCTTCGCCGAGAACGATGACGCTCGAGGAGAGTATGGCGTATATGGCGGATGATGAACTGATCGAGGTTACGCCGAAGAGCGTTAGACTAAGGAAATCAATTTTGGATCCGGACAAGAGGAAGAGGATGGGTGGAAAATAGACTTCAAAAGTAGAGTATAATATAGACATAGATTTAGACTTAATTACCCGTATAATTCACGATAATGCTCATTATTCACCACTCATTCAAATTCTTATCGTGTGATATATTGCTGCAAGAGACTCGCAGTATTATACAAGTCTATGCTACAGTCAAATCTTGGCCTTCCCCAACGAATGTTCACGGCCTATTGAAAGGACAGTCAATGTAAATAACAGCGAAGAGTACGTGGTATAATGTACCTGAAGCAACCAGCGTTGACGGGGCGAATCCGAAGCACTCGTCTGCAAGTTTGATGTTCTGAGGATGCGAGGAAAACATTGTAACGAGGACTGTAAGTTATTTCACCGAGAAATCTACGTACCATTTCGCCGGCAATTACCCGTACCTATGGAGGAAGAAAAATTAGAATTATTCAAGTTCTACAGGAGCTAAACTCACCATTGACCAGTGATGCACACAATGAAGGCCAGCAAACCATAATTCTCTCGCGAAACTTGTTTGGAAAGTCTTAAGAAAATGTCAGAACCGATTCAAAGACAGATTCTGCGCACATACTTGCGAGAACGGAGTGACTGCGTTCAAAGTTATGGGTTCGTTCCAATTACAAGTAGGAACGATGTCCTTGAGACGCTGCATCGTTTCCATTAATGCTGTCCGAGCAGCAGCCCGATTTGTCTCCATTGGGGTGTTCCGACTTCGGACATCATAATTTAAAACATAGGGAGGGGGAGAAGTTATACAGGTCAAGAGAAGTTCAAAGTGATCTCGAGCGTGTCGTAGATGCTTTCCTGAGATTTGGTGTTAGTGCAGGAGGAGGCTGATTTAGAATCAGAAACTGACCGATGGTGGATCCAGGTAAAAACTTGGACTGCACAGTCAACTGCTCATCGTGCTCAAGATCGTGATCCAAGAGGTCTACAGCTTGTTTAAGAACAGTTTGAGCGACGAAAAGCAGATTGTTAGCGTTGTCATCGGGCTGTACGCTCATTGACAATAGTGAGGGTTGGAAAGCAAGAGACATCCTTAGAGAGATGGAACCCTCTGGGCCAAATTATATATTCAAATCTAAGCACCGAGCAATGCGTTTACAATGCGGCAAACTAACCCTGAATTTCTACATACTAGATACATGCAGACGAGGCTGTTCCTCCACTAAATTTCGAAAAACCCATCAGGCCAAGCTTTCCGAACTCAAAGGGAGACTTTTTCGAGATTTCTCTGCCAGAGTTTAGCCCAATAATAGCAATTACGAAGAAATTGCGGGTGAGAGACAGGAAGGATGTCGATAAGGGAATTCAACCGTCGTCGTCACTCTGGTACAAAGAAAAGGACTTGAATTTTTAATTTTGAGAATTTATACAGAACCCAGAATTAGGGTTTAGGTCGGAAAGCACTGGCATGACCAAATGCGGAAAGGTAAATTCAGTTTTTTCCTTCTTCCTCCGACAATGCTCTCGTCAATCAGGAAAGCGGGCTCTTTGGCTCGTGTAAGTATCCTCTACATTCAATTTATATATTTCTTAATTATTCCAAAGGCTGCATCTGCAGGTCAGAGGCGTTTTCTTTCAATTCACGAGCACCAGTCTGTCAAACTCCTCAATGCGGTCAGTTCTCGTCGCTTGAAGTAACAATGTATCTGCTAAATGTCCAATGTACTCCAGTATGGCATCCCAACGCCAAAGAGTATCCCTGCTGCTTCCCCTCAGGAAGCTTTCGACGTAGCCAAGAGCTTTGGTATACATCTGTACCTTACCGGTATCCTTACCAGTCCTCATACTTTTCATCCAAGGTCACAATAGACTCGTCATCAAGGCTCAAGTCCTTGCCGGTGGTCGCGGAAAGGGCAAATTTGACACTGGGCTACAGGGTGGTGTCCACATGGTTGATTCGTACGCAGTTACAGGTTTTGGTTTACAGACATGTCATTCACGCGCCCAACAGTCCCGAACAAGCCAAAGAATACGCAGAAAAGATGCTCGGTTCAAAACTTATCACAAAGCAAACTGGCGCTGGTGGACGTATCTGTAATGCTGTCAGTATGCTTCATTCGTCAGTTGGCTTCGCTGGTCCCTGATCTTTCTGCTAGGTTATGTTGGCGGAACGCCGTGAACCAAGCCACGAATACTATGTCGCCGTCTTAAACGACCGTATCACTCAGGGTGTAGTCCTCGTTGCCTCTGCTCAAGGTGGTATGAACATCGAGGAAGTCGCCGCGAAAGATCCCTCTGCCATTATCACTACTCCCATCAGCCTTGAAACCGGTCTAACCAAATCCGAGGCTCTCTCAGTTGCGGGTAAACTCGGATTTAAAGAAGGCGCAGCCGACGAAGCAGCGGACATTTTCATGAACCTCTATCGTATCTTTAAGGAAAAGGATGCTACACAGATTGAAATTAACCCAATGGCTCAAACAAAGGATGGTCAAGTGCTCTGGTAAATGCTTACTTGTCGGGTGGTTTTCATTGGTGATTAACACACTGGATTAGCATGGATGCCAAATTCGGGTTTGACGATAATGCGGAGTTCCGTCAAAAGGACATCTTCGCTCTGCGTGACATCACGCAAGAAGAGGCATCAGAAGTTGAAGCTCAGAAAGCCAACCTCAATTTTATCAAGCTCGACGGAAGTATCGGCTGCCTGGTTAATGGGGCCGGTCTTGCCATGGCCACTATGGATGTTTTATCCCTCCATGGTGGAAACCCTGCGAACTTTCTCGATGTCGGAGGGTGAGTGACGATTGAGTGTCTGGTTAATCTGCTCTCATGATTTTGCAGAGGTGCTACCCCCGAAACTGTGAAGAAGGCATTTGAGATTTTGCTCTCCGATCCCAAGGTCAAGAGCATCTTTATTAACATTTTCGGAGGTACACAACTCGATAGTTCATGTCATGCACGAACACTAATAGATTGCCAGGTATCATGCGTTGCGATTACATTGCCGAGGGTGTCATCAAGGCAACTAAAGAGCTCGATCTCAAGATTCCTTTGGTTGTGAGATTGAAGGGTACGAAGGAGAATGAGGCCAAGGAGTACGTTCTATTCCTTGGAGTAACTTTTGACTAATCGATCTCTTTTACAGAATGATTAGACAATCGGGTCTGAAAATTGTTGCCTTTGATGGTTTAGACGAGGCCGCCGAGTCTGCTGTTCAGCTCGCCTCCGCATAGAGCTTATCTTACTGGGATGTGCACACTAATCTTAATATTTATTCTTTCTTCGTACTGGACTCATAACGAACTGATTAAGCAAGCGTGAAGGGTTTCTGTTCTTTTAGTCATGGAAGGTGGGACAAGAAGTGTTCGAGGGTAAGAGAAATACAAGAAACTAAAAAGCAGTGAAA
The DNA here is from genome assembly GCA_000827265.1 of Collybiopsis luxurians FD-317 M1. NCBI lineage: Eukaryota > Fungi > Basidiomycota > Agaricomycetes > Agaricales > Omphalotaceae > Collybiopsis > Collybiopsis luxurians. The sequence continues at coordinate 2,260,114 of KN834749.1, read as the reverse complement.
GAAAAACAGTGCTTGATTCAAGCTTGATTCGTTGAACTTATAATTTCTAGCGTTTGTGGCCTGGAACTACTCAATTTACAAGTGCTGATAAATATCGACCACGCTGTCTTGCGACTGACCTTTCGATCGCGTTTGTAAGAGACGTGAAGCTTTTAATGGAGGGATGCCTTCGGTGTTGAGTACGTTGAGTTTTCATTGAAGTTCGGCTTCACTGTCTTGATTCGCGGTTCGGAACCTCAGGTGCAACACGAAGAATCTATGTTTTTACCACACCCAGAGGCACTGGGTTTCAAATGCCCGAGTTTCCAGATGGCATTGGAGAATGGGAGTTCTTTCATCTTGAACTTGATCATAATCACGGTCTCGGGCGTTTCAAGCCTTATCTCAGGTGCAAGTCGACTCAGATGCACTCTTAAAGAACGGGTGTTCAATGAACAGGAGGATACGTGATAGTAGTGTTTGCGATGTACTCCATTCAGACTTGTGTTTTTGACTACTTTTTTGCTAGGCACTTAAGTACCTAAGTATATCACACTAAGTAAAACCCCATAGCTGAGTGGGTATGAGTATAGAAAGAATTTGACACTCTTGAAGACAAAACATGCAGCCAAAAAAGAAACAAAAGCATAAAAAACTATAGACAACAGCAACTATGTACTTGAGAATCATTTGTCCGTTTACCAAGGTTGTCGTGATCCACTAAAGGAGCCTGCAGGAGCAAAAGGTTGAGGAGGCAGCGGATGATGTTGGGGTGGATGAGGATGAGAGCCGTCGTTTCGCCCAGGGGTTGTTCCACCCCGCCCTGCATGGACTGGCATCATTGCCGGACTTCCAGCGGGGTACATAGGCATAGCAGGAACAGCATGCGAGACAGCAGGACTCATCATCGATACCGTTCGTCCCCCACGGTTAGGCGTGCTCTGCTGGGAAGGTGCAGACATATTTGGAGGATGCATGGAATACATTGGTTGGGGAGCACCTGGGGAATGGTACGGCATCATTGGGGGATTCGGGTAGTTAGCAGTCATCGGCCTCATCATTGGTGAGTTTTGTGTATTTGGACTTTGCAAGGGCATCCACACAGGGCTATACGGCGGCATGTGGCCGTTTACTTGCATTCTGTTGGGCGGTATAGGACTAGCGTGAGTATACATGACACCAGGTGCGGGAGAATGGCTCATCATTGGAGAAGGATGGAAAGAACCGTACTGTGGCCTGATGTTCTGACTGGGTGGTTGGACCGGGGGTGGAGGATATGCGTATGGTGCTGTGGTGGTAGGAGTCGGTCGGGCAACCGGCGCAGTTGTGGAGGGAGGGGAGATCGTCGGTCGATGCGGAGCCATGCCAGTTGAAGAGGGAACCTGCTGAAACGCTCGCGTAACTTCGTGTAGAGACATCCTCGAAGGTGCGATGCTTGTTGGCGGAGGGGTTTCACCGTCCTCGGATTTCACATCTTGGATGGTGAATGGCACCGTAGGGAGATCGTCTGTGATTCCATCTAGCGAGTTCACTGGATGCAGTCCTGGTTGATTCGATGTCTGCGACCAAACGGCCTTGAGATGCTCAGGATCCGGAACCCGAACCGGAGACTCTTTCACTGATAATCCAAGCGAAGACCTGGCCCAGGGTGGAGTGTGATGCGTCGGAGGTGTTATGGGAGCTCGATCCGCCTGCGATACATGAACGTAAGAATTGATTCGCAACCAAAATGTAATTCAAAAAGAAACATACCGAATCTTCCGAGCTTTTATTACTCTCTGTCTTGCCACTATGAATTAAGGAGGGCAAGCCAAATTGCGAAGACGATGGGGATGAAGGTTTCGTAATACTCGATGAAGATGATTGAGTACCACTCCCAGATCCAGATGTACTGACTGTAAGAACCTGAGTGGTCGTCGGGATAGTCTGAGCACTCTCTGGATCCGGAGTCGTTTTCGACGGTATTTCCAGCTCTACGGTAGCGAAAAAGCTCACAGATGACTTTGACCCTGAATCTGTATTCACGACGGCATTCCGGTAAAAGCCAACACCTGAACCTGCGGGCATTTTGGGCTGGGATCTGGCGCGCATTCGACCAGAAGAGTTATCTTCACTTTCGGTCAACAATTCTTCGGTTTTCTTGGCTTCAGCTGAAGCTGGCTCAGGTTCAGGTGGAGGCGATCTGCTTGTCGTGTTCAGACCAACGGCAGATTCAGACTCCTCGACATTTACCCTGGCAGGCTGATTTGACTTCCGCCATGTCGAGGCTCCGTCAGCGCCTGTAGGTTTACCAAAAGCACCAGCAGATGGCACTGACCGTGATGATAGAGTTCGAGAAGGAAGATTTACTCTAAGGGTAGATGGACTCGCTTTCGGTAACGAGACTGGATACTTCAACTTCCCCTTGTAACCGCGGTAATAGTACGATTTCTGGAATAGCACGGTGTTTAACGATAATTCTTTCTTCGACATACCATCCACAGGAGGAACGAACGAAAGGATGTCCCACCGGAACGGCTGATACTTGTTGTATGCAGCCATCTGTCTTCGATCAATAGGCTCCCTACGTACAGAATTCTTCGGAAGATTGACCGTGAAAACGTTCCATGCGGGTTTTGGAGACCTCGGCGGTTCTGGACATGTCGATGCAAAGGGCTCAATGGGCTGAGGCTCACCTCGGAAGGCAGGAGAAATCCGGCGCTCAGGTCTAGACGGAGAGAAAGAGGGTGATGGCACGGAGAGATGCTTCGGCGATGATTCGGGGGGAGAAGATTTATGTTCCTCTTCGTGCATCACGTCTAATGCACCCTTGATACGAGACATGGCATCGTCCAGAGCGGACATTGCAGCCTCTTTGTATTGATTCCGCCTTGCTGCAACCGGGGGAGCACTGGGTGCTGCGGAAGGTTTCTCTACCGGGGGCGGTTTAGATGGCGCAGAAACGACAACTTCGGGAGCGGCAGGTTTTGACTGGCGTGTCGGGTGAGAAATATCATCACTTGGTCGGTTTTCGTCTTGCTGAGGAATAGAAGAACTACGGGAAAGTTTACTTGTTCTCCAATGTGAGGTATCGGAGCGCGTGCTCATACTCGGGAGAATCTCTGCCGCTGGAGCTGTGGACGTCGACGGTTCTTCCTCGAAAAAGTCGCTAGCGACTGGTCGCCGTGACTTTACAGGAGACATAGTCGTGGCCGCCTCTGTTTTCTGCGAGGCCTCAGATTCCTCTCCAGCCGTTTCTGTAACCCCGACAAATTTTGCCAAATCAGAGTAATCAACTACCTCCAACTCTGAAATTGAATCTACTTGGTCCAAAGCAGATGGTGGCGGCGTAGCAAAAGACATTGCACGAGGACGCTCTGGTGGAGGGGGTGGCGAGGCTTGCCGGGTTTGAATCGGAGGAGCATGAGGTTTTGTCCTCCAAGATTCTGCAGAACCTGAGGGAATAACGGGAGTATTGGGAGCAAATGAAGAAGTTTTTCGGGAAAAAAGAGGTTTGGAGGACGGATCCTGAGTTTGCGAAGACGGCGGTGCCCATGCGGATGAAGATCTATGCAGCTTCCCAAATGAAACACCATTCACTTGAGCAGTAGACGGCTTGGCTTGCTGCACGCTGGAAACCGCCTCTTGGATGATAGTGGATACCTTCAGCTCCTGTTGGCGAGTTAGATTGAAACAGAAGCAGATTACGATTGTCTTTTACCTGAGACTCTGCGGCTAAATCTTCTGTACTGGCCTTGGCCCTTTCCTGCTGGGTCATCTTCTCTCTTTCCACTTGCTCCTTCTCTGTCCTCTCTGCCTCTAGCCGTGCTTCCAACTCTGCAGCTTTCCGTCTCGCTCTCTCCTTTTCTTTTTCCCTCTCCTCCTCTTCCTGCTGTCGCCGCTGTTTCGCTCTAGCAGCGGCACTTTGCATTAGATCCTTCCTCACTTCATCTAACAATGGGCCTGACAACTGAGGTGCAGAAATCGAAGATTCGATAGTTGAAAGTACAGGAGATGCTCCAGGTGCTGCTGCTGCGGTATGAGACAAAACGGGAGATTGCGATGGATGACGAACAGAAGACTGCCCTGCTGAAGACGGTGGTCTAGCAGAGTACCTAGATTCACGAGAAGACTGTCTCCGCTCATTTAAGGAAGGAGCAGATGGGGGATGTGCGAGATGTGGGGGCAGTTGCCTGTTATTATCTCTGAAGCCCGAATGGCGGTTCACGGCGTGCGGTGGGACTGGCGGAGGAGCCATATTGGATAATCGTCTACCACGTTGGTCTGGTGGTACATCTCGTTCAAAAGGTAGAGAATTTGACCCCATTCGCGGACTACGATGGGGTAACTGCTGCTGATGTGGCGGAGCATCCCTATGCGTCACTTCGCGTTCCCTCAGCTTCTCATTCACACCATTGTACCCCCGACCACGATTCAGTCCTTCCCCAGGTGCAGGTTTCTGCAATAACTGAACATCATTACCACTGCCAAGGGAAGTAGCAGAATTACGAACGAATCGTGAGTCGGAACTCGGTGTGGACCGGCCCAAATCTCTCGCGTTATTGTAAGGTTCTAATCTGTTTGACCGCTCGTTGAAGAGGACCCGTGAAGATTCTAGCGGCGAGTGTGCAGACTGTGAAGTGGGAGGAGAAACGTTATTTGGTACTCTTGGACCTGAAGGAGGGGCAAAGTCGGGAGTAGGCTTGTTCCGTGGCCAGCTCCGGTCGAAATCGTCTGCAAATCGGTCTTCTTTGCTAACTGGTTCTGAGGTCTCTATGTCTTGTAAAGAATCCAAATAGGAAGCTGCCCGTGGAGGAGACGATACTGACGGTGCAGACTCAGTGTTTGTGTCAATCTTGTATTGTCTTCCATCGCCAAATTCAATAACACCGTCGAGGAAATTGTCGTCGTCTTCTTCCATCTACAAGATTTAAGTTGGGAATTGTCAAGGCTCCAACACACTGTACACTCACATCATCCCAGTGGTGGGCATTTGGATCCAAATGTACCCCTCTGAATGTATCAGCCTCTTCCATCCTCGCCTGCTTACTAGCCTCTGCCACCTCCGAGTCCTTCTCCCTAGACGACTTGAGCATGCGACCTACTATAACTCTATTAGACATGTCATTAGAGAAAAGCGAAGCCATACGGAGTACCTTGTGCTACCTCCGCAGCGGTAGGGAAGTCACTCTGCGTTCTAGCATCCGCACGTGTAGCACTTGCTGTAGCGGCGTTTGTCTTTCCCCACGCCGACTTTGCCTGACCTGCTGCACCTGCATGTCCCACTTCTCTGTGTATAGCCTGAGTTAAACCTACTGATCGAGGTTGTGGCTGAATGACTTTGCCGACATGGGGGAGTTGCGGTGCCGCGGGTACAGATGTAGATGCTGACGCTTGGGAAGGGGTGGGGGCACCATTAGGGGATGGATTTGCTACGGGAGGAGTGACAGATGAAGGCCTTGACCAACCAGGACCCGGAGAGGACGAGAGCTGGGACGTAGCTGTGAGTTTAGTTGTCACTAAACGGGGGTGTAAGGAAGAAGATGAGGCGGAAGACTGTGTTGTAGGTTTAGCTGTGTGAAACAAGATTAGATTTTTTTTGTGAAGCATTCTAAAGGAAAAACGGATCGCACCTCCAGATTTAGTTGAAACTGAGCTTAGCGACGTAGGAAATGCTGACGACGAGGTAGAATTCTTCTCCAGAAACTTCTTGTTGATATTTGAAGCATTATATTTTTTGGGATGGGGTGCAGCTGGGGTAGTGTTGGAACCAAGCTGAACAAGTGTCGGACGAGAATGCGAAGGGCCTTGAGCATTGTTTAAGAGAGCTGGAGAGCCCTTGCTGTCCAAAGCATCACTTCTGACGGTACCTGGGCCAAGCGGTACTGTACTGCCAGAACTAGCATTAGAACTGGAGCTATGGTTTGAGATGCTCTGAACAGCATGAATTGGACTCTCCAGCTGCTTCACCGCTAGAACAGAAGATGCCTCCGATGAACCTGAAGGACGTTGGTCGTTATGTGCCATAGACGCGTCTATCAAGACGCTTGGGTTAGTTTTTCGTGGAAGTCCAAGGACGATATGTTTCTGTGAGTGAAGAAATTAGAAGTAAAGGTTAGAGAAAACTACAAATCTAAAATGAGCGTTGTATTCATTCAACTTGCCTGGGGACGGTGTATCACCAGAAACGAAAGTCGCTGTTGTAAAGACTGACCGGAATGTGTTCGGGCAGTTATCCTAAACAGGTAATCAATTTGATCCGGTCCGAGGCGAAGTGCCACACAGACACTCAGAATCAGACATTTCAACTTTTTCGCTTTTACTACCATAATTTATTGGCATAGTTTCTACTTCTAATGTGTATACTACTTCTTGACCTCGGGCTCAGCTTTTGGTGGAGGTAGAGGCTTGAGGTCTTCAGGCCTACAAAGGATAATTGAGATAAGCTAAAAGTTTTGCATTGTACCCCCACACACCTGTTTGGCTTAACACCCTGGCCAACTTGCTCCCAAGGAGAAAGTGACTCAAAATTACTGAAGAAGGAGATCAGTTGAACGGCAGTAGTCCAAACTAGATCATACACTAACCGGAAGGCTTGGGTGAGTTGGAGCGGCTCGTAAACGACACGCTTGCGCTCTTCGTCATAGCGCACCTCGGTGTATCCCTGAATTTTGTTTCAGTCGCAGAACTGGATGTCAATGCTATTCACTTACAGTAAGAGGAAAATCTTTTCTTAGAGGGTGTCCCTCAAAACCTACGAAACGTTTAGGAACTCCACTTGTACAGAAAGCAGAAACTCACCATAGTCGGTCAAGATACGGCGACTACGAAATAATTAGATTCATGTATATGACTGAAACCGGAATAACCGTACAGATCTGGGTGGCCACTGAAGAAGATTCCAAACAGGTCCCAAGCCTCACGCTCGTACCTGCACCAAAAAGTTCACATCTCCAACTCACAACAATATTGTCAGGACGTACCAATCTGCACCTTTGAATACTTCCACTGCGCTCGGTACGTGGTCCCCTTCCCCGGCATACGTTTTGACCCTCACCCTTCCTGCAAACCTCACACTCAACAAATGATACACAACTTCAAACCTCTTTTCTCTCTCAGGAAAATCGACTCCACTAATATCCATCACACTCTTGAACTGGCATTGGGAATGGTCGCGGAGGAATGTGAGGACTGGGATGATTCCGGAAGGAGGGGTGTATAGAGTCAGCTCATCATTCAGCACAGAAAATTGCTGAATGAATTTGGGTAGACATTGCATAAGATAAGAGCCATAGGTGTGGAGTTTTTCAGCTGCCTCGGCGTATTTCTCAACGGCAGGATTGGGAGAAGTTTGTTCGGTGAACGGGGACGCAGAAGCTGGAAAGCCAGACGTGTAAATTGACGAATATCCTGATTGTTGCACCTTACCTCTGGACGACGTCGAGCCGTGAATATATCGAGTCCTTCTAGCCAGAGTCAGCGCAGAGCCTGCTCGGAAAGCAGGACGCATGGCTACTCGAGACAGCATGGTAAGTAGGTAACAACGAAATTTGGGCGCTTATTTTTGCGCCAACTTGTTCTCAAACTCCGATAATGTCAGAATCCGAGTCCGCTTCTGCACCAGAAATTTACGATTCTCTACCTTATTATGACGACGACCTCACAAAATATCCTTTTCTCAAAGAAAAAGTCGAGCAGGAATTAGCCCGCCAACCAAAACCACCATCAACTTTACATCCACGCGTTCCACCCGCACATCAGCTCTTCACGGTTCGTGTTGCAACTAACTGATCAACTGTCTTGCTTATCCTTGCTTCAGAAAAACCCCCTTCTTCAGGCTGAACTTGAGAGAATAGAGTCACACAAACCGATGCCGCCGTTAGACAATTTGCGATATCAGTTACCTGCCCCAACTTCAGTTCCTGCTACAGATGAAGAATGGAAGGCGGCTTTGGACAACGCCCGGGCACAATTAGAGCATCAAAGAATTCGGTATGTTGTAGTGTTTTTCAAATTCAAGATGTAAATGACGCGACGTCGGACAGACAAACCAATCTCACGTTACTACAAACATACGGCGCGAATTCGTGGAGAGTTCACAATTACCTCCTGGAAGCCTCAGTGAAACAGGTGGACCAAGCAGTGGAAGACCTAAAGAAGCTTACAGAAGAAGTGAACCGAGATCGTAAAAACTCCCAAGTATGTTATTTTATCGTTCTCTATCCCTTAATCTTATTCGGCATACAGACAAAAATCGGAGCCCAACTCACTTCGCTAGAAACGCGCTGGACAGAGCTCATTTCAAGTGTGCTACAAATCGAAATGGCAAACGTAGCATTGGATGCCGAAATAGACCGTTTGAACAAGAAAGAGGCGGAACTAGCAGAGATGGTATAATGGTAATTGTAAGGCATTTATAGTATGTACAATAGAGCTATCAATCATGGACTTCTGAACGAAATATTGTGCATAATACATATGAAGCAATTCGTCGTTCTCAAAAAGGAGGAAAATTAGTCGTGGGTATGTGGTGTTAAACCAAGAGTCACGAATCCTCGGTTTCCCCACTCCCTGTGTCCTTGCTTATGTCCAGCTTTTCGCTGTCCTTCGCGGCAGTTTCCTTGGTTCCCCATCCCATACGAGATACGAGATATTCTTGCCCGACGACCTCCACGCCAACTCGTAGAGCCTCCGCAACCAAATCCTCTACCCACTCATACTCATCCCAAAGTCCCATCCAAGCTCCCGGTACAGCCTGGGTAATTGTTGAATGGATGAGGTTGTGTTCGGGATCACAAAGGTAGAGCAAGAACTGAAGATGCTGCTGCTTGGACTGTTCTGAAGGGGCAGATCCTTCGGTAGTAGCCAACGAACTAGTAGACGGGACGCTATACGAAGTGAGGAACGGTTGAACACGCAAGTAGACGTAGGAATATGAGGTAGGGGATTGCAGTGATGATGCATTCTGCTTCTTCGCCTGCAGTACGGCATCCTTGATCTTGATGAGCTCATCCAGATTGGCCTAAACGAAGATGGGACGTTGAGATCCTATACAAGAGAATCCTTGGCGCACCCAACCTACCTGTGAGAGCTTGATGGCGGCTTCATAGCCTTCAACAGTATTGAGGTCTCTGGCGACGCTTCCCGCTTCTTCCTTGGGTCGAGACTCTTCACCTCTGTTCACGATCAAATCACCACCTTCGACTTGTTCCAAAATCTAGATGCATAATAACATCAAGATCCAGTGCTAATGAAACTCCTTGACCTCCACTTACCCTTGACATTGATCGATAGACAAGATTTTCTATCCCATCATAACCTCTCATATCGTGACTAAGCCAGACCTGGATGACTTCATGTTCAGAAATGGGAGGTGCAACAACGTTAAGTATATCAGTCAATGTAGATAAGCCGACTCGTTTGAAGTCTTGCCCTGTAAAAGAATTCCGGATTAGGAATCCATAGTAAGCACATTGAAGGGACTTACCAAGCTTATCCAGCTGGTGAGACTTTGCGTACTCCATGACACCTTCACGCCATTTCTGTGCTTGCTCATTCGTCGGCAAATTCTTCACCTGCTCGTCGACGACGGTCCGAGCTTGCTGCAATGCAACAGAGGCCGTAGTCCAGACAGATCCCCAGCCCCAGCCGCCTTTCGATGCAGCAGCAGGGGCAGGTTCTGAAGTCTCAGCGCTGGCTGCAGTCTTGGAGTTTGTAGGCGGTGTACCGGACCTGATGGGGGTTGACGCGCCCGTAGAACTTAGCGAAGAGCCTCCTAGTTTGACACGTTCTGTGCTTTTCCTCAGCATAGGACCTCCAGATCTTGAAGCCGGCCTCTCAAGAAGCGAAGCCGTAGATCGTGTAGGTTCTGAGCTTTTCTGGGTTATTTCGTCAAGGAAGGCAAGCACTTCGGTTTCATTTTCCGGAGCTGGACCAGTTGGTGCTGCACCAGAAGCCGTGCCGCCGCTGTCTATGGGTGTGAAAGAATCCAAGTCATCCAGAAGCTGAAGGGCTTCCTCCTGTTTACTCTTGGATTTCGAGGACATGGTGCAAGAATGTGATAAGCGCCTGCCGAAGAGGACACGTGCTTCTGAGCAGTGAATTCTGCAGAGTTCAAACGGGTCCAAACTTCAAGTTAACCACAGCTACTTTGAGTTAAACGTACAGAAGAAAAAATGCCGAGGAAGAAAGATGCAGCAGAATTAAGCCCTACTGAGGTCGAGCAAATTTGGGCCGATGGTGAGTGGGCAATTTGTCGTGGCAAATTTGGTACTCTCATAGCAGGCTCAATTCTTCAGCCATCGCTGAAGAAGGTTACAACGACTCTGTGACGACCGATTCCAAGGGGGAAAAACTCTGGGAAGTGGGTATGCTATTGACTTTTTACTGATCTCAATCGCTGCTTCACTAAGGTTTTCAGAAAAAATCCTTGATGACCGTAAGCGGGGTAGGACAGTCGTATGTATAAGTTTCTTATATTCCCCGTCTTCTTTTCGACTTCAAATCATCTCTCGGGCAGGAGTATCTAATTAAAGTAAGTGCGTAGCCGTGTCCTTTGACTGTAGGGTTTTCTCAATTTCGAACTCGAGTGGCGTGGCTGGCCTACAAAATGGAATTCGTAAGGACTTGGAACTTGCTATCTTGCGCCCTATGAACGTATATTTTCTCCCACTGTAGATGGGAGCCTGCCTCCGGGCTTGCTCAGTGTGATCTAGCCGCCTATCACTCCAGGAAAACTCATAGTCTCCTCAATGGATCAAAAACCAAGCGCAAAACAAGTGCGAACTCCAGGAAGATTCAAGTGGAGCAAGAACATCAAAAAGACGTGGATGATGCACTGAAGAAATTGGTCATCATGATCCCCTCTTCTACGTCGAGTCAACGTGCCGCTGAAAATGCAAGGGTAAGTGTGCTTCATCCAAAATTTAATTCAAGTTTGAATTCTTTGGGGCTCTTTACAGTTCCGGAGTGAAACTCCCAGTTCTAGTTCGTCAGAGGAAGAATCTTCCTCCGAGTTCGAGGTAAGTTCCTCTGTTTAAGTTTCGGCTCAATTTGAGATATCACTACGATTTACCCATTCAGACCGATATTCCAGCCCCCGAACACGACTTTGAGGTAAGTTTCTGTGCTTAAATTTCGAGTCAATTTGCGATCTCATAAAGATACACACGTTCAGACTGATATCCCAGCCCCCGCACAGAAGGTTCTCCCTACTATTTCTGAGAGTAGGTCCGGCAATAAAGTACCGAACAATGTAAGGGCCATTTTTTCAAATTCTTTCCAGCTTTTTCAACGAGTGTTAGGAGGTAGTCAAGCCTACGCCAACAATATTTGTGCCAAAAGATATAATTCTTGGTCTACACTCAAACCTCGAGAGAAAAGCGCGTCATCAAAAAGGAGCTGTCGCCCTACGCCCTCCGGATCTTTTCACAGATAGGTCGGAATCTGGAGGCCAGAATAGAACGTCAGGCATACAAGACAAAATCAATCGCCTTCCACTCGGTAAAAATTTCAAAGAGTCAGCACAACACGTGAATATACGGCCCGTACCAAATGTTCCAGAAGAAGAAGGTAATGAGGGGACGTTCGTAGATCTCCATAGACGCCGAACGCCAGTCCCATCGTGCGTAGGTTATTCTTATCCGCAATCTAAGAAAGCTGATTGGCGTGAATATAGCAGCCTCAATACTTCCGGCAAAATGGACGTGGGTGACAAAACGGAGAATGGATTTGTCCATCCAGCAGTGAAAGCCGACGTATACATGGGTGCCCCCGGTTCCCCGTACGAAAAATATTTTATGCACATGTCTTTGAAAATGACTGTTTTCTTCTTTTTTTTTTTTTCAGGGAACCTTCAAGCCTTCATCTACCTAGAGAGATGGATTTACCTGTATCTGAACCTTCGCTTGGCTTAACTTCCGATTTTGATTCCATGATGGTTGAACCCCTGTTTGGAGGTTTTGATAGCGATGATGATAACGATTTAATTTCGAAAGTGCTACCAGAAAATGAAGGTCAACCAGCTGGTTGCTCACAGACCGTGCCCCAGGAGCTGCAAAGGCTCAAGTTTGAAGACAAGGTCCTCAAGTGGCTGGTCAAAAATATTTCCACCACCACGTTGCTTTTTGGAGGGCTTTCAGAAGAGGCAAAGGCTGAAGCCGGTGTGTTACGCCAAGGTCTCGAACAAATCGTAAAGCGCAAAGGCAAAGATGAAAAACTTGCCGAAGCTGATCTCACAGGGTGCAAAATCGTTTACGTTCATGTCACCGAACTGAAGCATTTGAGCTGTCAAACCAAAGAAATTCGACGCAAGCAAGATCCGCTCTTTATTATTTATGGAACCAATGCCTCGAAAAACCTGTGTTTACCTGATGAGATTTTTCCTTTTGGTAACTTTCACTCAGTGCTATGTCGAGAATGTTACTTATTTAATTGTTCAGGTGGTATTTTGACTCTTACTGCGCAAGCTATAATAGAAAATCTAAGTAGACTGGACGAGATCATTGAGATTGCGGCTCACCCTCTTTGGGAAGTCTTCTTGCTTCCTTCCGTTGTTGGGCTGGCAAAGAAACAGTATTACGGTCAAGCCTGGGATAGGCAAGTGCATTTATAAACCAGCTAAATCATGGCTGAGGCTCACTCCCTTATCCAGAATCAATGAAACTTCGGTACTCGATGAGTTAATGGGCTCGATCGAGAAAGGTTCAATATCGCTCATCGAAAATCCTGCAAAGAATTGGAATGACCGAAAGGCAGTGTTTACTTTTTGCTCTCGCAGCGATATTATGGAGGAATGCGACCGTGCCATTTCCGCAAGACGGATTTCTCTGGAACATCACTTAACGGAATCTAATGAAGACATTGTTCAAAGTGTACAATCAATGTTTCTTCAACGAGAGATCATTGAGGATTACCGACGGTTCGTGGTACTGAAGGGGGAGAATGAAGAAATCTCTGGCCCCGGTGTAAGTACCGAGGAGTCTTCAGTAGTTTGGTGGACGCTTTTCACTCACTTTGTTACAGATTGAATTTTGGACTTTAGGAAAATTCGAGGTGGCAAAGATGTAAGTGGCTCGGAAGTTCGGACGGCTCGGACTCCGGTATCATTAGCATGTGATAAAAGTACTCGTAGTAGTTGCCAAATTAGGATGTAACTCTCTTTTGCTACGAATCCTCCACCATGGACACCGTTGAGAACTTGGTCTTGAACCCAGCATTTCACGATTTTCTCGCCATTATTAAGGGCGCAAGAAATGGTTTTGTGTATGGAGTCAAAGTTCGCTTTCCTCATGCCCTCGTCATGTCAATTCTGGTGATTTTCTAGCTGTATCTTCGTCCAAAGCTTGAGCTGATTCAAATTTACAAGTTTGGTCGTGGAGAGTAAGTGTTTTCGTAGTAGTGACCCAAGCCAGAGCTCGAACAAATATCCATAGTGTCATGTCGCGATTAAAAGTCATTTATCGCGCTACAAAACAACATGCTTTCAATTTGGCGAAATTCGTGTCACTTTACAAGACCCTTCTCTTGCTACAGAAGAATGCAAACGGAGGCAAGGAACGTAGCGCAGATACCTTCATCGCGGGGCTCATTGGTGGATACCTCGTCTTTGGAGAACGAACAGCGGTCAATGAACAGGTATGACTTTCGCCTTCTGCGTGTTACCGTATTTTGACCGTACGTGTTAGATCGTTCTCTACGTAATCGCCCGAGTCGTAGCGTCTTTCATTCCCAGATCGGGCTCATACTCTGCTTCACCGCAATCACCTCGAGCTTCGGCCGCCGTTAAGCCTATTCCCCCTCATCCCAGGTATTTCGCTGTGTTAGCCGCCATTTCATGGGGCGCGGTGATGTGGTTGTTCAAGGAGAGAGGTGAAACGATACAGCCCGGAATGTTCAACTCGATGACATATCTTTATCGTGATTCGGAAGTATGGAAGAATCTCAAGACCTTACTGTGGCATAATACCTAATCTCCGTACGTTTCGCTGGTTTCGGAATCATCATTGCATATACAGTGTAGAACGGTCTCCATGTAATAATTCACATTCGCTCTTTAGATGATAACGCATTTGACGACTTGTAGAGGCTAATCCATTGTTCTATACGTGTATCAGTACGTACTCTAGGGCGTATATTTATCGTTCACTCCAAACTACATCTTTGACCCATTTCCCCAATTTCCCTGCCGATGCCTCATCCACCCCTTTGCATCCAGCGAGCCTCAGATACGATATCTTCGAAGGAGGCTGGACGATGCTAGCGTGCATAGCCTGCAACAATGAAGAGCTGGAATTAGATTGGGACGAAGAAAGCTCTTGCTCTTTATTTCCTGACTCAGAAGCTTGCAACGGGAATCTGGTCCGACGGAGAGGCTTGATCAATCTACGAGCAGGTAAAACCGCTGAGTCCTTTTCAGTAGAACCTGATCTAAACGATTGTTTGGTGTTTCCTCCAATAGTGGTAAATGGTCCACCTTCATCTGCATCGGCGTGACCAGGATTATTCCGCGCCTCGACCATGTTCCATAAAATGGCAATATCCAAGCCACAATTCCAAAAGGACAATGCTTCTAGTCGAGGACAAAACTTCATCCTACGCTGCGGTTGTTGAGCCTCCTTGCTCTTTTTGCCACCTTCCAACTCTGTCATCCAACCCAGTGACTGACCAGCGGCTACGCGTGGAGCTTTCAAAGCCAGGCTGACTAGCAGAGACAAGCAATTCGTCACTTTATCCAATGAGAGCGAGGTCAAGGCTGGGATATAGCCCAGTAGCGTTTCGACGTTTGCGTTTCCAATCTCGAAATGTGACAGTGAAAGATGTGTGAGAAGTGGAAATCGTGGATCGCGGAAAAGACTCTCGAATCCAGGAAGGGGAGGGAGGTACAAGTGAGCATAGGCCTCAGATCGCACGTTAGGATCGGTGTTTACAATTTCGAGTTTTTGGAGAGCCGGGAAAAGGAGGGGACGAAGAGAGGAATAGAGTTGATCATCGTGCTGAGCAAGAAACTGGAGGCTCAGCTCTTTCAAAGAGGACAGATTCAGATACAGCTTATTGTGATTTTCCGAGAAGTAAGATGGAGAAGGCGATTTCGGAACGAGCCAAATCTCGATCCTTTCCAGTGCAGGCGCGTCGATTCGTGAAAGCAATCTTGGTATGACAACTGCGTGACCGCAATCCAAGTCAATCTGCTTCAAGTGAGGAAGCAGAACAGGTTCAATACTGGGGTCTTGCATAGTGGCCAGCAAATTGATGGAAAGGGAGAAATGCACGAGTTGTCTAGACACTCCAAGGATCGCGATTAAGTCAGAGAGCGAAATCGAGTTGGGTAATGGCATTTGGGAAAAGGATATCTCCAACGTCGTTAACGAAGTATAGAAGTGCGGTGGAAGCGTCAGGAGGGGTAAACGCTGCAAACGAAGATGTTTCAAGACTCCGTTAGGCTGCTCGGCTACGCCTGAGAATTCAGACCGCGGCCTTTGCGCACCGGGAAAGGAAGCAGAATATGCAACCTCTCGCGTAATGGCAAGCGATAGCGACGAAAGTTGAGGAAGTCGATTGATTTTTCGGCTGTTCAGTAAAAGGTCGACGACTACCGCCGCTGTGTCGACAGCCATACATTCGACAGATAAGTATCTCAGGCGATGAAGATTCTCGGTAAGCATATCATGGAACCGCGTCAGTTTTCGGGTTACAGGCCTGCATTGAATCGTATGCGAAAAACATCCTTCTCCGCCAAAAATGATGTCCAAAGGCGCGTCGCCCGACCGTTCGAGAAACGTCTCGACGCGATTTTCGTTCCAACCAGTACAGGGAAAGTGTATAAACGTCCAAAGGCGGGAGGTTCCCAAGCATAAAGCGCGCCATGAACTGCAAGTGTGCGATAAATTGACCAGTGTACGCTGGTCTTCGATACTGACTGCGTCTGAGGTATACCGCACAAGCTGCGAGAAGATTTCAAGGAGAATTTCGGCGGGAAGTTGATGGATAGGCTGTTTTTGGGCCTCCAGTCTCCTCCGTTTAGCTATCAAGGCTTCTTTTTCTGCCGCCACCGCATCCTGCATCTTCCGCATCTCCGCCAAAACGCGTTGAATTTCCCCTTCTCTGCGCCCGAGAGCTTCTAGTTGGACATCTATGACGAGGATCTCTGTATCGAGAGCGGCGAGTCGTTTTTGATCCATTGTAATGAAAGGGAATGTTGAGAGTGCAGAGGAAAGAGGTGCTTGGAATTGCCGCCGGCGATCTTAATTGTTTCATTGTTTGTGTACATGGCAGGGCTGATCTGAAATAGCGGATGACAGACATACTGTTCGCGAGTCTACCAAGTAGTTGAAAGAAAGCAAAAGAGCAAAGATTCGACGGTCCATGGCGCATACGCATAGCCTGAGCGGTCCGTTGCTTCCGCCCAAAATAGGTGTGCTGCGGTGAACACTTTCAAGCCACTTGGCGAAAAAATTTAGTCGTGTCCAATGACTCGCATTCTCTCATACTATGTACAGTACATCCACCCGAACCTCCGAACCTCCATCCCAGAGTGCGAATGGATGGGAATCAGAGAAACTTCCATTCCTCTGCGATCTTGGCCACCACAGTATTCCCATTCAATTTTCACAGAGACTAGAATGCTCTAAAGCTTCCGAACCAATTCCAAACCCGTTTAGTGCATTACTGGACCAGGAAGGAAGGGAGCTAAACCCACAGCCTAGGCGGCTCCGATGAGATCTCGATGAGGGGAGCAATGGTCTATGTTTTCAGCTTGTCCACCGTCCTAGGAATCTTTCTACATTTGTACTAGAAAAAAAAACCATTGGTCAGTCTCTGCCAGCTCACAGATACGGAGAAACCTACTCGGAGCATTTCCACAGCTGCAACACATGCCTTTCGACAAATAGCGCAGCTCTGGACCGGCTCTTGGTACGCTACAATTTCCATTTCTCCAGCGACATCTGTCACTAGGGCAGCCACCAATGAGGAACGGATTAAATTCATTTTGCAATCCGTACTAACATGTTTCCACCTTGGCAGCGAGGCTCATCCTCTTTGAATGCCATAATTGTTCAGTTTCTCGAGAATGCGAGGGACAAGATCCATAACCTAAGCAGTACAAATCTGGTCAAATGCGTCTTTCGGAGGTAGATAATGATTCCTTACCGTGAGGGAATATGTCCTCTGAAAGCAGATAATTCCGCATCGTCTTTATTCGGAGGTCTTGCAATTGGATGACTCGGTGATAATCCTCGACCGGGATGATCCTCACTTCCGAGAGGCTGTAGTTCGCCATTGGTTGAAGATATTGGCTGGCTTGCGACACGACGCTGCGCAGTCCGTGTGAAACCGCAAAGGTGTACACCGTTAGTGGGGCATCCGGTGC
The DNA here is from genome assembly GCA_000827265.1 of Collybiopsis luxurians FD-317 M1. NCBI lineage: Eukaryota > Fungi > Basidiomycota > Agaricomycetes > Agaricales > Omphalotaceae > Collybiopsis > Collybiopsis luxurians. The sequence continues at coordinate 2,242,788 of KN834749.1, read as the reverse complement.
ATGAGCCAAAAGATGGGCCGCCAACACGTCCACTACTCTGTCCGACGGTAGTGCGTACTTGTCCGCTAGCTCAAATAGCGTTGGGAGCAGCGGTAAGGGGATAACGGTCTTGGGATCATTCCGAACCTTTGGTATGAAATGAAAATCGTCTCGCTTGAACTGCGTCGGCGGTTGCAATGGATGATGGAGTAGATTCAGGAGAGCTACCAGACTTTCGGTACTCTCGTGAAGATCCAAGGTTTCCTCATAATTGTCGCCGCAACATGCAAACATGTCACCTACATCCAACGAATTCTATATAATCAGTAAACACATGAACTTAATCAGATTGCTCACGAAAGACTTCGCTGGTACAGAGAGCTTGTCTACACACCGCAAAGGTCTCATTGTCGGGAATGGAGCGGACATGAAAATCAGGATTCTCGCAACGAAAAGACATGAGCACGAAAAGAGGACGTTCAGCTAGTGAGGTATTTTAATATCGATCATTTAGTCGCACCGCATTCGTGTACATTGACACTGACAGAGATAATATGAGACGTGGTTGATAAGTAAGCTGGTTTACAGGAATGATGCACCGCGATGGCTCGATCTTAGTCATACTGCGGAATATCGAGGAGGCGGAGGCGAGCAATAAGAAGGAAAGGGTGAAAGAAAATGCAAACAGGTAGAGGAGGAGTGACGAAGTGAACAGAAACGGGAGAGAAGAAAAAAATCACATAGTGGTATCATCAAAGAAGGTAAAGAAGGGAATCTAACAACCAGTAATCCCAAAAAGTCTCCTACAGGATAATGCACGAGATTTTTTTCTTTTCTCTTGGCGGCTTCGCTGGACCACCCGTGGGGGGGCCCACATCTATACTTCGTGTCTGTCGTAGTGCACGAACGAGATTCGTAAATAAGCGTTCGACGTTTTGCGCAGTTTTGGCCGAGGTTTCGATAAATTCACATCCAAACTGACGTGCAAGTGCTGCGCCCTCTTCTTTCGACACCTCCCGCTCATAAGTCTTGTCGCATTTATTGCCAACAAGCATAAAAATCGGATCCCCTCTCTTTACTCGTCGCATCGACTGTCGGAATATATCGAGACGATCAAACGTTGACCGGGACGCGATAGAGTAGACAAGAATGAAGCCCTGGCCTTCACTGGATAGACGATGAGTAAGGACGATTTCTGAGTCAACAGGGATGGGATATTTACCGGACCCATTGGTCTCGTAATGTGGCGTATTCCTCTGAAATGGATTAATGAGATTTGGAAGAGCAGGGGGAGGGGGGTTGAAGGGGGCCAAGAGTGCTCACCCTGTCCTGCAGTATCAATAACCTCAACAAAACACATTCGATTATCAACTATCAGTTGTTTCCGGTACGCATCTTCTATCGTCGGATCATAAGTCTGGTAGGATGTTGAGGGAAAGATTCAGAGTGAGGAGCAGGAAGGACGTACTTCTGTAGGACAGAAATGGGGCGGGAGATGGTTATTCCTTGTTTGAACTAGCGTAGGGGTGGTGAAAGAGCTTACCAACAAAACAATTGAGAGTGAACTAGAAGAGATAGTTAGAATGAGGAGAAAAGAGAGACGAAAGCTGGAGACACACTTGAACAGCCAAGGCTGTCTTACCCACACCACCATCACCCAGGACAGCGACTCTCCAGTTATCCATTTCTGAAGAATGAGAAGAATGAGGAGAGAGATGATTGAGAAGCAGAGGTAGATACCTCAGACAAAGAATTCGGAGGGTAAAGGAAGGTGACGAATAGGGAAGTGAAAAAGGGCGATGAGATAAGTGACAAGCTCTGGCTTGAGATATGAAAAGAGAAGAAAAGAAAATATTCAGACGATCGTCGTGCAGGTCGTAGTTGGGTCGTAAACAGGCGCAATGAGCCAAGGAGTCGTTGAGAGCCAATTGAGAAGAACGGGGCCTCTTTGATTTCCTTCTCTCAGTTTTGCTTAGTCAGCTGCACTGTATTCCCAAAAAATATCCTTTTACGGAACTATCCGAGGTCCGTCTCCAAGTTCCGCACTGATAATATTCACAACTGTACGTTTCCGTTTTCTAAAAGTTCCGTATGTCTTCTCCTTCCTAACCATCCTTCCGTCCTTCTCGACTCCGACCATCTTCCTCCCCACAGCTTCCACGAGGTACGAACTAAGCGGAGCTAATTTTAAAGCCGTTTTTTCCAGAGGATGTTTCTGCTGTGCTCCCTCTCTCTCTCTCTATCTCTCTCCTTTCCAAAAAGTCAACATTCCTCGTGTTCCCACTAGATACTCACCATGCTTCTTCTAACCTTAATTTGACGCGCGGGTGTGAACGCCCTTTCCGCCCCGAGCAAAAAAATGCTTAATTATCCTAATTATCCTAGAGCAGCAGCCCCACATGAATGAACAATCGGCCTTTCCTCTCACCCACTGCTTTTCATCTGATATGAATACCGCTCCTGATACCCATTCATTTCGCTCATAGTTCAACGCCTACAAGCGTCCTACATACTGTGATCTCGTGCACGATTACGAGCCCAGAGATAGCCTTAAATGAACACACAACTGTGCCTGTCACACAGCCATAAGTTTGAACAAGATCTTATCAATATCGACGGACGACCAGCGAACCCAAGTAACAAATTCGAACATACGTCAAACGGCTAGTGATCCCCAAACTAAGAATAAATAGCTGCTATTCACTCACAAATGCACTTGCCCAATTTCATGTCTACACCTCAATTGACCAGTATAGTAACCATTCTGGGTCCATGCGCTCACGGAGATCAGATATCTGTATATCTGTTCACCTCAAGTTCATCAAACAGTCGCCTAGATATCCATATCAAAACGAGTTCATCAAGTTGTACAGTAAGTAAAATGTTGTACAAGAAGTGACGCCACTGTGGACGACAGATGATCTAGGGAATACACTTTAAGTATAACAACACAATGACAACATTTCCGGTTAACAGTTCCCAAAAAATAACACTAGACAGCTCAAGAACAAGGGCATGAAAAAAAGCAGTCGTCGGATAAGGAATAATGTTATCGTGCATAATATCCAGGCAAAGCAAAAACCACGGGACGAAAAAGGAGAAAGGACGTGCATGCCAGGTGGTATTGTGTGTGTGTGCCTCTAGAATCTATTTTGGTCTCCACGAAAGCTGCCTGAGCACGCGTTGCGCGCTGCGTTCCAACTGACGTTGGTGCAGTGAGTAGAGTTCCTCTTTTCCGTCCCAGGTTGGCAATCAAAAAGCCCAGCCCGTCTAATCTTGTCTGCTCAACTCGGCCTGAGTCAAGTTGAGCACAAAGACGCGAGGCTGGTTTTGGGGTGGTTCAATAATCTTTACAGGTTTCTTGTTGGGATTAGAGGTAGAAGATGGTCGAAGGGAGTTGGCAACGCTTGGGAATGGACGCAAGGCGCGAGACGGAGGAAAAGACGGATTCCTTCGAGCAACGGTAGGTCTAGAGGGAGCGCCCGCGTGCTGGGAAGCACCTGCCAAAGGCGACGAAGTGAAAGGGCGCGGGGAAATCGCCAATGAAGCTAATAAAGGCAATTTGGTAAGCCCGACGTTATTTCACCGACGCGTATATATTGAGACTCACCCATATTAACAGAATGGGACGGGACTTGGGACGAGAGGTTCACAGAGAAACGGATGAGGAGAGTGCCAGATGAACCAGGGACACTTTTAAGGACAAAGCGTGCAAGTTTTCAGTGAAACAAGTTTTGACTGGGGTAGCGGGCGCGCGCTTTTATAACGTCCCTCTGAAAAAAGTTTTGGGGAAAAATGCCGGCATGGCAATCCCCATCCCTCACGCCTACCCGAGTCCGGCAGTCCTTTCGGCTCCTGTCACGGCCCTTTACGGCATAGCTTGTTCCCCAGTGCTTCGACGTCGTATGCAACCATCCACTGTGACACTGTGCCTAGCGTAGCACACAACATAGCGCATGGTGACGCATGGTGGCTCATGCTGGCTCCATTCTCATCCTCGAAAGAGGAGGAGATAAGTTTTTACTGAGGTACGGTATTGCACGGATTCATTCTTACCTGGGGGAAGCGCTAATCTGAATACAGTAGGACTACTTACTATGATTCTGGTATGTGAATAATGCAGAATGTATACTAATATTGACATTCCCGATGATTCTTAACATGATTGGACCATCCATGTCGAAAATATGATTCACAGGTCAAGAATCGAAGCAGTATGGTAGCCCCAAAAATTCGTCAAATCTTGTTCCAATTAATCTCTCCAGCCATCTTTTGGCTAAGTCCGCAGAATCCCCCCCCCCCTTCTCGTTCCCATCCACCATTGCAGCAGTCACATTCAGCTTCTAGTCATCCTCAAAGCCGTCCGTAGGTACGCTGTACTGGAATCATGTTACCAAGCTTGTCCAAGCGTTCTGGTCTGACAGTGGAGTAGTTTCTTTCCTTCCTTGATGATATTATTGGCGTCCGTACTTCCTCATTCAAGTATCTCAACATCGATTAGCATGGGTATTTACAGGTCGATGTGGATAACGTCTCCTTTGATTATCAAAAATATCAATGAATATTCAAGGTCAGCACTACACTGTACAACAGATCTCCGCTGGACCGTGCGGTTCCTAAAAATTAAGAAACCTGTGATCGGATACTCAACGTAGGAGTAATCAGCACAGGACGGTGTGGAATTCGGTGCAAAACGACGTATGGCGCCGCACTCGATATACACTGAATGACTGATTTTATTGAAACAATAGTCAACAGAAAGCATAGATCAAGGAGGCTGCTAGCTTGTACAGATATCTAGCATAGCCGAGACAGCGTACAGCACCGCAGAAGTCTGTACATAACAATCTTGTCGATAATATAATGTACATGGAAAACGGTAGGCAGGGGAACCAATATAAAAAAGGATTTAGAGGGAGATGAAAGGGACAGATAGGCAGTCCTCTATGTGGCGCACCCGAGCGCTTAATTCGCTATTCCCAGGAACAGTTGCTGCAAACGGTCAGCATGAAATGAGGGATCGATAGCCGTCAAGGCTTATTCCAAGCAACACTGATGGAGGTGAGGATAAAGTGGGTAGACGTCTGAGGAACACGTGTGGACCTCACGTCCCTTCTACAAACCGTGCTGGAATCTGTAACGGCTCCACAAACAAAATAATCGGAAAAGCGGCTGAATGACATCCTGGAATGATTGAGTGACGAAGGAAGAATGGGGTCCACCTGAACAAGGTCTCTCTACGACACGGACGCCGATGCGGCCTGGAGCTTCGTCCTTACTGGACGTCAATGAGAAGATTTCGCTCGAGGATGAATCTGCCTTCTTTGTATTTCTGGGATGCTTCATAGGCCTTGTCCTAGAAACCAAGTTATCTCAGTGGACATCATATGGGAATGAAATCTCGACCAACATATTTCCATCCCAGAGTCGTATTGCACTTGATGCAATAAATATCGCGAACAGTATGATTCCCCGTCGTCATCACACGATCACTTGGTTCTCCTTCGACAATATTGACACTGAAGCCAGACCCGACGTTTCAGGAGAGTATGAAGGTTAAAGAAAGCAGAGAAACTTACACTGTCTCAAAGAGATAGGCTCTACCGTGCTGTCCATTGAAAGCCTAGAGTTGTAAACGGCTGTCAGTACCACTGGAGACGAAAACGGAGCCGAAGTGAGTGGACTGACTCGAGAAATCATGAAACTGATGGTGGTGAGATGGGTCTTGCACTTGGAGCATCCATAAATACGCTCTCCGTGAAGATACCGACGATAACTCATGCCCATGGTTAAGTAAGGAAGGTAGAAAAATCGAAGCTAGGCTGGAGTTGGGCTGTAAAGCGCAATTACAAAGAGAATTGGATGGGGTTAGAAGACTGAAGATGTAAGAAAGCAAATCCCTTGGTAGTGGCAGACACTGGGCTGGCTCTTATGTGTACTTTCGTGCGAATGAAGATAACGGATCCAGGGAAAGTAGCAGCTCACAAAGGGCAGAGGGCAACCTTTATGAAGCTGATCATGCAGCTGTGACTACCCGATCCGTTTCATCTGACGCTGTCACCGGTCACGGCGTCTACACCTTTCCACTCTAACGCCGATCCAAATATCCCTTGTTACCCAGTCGACCGAGTGCTTTTCGAGTCTGGATCTGGCTCCCACCCAGGTGAGAACCCAGCCTCGGCCTATTTTACATACAACGAGGCCTGGCGCAAGTTTAAAGACGTCCGACTGTTAAAAGGTGTCAAAATGACTCAGTAGTTCCGAGATGATGAACAGCGACTTAGTGTGCTCAACATAGCGCGTATCATCCCAGATGGAGATCTCAAAGGTCCGTATCGTTCTGCTCGCAAATTTTGTTGTACGATCGTCCCCGAGAAGGCCGTAGGCTACTACACTGCTGTCTGCATTGATCTTCGATCTGCGGAAACATCAACGCTGGGTTTTGACAGTGGGAGCAAACAAAGGAGGAGCAGCAAGGTTTTGCGTCTTTCTACTATCCTCATACTTCGGTACCTACGCCAAGATTTCAGTTATTAGATAATGGAAATCACCTTCAAATTGCCGAGACGAGATGCAGACACATATGTAGATATATCCCTGACCAACAAGCCCTGACAAGGAGTTTATACCATAAACCTAGAGGCATCAATACATGAGAATGTAACTTTCTACGCTGCGTCTTAGGCGGAGGCATGTCGCAAGCAATATCATGAGAGATGGAATGTAAATACATCCGGTGCAGCTTGGATTGAGTTTGTTGTTAAACTAACTGGATCGCTCAAGTTTGAACTTTGAGAGACCCATTGAGACGGAATATGACCAAGTTTCATCGCCTGATTGCTGTAAATCATATCAAGCGCGAGGATACAAGCTGAATGCCTATGCGCGTCGCGCCAGGTGGCGCCACAGAATGAGCAATATGTCACATGCATCATCACAAACGCCCTTGCTGTTGCATTCTCTTTCGACCACCTCCTACATCTATCCTCAGTGAACCGGATTTGATTAGCAATGGCCCCTTCAAAGGCAGAAAAAGCGGAGAGGGATCAAATTCTACAGGCTCTGGTCTGTTCTCGCGTGGAATTTCTTCATTTGCCAAACTAAGTACTAGTAAAGAGTACCAAACTATTTTGCGACATTTTGGATGATTTCGTCATGGATATAGCACTGGAAACTCATGCAGAAGTCTCCAAAAGTCGGGCTGTCTGCGAGACTTGCGGTACGCGGTAAGTGCGCCACGCCAGTCTTTTCACAAGTGAATCCTTAAATGATTTCATGCAGATGCAATGCAGGTAAAGTCTTCAATCTCAATCCCATATTTACCCTTCAATCATGCATGTGTATCTCAGCTCATGTACCCGCCTCGTCAAACCAGACCTCACAGGTCAAACCGTCTCCTTCCCAAGCTGAGACGCCGTCAACAGCCGAGGGAGGCGCTAGCACACCCAACGGTGTCAAGAGTGACGGTACGATACATTTAGAATGTGTAAACTGTTCCAGAACGGTCAGTTAATAGCTCACAGTCTCAATGGAGGAACTTTTCTCATGGGATTTGTCTACACAGATCGCTTCGAATCGTTATGCACCCCATCTCAGCAGCTGCATGGGCCTGAATACTTCCAGAAGAGGGGCTGTACGTGGTAGTACTAAATCCAAGTAAGTTTCGACAACTATCACTTGAATGTACGAATGCTAATATTTATGGTCGTTTGATTTAGGCAGCCTTCAGATGCCGGAAGGTCCGGCTCTCCTGCTTCTGAAGCAGGCTACGCGTCCGAAGATAAATCTCCACAGAAAAGTAAAGGGAAATCAAAGACGAAACGCACCGGTGAGACTGTGACTTACAGTCCCTTGTGTGCTGCGCTCTGAAGACTGTTGTTGTAGATGAAGCCGAATTCAACCTCAAGCGCAAACGGGTTTGCCCTTTCTACCTGCGGATGCGATCATTAAGCTTACCACTGGTCAGCCAATCTCACCACAAGTATCACCGAGTAAGAAACAAAAACAGAAAGGTATTTTAATTACCATCTCTGGGCATCCAAATGTCACATCAAGTACCATTAGGTTCTCCTGTTTCTCGCGTCAAGTCAGAAGTGGATGGATTACCAAGTGGAGTACGAAGCTGTCTCCAAGTTGCGGTAGATGATGCCTCAAAGCTTTTACAGGTGTCTTCTCTCCCGTCAACTAACTCGCAATCTAAAATACCCTCAAAACTACGTGACTCGTCAACGGCACCCTTCAATGACTCCAACTCGTCTCGGGAATCGTCACCGGATGCATCGCTATCGTCTACTCTCAGCTCAGGCTTCAAGAATAAAGGTTTGGCCAGCCGCTCCGCACCTGTGAAGCAACCTAGCCCACCTCGCCCTCCACCACTTATTACTACTTATATTGACCATGGTCGGGAATTTTTTCCCTATTCTCGTATATCTTACTAATTGGTTGGTTTTTTTTCGTAGATGAAGAGGGAAACGAGACTGGATCATCAACGGACGACAGCGCGTAATCTCTCAATTCAATTCATTTTCTTGGATGGGACTGTAATCTGTAAAATGTATCTCGGAACACCCTTTGCTTTCGTCAAATTCCTGTAATCCTTACCATAATACACAAGGCTAGCAAATGAACTTAATGTATCTTGGACTCCTAATCGTTCCACCACTATCAACCTATAGGTAGAAGAGGCGGTTAGCATACAAAAAATTAGAGCTCGAAGGATTAAGGACGCAACTCGACTGCTCCGTATTTCAGAGATGGGTTTCCGATAGCATGTTTGACAGTGTAGAGAATTCCCCGTTCGGATAATATCGTGCAGGTCTGCCCTTTTCGAGCCTCACACGATCGTCGACACGCTTCCGATGCATCCTATTCTTCAAATGAATCTCAAAATTTGACAGCGACGGTGTCTGTCCTGAGCTAGGCCGGTATAACTGGGCGGTGTTCAGTGTTCAATTTCGGCGAGGAAACATTAGAATTTGACAGTACCTTTCCAGGACAATCATTATACCTAATTCGCCAGCTGATATTATTATGCGGATCGCGCTGCGGATGGAACTCGTCATCCGGATATTTGAGCCGCATATCATTGAGGGCAGACATGAGCCATGGAAGAATGACCATGGTAGGGCGACGAGCACCCAGTGGTGCACCTACTGTACTTAAAGCATGACTAAGCATGAGCGCTCTAGAATATTGTTCGGCGAGTAAGTATCAAAATGGGTCCTGCTGGAGATATTGTACCAGCGGCGGTGACAAGAATGAGATGAAGGGCAGGATACATCACCAAAAAATCGACAAGGGGCGGCGTACACTGCCGAAAAACAATGAGTCTACTAAGGAGTGAGCAGGAGCTACTGGTATTCTTCTCCGTAAGTAATCTTTCTGTCAAGCGTGCGGGTCACCGGTCACAATCCAAGATTTTTAGCCAAGCAGTGTAGACTTTGTCTTAGGGTTGAATTTACGTCTTGAATTCTGAGCATTTATTGAGCCTCGAAAGATCACAGATCTTCACGGCTTATTCGGAGCGAGGTTTGAGTGCCGGGACGTCTCACTCAGTTACTGGAAGAGCGGCAGAATTGGCATGCAGGTGCTATACAGGTCCGGTCAAAGCAAGGTATTTCAAGTGACGTGGGAAACAAGGTGTTCACGAGCTACAATCATCATGTCTGAACAGTGTAGGTTCGCAGTTTTCTATAGCCGTTGTAAAATGTGAACTCAAATAAATTTAGTGGCATATACTGCAGTCGTCGTCATCGCTCTTTCAATTGGGTATTACACAGGCTCTCAAACAAAGATTACACCGGTCGGTAAAGAAACAAGGAAACGTCGCGGTACTCGCGCCGATTCGAAAATTTCGGATGCTGGAAGCGACCCTTCGAGCTCAGGAGTTGGAAATGTAACCTCTCTCATGATAGATCCCCTTGATGAGTGCAAAATGGTCAACCGATTCAGCACTCTTGTCTGACTCTGGATACACTGACACGGAGTTCTATAGGTCCTTGTTGTGCGAGCCGACCTGAACATGTCGACCGGAAAAATTGCCGCGCAGTACGTGCATTATTCCAGTAAGATTGTGCATCATCGCCGTCCTAAACCCCGTCCAAATTTCAGGTGCTCGTAAGCGTTGCGTTTTTGGCATGTGCTGAAGTTAAGTTGCATACGTTATATATCAGCCATGCCACTTTAGCATGCTACAAGTTACTGTTGACTTCCAATCCGGCTGTGAGTGTCCCTTTTGCTTGTGGGGCTTGTTCGTATGAAAGACGCAGACAATTTAAATCTATTTGCGCAGTTCCTTAGGCAATGGGAAAGGAGCGGGTAGGTCTTCACAACTAGATGTGCCCGTTAGTCAAACCTAATCTCTACGTTGATGAAAGGCAGACTAAGATTGCATTGAAATGTCAGAGCGAAGAGGAACTGCTCACGTTGCAGGCGCAGGCTGAGAGCCTCGACTTGTGCGCCCGATCCATCCAGGACGCGTGAGTTTTTTTTGGATAGATAACTGGTTATTTTCTGACTATCGTTTAGAGGGAGAACACAGATTGCGGCTGGTTCGAGAACGGTTCTCGGAATTGCAGGCAAGTCTCCAAACAAGTTTAGTCGCTCTGTTGTTTCATCTTTTCATATTAGGTCCGGCTAGATTGGTCAATCGAATAACTAGCACGCTTCGTCTGCTCTAGTGTTGGTTGAATTTCCTACCACATGCAAGAGCGGTGTTAAAGGCCAGGACACCTGTTGCTATATAGATAATTATATCCGTCTGTAAATTTCGTGAAAAAAAAAATAATAGATGCCGGTGGGAACCGAGCTAAGGTCTTGGCTTTCGACTAATTGTCACAGCTTACGCTCACTGTCTCTCACTCTCTTTGTCTACGGTCTGCTCGAAATTCGCAGGACGACCTTCTGGCCGACAGCATTCATCAAATAATCTAAATAATTCTGAACAAGATGGCTTACGAGGCCTCTTATCCCGACAATCCTTCATATTCACATCAGCCAAGCGGCCTTCAGCCCCCTTACAACCAAGAGGAATTTAAATCCTCATACGACGACCTCATAGATGAATACTCTTCTCCCTATACCGCTAATTCTCGCCACCAAACCTATGCTGTTCAGACACCAGGGCTCTCTGGCGAACAGGCCCACCGTCGTGGCCCCTCCTACCCTCTTTCACACAAGCCGACGCTCAATTCTAAGCAGTCAGACGCTTCTCATGACTTTACGGCTGCTGCATATCCCCCGCAACCGTCACAGAAGCAGATAGATACGCGAACATTTTGGCAAAAGGTGCGCTCTAAACGTGATATGTTTCGTTGAGTTTGTTGGCTGATTTTGCCGCGCAGATTATGCCAGAATCACTAGCATGTCGATTGTTTATATTGACCGTCCTCGTTGAGACAACAATAGACCTAACTATCGAAGCCGAACTGCTATTACGAGTGCATGAAGCAGACAAAGCGGGTCAGGTCAATAGCAACACAGATTCAAGCAAAATGCCTGTGTATCTGACTATATTTGCGCTGGCACAGTATGTCGACTTGCCTCCTTAACGGTTAATTATTTCTCAATTATGACCAGTGTTTTTCAACTCGCAATGGCGATCGATGCCGTCTATGCTCGAAATACACTTCAGTTCATATTTTTAATGTGCGTCGTTTGTATTTTGAATTCTACAATGCCCTAAACCTTTCTAGAATGTTCAATGCCCTCTTCCTTCTCTACGCTATCATTCAAATTGGTGAAATCCGGGAGTTTGTAACAACGGATAATTCGTCAACGATACCGATCAATGTCCTCACCACCATCATCCCGATTGTGATTGCTCTGGCAGAGCTTGCGTATATCGGACTGGGCTGGAAGATTTACCACGAATTCGGTTGGAAAGTTTACAAATTCTTGGGTGCTGATCGACGGATAAAAAAGATGTACGCCAACTATCAAATCTTCGAATGTCTTGTCAAGTTCGACGTCTTCTTTTGGGCTGGATTCTCAATTCAGTTCATCTGGTTGGTACTCCAGAAGAGCGACTGGGAATACTATGTGACCTGCGCTGCAATGCCATTATCCCTGGTTTTACTGGTCGAGGGGCATCTTGCTGCTCGTCATGAGAACAAATGGATGATGGCTACGTTCATGTCAGGCTGTATCGGCGCCATGGTCTACTTTTTATACAAGGTGCGCTGATATCTCTCTGTTGTCTGTTTGCCACCAAACTGTCCTCGCACAGCTTGTCAAGGTACTCATGTTCAAAAATACCGATGATTTGAAATTCGTTTGGAAAACATTGACGGTTTTCTGTGAGCTGCCTGATCTAGAATTTTCTATATCAATTTCCTGACTTTGGATATATAGCGTTCATTGCAATCGCATTGCTGATAGCTACGTTCATCCTTTCAATCATGGTCATGCAAAACTTTGGTCGGGGGTTGAAAAAGGCCTGTAAGTCGTATTCAGCGTTAATTTTAGTTTTGTTTTAGTTAATCCATTTGAACAGTGGCCCGAAAGAATACACATCAGCGCTTTGGATCGAGCCATCCAGCAGCGTATACAGGACCTGCGAGTCTAAATCCAAACCGAATGAGCATTGACTGAGACTGAGTCCTGCATTTGTAAGAATACGAGAAGAGAAGGAAGCCGTCGTTCTTCAGAATCAATATCGCGGACATTGATACAATACACCCCACGCCATTTGCATCCTCGTTGCATCCCTATTATCTCATCATATACACATTTTATCCTTCGCTCCTAGTGTTATTACTTCATTTCTCGTTCAAATCTTTTTTCATCTGTAGAACCAGGTGTGCATACTTTACCTTTTCACTGACTCTCTTTGCCTCCATCAGTACATTCTGGTGGTTTGTTGGTTGTATTGTTAGCTTTACGTCTTTGTAATGAGATGTTTCGATTTCGTTGCGAGTTTTTGGGCGACGGACAATACAGCAGGTGCCCGGGGCCAAAGCGCCTACGCGGAGACAAAGCGCTTGTTACGTGTAACTCTTCATCCAACGTTAATGCACCGAATTATTTCTTCTCTCCACTAATTTTCATTATATATATGTCTCAGTGGTGAATATTCCTATAATTCACGTACCTGTCTTCGTCTAATATGTCGCAGGCACAGCAGTTCGAGCAATTTACGCGACCGTTCATCTCTTGTACCCCCCGGCTCAACGCCGCCCGCCTCCGGAAGGTCTACACCCTACGCTCCTTCAGGCCATCGCTACGCAGAGGACTTGGAGAGCCAAAATGATGAAAATTTAGAGGGTTTAAGCTCCAAAGTCCGGATGCTGAAAGACGTGAGTGAATGTCAATTTGGTGGCCCCGGGGACCAAAAAGCCTTCATTGCCCCAGTCTGAAAGCGAATGATGGTCTTTATTCTGAAAACATAGCTTACAATTGGGATTGGGGACGAGATAAAAGATTCCGCGATTCAGCTCAGTCAAATGGTGCGCCGTGTTTTTTTTTTTTTTCCTATGGTATCGTCCATGTGCTAAGAACTCCGCTTCCTTAGAACGACGTGTATGCAGAAACATCAGGGATTCTTGCGGGCACGTTTCGGCGGATGAACAACATGTCTGCTCGACAAGGATGTCGCTGGCTCTGGTACATTGTCTTTCTCATCGTCGTCTTTTGGTTCTTCGTTGTCGTGTGGTGGTTTCGGCGATGAGCAGTGGATTACATTTATGGCCTCTTCTAGACTCTCCCTACATTCTACTTTCATCCTTTATCCACAGCATATCAATTTTAGGGCTCACTGCAAAGACATGGACACAACAATCCTCTTAAGAGAAACTAAATTGGGAATAATAACTATAGATATAAGGTATACGAACTACAAAACAACGCAGAATGGCGAACCAAAGAAAGCTATAAACTCAGCACAGGGTCAGTTACATCGACTAGGCTGTTATGGATCGGTTCTGAGTTTCGAGTTCCCAATCTCCCATATCATCCTTCGACGGAGATATGGTATATCACTTTGTGTGAAGTTAAACGTTTCCTCCCCGCGGGACAAGGATTCAAGGAATTGACAGGTGAATACCCCGCAATCAAATCCGTTCTCTTGCAGTGGTGTATCCTGTGAAGACGACCGTCAGGGCAAGATTGCAGCAACATTCCACAAAAAAGAAGCACCTCCAAAACATAATCTTCCCAGCCAGTAAAGTCAAAAGGTGTCTTCTTCTTATTGCGATGTTCAGCATCCAAGTAGTCTCGTAAACGCTATAAGGGCAACCTGAGAACGAAAGCCAGATAAAAACGCTGAACCGTACCTTGAACACCATTGACCGATCTAACATCATACTATCGTACGACTCTATCCTTTTTTGACGAAAGTTTATAGCTGCTGCAGTCCAATGCATGTTGTCGTGATTGACGGGAATCAGGACAACATCCTTTGAAAACAGATCAATCTGCAAGAAATTCTAAGTAAAGTGAGGAGCAAGTAGAGCAAAGTCTGCCCGACCTTCTTCGTCCATTTCGCTAATCTTCCTTTCTCATATCCATCCCTTTCCAACTTTTGCCAGAAGAAAGTACTGAAATAATGCACATTCAGCACCTTGTTCTTTTTTGTACTCGCCACTCCATTCACTCCATTCTCTTTGCTATTCTCCTTAGAGTCTTCCGAACGACCCAGTATCATCGCCCCATAGAAATTGATAACTTCATCGTTCAACCAATTGCCCGGTCTTAGCCTAACCATGTCGGCATTCGATACCTGTTCTTTCGCGTATTTCGAAATGAGGCCAGGTTTTTGTAGAAGTTTTTTGACTTGTTCTTCGTCTTCAGGGGGCAGGGAAAGCGGAAGCGGGACACGTTTAGGCCTGAGACGCTGTTCGATTCGGTCATCTTTATGACGATGTCGTATCTTGAGATCATCCAGCGAGGGGCTCCATGCCTTGGGTCTAGGTCTAGATGTTTGGATAGAATAAACAACAGGAAGCGGGAGTGAACATGATACGCACGCGTTGAACACTTTCTGCGCAATCTCAAGTTGCCTCTGTAGCCATTGAGATTCCTTCAAACTCGTACGTTAGAGACAGCGATTCATCCAAATTACATTCACAAAACGCACAGATACTGAATCCGAATGCCGCCGCGCGCGTGTCTTCTCTTCATTGGACTTAAATTCTGAGCGCAAGTCGATCATTGAAGCTACGCCCTGATCCGTGAGCCAATTTCCTGACCAAATCTGTGAACAGACCCACGGGAAGTCAAGCGAGGCCTTGAATCGCCAGATGTTTGAAGCATGAACTTAAAACTGAGATAAGCTGTTAACACAGTTTGTGAGCAGTTGAGAAATAGGATAACAGCATTTCACACTGACATTCAAAATCTGCTCGATTCGACTTGAAGCCTGTAGGTCGATTAAATATTGTTTTGCGAAATAAATAATCATACAGCGCACCTCGTTTTTGCGTTAGCCTAAAGAGTTCCTCCTTCGTTTCCTCCAGGCCTTGTCTAACCTTTTCCTTGTGCTGAGAGACGGAGTAGTGGGTTAAATGGTGAACCGAAAAGTCGAAGAAGACCCACTTTATGCATAAGGATGTGCGGTCTATTTTCATATGTTCGGGTTTGTCGTGCTGCTTTGAGTGACTGTAAAGTTTTTTCCAAAGCAGGTGACGACAAGGAGTACTCTAGACTTGACGGTCTTTCTGGAGGTGGGCCCATGATACTTTTTGTGCGCATTCTACGTGAGGAATAAGGATTTGTGGAAGCCGATGGAGGTGTAAGAGGCAAATGACGTGAGCTCGAGAATGTTGGGAAGCTAATTTCGGAACTTCGTGACGACGATGTCCAAGGTTTTTGCACGGGAGTGAAAGAAAAGTGAGAGGTAGATGGAATGGATGAATAGCTGGTTGTAGCGGCAAGATTTGTGGGCCTCAGCACGGTTTGCGGGGTGGTAAACGAGTTCGCTGTGATGGGTGAAGCGGGCAGAGATTCTGCTTGAGCATGCACTGCTGTCACTGATCGTAGGAGAATTTCTGGTGAAGGCGAAGGCGATTGAGAAGGCCCTTCTTGCTGCACTGAGTCTTCTGGAGATACTGGCCGGGAATCCGATGACACGACGCGACCTGATGGATTTGAAAAACGCGAAAGGTCACGAGGAGACAAAACTCACCTCGAATAAGAAGTAAAGTATCTTTGGTTAAGCCCTTGATCTCGTGAAATATTCGTTTGCAGCGAGACGCCAAAATTGCAGCCGAAGCAGGGCTTTGTGTCTCACCGTTGACAGAGACAAGCGCAGTCCGAGGTTGCTTAGCAGCGTGGAGGGGTAATAGAGGTTCTGAGGCCTGTCGTTTCCTATCGTTCATGTGCAGAAAGACTTTGTGGAACTCGACGAATACAAATGAGATGGTCGGGAGTCGGGACTAAGCACCGTCAAGTCCGAAGCGACTCAGGCTGCTGCTTAGTCATAAACCCTAACCCTAAGTAGTCGTTTTACGCAACTGTGGGTCCTCGACGTCTCTATTTCTGATTTTTCGCTTAAAGGACTGTATTCAATTACCAAATTTTTTCCAGATTTTTGGTACTACACTGCAAAGAATGAAGCTCGGGTTCATCTCGAAAAATCGATCAAGAACCCTCAAGGATCTGTTCCACTGGATCCTGAACGAACAACGATCAGTTGAATCTGCGCCGCGGCAAAAACTCACAACATTCAGGATCTGCATTAACTGACTGGACCGAATTTGAATAGAAGCTCACGGAGCACGAGCACGAGCATCAACGGTTAAAGGTCAAACTTAAAAGGTCAGATAAACTCAGAATAGCACCCCTCCTTTCTCCCTCTTGATTCTCAACATGGGGCCTGTACGCCGCAACGAAAAACGACGCTATCATCCTTACCGATGGCCAGCTCACGTCCAGTGTCCAGGTTCTGATCAACCTGGTTCAGCAATGGCCTCAGATCAGGACGTCGAAATGGAAGACGGCGAAGTGGAAGCACCACGAGCCCCTCCGGGGGTTAAAATTATCATAGTCAGCCTAACTGTGAATCTTCGTTGGCGTTCACTATGAATCTGACCTTCCCGCTCCCTCGCAGATCTTCGTCTTCAACGGTTGCGTGTCAAGATCCTGACTCAAGTTCAGCGTCTCGGATTCCATGCACTGTTCTTTGTCGTTCTCTCCTCTCAATAAGTTGTCGATGGGTTTTTTTCAGTGAGATCCTTCTGTTGTACGTTAGAAATTGTTCAATTTCTTCTGGTTCTACTGATACCCGGGCAACAGCATATTATTTTCTTACCCCCTACCTTGCCTGTCGACTCGGGCGGTCGTTTCCCGGTGCCCTTTGAAACCAGCTGCGCTGGGTGTCACTCTCGATTTCTTTGACTCGAGGTTATCAGAAACAATTATTGTTACAAGTATGACATCCAGCTGCTCGACTTGCTGCTCTGCTAACTGCTCCCCTCAATGCTCAGTCACCCCTTGCCTCGTTTTGCTGTCGGAAGCATCGGCTGCTGTTTGATCTAGGGACTACTTTTCTAGATAATCGTAGTTTCGTAGCATTGTCTGCATGTAGTAATGATTCGGAGTACTAATGGCTTCAGTGCCCATAAGCTGCTTAATAACTCGTAGCATTAGAATGCAGTACCGGTCGGCACCCAAGAAACTCATCTAAGAACCTTGATTGGAGAGGAAAGGATAGATACTACCCAGCGTGATCTCGTTCAGAAACAAGTGGGAACAGCAATGTCCCGGTGAAGAACTACTGAATAGAAATTCAAGTGAAATGAAGGACGAGGAGTTGTGCGACTGTTGGTAGATCTGCAAGCTGACTAACTACTAGGAGATAACTGCATACTTACTCATACTTACTTGACCTTGATAGATCCGCCTAGGCGAGTGCGTATGATTATATTGAGAACGCTTCTCTATCTTACGGTATGCATGCGATATCTCACCTAGCAACTTCGACAGATATTTTAGGAAAAGCGATTCAGAATTCTTTGAGGCACATCAAGGCACACCATGAATTTTTATCGATTCCTCTACTTCTTCCTCATGAACGGCGATCAGGGTGAGTATTCTCAATGAGACAGCTAATGGTTACAAAATCATAGATGTCGAAATGACAGATGCCGACTCTGAAGAAGGAGACCAGATCAGCCTAGGGTTTCTGTTCTTAGGCTTTCGACTCATTTCAAAAGTACTTTGAAGCGATAGACGCGACTCTTGTTACTGTGAGCTGAGCAGAAAAGGTGCTGGCTGCCTTGCCACCTGTGGTGTTTCAAAAACTTTACAGGTCCAGGTGAGCCAGCAACTATGCCGCTCGAGGCGCGGTTAAGGAATTTGTTTTACTGACTCAACTCCAGTAAGAAGTCTAGACTCGGCAGGCGAGGTCTACAGTATCAAATACTATTCCAATCAAGGAAAATACAATAATCTGCGAGCATGAAGTAATACTCAAGTCACAATCGAGTACTAAAAGCGCTGCGTACTCACGAAAATAAAGCCAGCCTCGAATCGTCATACATCTTTCGAGACTGACAAGTTTGTTGATTCTCAAACCGATTAAAAGTGAGCAAACTTTCATCGCAGACGGTGTATCTGGATGAGGGGCAAAAGACACATTCTATTTCTACCGTTCACCAATGACGAACAGCTTCTCTTTTCCGCTGGTGATTTCATTCTGGCAAACCCATTCCGCTTCTCGAATTCTCATTCGGCCGCGCACTCTCTTGAGCCTCTTAGGCTCAGGATCCACAAGTAATTCGGTCGAGTGTATCAAGGGGGATGAACTAGCTTCTAGAGCATGGAATAGCAATACATCTGCTTCCCGGAACCATTATGCGGCATCTCATTTGCGAGGACAATGTGTTTGCATGCATTTGTTCAATAGTTTCCGTTTTGATCGACCGTGCCAAGAGATGTTTCCAGTGATATTGTTAGCTTTGATCTTTCCATTTATATCTACGGGAGGTCTCCCGTATGGCGATTTGCGGACCCTACGATAATGAACTCCTTTGAGTGCGGTATTCAATTTCACTGTTCCTGGGACTCGTCCTGCATTTCGGAGATTCGTCGAGTTTCATCGCAATGCCTCCGACTCAATTGCCATTCATAAGCGGTAGATCACGGTTTGGGATTTCGGCAACAGGAAGTGCTGTCAGCATAGAAGGTCTTGATGCCTTGTCCATTAGTATCCTCTTGGACTTGTCTAACAAATCTCGATACCAGTAGTTCTTCATCCTTCGCCGAATGTCTACGAAGATGCTCACGCCCTTATTGTAAAGCTCAGCCAGTTGTGTCTCAACCTGAAGAAAAGGGGTACGAAAAAAATCCCAATGTTCCATTCGTTATAAGAGATATGTGCTATGGAGCTAATTAGAAAAGCGAAGTTTAGCATGTGAAGGTCATAAGAGCCGACTCTAGTAGGGATTCGTTAAGTAAATCATGCAGATAACAGACAAAGTGTTCCTGGCCGTAACCGTCGATCCATTCAAAGTACCAGCATTAGTAGTGGGAAGCTGTCAATCTCGAGATCGTGAAGACTCCAAGAATGACAACGGCCAGTGCTCCAATGCTAGCTGGAAGTAGGAGATCTTTTGGAATACCCATAACTTCGTCGCCGGGCAAAGTATGGGGGTGACTGGCAGGAGGAGGAGGTAAGCTGACTGGTTGAGAAATCTCCTGTTTCTCCACTTCCTGAATTTCTTTCTGAGCTGCGGCAGCCGTTTCTGCAGCTTTTTCTTCGCTCTTCCCTGAACCTGCTTCTTCCCAGCCCTTGCCTCCTTGCACGAACAACACAACTCGATCAGAGCCAGAGCCTCGAGCGATTTTCACCGCGTCTGTGACGTCGTGGTCAGAGGTAATCAGGACAGTGTCACCGTCCGCATCGGTGTATGACAGCATAAAATCGATAGGGTCCGGAGGAGTAACGTTGGGATCCGCAGGTTTAAATTCAGTAAAGAAGGGATCGGTCGCGAGCTTGCCTGCTACAATCTCCCTGAGATGCTCGACATCGTCGTGTCGGGATTGGAATCGATGAGTTCTTCCGCTGGGTGTACGGAACTTAAACACATAGGTGCCGTCGTCGACGGGTGGGGGAGGAGCAGAGACAGAGGGCACTCCCTTCGCGTTGTAACTGATCATAGATTCATCGTCCACGACAGAAGCAGAGTCATTGGGATGAACTTCGGAATGGGGAGAGTGCAATTGAGACAAGCTCGGGTTCGACTGCAAAGCACGAATGTCTGGGGGGAGATGAGATCCAGATAGCATAGACTCTGTATCTTCGTGGCCAATGGAATCGAAGAAACGTCCCCACATTGGACCTCCGTCCGCGTCATTGGCACCATGCTCAGCGCTAACGGCGTTCATTTGCTCGAGCGTGGCATAGGTCAATGTAAGAACGTCTACGATAGCCACAAGGCGGCCATCAGCCTCCAGAACAGGCAAATTGAGATAATGCCCATCTAAAATGGTCGTAAGAACTTGATGGGGCAATATGAATTGATAACTTACTGTGCATCTTCTTCAGCGCATCGTGGACGCTGAGGGTCGGGGGAGCAGTATCAGGATGAGGTGTCATCACTCGAACGACGCTGCATCTTCCGGCATCCAACCCGGCAGCAATAACTCGAAGGACAACATCCTTACTGGTGAAAATTCCCGCAATTCTAGAAGTCGATGGCATTCCCGGCGACGGGGCGGTAGCTTCCATAACACAGACCGCAGTCGTCCTCCTCTCCTTCATCAGCTTGGCCACTTCACGTACTGTAGTTTTGGGACTAACGGTTGCAGGTTGGGTTCTAGAGTCCATGACGGTCGTAAGATCTGGCAGTGCAGTTCTTTCTCGTAACTTTTCAGCCCAAGCCAACATGGCAGCGGCCTGAGGGTTGGATCCTACGCTTCCAAGTTCCGACTGAACACCGGCCATGGCATTGAATAATTGTTCAGACGCGGCAGAGCTTCGTTCCACTTTGCCCAGAGCTTCATGGAAGACTTTTGTTATGTCGAGCAATCCGACAACATTTCCGTCTTCGTTGCAAACGGGCTAGAACGCGCGAATGGGATTTGTGTCATTTATTTTTTATTTTTTGGGAAATTTAGAACGTGCGTACCAAGTGCCTGAAATGTCTAGACACCATCAACTGCAGCGCTTCCGTGGCACTTGTAGTATCTTGTGTGACCATTGGATTTCGGGTCATGATTTGGTGTACTGGTGTATGGTGAGGATCCAAGCCCTCAGCAGTGACCTAATGTTCGGTCAGAGTCAACAGTATAGGAATTTGAGAATTCCGTACCCGGTATGCCAAATCTTTGGCCGTAAAGATACCACTTAAACCTTCCTCGTCATCTACGACAAGAACACAGTCCGTCCTTTTCGCAGCACAGAGCTGACTGGCCTCTGCAACTGTGATATTTTCGGGTACCGTAAGAGCTGGCGAAGGCTTCAAAGCAGCGACGGTGCCCTTTTGAGCAGAAGGTTTGTTCCCTCGCCTGCGCTGCTGAGTCTGGGTAGTAGAGATTGTACGTTTCCGGGAAAGTTCGGATTCAATCTTCTTGCGAATAGCCTAGGGTAAAAGTTGGTAAAAATCCGGGAATATGAAGAAAGCTGTAAGGCATACTTCATCTCGTTTTGAAGTCTTTTTCCGCGTCTCGGATTGGAAACTTGAAAGAGAAGACATTGAGGACTGAGTGTTGTGACGCGGTAAAGGAGAAGAAGCCCTTTCGCCAGGAAAAGGGACAGGAGAATTCCGAGCTTGAGAAGGAGAAGAGGTGGGGATAGGGATCCTCGACATAAAGGCTCGTAAATCTTTAGTTTCAAGTGGTTGATGAAATTAAAATCGCCACGTGATATTACACACGTGACAATATTGAATACACAGTAGTCGTATATAGTATGTACTCTAATTCATTCATTCATTCATTAAATCATTCAACTCTTCAGCTTCCTTGTACCCCCTCTCTTCTGACTATTACTATTCGTGTACAAGTAATAACCTCCTCCTATCACTGCAAGTGCAAAGAAATTCGCTACATGACCAAATTAATTTTCATTTTGTGTTTTCTGAAAAAAGTGATTCGCGTACCTATAACAAACCCAAGTACTCCTTGACACATGTCTATGCCGAGTTTCAAGAAACTCTGCATGAGTTGTATGGCACTGCCAAATATATTCATAAAGAATGCAAAAACGGCCTGGAACACCGCCATAAGCGAGTTGAATAGACCAGCGAAGATACTGGTTAACGCGTTGATAAATTCAGAGATGGCGGAAGATACTGTCGGGGCCATGATAGTTTGTGATTTGGTTTCTTGTTCTGTTTCAGCTCAGAGCGCAACCTTTATAGTACACTGAGTACCCACAAAAAATTCACGTCATCGGATCGTCATTACTTTGTTGGAGCAATTAAGTTACAGCCCTTTGCGTTATACAAGAGTAGAACATTCTAAGAGCTACGCTAGTCCAAGATAACATCTCCTTCAACGCGCGCCCTGCGCGGGAGCCAAATTACTTCCTCCCCACCGAGCGACCAATGTTTTGCCTTGTCCCCATACATTTGAAAGGGTCGGATTCCCTTGCTGAGCCACAGTCGTGTCAATCCTCGCAACAGTAGCAGAAACAGCTTGGCGAGTAAAGTTGGACTGGTACCATCTCTGACGGAGGAAGTGCGCATAGATAATTGGGGACAAGAGCGAGTTTTGCAATAAAATAGCCCCAAGCAGCACGCGAACAAAGATAATGAGTTCGGCGTATGCGACGGCTTTCATGGCAGTATCATAGTTCGCTATCGGGCTAAAGTGAGTGGAGATCAACACCCATAACAATTAACGCACCTTTTACCCAACTTTGAAGCTGTTTGGCAAAGCGGTGCGGAGTAGGTGGACCATCAGCAGTGGCAGGAGGTCCGGGCGGAAGGAACTGCGGCATCAAAGTCGTACGCGCAAAAGTAAGGGCATGGAACAGCGAGAAAATCATGTACGGAATCAATGTAACTGTTCAGAGAGAAAATGAGTAACGTAGAAACATAGCTAGTGTGATGCGTACTAGCAATGGGTTTCGAGGTCCACCAGAAAAAGGCAAGAAGGAAGTATTGCACATTCTGAAAGCATAATCAGAAGCAAAAAAATGGACATTGAAACAGTAGTTACTTCGTCAAGCAAAGCCTTCCTCACGTAGGCCGGGTTGGGTTGAGGCATCTATGACATGTTTTCAGCCCCCACAACTCCGTAACAAGATATGCCCAGCTTACTCCGAGCGATTTGCTTCAAGAAACATCGTAAGTTCTCTGAAGGTCGAAGGGTGAAAAAAGCAGACTCACTGGCAAACGATGGCATAGCTGAGGAGCGCACCAGTGTAACACGCTGCCAAACACGAGTTAGACCCGGGTCCTCTAACCAGCTCTCAACCTTGAGCTTGAGCTCATCCCAGACGAACCTTTATACCAGACCGGAGAGACACTTTTAAACGTAGCATACGCCAAGAAATATCGAAGGGCTGAAAGCAACAGAATGAAATGCCCGGAAGCCCACAGATAATGCTGGAGTCAAAATTGAAGAGAATACGTGAGCATAACGGAAGCTGAATGGCAAAGAGTTGAATTAACCTGAGTCGTAGCCATATACTGGGTTAAAGAGATAAGGAAAAAAAAAAGTGGACAGGTGAAAGACTCGATGCAGCAGTTAAAGGGAAACGTTGTTGGTCAGGTGCAATCTTTCAGCGCTAGGTATTGGGCGCTTATTAGCCTCGCGCGCTTATCAGCCAGCTCTTGTTCTTTTCTTCCAACCCAACAACACAGCAGGGTAACCGGGGTTTTGCATTCATTGCTCTCGGGTGCAAAGCTGGTCTTCATCGAGATTTTGTATTCTTCGTTTTCTGGCTTTGCTCTAGTTATTATTTTCAACTCAAAAGCTAGTTGTACTTCACGACAATGTCCGACAATTTCCAGACAGTAGACCCTCGTGGCTGGGAGTACGATTTGCATTCGGTATTCTCCTTTATCACTTTACTGTAGCTACGCTAAACGTTATCCAGGTTTATTCGGCTTATATTAACCACTTTCAAGCCCACAATATTTCATGGTATGTCTTTCCATACCACGTACCAGAAGAACACCTTGTCCCAACGTATTTTAGGTACGAGAAATCGTGGGGACATTTGTTCTCTACATTCGAAGAGTTCCTCGCATTTTCATGGCCGGTCATTGTCGTTACCGATGCCCGAACAGGTAAAGCACACATCGTGACAAGGCTGACCTCTATTGGTGCCTTTCTGAAAATGATCAAGACGAGGTGCGAACAGCATTTTCTGCGTGAAAGCTATCAGACATTTCATTTTGCCTCCCTCTCAGGTTCGGTGAGACCCTGCCGCAGGCAGACAACATGATCATTATTACACCGTTCGAAACGAATAGCCGGCATTTGCGCCATGTCTCCGACCATGCAACCTACAAAAAACTTCACAATACCCTTCCTGCTGCCATTCTTCTCGCTCAAAAGCAGCGCATACGCAGTGGAGAGCCAGATGCAATTCGAGAGCTTTGGGATAAGCATGACAAAAGTTTCATGGCAATTGACTTTGAGTGGTCCGAACGGAACGAAAAAAGCACTCTGGAATTCGGTTATGCGGCCGTTAGGTGCGGGGCTTTGAAATCGTAAGTCTTACAATTTGCAAATCACGCTCACGGAGTACAGACCCCCAATTCTAGACTCGGAGTTTGGCCACCGGTCCCAGATGAGAATTATAGGTTTGTGGTCGTCTGTTCGTCCCTGAGACGCGTTTAACACGTGTTTGACGTAGAAAAGGTCATTACATCGTTCAAGAATATATGGACAAAGTCGTTAACAAGTATTGTCCAACGTATCCCTGGCATGTACGTTCGTTGCATAT
Source organism: Collybiopsis luxurians FD-317 M1 (assembly GCA_000827265.1). Taxonomy (NCBI): domain Eukaryota; kingdom Fungi; phylum Basidiomycota; class Agaricomycetes; order Agaricales; family Omphalotaceae; genus Collybiopsis; species Collybiopsis luxurians. The sequence continues at coordinate 2,217,971 of KN834749.1, read as the reverse complement.
CCGCCTTTTGAAACTTTAACTTATTACCGGATATAGTATTCGGTGCGACTATTCTCGTTCATAGGCGCCAGAACGGTTGATGTGAATATGTTCCCCAGTTTGGCGACAGTCAGGTTATATCGAAGGCGAAGCTTCCCCAGCTCATACAAGGCGTCATCAGGTTCGCACCATGTTTACACGAGCTTCTGCAGAGACACTGAAATGCTAGAATGCATCCACAGCAGTCTTGCCAGTCCCGAGTCTGAAACGCTTCCCAACAATCTGGTGCTTGTCACACACGGAGCCAGTGGGGATCTAGCTCGACTAGAAGAGATGAAGATAAGTAAGTGGACACGTTCCCAGCCCCTCTTCCATTTTGTAGATAACGTCCTCTTTTAGAAATCCCGCACAATATGCTCGTCATCGATATCGCCACTTTTGAACGGAGGTTATACAATGAAGGTGATCGCCCATTAATGATCGATCCCAAGACCAGCAAAGAGCGTCAATCTGGCTCCACGTTATCCTTAGAGAACCTCCTCCGCTCGTTTGCTGTACCTTCTCAACGAGACAGCATTATTCTACCCAATATCAAATTTCATAATTCTGGCAATGACGCATTTATGTGTCTTTTTGCGCTCCAGATGCTCGTTGATCCAAAGGGTCTGAAAGTGCCTTCACCAAAACGGACCAACTACTTACGACCAGGACTGGCTGTCGTACCCACCATGATGCACATGCCCATGCCTCTAGAATTAAGGAATTCTATGATGACCAACGCTAGCTATACTACTTTCGGTGGCTTGCCAACACCCGTCGGCCTGACACCTGGCAATCACTCGTCGGTGTACGATTTGGCGTCCGAATTCGGACAGATGCGGATGGGTCTTGAAAGCCCCAAACGTTCAGCTTCTAGGTCACCCAGACCTGGAACAGGGTTGAATATCGGAAGCGCAAGAATCTCGAGGAAATCGAGTGGACTCAATGATTACGGATTTTAAGACGGGACTTTTGCACAATGGACTTTCCATGACACGGACATGCTTTTTAGAGTAGAAATGGACCTAATAATGTTTTTAACTGTTGCATTAGAGTATTTTGGACTTTAGGGTGCATATAGTATTGGAGCAAATCATTTAGCGTCGCTTAAGTACCTGTGTAAGAGAATTGTATTTCTCCGACGATGAACCACGCCGCTATCGAACTGTTCAAATATTCATGGTACATAATAAAACTACAGGTACTACACTGACGATTCTAGTTCTCCTTCCGATATAGAGGAGCTTAAACAACAGTTTTCTGTACCAATTCCTGTGTTTGTGCAACGCATTAGCATCTAATATATATATCGCCCCGAGTGAAAATAAGTGCATACCTGAAGACCTGTTGGGTTTGCTCCGACGAGGTCCCCACTCTTCTCGCCGTCCTTGAATGCGATGAAAGTTGGCATCTAAGAAAATGCTCAGTAAGGCATGCGCACACAAGAAGTTCGACACTTACAGCGCGAATTCCAACTTCCTGAGATATATCTGACTGTGCATCGACGTCTACCTTGTAGAAATCGATATTTTCGAAATCCTTTTGCTCGGACAATTTCTCGAAGATGGGCGAGATAATCCTGCAAGGGCCACACCAAGTAGCCCAGAAATCGATGATAACGGGTTTAGGTCCGTTTATCTAAGCGAAATGTTGGTGAGAACTTCGGGTAACGAGTACGGAGATGGCTCAGAAACTCACGATCTTTCTGAAATCATCATAAGAGTTAATGGCTTTGACGACCATGTTCGAAGTTTGATACGGGAGATTGTACGGGATGAGGTTGGAAGACTCGGATCGGGATGAGGAACCTATTATTGCTGTGGACCTTCTTTATATACCTCTCAATCGGTCACGATATGATACTTACTAAGGTATGACTGAGAATCACACTGTACAGCAAGTCAGCTTGCCCGATGCTAAGCGCGGCTCAACTTAGTCAGAATGATAGAAGCTTTGTCGTACAATTGGGTAGTGCATTCTTAGAAGTGCTATAGCGTGACAACTTATGAAGCAAAAAGACGGAGAATTTTCAGGACCTCGAGGCACACATCACGATGGATACGATGTTAAAGCAAGGCTCGGAGTCAGCTAGTCCGGCCACTTCGCAGCCCATCTCAATCTGTCTTTCCATTGCTCGCGCGCAGAATAAATGGAATGTAGATAAAGGCCGGGCCCGGGTGCATAAGGTAACAACGAATAGAGGTGCAGATTACATCTAATCACCTACTCCACTGACTTTTATTTCCAAGCCTCTTGCGATCTTTATCCTTCTTGTAAAACTCCTTCGCAACCTTCTTGTGCCCCAACGACTCTATTCTCCGTTGCTTACCTGTTTCCCGCCGTGGTTGAGTCCTGGCACCTCTCTCCTGGTCATCCACCTCATCTTCATCCTCATCTTCCGCTCCCGATGCATCATCTACCTCCTGCGCATTTGTTACTTCCTCCATGATAACATCATCTTCATCCTCATCCCTTGGCCTCTTCTTCCCGTTTTTCTGTGTATTGGAAGATGTCTTGGTGGAACCGGTACCAAGATTGAGATTGACGCGTGGCGGTACCGCGAAGCCAAATGCTTTGCCGACTTTCGCCAAATCCAAGGCATTAACGTCAAAGATTTTTTTGAGAGAATATGAAGCGTAGGCTTGCAAGTATGACCGGAACCCATCTTTTGCCGACTGGTGAAGGTAATAGTTCTTAGAGAGGAGTTTTTCCAGCTAAATGGAGTGAATAAGGTTTGCCAAACGAATAGAGTTACAGCACGTACTTGGCTCTGGATATTAAGTATTCGGTCTTGAGGGAAACTGAACTCGTTCAAAGGAACTTTGGCTTCCTTGAGGTATCGAAGGAAACCAAGTTCGCTCTCCAGCAAAAACAGCAGACTCTTGCCAACTTTGCCAGCACGAGCAGTTCGACCGACACGATGAATATAATCGCGCGGGTCGTCTGGGGGGTCGTACTGGATAATGATGTCTACTCGAGGTATGTCCAGTCCTCGGGCAGCAACGTCTGTACATAACAGAATCCCACTTTCTGCATTCATAAACTCAAAGAAAGTGTTGGTTCGTTTCTGTTGCTTTTGATTCCCCTGGAAGACAGTTAGATTAAGTGGACATTTGAACGACGATAGAAATGACTTACATGCAAGTCCAAAACAGGGACGTCGATGTAATTCAGGAGTTCAGCGTGATATTTAACAGAGTTTCGACTCGAGAAGAAGACAATAATTTTCTTCTTTCGGTTCAACTTGAGGTAGGTGAATAGTAACAGGAAACGTTTATCCGACGGACAGACAACGTATCCTTGAGATAAAGTTGTCACCGTGCTTGTCGCTTCTTCCTTATCGACATCAATGAGGACAGGACCAGGCCGTAATGATATTCGCGCCAGGTCGTTGACTTTTGTTGTCTGAGTGGCGGAAAATAGCATAGATTGTCGGTTTTCTACAGCAAAAGGCGTGTCAAAAGTAAGAAAAAAAAGAGACCAGAATGTAGCTTACCACTAGGTAGGATGGAAACGATCTTCTTCATCTGTTCTTCGAATCCAATCTCCAATATCCGGTCAGCCTCATCTATAATCAACGCCTTCAAATTTCGGAAAATAAATCCTTTTGAGCCCTACACTTCTGATCAACAGCAAGAACGTTACGTCGATATATGAACGTACTTCCAAGTGATCCAAAAGTCGTCCAGGAGTAGAGACCACTAGGTTGACACCTTTGGTTAGCTTTTCCTCCTCCGCTCTTCTGTTAGCACCACCCATAACGATCCCGAAAGTTTGCGAATGATATTGCATTAGATCTTTGGCAACTCCGAAAATCTGTAATGCAAGCTCTCGCGTTGGAGAGACAACGATGATTCCAGTTCCTAAGACGCAATGTCACTAATCAAGTTCGAATACATTATGACCCAGACTGCACCATTCATGGGTTTGAATTTTAATCTGTGCAAGAGCTCTACGGCAGGAATAAGAAAAGCCAGCGTCTTGCCAGACCCAGTTCGAGCAGCACCCAGTACATCCTTCCCAGCCAGTAACACAGGTATTGATTTAGCCTGTACAGGCGTCATCGTACTGAAGCCCATATCTGAAAGTGCTCTAGACGTCTGTTCGGATAGATCCAGGGTGGAGAAGGGCTGTCTTTCTGGGGCATCGGTATTGGTCTGAGCACTGCTAGATGATGCAGTGACAGAGGTTTCTGCGGTATCATTGGTGGAAGCGGTTTGCAATTTTTGAGATTTTTTTGACTTGGAAGTGGAATCGCCTTGCGTCTGTCTTTCTTTGCCTTTGCCCATGGTTGGAGGAGGAGGAGAACAAGTTTTAAGCGCTCAAAAAATTCTGAAATGCCGCCGGCAAAATTCTTTTTGCTCTCCTCCTTCGCCATGGCCAAATTGCCTACTGGATCGCAGAGCACGTCTTTTTTTCTGGGAATCATTCGTAATGCTGACTGGTTAATCTAGTATTCACTTCAATTTTCTTAGGAACTGTATCCGCTGCGATAGGCTACTACCTGGGAAGTAGAAAAACTCTGCATTTCAGTCCGCCTGCGCAAAGTCTTTTGAAGCACGTTCCGGAACTTGAAGATTCGGAAGATGAAGATGAAGATGAAGATGATGATGATGATGGGATTGCAGATGGAGATCTCGCAGCAATTAATCCCGGAATGCTAGAGCCGTGCAAAATGGTTAGTACGCCTGCCTAGCGGATGTGCGACCGATTGACGGTGGGTTACGGAAAGAATAGGTCTTGGTCGTAAGAACCGATCTCAAGATGACTCCAGGAAAGATATCTGCTCAGTGAGTCCTAGAAACTCCTCAGAGGTAGGCTGGTCCTTGATCCTTTTGTTCTGAATAGATGCGGGTAAGGATTCTTCACCTAGATTTTAACGCTGTCTCCTCACAGTTAGAACGCGCGAAGGCACGCGACGTTGGCTTGCTACAAGGCCCTGATGAAGAAAAATCCCAAGGTCCATTGGTTCTCCACTGTAAAATTCACCCAAGCTCATCGTACTTTTTACAGCTTGTACGCCACTGGGAAAGAACAGGGCGAGTGGCCTTTGTGATATTTGTGTTGTTCGCAAGCTTATATATCAATGATTAATCTCAGTCAAGCTAAAATCGCGCTCAAAGGCCAATCTGAAGAGCAGTTACTTGAGCTTGAAGCTATCGCAAAAAGCCTCAATCTATGCGCTCGATCCATTGTCGACGCGTAGGTATTTCCAGTGTTTTTCGCTCGGGCTCACTGTTGACATTTCTTCAATCAAGCGGTCGGACGCAGATTGAAGCTGGAACCAGAACTGTTCTCGCCATCGGACCTGCACCTGTCTCGCTCATCAACGAGGTAACTGGTTCGTTGCGCCTTTTGTGATGAAGGCAGAGATATCACATTTGCGTTCGTATTTAGAGTACAATATATGTTGGATAATCTTTGGCAATGGGTGATAAGATAGGATACAAAGACGTTTTGTCTACACTATTGTGTCAATACAAATTGGTTTGTGTGTATGCAATGTTCGAAGCCTTTTTTACGCTGCTACAAGTTCAGTCTGGTAGTGAAAGAAACGTTCAGATCAAGAGCAGTCTATCGCGGATCCGGAATGAGAAGCCCCGCCATGTCCAGCGTTACCTGAGGGTGAACGCGCATACTGTCAGCAGCAAGAATGTATTGTTACATGTATCGAGCAACATACCAGAAAAGAACTTAATCCACGCGTTATCATCGTTCGCCGAACCTCCAGGAGTGTCGCCAGCGGCGCCTGTAAATTTACCATCGGGAACACCGTTGTTTCGTTTGCATGTTGTCGAAACACCGTGAACTGGACTCAAAGCGTCTCCAGAGGAAGACACGCCGCCATCTCCAGCGTTGTCTGTGAAATCAAGATTTGTTAGAACGCGTCGAACATAAAGGCGAGTTAACAGAAAAGCCTCGAAAACTTACTAGAGAATATATCGAGCAATGGACGGGCACAGGAACCACCGGAACATGACTGAGAGTCGACGGAAGCAGGGCGAACGTCTCCACCGGGTGCATTGCCGGAAGAACCAGTATATTCATTTTGGGCGGCGTTGAAAGGAAGGGCAGATACGTTGTCGGCGAGAAAGATCACAACGAGGAGGAGGAGGACAGCGGAAGAAGCGGGAAAGGCGAACATTGGGAGATAGGATGTTTAGCTGAGATAGTAGTGGTAGGAGCTTAGGGAGAGAAGGGACTCGTAGCTGGTTTTTAAACCGAGTTCAGCTCGCCCTAACCCTAGAGCGCATACATCCAAGATTCTTTCCAGAAAAGGCAAAAAGTGAAACGCGTGACGTAAGCGATCGGGACTTTGGGCGCTTATCTGCAGGCTTCCGCCACCGACCATTTTGGAGCTCGCGTCGTCAGCTCCGCGTCACTTGCGGAAATCGAAATGAATATCTAGGTGGAGCCCCTCCTGGTATTCTATTTCTGTTTCTTTTACTATTTTCATGGCCACAGTCGCTGTTGCTCGAGCTTATCAACAATCTTTCGAAACTGCTCCCAACACAACTCTTGCTTTTACCGGAGGGTGTTTCAACGCTCTGGGCGATTTTGTCGCTCAGTCCTATCAGAACACTGCAAGTATTTTCTAGATCATCTATTCAATCCCTTTTTTGACTCTCCAGAACGCAGTATGGTAAAAGAGAACACACTGGTCCCCCTCGCTATGATATAGATCGTACCTTGCGCTTCTTTTGTTTTGGTTTCGCCATTAGTAAGGATATTCTTGAAAAATACTGTCTCGGTGCTTATTCTGTTATAGGTCCCCTCATCGGAAGATGGAACCTGTTTCTCGAACGTCGCTTTCCCCTTCGCGTTGTCGCTGGCTCGGGAAATGTCAGTCTCAAAGCTTTATCGAAAAGAGTCGCTGCAGACCAAATCATCATGTACGTTCCAGACCTGCTTTCTGTTGTTCTTTAGTTTAATCGTTCTCCACAGGGCTCCCATCGGGGTATACCTTTCGTAATGTCTTTATCATTCCAGACTGACTGACTGAATACCCTAGCTTTCACTCTTCCTGGGTTCTATGGGCGTCATGGAAGGGCGAACGATGCCTCAAATCAAGCAAAAGTTTGCAGACCTCTACACACCTGCCCTTCTCACCAATTGGCAAGTTTGGCCAATCGCGCAGCTGGTCAACTTCCGGTTCATGCCTCTACCATACCGTGTCCCCTTCCAGTCAACTTGTGGGGTTTTCTGGACGCTGTATCTGTCTATAATCAACTCCAGGTATGGATGGCGGCGTTTCTCTCAATTCATTCCCTTGACCTTTTATCTTCTAGGGAGGACCGCAAACAAGACCGAGAAGCTGAGCTGCACAGGACGTTGACACAGCAATAGATTTACCTTAGCCTTCAGACCCTTTTTCTTTTTTTCAGTAGACTTATAATAACTTTGGATGTATTTTTATCTCTTCAGTTCAAATAGGTTACAGGAGCACTGGAAACACGAAGATAGATTAGCAATAATACATATCATACTTTTTTTTTCGGATCAATTCTACGAAGCACCATACTTGTGCTTGAAGTATGCGGGTGGTAAATTAGCAAGCACATCGACCAGTGGCCTCTCCGCCACTATCATCTCCCCAGGACCCAAATAATCTACAAACAACAACGGACGATAGTGCGTAACTAGCTTAAAGTTCCTGTGGTATTGATGATCGTCCGGCGAAGGTCCTTCGTTTTGATTGTCACTGGCATTGGCATTTTTATGAGGAGCTGAAGGAGGCCCTCCTGACCCATTCCGCTTTGTACTTTCCCTCCTCCGCTTCTTTGAGCCCCCAGCCTCTCCTCGTACCGGAATATCATCGAAACCCATCTTACACAACCATGTCGCGCCCCAAAACACCACAAATCGACCAGAGGAATGCGACGAAGCCCCAGGCGCCGGTGGCTCGAACGTCACACCGATGATAGGGTCATGAATATGCGTGAATCTCTTGGGGAGATTGCTACATAACTCTCGAGACCAGGTAGGGAATTGTCTAGTCTCAACGTCGTATATCTGGAAGGTGTTGTTTGGGAAAGCGAGAACGAGGAGATTTGGATTGGAAGGGCTGAATGCTATAGCTTGGGCTGGATGAGAGAAGGACGGTAAGACACAGTGATGCTACGGGAAGAGAATATCAGTGTAAGTCGGTCAGTATGTGATAGGATATTTCGCACCTGGATCGAATCCAAGTTGAAAATATGAGTTCTGCAACGATCATCAGAAGTCGCCAGCCACTGTCCGTCTGCGCTGATGGCGATGCGAGATATGCTCCCAAGAAGAGGCAAATCATCTTCACCGCTATCTTGCTCACTCGCCTCTGCCATCTCAGCATCATCATTCGTTTTCAGATTCTTTGTGACCCGATCGTGCGAAAGGTTGTTCCGCTGTCGATGATGATCGAACTTGCGCAGAACCTGCGGTTTCTCTCCGCTAATGTCTACGACAAGAACGTACGACGACATGGCAGTAGACATGACAAGCTTCGCTGAATCAGGAGTGAAAGCGAATGACACGCCTCCGGATGAGGAATGTGGTAAATGGGACGCGACTATCGACGCGAATTCACGTATTCGACGCGGTTTTACTCGTCCTTCATCCTGAGCTTCTATTAGCGTGTTTCTGGCGCTACAGCACAACCAGGAAAAAAACTCACATCTATGTTCATTCTGAAGAGTTTTGTTTCATACAAATCCGATACGACAAACCATTTCCCGTCATCTGATATCGCGGAAGCCACAAGGTTGGTGTGAACATCCAGCTCCATCTCGACACACTTCTCCCAGTCCGCTTTGTCAGTCTGCTCGGCTAACGCTCCTTCTTCCGTATCGGAGGAAGGCTTCTTGAGTATCCTCCATATACTCACACGCGAATCTCGCATGCATGACACTAGCCTGGCCTGCCTTGCTACATGAATAGCGGAATTCGATGAAGGACCGGGGGAATACGCCAAACGGCGATGATACGAATCTTCAAAAGTAGCATGCACGCTTGTCGCGAGTGGGTTAATCACTTTCGACGAAAGCGTACTCGACGGAAGGGCAGCAGGGGTAACGACTACAGACATATCTAAACCACCCGAGGCTATGATAGGTGCTACTTCCGTAGGGAATTGTAGTTTGTGTGATGGGGGTAAAGAAGTATACGGAGGCCAGATGGCTAATGAACGAACATCGTGCGCATGCATTCGACGAGAGGAAGTTTGTACCCATCGCGTCGACGAACGGATTTCGGAGTTTTCAGCGGCTTTGCTTGTTTTTATACGAGAAAACTGAATAAGCTTTTGGTCCACACCGGAGGAATAGGCTACAGATCCGTCCTTGTTGACAGTATTAGCAACGTTGTACGGTTCGAGGAGAGAAAAACTACAAACCGGCCCAACAGTTAAACAAAGAACATCTGCACCATGAGCTTGAAAGCTCTGCATCTGTGTGCATGTCCGCGAATCCCAGAATTTTACCATACCCAACGAATCGCCGGAGACAATGGTCCCATCGCTGCAAAGAAACCTCAGTGAAGCCCATTAAGAAGAATAATGCTACGAACCCGAATGTAGCCACCGTCCAAACCAATGTTCTTTCACCTCGTATTTTATCTGTTCCCATTCTATCAAGCATCCGACCTGTAGACGCGTCCCATTTCCGCAAACTGCTGTCTGAACAACCAGTAATTAGCCAAGAATCAACCCATTCATCGTCGTCTTCGTCGGAAGGGTTTTCTTTTGGTATTGGCGGACCCCAGGCAACACTTAGAATGCGACATTTTACCCTGTCAAAACGTTTGTGATGCTTGAGAGTGTCGTCGGCGACAGAGATCAGTCGAATTGTTCCGTCCTCGCACCCCAAAGCCAGCATAGTCCCGGCAGCATTAGCTGTAACTGACCAAATGGTACCACCTTGTGAATTGATTGTTCTCTGAACCGGTTGAGAAACGGTAATACCAATACTGATTTGGACTTACCCGTATACACGAGCTTTCCATATCCCACTCGAGCAGCTCACTGCCACCTCCGGAGCTGAACAACCGCAGATCAGAGAGAGAAGGCACTTGATCTTGTCTTAGTGTATGAGGTTCCCGAATAATAAAGACCAAAGAGTCGACTTTTGAAGGGTACAGTCCGACCAATGTCTGAACGAATATCAAATCATTTTCATGAATGAAAATCCGTTGACGCTGACCTTCCTTATCACCCAAGCTTGCGGCGACTGCGTTTCATTTTTGAGACTAGACCACTCGCAAAGATCAATATTTCCATTGGCATGACCGACGGCTAAGACTCCGAATTCTACATGGGAAAAGGTTTTCTGACGGCGTACAGAGGGAAGAGGAAGGGGCGGAAAGGCGAGACAGGTAATTGCGGAGGGGTCAAAATCGATGAATCTGCAGCGATGGACAGCGACGGTGGTCGTCGCGTCTGCCATTTTTTAATTTTTTTTGCAAGAGTTGAGAAATTTTTACAGGGAGAGGCGCGTGAAAAAGTAGCGCTCAAATTTTTACATTGACACCACCACTTTGCAATGTCTTTCCTCGGAGGCGCAAGGGCTTCAGGCTCTGGAAATGGTCTTAACACTGATAAAATAGAAATGGCCATAACAGAGTATGCTTCCTTCTCGTGTATCTCATTTTGGTAAACTGACCGTTCCTGCTCAGACTGGACACCATTACCGACTTTTTTAACCGCATGGTCTCGTTCGTACTTTTTACGCCGGCTTTCAGGTCAAAACTCTCATAAATTTGCCTAGGTCATGTCATGCCAAATGCATAGCACCACGGTACACCGACGGCGAGCTGAACAAGGGCGAAATGGTCTGCATAGACAGATGTGTCGCAAAGTATAACGACGTTCAGAAAAAGGTTGGGGAAAAGATTCAGAGCCGAGGAGCAGCAGCAGGCGGAGCAACCCCGGGCACAGGAGGACTAGGTTTCTGAAGCGATACATGTATGGATGTGAAACGACGTTAACCAAGTTGCTGCACTCGTAAGTTTATTACATTCCAACTCATGAACCCCTCCAACAAAAGAAAACCCAGACTTCCGGCTGTCATTATTTGCCAAACGTAGGGAAGCACTCGGCCATTGTCTTTGAATGTTTGTTCTGTGCATGCTGCTCTAGCCTAGATTGTTTAAAGGGAGGTGAATTCTGGGGTGATCTGGGGTACTTGAGCTGTATGAACTCACTCTGGCGCACGAGTAGTAATAAACTAATCACATATGCAGTAACTCAATATCTGCTCAATAATGAAAAACATCTTTCCACTCACGAAGGCCTGCCTGCAAGTTTGACATATGATAGACTTGGCTGCCTCGTTCGTCTTTGTTTGACTTTTTGCGCCCTTGCCTGCACCCTTTTCGGCGTTGCGCTCCCGCTTCTGTTGAGCCTTGGCACCCTGTGTAGCAATACATCAAGGAGAGTATCTTTCCCAACAAAACACTGACCACATACATTACCCATCTTGAAAATCGTCTAAACTGAAGAAAAAGCAGAAAGATCCAAGTCAAAGCAGATTCAAAGGCACGCTGAGTTCACGTTGAGTTCGCAAGCGCCCTGATTGGCGCCCTTTGTTGTCTTGCCGCACAATTCGGCCACGCCATTCCTTGTTACCAGTCGATGAGAACGATGCTTATTTCTCAGGACTGGTACCGGAACGAAGAAACTGGCTGAGGACTCAAATTATGTTTTGGCAAAGGATCTCGCATCTACGAATTAAATTCCGATAAGCTGGACTTTCAGCTGTGCAGCGAGCAGATATAGAACCAAATCCCAACGGATCGTATGATGAGAGGTTGAAACATGCATTGCTTGATCGGTTCAGAGCGGATTTTGAGAATTTGTGACAATTACGAACGTTCCATTGTCCCCTTTGGTGAACACGGCGGAAAAATGCTGTATCAAATCCGAGACACGCTGTTGACTATGGGGGATGACAACCTTCGAGAGCAGATTCAAATTTCATTCACCTCTAAGTCTGAAACTTCAACTCATTACCCTCTGCTCATTAACGCTGTCTAATTATTCATTGAAAATCAAAAGAAATGTCACGAAGTATACCGAGGAGATCTGAGTCTGTCCAACTCGCAAAACAACCATGATCTTGCTCGAAAGCATGATTTGGATGGCCGTGGCGAAGATAGTTCAGAGATGGCAAGTTTCATTAAGCACGATACTGATAGTGATGAAGAAAAAGACGCACAGGAGGAGGTGAAAAAAAGGAGAAGGAACCACGGATGCAGACAATGAAAATGATCTCAGCCCGAACGACGAAGTGGAAGACAGTCGTTCAAGTACGTAGGGGTCTTTGATTAAAGGCGACGAGCCTAGGTCAGTGTCAAGTATCACACAGATTCTTGTTCTTCAGTGGTCTGAGTCTTGAGAGCGCACGGAGTATCGATTTTCATGAGTATGACTCTAACGCTGTTTCTTCAACGATACACAGGCTTCAGAAGTTCCCGGAAGGTGGAGAATTGCTGCCTATGAATGAAGACTCCGAAGGCCCAGGCCAGTAGTTTCTGTATCTGGACAGCGTAAGTATAAAGTCATATTTCATTCGATAATGTCGGCCATCAATCAATTTCTCGGTCCTTGAGGCTTGGTCGCTATGAATGTGTTGAACCTTGGTCCTCAGGGTATCACAAATTCTGAGGGGTTGGTTATCTGTTCTGTAAATAAGTACTTGGGGTAAGAAATGATAGGCCTGTAGAGATTAGCTATTTGCTTTTAGACTTGGTTGTACATTGGTCAGTTATGCAAGAAATATCTTTAATCCAGGAAGATCGCACTCAAACCTTGGAATGCATGCCATTCGCCTTGTATCCGATTGAGTGCTATCCAAAGAGTACCATTCAACTGTGATGCAACTGTTGTTGAGCTATGGTGCGACTGTTATTCAACTATGTTGCAGCTGTTATTCAACTATGCCGCAACTATTATTCAGCTATTCTGTGACTCTTGTTCCACTCTGTGGCAGCTAGTATTCGGCTTTCAGTGTCCAACTTCAATGTGCAGTAGCTTGGCTTTAGCTGTCTGGCATCCGGTGGTCAATTCTCTCCGCTTCAAGCTGATTATTCCTGCTGGAAGGAAGGCTAATAAATAGGGAATATACAAGAGTAGTTATACCTAGACCGGAAGAACAACAATGTGTGTAACTATTTGTAACCAGCTAAAAATCATTCGAATATAAGGCTCTAGCAATCGCAAGAGCATCTACCCATAATCGTACAACTTCATTCTCCCGAGGCAAGTGCAGATGATCCCGTAACCTCTCGTCAAGAATAGCAACTTCGTATTACACTCCCATTTCAACCTCGGGGTTGAGGTTCTGACAGGGATGGCAATCAAACACTGAGCACTGAGCAAAAGACCACCGATCGCCATTGGAGGCAACGAGGAAGTCATACCGGAGCCGCACAACAGTTGTACAACAGTAGTACCATAGTTGTACCATAGTTGTAAGTGAGTTATGTGATAGCTGCGTATGAGTCATTGTTGGCCAATACAAAGGCACTGAGGTCGGAAATCTCGCCATGAATACCTGAAGAAATATATGTATTCAGAGACTATAAACGTACAGGCAAACTATCAAGGCGCAAGTCAATCTTAGCAGAGCAGAGGGAAAGGCCGGACCGCCAACTTGGATGCCGAACACCCCATCAACGGAGAGCATGGAATTTTGGTCGAAAAATACCGCCATACGTAAGCGTATACTTGATGATGAGCAGTATAATTTTTACATTGGAGTTTGGGCTCAAGGATGACACATTGCTGAGCAGTTGAAGTCCAACTCAATGTCGGGCTCGCTCAGTAACGCGTGGCGTCATCAAATCACAAGGTCGTGACTCGAGCGCTTAAATGACTCGTTGATTTTATTCTCTACTTTCACTTGCGCTCTGACTTTCTTGCACAATGAACGAAAACGATGAGATTATAGCAGACAGCGAAGGCGAGGACGATGCTTTGCTTATTCCAAATAAACGTGCGTTGCATCGACTAATTGCTTCTCTCCTACGCTGACGCCAATTTTCAGCAGCAGGAGCTGGGGTGAAGAGCGCGGTCTCTGCTAATGTCTCAATAATTTCTGAATTTTCTACTCATAAACCCACTGCTTCTGGCGACAGTATCTCCGATTTTTCTTCCGTTGCCCCCGCGAAACCCAGACCGAAACCAAGGCCTTTACCGAAGTCGACCTCCAATAATTCTTCCTCCGCTAACTTTCACACTTTTGATATGGTTCTTAGCATAGCCGATAGGGCTAAAATGCGCCAAAGAGGCAACAATAGCAGTTCCTATCCGGCTACTCCAGAAATCATCGAGCTTTCGGACGACGACGACGAATTGGCCTTACGCCCCACCAGAAAACCTAGAGCCAAAGCCAAATCTAAACCCGCGCAAACAGAGCCAGAATCGTCGTTGCCAGTAGCTACCTCTCCGATCTCAATTCATCATCCTGTGCTTCCACCCTCGGATCCTCCTCAGTCTACCCCAGACGAATTCGGCTTGCCTCCGATTGCCATTTTACCTAATCCAGCTTCATCCATAACCTCGTTACCTCGTACAGATGATTTAGACCTAGACGAGGAAATGCCCCCCGCTTTCTTCGCACCAGATACCTCGCCGCCCAATACGCATGTTCCGACGACGACGGGAGCTCTGCACATGGATTCAGTTCTTATGCCTCCTCCTGTCGCCCCAGATGTACCAAAGACTGCGAAGAAAACGCATTCGAGGAAGAAGAACAATGACGATGAAGGGGATGAAGACGAATTTGTACCGGGGCGAGAAGGAAAGCAAAAGACGAAGAAGACCAGAGGCAAAGGGAAAGACAAAGCGCAGGTAATGTACTGATAATCTATCTTTGTGAGAAAAGTCTGTTTATACATATCATCTCAGAATAAGGAGAAGACGGTCAAAACAAAGTCGAAGGCAAAAGGCAAAGAAAAAGCTGGGAATCGGCAGCCCATCATCGATGATGTTTTCGGGGATATTGGCGATGAACTTGATTATTCAACATCTGCGGCTTTAGCCCTGCCTCGTCCTCCTTCGACTCCAAATAATGTTCACCATGCTGAGGCATATCAGGGCTCACCGGGGACGAAGCGAGTTCGAAGTTCTGGTAACGAAGAGGAACCGGAACCGGAACCCGCTCCACGAAAAAAGATGCGTTTGAGCGATGTTGAAATCGACGGTAATGGTGACCTCGGAGCTCAGGCTGATGCTGACATGGACGCCAATCCTGACCTCTTCATCATCACAAAGTCGGTTTCCAAGTCCAGGTCGAAGGCAAAAAAGAACCTTAACGTCGTAGTGTCGGACAATGAAGATGAAGATGAAAACGACGGTGAAAGAGCGGATGTGAATACAAGCATGGGACCCTCTACTTCAGCAAAATCATCGTCTTCCTTGTCTCCATCAAAATCTCCTTCCAGATTAAGGTCAAAGTCAACTAAGTCCAAGGTTAAATCCGACGTTGCACCGTCTAAATCGAAACCCAAAGCAAAGGGCAACAAGAAGGATGTCGACCTGGCAAACGCCGATATGGAAGTTGAGCTTGATGATAAGGGCGAGACCGATAGTAGCGTCAAGGTTAGTACAACTCGGTCCAGTTTCGTGTTAAATTTAATTTGTCATAATCGTTCTCAGGAAAACGTACCAGCGCCCCCCACCACAGCTTCTGCATCACCCGCACCAGTGCCAGCAACCCCGGCTCCTGTTCTCAAATTCCCCACCCTTGCATCTCGATACACGATCGCTCCCAAAACAGCACGTAGATCAACCCCCATGTCCGAGCTAATTCGACGTGTCAACTCAATGCCTAATTCACAATTCAATAGTCCCATGCCGGCAAAGAAGGGCAAGAGCGCAGCGGGAACTGGGAACACAGGAGAGTCAAGCGAAGAAGTCCAGGACAGTGGCAGCGGGTTGACAGCCTATTCACCCTATCTCAAGTCTTCCCGAGCCTTTCTCTCCCGTATAGCGCCCCTACATCCAAACAGGCGTGACCCTCCGCCCCTTCCCCCTCCGCCACCACCTCGTAGAAAGTCTCGTAAGGAGCTCGAATGGGAGAAGAAGACGGTTGAAGAGAAGGAGGAATTAGAAGAGAAATGGGAAGAGGAACTGGTCGAGTGGGTAGGGGGAAGGGGCGAGTGGACGTCGATGGGCGAGGAGGCAAGGAAGACGATGTTGAGGGGTAAGAAGGAGAGGGAGTTAGGGCTGGGTGGGTGGGAAGATTGAGCGAGGAATAGATCGCGGTCGTTGGACTTCCTTACCTTTCTTTTCCGAAGCATCTCTACTGCGTCTGGCTGACAATACTTGTAGTTCTGATCCCCAGCAGTCATTAAAGTCTTTGAACCTATACTGTACATATCGTAACCAGATAACATATGTCAACAATGAGGACCCACTGCGCGTCAGTGTTGGCCCATTACCAACACGACAGCAAAGCCTCAAGTACCACAACTCTCGACGATAATGGCTCGTAGCGGTAAATGGCCTGAACGCAGAAAGCCAAATCCCAAGCTTGTTGAATCAGAATTTCCGCCGGTGCAAAATTTGGATGCCTTCGCTCACGATTGGTTTAGCGGCGGAACTGGGGGTGGATTAGCAGCTCATTTCGGCGAACCACTTCGTATCAACGAATTCTCTTCACGACGTTTGGAATGGCTTGTGAAAAATTACAGATCTGTAGGTACTCACTGACCTTTGTGTCTGCCTCGCTGACCCTCTTCTGCTACAAAGAGTACATCCACCGGCAAGCAATTCAGACAAGCCCTCGACAAGTACTATGAGGGCTTGAAGCAATTCATGAAGGAATCGCACTACTACAGATACTTTATTGTCCCCTTTGGTAAAACCTATAAAGGCAAGAAACTCGATCAGGTTCTTGATAAGGGCTGGTTACGATGGATCGTCAAGAAAAAGAACCTCCAGGAGAGAGTAAGTAGATTGTCAAGTATGGATGCAATTTACCTCTTGATGTGACTTCAGTTCCCTCTATTTCTTGCCGCTGTCAAATTGTGGCTAGCAAACCCAAGGCAATATGAGCAGACGCGAGACATTGGCGAGTTTCTGGGAGGTACGGAATATGAAGATGACCTTGGACTGGATCAGGACGACGACACTGACCTCGCGGACTTTATTGTGTCCGATTCGGCTGAGGTTGAAGTTGAAAGCGATAAACAGAGTGACAGCGAAGAGAATTCTGAAAACGTCGCAGAAGGCAGTTCCGGTAATGAGGAAGAAGGGGAAGACCATGAGCAAGACCAGGTCAGTTATCGTATATCTCTCAGTACTTGTCGCATCCCTTTGTTCATCGTGTTCCTGCCG
The DNA here is from genome assembly GCA_000827265.1 of Collybiopsis luxurians FD-317 M1. Taxonomy (NCBI): domain Eukaryota; kingdom Fungi; phylum Basidiomycota; class Agaricomycetes; order Agaricales; family Omphalotaceae; genus Collybiopsis; species Collybiopsis luxurians. The sequence continues at coordinate 2,200,639 of KN834749.1, read as the reverse complement.
AGTTTTCAGATCGAAGAGACAGAGCGTACGTCCTCTTCTTTCACCTATAGAACGACTCTGGGAAACATAACCGCAGTTCCTTTAACCCCCAAGCAAAACTCTCTATCGTCCAATCGGCGAGGTAAGTTGTAAGGTGACATTCCATCTTGAAACTCACATTATGCTTCGTTTTTCAGCATTCAATTCTGCTTCTGAGCATAGATCATTGAGAAGCAACAGTTCTTTGGAGAAGCCAACACCGCGTGGGTCATCATTTCCCCAGTATCTTATCTCAAATCTGAACAAGCTTATAGGTCGTCGTCCACTATCAACTCCCTCTCGCAAGATGAAGCGCAAGTTCAGAAAGGATTCAGATGATTCAGATTCGTCTGCATCTGTGACTGCGGCAAGAAAGAAACATCACAGGTCCAAAAATAATCAAAGCGCAGTAGATTTTGCCAAACTGGGCAGGGACACCAGGATACGGCCACCTGAATGCAATGATGCGGAATCCTCAAAGACATCTCGCGGTCCAATACTATTATCCGATGGTGAGGCAAACACATATATCTCAATTTCAGTTTGCTCTATGATACATATGCAGAGGATTCCGAAGATGAGGTGACATTGGATATTCGACTTCACCAAATGCGGAAGCGGGCTGTTAAGAAAGTGAGTCAGCTCTCGGCGGCTGAACCTTGCGCCCGATTGATATCCTTGAACTCTTTATCAAGACTAGCTGAAGTGGTCCGGTCCATTCTTCAATATCTGGTAGTAATGTGGATCTTCCCAAATCTTTCCGCAACAATATGGCGCATATACTTACAGTAGTACATCTATACTTTACAATATGGATCTAACATATTCATACTTTACTGGTGTCATGATCTAGGCGTTGACAATATGAATGACATGTAGATCCCACTTATAAGCAAACGCTGAAAAGTTGATCGTTGATCGCTCGCTTCTGCAGACTTGGTTCTTACAGTCGCTTCCAAATTTTCCTTGGTATCTGTACTGTAGTCAGTCATAACCTCATTGCGGTTTCATTGGACCTTGCAGATTATCTGGTCGAGTCATAAGCGCAGTTTCTTTGAACAGCGGTCCGGTCGATCGATAAGAAAAGGTCAGCAAAAAGCTTATTCAATTCTGAGAAGCAATGACCATTGGTGCGCCCATATATAGCTGTGTGAGCAGACTAGGTTTCCTTGATCCCGTTCAGTCAAGACCACCACCCATATTACGACCAATGTCTGAAGTCAAAGTCTCGGAGGCCTCCAGAGCCAAAGTTGCAGAAGAAGTCAAGTTGGATATCCTTACTGGCGTTCCAGAAGGTGACAATGCCCTCAAGAGAAGTCAAGTCGCTCGTACATTCATTTGTGAGTATTCTGAACGCTAGGGAAGCGTGTTTTTAGCTTATCTTACTTTGTAGCGGATACGGTAACAGGTTGTTTTTCCACCCAGTACTTCCAATGAGCTTTGCTAAGCTTATCCTACCAGTACCTACGCAGGAAATGTACTCCTACGCGCTCCTTGCCAGCCTAGGTGATGATGTATACCATGAGCCGTCTACAAGGCGAGTGGTATGAGCTTCCCCAAGATCCGCAACGCTGAATAATCTCTCAGTGCCTTGGAAGCTCACGTTGCCAAAATTACTAGCAAAGAAGCAGGCCTCTTCATGGTATCCGGGTGAAATTAGTCTCGAAGTCTATCACTCGAGCCCAGCTGACTGTATCTCCTTTGTAGCACCATGTCCAACCAGATTGCCTTGAGAACTCATCTGATGCAACCTCCATATACGATTTTATGTGATCATAGAGCACACATTTACAAGTACGCCGTGAAATTTTGCCCAAAGATCCGCCCGGCATTCAGTTCTGCATGCTTCCTAGGTACGAAGTAGGTGGTGCTGGATTTCATTCTGGAGCCGCTGTGACTCCCGTCAAGCCTTCTAATGGTATTCTCATACTTTACATGTCAAACATAATCTAATGCTATCATAGGCCACCATTTGACTCTTCAAGATGTGAAAGACAACGTAGTATATGGTCCCGATGTGCATTTGTGAGAGCTCACTTTCTTGGCATTCTCTGATTAACCTAACATTCGATTAGTGCCCCTACCGAAATTATTGCGTTGGAAAACACACTCAATGGCACCGTCTTCCCTCAAGATGAAATCGTTGCTATCTCTGAATTTGCTCGTTCCAAGGGAATTCATATGCACTTGGATGGGGCTCGTATCTGGCATGTTGCCGCTGAGACTGGAGTCTCTCTCAAGAAACTTGTTGAGCCGTTCGACTCCGTTAGCCTTTGCTTCAGCAAAGGTCTAGGTTGGTCCGAATCCACTGTTATTTAGTCCTCTTGAATAACCTGAAGAACAGGTGCACCAATCGGTTCTTGTTTGGTCGGTTCAAAGGAATACATCGCTCGCGCTCGCCGTATCAGAAAGCTTTTCGGCGGTGGAATGCGCCAAACTGGAATCCTTGCAGGGTGTGCTGCCTATGCCCTCACCCATAATTTCCCTCAGCTTTCCCGGGTACACCAGCTTGCTCGTAAAATCCAAAAAGCGTTTGAAGACATCGGTGTTACCATTCTAAGTCCTGCGGAAACTTGCATGGTACACCCACCTCACCTCACACTGTGCAAATAATTGAAACAGTCTTTTACAGGTATTCTACGACGCCGGAAGTATTGGAACAGACTATGATGAGATTGCCGAGCGTGGAGCTGCACTGCCAGAACCTCTTTTCCTAGGAGGATCGAGAGTCGTTCTGCATATTCAAACTTCAGAGTCAGCAGTCGACGATTTCATCAACCTCATTGCCACTCTTGCAGAAGAGAAGCGAAAAGCCGGTTTTGTCAAGCCTGAAGTTCAAGTCAATGGTCACCGCGATGTTTATGTTAGACGTGTTCACTAAATACACGCGTAAATTATCCGTATTTGATCAATAGATCTCTGAGTTACAAATGTCATCAACCTTTCCCTACATACCGTTGTTTTTCATACTCTCGCCACAAAGACTTCAAAATTGCCTTTTCGCCTGCGTCCGTTGTGGAAGCCATGAGTGCATCTCGGGCAAAGTCATTAATCATGCCACACAGAGCATATAGTCCAGGCTGCAGTTCCTTCCGAACGACCGCGGGCAAAGCACATAACGGATCATTCAAAGCTTCCACATATGCTTTGGCGACATAAGCGGCATGCTTGGAAAATGGCTTAGCCAGAGATTCGGCCTTTGGCGCTATAGTTGTCGAAATTGTAAGCTTCTTGACGACGGTCTTTGCAGTCAGGGATTCCAGCAGCCGGGAAAGAACTTTGCTCTCCTCAATGCCTAACGGTTCCCGGGAGTTGATCCATAATGGAAGACCTCGAGACACCATCGCACTTTGCTTCGGGCCCAGGTTGGGTCGAGGATTTTGCATCGATTGAATCAGGCGTCGTAAGACTACGCCCATCTGAGGAAGAGATAATACAACCAAGTCCCGGCGTAAACGGACGAGCGCAGTGGTGATTGAGACTACGCAATGAAATGTCTCTGAGGAAGTTGTTGAGTCATGGACTTCTGAACCCACGCATACTTTCGAGAAGTACAGCCAGATACCACTGACGTCGATCTGCCGTAATGTTGCGGGCTACATTCAGATAATTCAATTACGAGCAGTCGAAGAGAAACTGGAGGTACAGACTCGGTCTCGGCATCTCTGTAGTAGAAGGTGCAATGCGGAAAGACGGGCTCCTTCCAAAAATACAGAACGGGTGTTGAAGATATTGATACTCTCCGTGACGAAATTCTGCACAATCTGAAGCGTGTCTATAAATCAAGCTGTCAGTATATCGAGCGTGACGCAAAAAGCTCGAAACAGACTCTGAGGGTTATTCTGGAGTAAGGTCGTGGAAAGGTGCACAAGTCGATTGATCTCATTCCCATCTGCACCCCTGAACGAGCTGAGAATCAAATCTAAGGCGTAGTTGTATGTCGCTGGAGACAAGGCAGAGCATATTGAAGATATTGAGTTGTTCATCTCTTCAAACTCAGACCCTTGCCGACCCAGAAGAACGTAAGCGGCGATCACTGTTTCCAATTGCTTATTTTGAATACTGGCCTCGCACAGGCTGAATTCTTCCAGTAACACGCCAAAAATAATAAACTGAGCATCTTCGGCACCTGGCGTCCTGTGAGCGAGCGCAAACCATTGCACTACCTGCTCTCCGAGGAGAGGAACAACGCCACCTACGAAAAAGTCCGTGAAATTTACCGATTCCGATGGACTAGACATACCGAGTAACTCCAACCAATGTCCTAATTTCAGCACTTGCTGCCAGCCTTGAAGCACTCCTTTTGCACGAGCAAGGTTCGACGGACTCTGGTCCATCAGAAGCTCGGTAAGAGTTGGAAAAAGACGTCTATGTAGAGCATCAAAGAGATCCTTGAATGCGGCCTGCGCGGATGGAGCTACGCTACACAGGCATCGTCAGGAAAAGGCGGCAGTAAATCATGGAAAACAGCAAACTTTTTCAAGGGAAAATCCTCGAGTAACGTTTTGACAAGAACCCTGAAGGATTGGACCCAAGAATTTGTCGTAAGAAACGAGTCTTCTTCCAGATTCTCCGAATATTGTTTAACCAGTTGCAGTAGTTCTTCAGAGGTGCCATTTTTCAAAACGGTCCTGTAAGCTTCAGGTGACCTTTCGTGGAGAAAAATGCAACCAGAAGGAGAACATACTTTAGGAGATACTCGATTAACTTTGTTGTTTCCGGGACAGTGTTAATGGACTCAACCGAAGCTCGACTGTGATGTAGATGTTGTAGATACGGATTGAGATCCCTGACCTGTAGCAAGACGATAAACTCATTGCCGGCATAGGAGCAGGGTACCCACCAGATTTTCGGAATGATCCATTGATGATAAAATACGCGCAATACAGATACGTACGTTGCGCAAGAGTTGGGAAGTATGCGACTCGGCAATTGCTTGGTCGAGTATGATTGCTCGCTTGACCAAAAATATCCTCATTGATCTGGTCAAATATTCAGTCGGAACAAACAGCAGCGTGTCAAAGACCGAGGACACAAATTGCTCCTGAAGAGGGGTAATAGTTGTCCAGTCGTCTACAATAGAAGTGGATTGGTCTATGAAGGCCAGAAGGGCACCTATTGCCAATGAGATTAAGACTGAAGTAGAGAGGTTCATGGTCTCACTTCGGATATTTGGCAACTCCCAGAACTCGGCCGAAGTCAAAACTTGGACTAGCAGGACGCTGGTTGAATGTTCTCTGCCTTGGGTCCGCAGCCTCACGAAAATTTCGATAAACTGTTCCAGCTGTGCTTTCGATGCCTGTAAACTGCTCTTAAATCAGCGACGAGTGTAATCAGTACGTGGAAATACGTACTCGATGAGAGGAAGCCATCGTTGAGTGACCAAGTGAAGTACACTGAACCCCTCTGGAGCTTCAGCGGAGCTATTTAAAATCGTTAGCACAAGGTTTAGAATGGCGGGCCGTCTTTCTTCCGGTGCACTCTTGAACAATGTTCGAAGCTATGATACGGTAAATTCATTGTAAAGAACCAGAATGTAGGTCTACGCACAATTTCAAGCCTTAACTCCGGCAGTGCAATCGAGTGTATGCTTTCCGACATTTGCTGGATTAGGTTGGGAGAGCATTCTGGAACCAACGAAAGATTTGGAGAACGCCGCAGACCAAGTGCATATAGAAGCCGTAGGAAAGCCAGCATGACGATCTCCTCATTCCAAGACGGATTTTCGGCCTTCCTGTTCGCGATTTTGAACATCGTAGACAGCGAATGAAGGACGACCTTGGACGAAAAGTGGTTCAACAGTTGTGCAAGCTCTTCTTGAGATTCTTTCGGTACTGACTCGGCAGAAAACCAGGTGAGAAGAATTGAAGCAAGGCTGGCAACAGCAGATAGCTTGAGCGCCACTGTGCTCGCCAAACTATCATCACTGCTTTTACCATTCTTAAGTTTTCTCGTCTTGCGAGGACTTTCGCCCTCCTCGGATAGCTTACAAGACTGGTACTCCTCCCAGAGACTTTGCGTGTGTTCAGTCACGCAACGGACGGCGGTTATGGTTTGATTCAGTGGCAAAAAGTCGTGCGAGCATCTTCCAAGACGGTCCAGGTGAATAGGGTGGAGAGCAGCGGAGTGACACATTCGTTCATAAAACTTTTGGCATAGATCAGCGGTGACTGAGTCACGGAAGTTAACGGACATGAGCGTTTCGATGTAAACAGTCATAGTGCGAGTTTTGGCGTGGTATTGAATAACAGTTTCCAGAAGTTCCATTGCTGAGGAAATCGAATGAGGGATCTGAAAAAAGTTGAACAAAGAAAAATAAGCGCGAGGTTTGTACTAACCAATAAGGCTTGCGAGAGAATATCAGGGAGGACGCTTTCAATGAGGCGATAGTCAATTCGAGTTAATGAGGTTAAGCAGCTAATAGCCGGCCCCAGTGAGTCTAGAAGAGTAGAATCAGAACGTATTCTTAACAGTTGGCTGTCCCTTCACCTTCGTGACCCCCAGCAAGCTCAATTAAGATAGAATTGACGATACCGCTTAGTAATTTTTCCGTCTCAACATGGCGAGTGTTGAACACATTTTCCTCGTTTACAACATCCAAAAGAAGAGCCCTCGTCTTCCAAACTTGACCTTTGTCCGTCATCATGTTCAGTGTAGTCTGACACGAGGTGAGAAATTTTAGGGACGCCTCGTGAAATTCTTCCAGAGAGTCAAGTTTAGATCCTTGCCCGAAAATGACGCTGCGGTTTTTCTTCAGTGTTTGGACGTAGGAAGAGAATATTCGGGGAAGGGATGGTGCTATTATATCTGGCGCAATGCTCTCCAATGCGCTGAAGAGAACAGTTTCAGTTTTTCCGTCCCGAAGGACATCCAGATTGAGAAAGCAATCAGAGCCGGTCGCGTAAATGGATTCAAGGAGGTTTGAATGAGATAGGGAGGAGTAAAGCTTGCTTAGAGAGGAGAACCAGTCTTCGAAATAGGTTTGGACGAAGACAGAGAATATCTATGACAAGTGAATTGCTGTCCAACTTTATTGGAATAGCGAGTCACCTTTTTCTTCGAACTTGAAGTATTCAGTGACCGATCAAACGAATTGGTCACATTTATGATAATATGACCGATATACTCATTGGGCTCACGATCTCTGCAAAATCGCAGCGATGCACCGAAACATTCCAGTAGTAATTCGCTGCTCATTTTCGAAACGCAAAGAGGCCAAAGAATCGTCGTACATTCATACATGAGACGGGTTAGTTGGGCATTGGTATCCAACAAAGTATTCTGGATCGATTGAAGGAATTGTATGATGATGCGAGCGAAAGAGATTCGATGGACTAAGGGCGCGAGCCATGGCTCAAAATTAGCAGACTGGCAAACGTCCAGTAAGAGTTGCCAGCTTGGTATGTCTGTTAAAAAATGGCTACGAGAAGGTCAGGATAATTAATGCTCTGTCTGAGGTTGGCGTAGACTCACATTTCATTCTTGATAAAACGAGTTAAAATGAAATCCACAATGAGTTCGGCTTTCCTAGGTGCATAAAAAGATTTCTGGTTCCATGCTGCCCGGGCAATTTCGATTTTTGACGGACTCTCTGGGCTGGGTGGATCCGAGTTGGCTTTTAAGGCTCGAACAAAATTTTGAGAGGAGGAGAGAAACGAGTCCATAAAAAATTAGTGGGCGCTAATTCGGAACGGAAGTGCTCCGCGGCAATGAGCGGCAATTTTAAAATTGAGTTGCTTATTGACGATTACTATGGTTGTTAGGGATCTTGTAAACTTTTACATATCGCAAATTTCTGCTTTAAGTACTGACTGGATCCAAAATCTGAGTACACAGCTGAATTCGTAACACTTTAGTGCCCTTATTCCCAAAGTTTTGAGGGATTACAGGGAGCTCTGCAAGCGTCGGTCAATGACCGAGCAAAAACAGGGATCTTTCAGACCCTTGTCACACAGATGTAACTGTGAAGCCGCTAGTCGGCCATTCTGGTGGCTTGGCAACTCAGGGTTGTTCTAGCTCTGCCGAGCTACGGCTTGGTCCCTGTGTCACGCTGGAGCACCCTCTCATATTTTCTTGTTCATCTATGGCTCAAATTGAGCCAGATCATTACTAAAATTGACAAGAGGACTCTAAAGATCTTCTTTGTTTGTGTGTGCTCTTTTTTGGGGCATTAGTAGATACCATTTTGCTGTTCCTGACGATTTATGTAGAATCACGCGTCATTTTTAATGAGTTTTCATCTTGCATTTGCTCGTCCCGCAGGAAAATCTTGCTTCAAGTCAATGATAAGGTAGATTATTACTGAAACAATATGTTCATAAAGTATTAAAGGCAGAGAGTGTCTCAAACTCTCAGAATCGAGCATTTTTTAAAAATCACAAGTTCCCTGTTGCCGCAAGATCCCTAACAACCATAGTAATGACTCTCACTCAGCTTCTGCCTTGATGCAGACAGAGGTCGAGTGCCTCGATTTACAAAGAGAAGAGCTCGAGGTCCTCGAGGTTTGTGTTCATTCACGGCAAATTATCACAATCCAACATATCGCAGTCCATTTATCCAGATTTTGTGGCCGATAACGACCTCTCGAGAGGTTCTGTCAAGCTCGAGATACCCATCGAGCTCGAAGAGCCGCACGTGGTCTACATTGAGGACGCTACAAAGCAGGAAGACTCGAAAAAATCTCTGAAGCTCTCACTGCTGCCTCCACTTCTTATTCACATCATTCTTCCTCCAAATTATCCCCTGCAAGCACCTCCCCAATTGCTCTCTATCCGTGTCACACATTTATGGATGCCCACCCTACAGCTTCAGCAACATTTGCTCGACATGTGGCAGCAAGGCGAAGGAGTTTTGTACAACTGGATTGAATTCATACGAAGTGGTAAGTTTCTAGACCAACTAGAGATGATCAAAGATCATCGACTTTTATGGTAAGGATAAATTACTTTGAGCGCAACCCACATATTCCTAACACTTTCCAGTTTACAACATAGTTCACCACAGCTACTAGCACCTCTATTGACTGCCTTTGAAACCTCAGCCAGGTTCAACGAATTCAACCAAAATTCATATCCCTGTTCTGTATGCTTGTCGTCTTTCAAAGGGTCTAAATGCTTGCAATTGTCTTGTTCCCATATATTCTGTCGTTCCTGCCTTGAGGATTTTTGGGGTTTGTGTATCACGGAAGGAGAGATTGCCAGAGTTACCTGTCCCGACCCAGAGTGCGTGAAAGAAGGCCGGCAAGTCGAGGAGGAAGAAGTTGCAAGAGTCGTTCCCAGAGATGCAGTAGTTAGGTGGCGTTGGCTGAAAGAAAAGGCTATGATGGACAAAGGTATTGGTCCCAAAAGTGGAATTCAACTGCTCCTAACGAATTGGATCAGACCCAACGATCAGTGTATGTCCAATGGTTTTATGCCAAAAGCCAGTTCCCAAGCCCCATATCACCGACGATGAAGGTTCTGGCTGGCACAGACTCAGGACCTGCCCTTCGTGTTCTTATTCATTCTGCTCTTTCTGTAGACGAACGTGGTAAGTTAGTATTTGCTTCCGTCTTGAATCCTATGTCAACATCTCAATTTTGAAGGCATGGACCAGTGTCTCCTTGCCCTATTTCGGCTTACGAGACGCTGGTTTTGGATTATCTTGCCTTGCCAGAAGGTTCCGCAGCAAGGAAGATCATCGAACAACGATTCGGAAGAACGATCGTCGCGAAAATGGTGGCTGCATATCATGAAGAACAAGCATTCAAGCAATGGCTCGCAGATTCGGCGGCTACATGCCCCGGATGTAATATTCATATCGAAAAGTCTGTTGGATGCAATCATGTGTGTAGGGTTACTTGGTATGCTGGGCGCCTCCTAACTAGTTCGTCTTAGATGACATGCACGAAATGCAAACAACATTTCTGCTACAGATGCGGAGCGAAATTGCAAGCCTCTTCACCGTATCAGCATTTTTCGACTCCAGGCACAAGTTGTTACAACAAACTGTTCGATTTTAACAGCGAGGCCGATGAATGGGAGCCGATTGAGGGATTCAACGATTAGAAATTCATTGTATCGTAGATGAATCAATGGATGCATCATATGTTTTGATAAATAAGGAAGTGTGAAGCGTGGAAAAAATAAATTTCTAGGCTTCTTCACTGCGGCGTCAGTGAGACAGTGTCTGGTTCATTTGTTCCCTCTTTCTACTACTTTATATCTCCGGCCACGACACTGATACCACTTGCTGTGATACCAACCTTTGTCCCTGCATTTTTATCTGTCATACCCATCCTGCAATGGATGAACTCTACACGACCTCCTTTACCTATCCAGGTCCCCGCAGGTCGAGGCACATTCCTTCTTCTTCTTCTTCTCTCGACTTTGCTGCAAATCAGAATTCCAGCGACATTCCCTTTCCTAGTCATAAATCCTTCAACAACAGCCACTTGGCCGAGGATGTTTCTGGCCCAGAAGCCTCAGAGCAAATCGCCAAATTGGCCATGTTGGCAATGACTTTGCACGGCTGTCACGTATCTTACTTCCTTGCGGATGGTGGTCGAGGCTGGAATTTCACTGTTACTGGAGCTTACCAGCAAGTTATGGTCACTCGCGGTATGATCCTCAAAGAGTGTCCAATACAGGCAAGTCTTGTCTAATGATTTTCATCTGTTTAAGCTGGGCTAACGTAGTAGCTCCCAGCATCGCGCGGCTATTAAAGTAACTCGTTCCGAGATTCTCGACTCTCCCTCTTCAAAGCCAGCACTCAAGCCAGAAGTGCGACGCCGTCTAGATGACATTGCTTCTCAGACTCTCGCTCATATAGCTGTGGTCAATAGCCCGCTCTCATTGTCCAATAGAACCCCTCCAGATGGCATTAGCAGCAGTGCTGGGTGGTCCGGGCTTGAGACGGAACGTATTTGCGAGCTTGTCATTACCGGCGCTGTTGACTCTGTAGACATGGCGAGAGTCCGGCTGCTGGTCATGTTGGATGAATTAGTGAGTGGCAACAGTATTCGGAGTTCTCCCGTCTCTAATGCGCCGTCAGAGCGGTCTTCATTCAGAAATGTGCGAAATTGAAAAGAAACTGCACACAATTATTGTCGGTAGAAAGCGCAGTGTTCTGCAGTCCATTCAAGAAGAAACCGCTACAAACATCTATCTTCCGTCGCCTCTCCAAGGACACTTGGGTCCTGAGCTGTCTGTATCACCCGCTGATAGTCTCGGCAAACCAAACAGTGTCATCTGGATTACTGGCGAATTTTTCGGTGTTCAACGTGCCCGAGACATGCTTTACAATGTTGCTTCTACCAAAGTAAGGCAGGCATTGTCTCATTTTTTCTATCTGTGTCTAATTTTAGTTTTAGGCTAAATCCATAATCTCTCGGGATACCGCCATCCTTCCACGCAAGTTGGATTGGATGGTCACGGATAGACCAGAGGACCTTAAGAGCATCATGCACGACAACGCCACGTTCATACAGTTTCCTCCTCTTGGCAACTCGACTAGCTTGATCTCCGTCTTTGGTGATAATCGTGTGAATATTCAGCGTACTATCCGTTCAATAATGCAACTGGTAAGAGTCATTTGCTTCGCTGTTTTTGTTCTTTCTTTGTCATAGAATGGTCAACTCATGCCCTTTTTGTTGAATGTCAGGCCTGCCAATTCTACGTTGGGTCTTTCTGGCTTCTTCCCGTACAATTCAATGCCCTTCTACCTCCCCCTACCCTCAATCCTTCTCAAGTGACGACTCTCATCAAACAGATCTCGCTCACCACGGGAGCTGAAGTTGTGTTCAAGAGCATGTGCTTTGAGCTTCACGGCCTCGAACATGAAGTTCGTGCGGCTGTTGGCATGATCATGGAGTTGGATATTATCAAGGTAAAATTCGATTACATGATTTTTCTTCCAAGACTAATACCATATTTAGGCCTTCCATCACGAAATTCGCTTCCAAATTGAGCTCGCGAATGAACATCGTGAATTCATCAGCGGAAAGAAGAACGGCAAAATTAACAAGATCATGCAAACAACTAACGTGAAGATCAAGTTTGAAACCTTCAACGACCACAACTTTTTGATAGATGTCTCGGGCCCTGATGGGGTTGTCCTCCAAGGTTTAACGTTGCTACAGGAAGAATTACCCGCGGAGATCTCGTTTCATGTCCCTGAGGCGTATCATAAACGTATCATTGGTGTGGGCGGAAGGAGTATCCAGCGAATCATGAAGAAATATGGGGTGTATGTCAAGTTCTCGAATGCCGAAGAATTTGCTGCTCTGGGCGGGTATAATGACAACGATGACAATGTCATTGCCAGGACCCCTGCCAAGAATGCGTTGAATCTTGACAATTTGAAGCAGTCTGTGATGGAGCTGGTCAATCCAAAGGTTGTGATACATTGCCTCATTAAAATTTAATACTAATCGTTTCGTAGGACAAAGACTTTGTGAATGAAACCATATCCATTCCTCGTCGATATCACCGTACTCTACTCGGCGAAAAGGCCATCTTTATTCACGACATTGAAACCAAAACCAACTCCAAAGTACGATTCCCTGACAAGGAGACGGCTTCGGATGTTGTCACAATCTTTGGGCCGGAGAGTCAGGTTCAGATCGCTGCCGCTATGCTTCTGGTAGGATTCTCACTGGCAATCAATTTCTTACTCGTCTCATATCTTGTTACAGGATCACGTCCCATTCGAAGCCGACATGGCAGTTCCTCGGAGCAGTGACCTCCCGCGAGTCTGCAATTCTGCCGAATTCGGCAGTCTTGTTGAGCGCGTCAAGCGAGAGCTTCAAGTATCCATTACTCCGAATGTGAACATTCCAACCATGAACGGTGCCGGAGGTTCGGAATCTCTTGGGGACTACTCGTTCAAATTCCGATGCCAGCGAAGTAATACCGATTTTCTCGTTACGGCTAGAGAAATGTTGGAGCAGTTTTTGCATAACCATAACATTCGCGTCTATCCTTCACCTACTTCGCATACTCACAAGCGGGGAGACTCTTTTGCCGATGCCTTTCCTCACTTTGACAGTAAACTTTTGTCAACGGCCAAAACACATCACGGTTTGTTCATATTACTTCGTTCATCAATCATTTGCTCAGTTCTGCCTATTAGAATCTGCTGACTTTGGCCGTCCAGTCCATGACCCTGATCGTCGCCTACGTCTCGCTAGTTCTTCGCCAGACGTCAAGGCGCTGTTCAACGCCCCGGCATACATTTACAATCTTGAAGAACAGGATGATGGTCAGGGTGCATACATACCAAACTCTTCTCAAGATTATTGGACTCCAATGCCTCCTATCGTACGTTGAAACCTATATATGTTTCTTCTTCTGACGTCACTTTTGGATAGGGTTCTGGTATTCCTTCCAGCGCTAGCGCTAGACAAACGGAGGATGCCCTCAAACGTGGTTCTGACTCCCTTCTCGAGGCCAAGCTGAAGGAGCAGATCTCTAAACCTCGTACCTTGAACAACCGTGCGCAATCATTAGATTTGACCTACTCCCTCTCGCGCATTACTGAATCGTCTGGCCTTCCGCCCCCCGATTCTCCTACCAATTCTGGAAATGAGACGGGAGGAAATTCTAGTCCGATTTCTGCGACGGCGCCTTCCTTCCCAAGCGTATACGGTGGGCGTCCTGCAGTTATTGGAACTTCAGCTCAGAGAGGCTCAAGAACGATTGAATTTGACAACGAGGACGCGGCCAGCGATGAAGTGACCCGTGTCATGCATAATCTCGGATTGTAAAGAAATCTTTTGTCGTATCGATCCATTTTTTTCTATACGGACGGTGTCCGCTACCTACAAAAAAAACCATTCTTACAGCAGGCAGCTCATCTCTACTTTTCTCTCCACAATTTTACCAGTTTTACATACATTACGCACTTCTTATCTTTCGTTCTTTGCGAATTCCAAAAAGCTCTATTCATACTGTATTAGGTCTGGATGCGATCTACCAAGTTCAATCCTAAACTTCAAATTTTCTGTCTATCATGTACAATTGTGTGTTCCTTTGTTGGCAACTTACTATCTTTATGGTTCTCTTAATAGAAATAAAATTTGCATCGTACATAGTCCGAGTGGATGACGAGGAAAATAGCTAATTAAGGACGGTATTACCAGTGGGTATGTGTAAAACAAACCGAGGGGGGAAGTAGAAGTGCGTTGAAAGTTCATGATGATATTACTGGGTAACCCAAGGGACTTCAAACAGCACAAAGTCGTAAAATTCTTGTTCCATAAGGGTTTGATATTCTCCGACAAAGTCCTCGGTGTTCCCTGCGCTCGATTTCGAATTTTTGCGAGAGCTTGAACTGAGATACGAAAAGTGTGATTGTATAACATTGAATATCTTCTTTGCGGATTTCGCGTCAGGCTAAGGGACGTACGCGTATTAGCCATAGAAGGGACAGAATGAGCTAATATCCCAGCATTACCTGAACAACGACCCCGAGGTAGTTTGCAGGAAGTCCGTAGCGAAGTACACTTTCTACGAACAATCGGATGACTTTGAGGTGGACAAGAATTTGGAAAGATTCCGAAAAGTTTGTCCGTGATAGATGTAGCAGCTCCGTCTGCAAAGAGTATCGAGTGAGTCAGAAGAGCAAAAAAATCAAAAAAAACGCACCCAAAGTTCTCGTTCCGTGACATCAGCCATATCCAGCTCCTGTCGTTGCTTGGCTATTTCTGTTTCGGAAAAGACAAAGTCACGAATGATGAACCTGAAGATGATTGAGATATGTATGAGAACCCGTTATCGCACGAGCACGCACTTGTTCTCTCGACATTGCTGAGCAAATTCATCGTGAACACGTCGGAAAATGACAACACTAAAGAGGGTATAATCGTCGTCTGAGGCAATGGACCTGCGAGGAAGGTCAGCGATTACGATGATGAGCAAAAGTTCAATTACTTGGCCGATCTAGGGACCACCATAGACGAGAGGCGTTCGTATTTCAAGTTCCAGTCCTTGACGAGATTCCTGAATATCATTAGGTTGTAGCTTGCCAGTACCAGCAAACAGGGGGTACAAACTTCGGGACTGCGACCAGCAGGGTTTCGAGATATTCCGAGTCTAGGATAAAGTCCTCCGCAGAGACGACATCCGCCAGAGCTTTCACAGACAGATTTCCGCTAGATGTCAAATGTGAACCCTCCCAAGTCGGACAGGAATGGAAAGGCTAATTACGTCTTCTTGCGCTGCATCTGGACCAGCGATCCTTTGACTAGGTTGTAATTCTGGAGCTTCGCTCTCATGGCATTGTCTATAGAAGTCATCTCCTGCGATCTGATTGTAAATTAACCAGACCATCGATATCAAAAGTCAACTTTACCTTGCTCAATGTGTCAACCATATCTCGCAGCCCTTTCTGGACACCATAGCGACCTTCGTTCCATCTCCATTGACCAAGAAGGTAATTTTCGATACTACTTTCATTGACTAGGATGTGTTGAGATAATTTGGAAGGATCGTTATTGAGGAGATTGCGAAGGGTATCGACAACCTTTGCGACGGTATTGGTGAAGAATGAATCTTGTTTTGGTAATTCTTCTGAAAGAGCTATCAAGGAATCCAAGGTTCCCGTCTACAAAGGGATTTCAGCCTCATATGTTTGAGCTTGTTGGAGATCCTGACCTTGAAGGACGGTATACCGAATTCGGCGATGGAATTAGGAGAGAACGATCTGGATTGTTGAGATAGCTTTGGGGTGAGCTCTGGAAGAAGACCTTCGGAGTCGCCGTTGAGAGGAACTGCAATGAGCCAAGTGCTCTGGTCTGAAGGCATCGTCGAGGTCGTCGTGGAGAATGTCGAGGATAGCGCGGGTAACTCGGACCGGATTTCTAGTGTAGCTTCTGACTAGAACCAAAATGGCGCAAATGGCGTATTCGTTTCGTGCTTTAAGACCTGCTTTTATTCGTCCCTTCATGGCTTCAGGCTACGCTACTACCGCTATTCCAAAAGCTCCTCTGTTAATAAACCCTTCGCAGTTGAATCAAAGCTTGCAAAGCAGACAGCAAGTCGCTATCCTCGATGTCTCTTGGTTCATGCCAAATTCTCCCCGCAAAGGTATCCAAGAATTTCAGAAAAAGCGTATTCCTGGCGCACAATTTCTCGACCTTGACGAGGTGCATCCAAATTATCCTATCACCCAGGCTCAAAACTCATATAACATTTCAAGGTCGCAAGTCCTCACCAATTGGGCTTGAAACATATGATGCCGTCGAATGCCCTGTTTGCAGAAACTTGTGGTATGAAATGTCCTTCAATAATAGAGACCTTTTCCAGCTAATGGCGCCTCAGAGAAATTTGGCATCCAGCCTTCGACCCATGTAGTTCTGTAAGTATCACCTTCCCGACGTTTATATTGTCTCTCATCTATGGCAGGTATGACACACATGGTGTCTTTTCTTCTCCCCGGGCCCTTTTCATGTTCAGGACTTTTGGTCACCTTAATTCAAGTGTCCTGAACGGAGGCCTTCCTTCTTGGGAGGCTAGTTCTTTCACAATAGACACAAACTCGCCAGGTCCTCTACCTCCAAAATCAAAATACGATCTTCCCAACCTCGACGAAAAGGCTATTAGAAGTACATTCTTGTCTCGTCTATGATATGCTCTTTCTGAAGGGTTCATAAAGACTACGAACAAATGGTTGCAAACTCTCACCTGAGCCCGTCAAGCTCTGCCGAAGTAGAATTGGTTCTCGACGCACGCCCCGCTGGCCGGTATACACGTTGAGTCTGCGTATCGACGCTTGTCTCTGACGAATTTTAGATTTTCTGGGAATGACCCCGAACCCAGACCGGGTCTGTCCTCCGGCCATATGCCCAACTCTTTTTCTCTCCCCTTCAATTCGTTCCTCAAGACTGTCCAAGGACCCGAAGGTTCATCTTACACAGTATTCCGAGAGCCATCTGAACTCCGCGATCAACTCGAAAAAGCTGTAGGACCTCGGCATGCGGATCGTATTATCAAGGGCGAAGCTACGGTTGTCACAACGTGCGGAAGTGGAATGACTGCAGGAGTCCTCTGGCTTGGTCTGAAGATTTTAAACACCCCCAAAATTGGTCTCTACGATGAGGTTCGGTGTTTTGTTGGTCCTGTTGTCATGCATTGACGCTTCCCTTTCTCAGTCTTGGACCGGTTATGCCATGAGGGACACCAGCAAAATAGAGAAATCTTAGGTCGTAGGTACATTTTCTGTGCTTGTGTGATGTATCATGCTCGAAATTCATCGACTTTCAAATTTTCTTGAACCTTGCATCGAGAGAAGGGTATGTTACAGTGAGGGATATACATGAATTTAATAATTTACGATTAAAGTAAGTGAAAGCTGCCGTCTTTTTCCTGTTAGTGTATGATAGGTTCATGAGTAGGAACAGTCTTTTAGGACTTCCATGAAAGGTGGAGGTTGGATTGGCGGCAATTTGCCTGAAGCATGAGCAGCTATAAGGAGCTCGAGTAAGGAAACGGTCTTTCAAAGTCTCGGGAGAACGAGCAGACTTACGACGACCGCTATATCCTACTTCGATTCGATGATGTTTCCCTCGACGATGAACAGTCAGACTCCAACTTGAATAGCCAGTCAATGAATGGAGGCAGCTACGTCAAATCCGAACACACCTTTCAATTAATAGCACATTGAAGCCCTTCTTTGCCACTTCTTGCAATAATTGCTGCCTCGCAATGATTACAGCATTCCTTATGTCTGCCTGATTTTTAGCGTGCAACTTGACATCAAAAACGTAGTTGCCGCAGATATCACAGTCGTTCACAGTGTCGAGGTCCAGGTCTGCGCAAGTGTCTCTGATTAGCCGGGGAAAGAGAGAGCCCACGAAAGGAGCATGCCTTCGTCCTCGTGGAACATCGGTACAGGATCGACTGCCTTCCTCTCCACTACCTCCCAAGGGGACTCTTTCGGACGCAGCTTGAAGAACATGACGGTAAAGTCAGAGTGCCAGTGTACCTTTTCAGGACAACTAATAAGCGGAGGATGTCGCCCTTGCTATATAAGCATTTATGACTGATATAATACCCGCTCAACCGATCGTGCAACTGTCGCAAAACCAATTGAGTCCCGTGTCTCAAACACTTTGTTGCGTGAAAGCGCAGCCTCTTAACCTTAGTTAACAAGAAAAGGTGTTGAGTAATACAGATGATGCCTTACCCTGCGCAGCCATTCATTGGAAGGCCCTGCTTCTATGACTCGGTCCATTTCTGCTACATCTATCTTCACGTTTCTGACAGATATCCGACACGTTTGCTACGCCAATAACAATTGGGTTCACTTGTTATCGATTAGTATCCTTGAGGCCCGGCGCACTCCGTATTGATGAGCTGTACACGTTACGCGTATGCCGAAGATGATGATTAGTACAGGGATCAAGCACCGAATGATATATCGTAATTACGTTGTAATTACGCCGACGTTTCAGAAGGACGTATTCTGAAGCCGACCCCTTTCTTCCGCCATGATATTTGGCATGCCTGAAGGCAACTTTTACAGGAGTGTAAACGCAATCCCGGCCAATCCAAGCAAAGACCCAGTAATGCTTGCGCTAGACAGTCCCAGAGCCCTGGTTCCTGACGAGGAAGTCGAAGTCCCGTTGGTGCAGCTCTGGTTGGACAAGTTGACCGAGTTATCCAAAGTTAGATCTGCACACTGCGATACGAATCATTCACTTTTTTGCCAGTCATCTCCGAACTTGTAACAGACGCACCTGGTACAAGTTTCCATCGCCTCCGTTGAATAGGAACTAGAACATATTAGTTTTTACTAAATGCGATAAGTGGTCAAGGTACCTGTATGGTAACATTATCTCCGCTTTGTAGGTTCAAGTTTGTTGCATTAGACGAAGACAAATCGATATGCATACAAAAAGAACCCTCCAGGTTCTCCTGGAAGAAAGGTGTGATTTGGGTAAAGTTGTCAAAGGAGGTAGGGTTGGACGCATTTGAGATTAGCACAGCGGCTAAGATTAAAAAGTAAATTTGGCGCCACTCAGAGTCTGGTCAATCGCCTACCGGTCCACTGTGGGTGACTGGAAGTGAGGGAGATTAGTCCTCCAGTCAACGGGAACGAAGTCCTGTTCGAAGCAGCCGTAGTATATCCATCTATGATCTGATTAATCAGGTTATGTTCTAATATTCTTCCGCACTGAAGCTCACCGCAAAAGTTTGGCTCTTGATCTTCAACAAAAACACCTCTGGGGGGAGGAAATTGGAGGCGGAAATGTGCATCGGCGAAAGCCAGAAGTCCGAAGAGAATCAAGGTGGTGACCAAACGCATCGTGTGAGTGAAGATGCTGCTCTGGCTTGTTCCTTTCTGCAAATACCTTTTATAGTGCGAGGCAGGAGATAAAAAGTTTTTGAGGAGCGACAAAATTTTTTTTCCTCATCGGTGGCGCGTCAGGATGGTGAAACGACGCGTCAATCCTGAGATTTACCAAGAGAGCCAAGCGACTTTACCCGCATGCTTTAAAGTTTATATGATACGTTGGTGAAATATGTTGATTGCGAAATCGTTCTTCTGCCAAGAAGGGTAGATTCGGTCCATGGGCTTGATGGACCTCAAGTCCGTATACTGCAGAATCAAGGTGTAGGAACGGCATTGGGTTTGGACGAAGACAATCAGATAAGAAAATACAAGATTGATCCGAGCATTACAATGGGTACGGCCCGAGAGCAGAAATAAGTAAAGCGGTATGCATAGTTTGCGTGAATCCGTGTCACAGCTCAAAGTCTGGACTTGGTAATTTTTACTGTAGGACACAGAAGACTACACGGACAATCTAGTAATGAATTCTTAGCCGAAAATATGCTTCGAATCGTATACTTGCTGGCACTTATTCCTTTCTTACTATAAATTTTGAGACATGTATTCGTAAAGAAAATTCGTTATTTTTGGGGCAGTCGTAACAGATTTAAAGTAGAGAAAATGCGAGGCCCGCTAATCCTAGTAACGACCCAGCTCCAGGCGCCGACAGTCCCAAGGCTGCAGATGTCGCATTAGTGCAAGTTTGACCAGTGACATTTGCCGAGTTGTCCAAAGTAAGGTCAGCACACTATGGTAGTAGCTAGATGAACATTTTTAATCTCATGAACATGAATCTAGGTCGTACCTGGAACAAGTTTCCATCTCCCCCGTTGAAAAGGATCTAAGTGAGAAAAACTGTCAGATATGTACAAAGGATGAACGTGAGTGATGTACTTGTAAAGTAACATTGTCTCCGTTTTTCAAGTTAAGGCTTGTATCATTAGTTTGAGACAGATCAAAAGGCATGCAGAAGGAGCCCTCGATGGACTCTTGGAAGAAGGGGAAGATTTGAGTAAAATTGTCGAAAGATGTGGGGTTGGATAAGTTCGACACGAACACAGTAGCTGGATGTGGACATGAGTAAAAAGCCTAGGACGAAGGTGGGTCAGACGCAATCGCTCACCAGTCCACTGTGGGTGTTCTGAGTTGAACGATATAAGTCCATTACTCATTGGGAATGCAGTTCTGTTTGACGCGACGCTGTTGTAACCATCTGGATATTGTAATTAGCAAGACATTCCTAAGCCATGGACACGCGTTGAAACTTACCACAAAAGTTGACCTCTGCAGGTTCATTGAAGGCGCCTCGAGGAGGAGGAAACTGAAGCTGAAAATGCGCACTGGCAGCAACGAAGAGTCCAGTGAGAAGCAAGGCAGTGAATGAATGCATACTGAACTTCCAGGGTACAAGCCTAAGGACCCGTTGCTTCTCATGAGATCTTTTATAGCGCCCTATATGCACGAAATAAAATGTTTTATTCGCATGGGATAAAATTTTTTTCCGTCGGCGGCGTCTCCCAAATGTGGAAGTGATCGAACTCAACAACGACGCGTCTAAATGACATGACCTTTGGGTGTTATTGTTCGGAACGCCTTGGGGCTGTATTCTAACTGAAAGGGAAAATTCGTAAGATCAAATTCATTATAGGACGTAGTTTCAATGTAATCTTCAATGCACCAAGCTACGATAATTCATTCTTCCAAATAGGATCTCGCCAATTCCCAAGCCCAAAATAATCGAAATCACATACGCCGCTTGGAATGTCCTGGAAACAGGAATATATCATCAGAATGCAGAGAGGAATTGAGCCACAACTCTCACATGACAGCTAACATGAGAATGTATCCTAGTAGCGCCTGAATGGCATGGATAACACCGCGAGGAACATCGTGAGCTGCAACAAATGGTGGAGCAATCCGGGATTTCCGAACTACTTGGGGAGAATTGGAATTGGCGCTTGCAGAGTCATCGCAAGATTTTTCTGTTGCGGACGAAGCATTCGGCAAGTCCAATGCAAGAGCCCTGCGAGACTGAGCTTCAAGATCGATCAATCGGTAGAAAAAACGCATAGTTACTTGTGGGACCAATATGATTCCAAACCTGCTCGAATAGCAAACAACCATCGCTCAAGGAGAGCGACGATTACGAGACCAATGCATGCCCCCGCTAGGGCACCAGACGAATTTGGATGCCAGGATTGGAATAGGAGACTGTCGCCCCCAGTGAAGTGAAGATAGTTCTTCATCATCATGGTCATGTTCGTCGTCGTCGAGCTTGAACCCATCTCCATCTTGAGAGTACGGGATAGAAAGACAAAACCAAGCAAGCGATCACGGTCCTAGATTTATGCAAGATTTCCCGTCTAAATTTGGGGTCACTTACAGCCGTTTCACTAGACTAATTAGGAAGGTACATATAATTTGTGAGGCCGGGACCAAGGTCCACCGGCCAAGGCCCAAGAACCTGATTAGTGCAATCACTATGACCATTCCTTTCCAAGGTATGGTCATTAGTTTCCATTGGGATTCTACATGCCCATTTAATCAGGGGATGGAC
Source organism: Collybiopsis luxurians FD-317 M1 (assembly GCA_000827265.1). NCBI lineage: Eukaryota > Fungi > Basidiomycota > Agaricomycetes > Agaricales > Omphalotaceae > Collybiopsis > Collybiopsis luxurians. The sequence goes on along the minus strand of KN834749.1, from coordinate 2,178,753 downwards.
CCTTTTGCACGTACCTTTATCGCTGGGCCATGAGGTCCGCGTGACATTTTCGGACTTGAACGTTGAACCACCATGTCACTGTTCCGAACTCCTGCGTCGCGAGTTGTTAGAACTGCAGCTTGGAATAATGTTCGTCTGGTTGCACCGAGATTACAGCAAACACGTTTCGTCCGATTCAATTCGTCGACGACAGGGCCTGCTTCGAGAACATCTCCCAAAGAAAAGGAATTCAATCCCGTACGAGATTGGGACGCCAAAATCATCAAGTACGAACAATTGAAACCCAAGACAGAGAGTCCAACTCCAGTACGTTGATTAGCAGCATGCAACACGCGTTACTGAGCCAGGAATAGAATTCGTGGCTCATCGATGTGCGAGAACCAGACGAAGTGATGCAAGGCATGATTCCCTCTGCGGTGAATATTCCGCTTACTGTTCTTCCGGAATCATTGCATGCGTCGCCGGAGACATTCCGCGAAAAGTTTGGGTTTGAACAGCCTGGAAGAGACCAGGAGGTTACATTTTACTGCCGGAGTGGAGTGAGGAGTACATCCGCCTGCGACATCGCGAAGAGGAATGGATATACCAAGTAGGTATTCACTGGGTCAAATTTTGAGTCACTGTTGCTGATCTTTGAGAATAGTATACTAAATTACAAAGGCTCATGGTTGGACTGGAGTGAAAAGGAATCCAAGCCACAGTAGATAGACTGATATTTTGTTTACCGTATAAATAAGCGCCCAGTATAGAGCTTACCTTCACTCTTCCATGGACAACGTGAACGCGAACGCGAACGCAGCTGCAAGTTCCAACTCCTCCACTGTCCCAATTCAGCCTCAACCTTCCGTCGCTCAGCGACCACAGTCAAATAACATCGTTGACGTTCTTGGGAATCTGCTAAAAGTTCAGACCGGCGAAGCCATGTCGAACGAACGAATATCTCATCTCCTACTGTCAAATATGGAGGCCTTGATCAAGCAAGGCAAGCTAAACCAGACTCAGATCTTGCAGGTACTTTCTGGTTCTCTGATTCAACTCTTCATGAACCAGTATTATTATGGTGGACGAAACGGATACGCTGACAGTCACACTGGCGCAGTTGAAACAGTTTGCCGATAAGCACAAGACAAACGCACCGGGTGCGAGTGCTAATGGGGCCAGTGCACCAGGATCCAAGGTGAATCATTACAAAATCAACTTTCTGCCTTTTCTGAAACATTCTTTGTCTTGTTTGTTACCTCTTATAAAGCCTTCAACACCAGCGCCAAATTCTGGACCTCCATCGCAGTCCTCTACGCCACACCCAGGATTCAAAATGACCTCTGAGCCACCACCAACTCTCGCCAGTCTTTCCACCTCCGCTACTGCCAACGGAAATGACTCGACATATCCCATTTCCACTTCTATAACTCCCATGCCTGCTCCTTCTGGTACTGGTGTGCAGTGGGCACAACCTAGACCGACATTAACAGGCGGATTATCGGCGGGGAGAGTTACTGGTTAGTTCTCGCGTCTATGTTGCTATAACTTGATTGAGATGTGGCTTTTCAAGGCGCGCCATCTCAAATTCCCCGCACGGGGGATGTTCCTGCCCTTCTCACCCTCGACGACACGCGTACTGGTATCAGCGGTCTGACAGGCAGAAGAAAAAACACCCCGGCTGATCAAAGTATGCGACGAACGATCCAGGATTTAGTGGCGAGCATCGATCCCAATGTTAAAATAGAGCCAGAGGTAGAAGACGTGAGTTTAACCTATCGCCCTCTGTGTCACTCAAGCGGACTTTTCTTCAACCAGCTTTTACTTTCGGTGGCCGATGAATTCATCGACTCGGTCACAAATTTTGCATGTCGATTGGCGAAACACCGCGGTGGCGAAACGCTCGAGGTCAAGGATTTGCAGTTACATTTAGGTACAAAAGCTCGACCTTTTCATTGTCCTTCATCTATTCATTGTAATTTGATAGAACGTAATCACAACATTCGCATACCAGGTTTCGCTTCGGATGACACACGAATCGCGTTATCCTCGTCTTCATTAGCGCCATATGGTGGAGTCGGGGGTGTTGGTAAAAAAGCTGCAGCGGCGCCTGCAGCTGGCGCGGGTGCGAGGAGTCAGCGATTAAATCAGGTTGCGCAAGCCAAAAGGGATGGAAAGCTGATTTGACCGATTGCAGATGTAAAGTATGGTCGGGTTTGGGTTGTGTACTGTACTTTAGTTTATTATATTCGCGTTATAAACGCGTCCAGCTTTGAACTGCTTATGTAATTTATCTCTTTCATGCTTTCCTCCGCTCTTCGTGTCGTCGCTCCGCGTCTGTTCCTTCCAGCCTATAATTCCCACTTTTTCCCGAGAATTAAACATGTTTCACGGCTCTCGTTGGCTCGGTACATGAGTACACCTCCCCCGCAAGTGAATATCAGGTTTGAGAGGATATTTATTCACTCAGACAGACATTGAGCCAACTGAGGTTGTTTTGGTAATTGCCCAGCTCACTGTCTATGGAACAATACCATAAACTCTCGGATGAAGTCATGGATTCATTGCTCGAGGATCTAGAGGAGGTGATAGGAGAACACGGAGAACCGACGTATGAAGTCGAATACAATGTGTGCTGCTAACTGTATCAGATGTTCCTCATACTCTAACGGTGCTTTGCAGAGCGGTGTATTGACTCTGAAACTTGGAGAACATGGAACATACGTTATTAACAAGCAGCCTCCCAACAAGCAGATATGGCTTTCCTCTCCATTCAGGTGAGCGCAGGCAACTTTGCGCGGTTCAACATTGACATGGACGCGTTTTTCTACCAGCGGACCTAAACGATATGATTATATAGAATCGGATGGGTCTTGGAGGTATCTACGCGACAACATGGCGCTCGATGACTTGTTGAACGAAGAACTTGGTCGGACATTGAATGCAGCAGTTCAGCTATCCCTGCCGTCGTTGAGATCACCTTGATTCTATTCAGCTCTTCTACCCAAATGTATTTTAATTTGATGTGCATAATTTAGCAAAGACTGGGAATGTGAGTACAGTAGACACTCAGAATTGACTGAGACAGAACAATAATCATGATGCAATGCTGGTTGTACAAGTGCAAGAATTCATAATAACGTATGCGTGCGAGTGGAAAGATGAAAAGAATGTGTACAGTATGCAAGCTGATTGAGATGCAACGATAACGAGAGACGGACAAAGCTATTGGAGTGCATTAAAATAGAGACACAGTTGGTATGAAAGGTTGGATGCTTACCTGAAAGCTACGTTTCATTAAGTGTCATTTCGCTCAACGTTTGGTTCAAGTTCACGGCGTCGAGAGAGTACGACAGAGCCCAATAATCTGAAAGGTTCAGTCAAGAACGTGCTCAAGCAAAGGCGAAAAAGCCTCACCTATTCATTTCTTCATAATTCCCTTTGACCAAATCGTATTCTTGCTGTTTTCTAGCATTCAAAGCCGATAACGAATCCTCAAAGCATTCTCGTCGAGTGTTTGCACCAGTGCGGACTAAGCCTTTATCGGGTTGATGACTGAGAGCATGACTCTGATGCGAAGAGGAGTCATGAGCAGGGAGAGGAGAAAATGACAACTGGGGGTTTGAAGTACTAGAAGTGAAAAGAAGCCTATGGCGCTGCAATGTATGGAGTTCGTGCAAGAAACCGTTGGCTGATCTATATGGCGAGTTTACAGCTAAAACAGCCGAGTCCGATGTCAAAGGCTGCTCGTCCTCAATAACGTCCTCTTCTCCGTCATCTTCTTCGTCAAAATCTTCATACAGAATGTCCTGAGGGGTTCCCCAGCCTCTCATTTGGCCGTCAAGAACCGGTGGCTGGACTCGTCTCCGCTTGATTTCACGCATATTTTCCGAAACTGTCGAATCGGATACAAGAGGAATATTAGAAGAAGCGGACGGTGGCGGGGAGGAAGCACGTCGCTTTAGCATTGTTCTGTGTATTTAAGATCTGAACGAGTCTGTTCGTCGTCGTGGATGTTGAACGTTGAACACTCGAGATTTTAGGCGCCGGGGAAAATGCCAAACACACATGACGGATGACTCATCGCCGGCCTACGCAACCAGCGCCAACTCTGGGTGAACACCTCGCCATTACCAGCCATTACTAGCTACGATGGCCGACATGGACGTCTTTGCTGCCATGGGTATCTCAGGGTTCGGTAAGCCCACCCAGAAAAAGAAGCTTGACCCCGCAAGGTTCGACAAGAATAAACGGAGCCAGGTAATCTCATCATTTTCGTCATGTCTTTGATTCTCTATTCTAATAATCTCGTAGGTCGTTACACCTGAGTCTGCTAAAGAAGAGAAACCAGTTACAGCCACAACAGGACCTTCTTCTTTACCGCCGGAGAACAGTAGCAAAGCCAATGACGAAGAGGAAGAGGAAGAAGAAGTTGGGCCTCCGCCACCGCCGCCTCAGGTTTTGGCTTCAAACGAAGAGTCAGAATATGATCCCGATGAATATGAAAACGAAGATGCGGATAATGAAGTACCCCAGTTTCCAACAACGCATGAACTGGTTCTAAAGGACCATACCAAAGTCGTATCAGCTCTAGCCTTGGACCCCTCTGGCGCTAGAATAGTGTCCGGCTCTCATGACTACGATTGTAAGCTGTGGGACTTTGGCGGTATGGATATGAGATGCAAGCCTTTCAAAAGCTGGGAACCTTCAGGAAGCTATCATGTAGGTTGTTTACGTGCAAGCAGGGAAAACCTGTCACTGATTATTTGCTGTTGTCAAGATTCATGATATCAAGTACTCTAATGACGGCCAGAGGTTTCTGGTTATATCCGGAACTATACAGGCGAAGCTGTATGACAGAGATGGAGAAGAGCAGTACGTTTTGTTGTATCCTGTCGAGAACTGGATAGCCTCACCTGACAACCAGAGCTACTTTCATAAAGGGCGACCCTTATATCCGTGATATGAAAAATACTGCGTACGCTATTTTGATGTCTTATCTTGTGTATTATTGACACTCCTATGCAGTGGTCATGTAAGCGAACTGTCTGGCTGCGCTTGGCACCCAAAGGATTCCCAGCTGTTTATCACTTCTTCTGCAGACTCTACTATTCGGTGAGTGATGAATAACTTCGGTGTTGCCATGTCGACTCATTCATCAATTTGTTACAACAGAATTTGGGACGTGGAGAATAAACGAAAGCAAAAGACTGTCATTGTCGTCAAATCCAAGGAGAGGGGGGCGAGGACCAAGGTCCTGTCATGCGCTTATTCGCCAGACGGTGGAATGATTGGTGGAGGCAAGTCGAACTGATGTCGCGCAGGGCCACTTACTGACACCACCTCCATTCAGTGTGCTTGGATGGAGCCCTGCATATGTGGAATACAAACTCGAATCTCGTTAGGCCGAATCTTAGTATCGAAGGCGCTCATGTTAAGGGAACAGAAACCGGGTCGTTAGTATTTTCAGTTGACGGACGAACTGTTTTGACAAGGGGGGGCGACGATACGGTGAAATGTTTGTATTTCTGCATCTATAGCTAATGGTCCGTACTAACAATAGCCATACATAGTGTGGGACTTGAGGGCATTCAAAAAACCACTATGCACGCGCGAAGATTTGCCCGTGCTGTATCCCAAGACGAATGCCATCTTCAGCCCCGACGACAAGTATGTTGTTACAGGTGCAGGTGCCACTGTCAAAGGAGGTTCGGGGCGACTGCTGTTCATGCGGAAAGACAATCTGGAGACCGTGAAGACCCTGGAAGTAGGCGCTACACCCGTAAAAGTGTTTTGGCATTCCAAGATCAATCAAGTAAGATTGTTTGTTGCCATGTTTCTATTCGTCGTTAATACACTTTCTACAACAGATAGTGACAGGCCTCTCGAACGGGCAAATATGTGTCTTGTATTCGCCTCAAACTTCGTTGAATGGAGCCAAACTATTGCTCAACAAAGGGCCGCCGCGAAAGGTAACAATCGAGGATATGTCGGACGCTCTTGCTGCTCCTACGATTCTTACTCCTCACGCACTTCCAATGTTCCGAGATGGAGATGGTATTGCCAGAGGAAGCAAGAGAAAGAGGGAGAAGGATAGGTTGGATCCTAGGAAGAGCCGAAGGCCGGAGTTGCCCGTTACGGGACCTGGAAAAGGAGGGCGAGTTGGAGCCAGCGCCACGCAACACGTTGTGCAAAACTTGGTGCGGGATACGACTCGGGACGAAGATGTGAGTTTGCATTGGCTTCGTGCTCGACGCCACTAACTATGCTTTTAGCCTCGAGAAGCATTATTGAGATATGCGCAAACTGCGGAAGACGACCCCCAATGGACGGCAGGTAAGCAAAAAAAAATCTTTTTAGTCATTTGCGGGGCAATTGGCTGCTATGAGAGGACTCGTTCATCGATTCGCTCGTCGGGGGGCGCTCAGGCGGCCAATTGTTCTGCAAATTGTCATTATGCGGCCGTCAAACGGCACGTGTTTTTGATTGATGGCATCACTGACGTGGCGGCTTTTACCGATGAATTTTTCCAACAGCTTGGAAGCAGAATCAGCCTCGTCCGGTGTTTGCAGAGGTCCCGGAAGAAAAGGAGGAAGAGGAAAAGTAGGCATATGATTGGCGTTGGAGAAACTGAAGATAACCGGGGACGGGAACAAGGAAGAGACTGGAAACGGAAGAGACCTGGTCCGTGCGCGGGGCTCGTGATCATCAGAAAAAGGTTTATATTCAGCCGGTGTACTTAAGCGCAATCCGACTTCTCCTAATTTCCCCCGTTTCAAACTGCCCGTTTCTGCAAAAAAACTTGCCAAGTGTGAATTCTCACGCTTTCAGACTATGAACGACGCGCCCGAAATTAGTGTCAGCGTTGAACTAAACGGTCATCAACCCTCTTCCCTCACTGCCAACGGCGACGACAACACTATGGCCGCCGACGTCCCCCCAGTTTCCCCTGCCACTCCCGTTTCAAACCAACTTTCTGCAGACGTGAAAATAGACGTTGACTATGAAGGGCAGGAAAGTGACGCGCGCAATGAGCCTTTGCCCGTCAGAACAGTCGACAATGATGACGAAGAAGCTTTCAAAACCGTGTCGAGTGTCGGTCAGTTTGGAACAGATGGGGATTCCAGTACGTTCACTATTTCTTTGTCGTCAATCTTCTGCTAACATTTTCTCCAGATTCGCTGCCACCAGAGACACCAATGGATATAAATGATGCTTCTTCTACGCCGACGAATGGTGTAAATGGTGTCAACGGTGTGCATATTGAAGCTGATGTGACTATGGACGACCATACACCCGCCACAACGCCCGGTGTCTCAGGCTCTTTTAATGGTACTAATGGCGACCCTTCCACAGCACACACAACGCCTAACGATGCTGCCGATGATGATGACGATAAGCCACCTCCAGCGAAGAGGGCTAGGGTACACTCTGATGCCGACCAAGCGTCGATTGCCCATGTAAGCCTTTCTTTTCCTCTGTACGCCGTTCCTGGGCGTGCTGATCCTCCTTCGCGTCTGAAAGTCTGCAACTCCCCCTCCACCTTCTGCCACTATCTCCAACCTCGCAACTCCTGTTCCTCCTCCTCTTCCCACTGCAAACCCGACCTCAGATCCATCTACTACCTCAGCTTCATGCGAACCATCTACTCTTACCGTAGCGCAGTATCGATTCTGCCAGTCGACCGTCCGATCGCTGAAAAAGTTGAAGGATGCAGGGCCTTTTCTCCGACCTGTCGATCCTGTTGCCCTTAACATCCCTCATTACCCTTCCATTATCAAGAATCCCATGGACTTTTCCACTATCGAACGCAAACTTACCGCTTCAAATCCTGTCAAACCTGATACCAATCTTCACAATCCACGCTATCACAACACCGATGAATTCATTGCTGATGTCAGACTAATCATATCGAATTGCATAACATTCAATGGTCCAGATCACGTCATCACGGCAATGGGAAAGCGAGTAGGAGAGGTATTTGATAAACAGATAAAGAATATGCCACCCGCCGAGGTGAGTTCAAATTGGAGCAATATTCACACGTCCTTCGTACTCATTTACATCGATAATAGCCTCCTGCCGTCAAGCAGTCAGTATCTCCTCCTCCTCCGCCTCGCGCTGTGGCCCCTCCGCCTGCACCTGCGCCAGTGCCTGCACCCCCAAAGAAGGCCCCCCCTGTCCGCAGACAGTCCACATCTGTGCCTACTATTCGACGTTCTGATCCAGAACCCGTCGGTCGACCAAAGCGAGAAATCCATCCTCCTGCTCCTAAGGATCTTCCATATGCCGATGCACCCAAGAAACCTCGAAAAGTCAGGCAGACAAAGGACAGGGGTACAGCCGAGCAACTAAAGTACTGTTCCAAAGTTCTCAATGATTTGCACAAAAAGCAGTATTACCAAATTGCGAATCCTTTTTACGAACCTGTTGGTGAGCTTCGCATCCCTATCTGTCGTTTTCCCCTTTTTGACAGTAATGGTATGTCAGATTGGGTAAAGCTCGAAATTCCGTCATACCCCAAAATCATCAAAAAGCCTATGGACATGTCAACGATCCGGAGGAAAATAGAGAACCACGATTACCCTTCTGCATCCAGCTTCTATGACGACTTCAAGCTTATGATTCGGAATTGCTTTACCTTCAATCCTGCAGGGACGCCGGTGAATCAAGCTGGACAGGAGCTTCAACGTGTCTTTGACGAGAAGTGGAAGAACCTTCCGACAGAGCCAATGAGCGAAGAGGAAGTGGATGACGAAGAAGATGACACTGATGATGACCGTGCTCGTACGTTTCTCGCACTTTTTCAAACCGCTGTTGTTATTCAACGTCACTATAGGCACGATCGCCATGATGGAAAGTCAGATCGAAACCATTCGTGGTACTATCTCGCAGCTCAAGAATAAACCTGCGAAGGACAAGAAAAAGAAGGTTAAACAAGAGAAGACGCCTGTTGCCTCTTCTTCCAAAGCTTCTTCGTCGAAACCTCCGAAACAACCCGTGACTTCCAAGAAGAAGGGCAAGAAAGCCGTATCAGAGGACAATGATGTTCTTACGTTTGAGCAGAAGAAGGAGTTAAGTGAAGCGATCTCGAAACTGGAGGGAACGAAATTGGAAAGGGTCATTCAAATCATCCACGAAGGTGTACCTGAGATCCGCGACGTTAGTTTTTTTAATGAGTCTTTTTTGCTTCCCTTCTTACATTTCGTTTACCCTTTAGAGCACGGAAGAAATTGAGCTAGAGATTGATCTACTGCCACCCCAAGTACTCACCAAACTCTACAATGTCGTTATTCGGCCTATGAAGGCGCCTCCGCCAAAACGAAATCGGCCAGGTAAAGGTACAGGTACAGGTGGTCTCAAGCGAAAGAGTATGGACGAGGATGTCGAGGCGGAGAAGATCCGGCAACTAGAGCAGCGTATGGCACTGTTCGAACAGGGAGCCAACGGCTCGACCCCTGCAGCTCGTGCGCACGACAGCGATCATTCATCAGACGATAGCTCGGACGATAGCTCTGGAAGTGATTCAGAGTGATTTGCTTTCTTCTCCTTTTTTGCCTGTGTAAATTCGTTTTTGGCCGATGGGCAACCCGCCCAAGTTTTTCTGTATACTGTTTTTGACCTACGTTATATGGACTACTCTCGCGAGTGGCCATTTCTTTCTTCATCACTACTCACTTTTTTCGTTTGTCTCCGCCATTTTTTGCTCTGTTGCCAGTCCAGTGTGAATTGGTGTTGATGACTCCTCAGATCCAGAGTAGAGGCACTCAGGGTTCTTGTTCGAGTCGTACTGTCATTTCGAATTCTTGGCCTCTCGTTTTTGCTCGTAGTAAAATTACACTCAAGTACGCTATTCATCATGCCTATAAATCACTGAACGAGGTATATACTGTAAATTGTACAACTCAAACTAGTACAAAGTGAAAGGGGATACACAGAAAAGCACGAAATTAATTTGAGCGAAGCAGTCCATAAGTAACTGTCACTGTCAGAGGCTAATGCCTCCTTGAGTTCTTTTTCTGGAACTGCTGCCAACCAACACGGGAAAGATGCGATTTAGAGGGTGGATGCTGCGGTGGACTGGATGCAGTGAGCTCCGGAGGTGTCGGGAGTGCAGCAAGATTCATGGGCTGTACTGAAGGCTGTGGAACAGGAGACGACTGTGCACTCAATAACGTATCTGCGGGAGCCTCTGCCCGAGCAGAAAAAACCGAACTTGACGCCACCGTTGGCGAAAAGGAAGAATCAACAGTCTTCCAGCCGCCGGAAGAGGGTAGAGTTGAACTCGCTGTTGTTGACCCAACCGCGGCCCATCCAGCTTTCTTAAAGCCCCCTCCACCACCGGATAATGGAGGATCTGATACGGGAAGACTTTGCGACAATGTGGAACTGACAGCTGCCCAACCTGCCTTCTTGGGACCCACACTAGAGGAACCACTAGTCGAGCTAGAGACAGGAGCCCAGCCCGACGACTTGAATGCGGTCTCCGTTTCGCTCGCCGCAGGCGCAGGTGCGGGTGCACCACTAGGAGGCAATGCCGATTTTGCCATCTTCACTCCACTCGCAGCAGCAATCTTTCTCAATTCCCTCTCTTCTCGCTTTCTCTCTTTTTCCTTCCGTTTATCGATTTCTTCCTTGGGCTTGATTCTAGCATTGGCTTGCATGTCCCTGAAACGGGCCTTATGATGATGTGCGTAAGAATTAGTATGTTCGTCGTACTGAGCGACATTTTTGAATTGTTTGTCACAAAGTGAACAATAAAACGCTTTGAGGGTATCAGAGATTTCTTCTGCTACGGCAGTTTTCCGAGCTACGGCGTCCTTGGTGATAGTCAGTGTGAGTTCAAGCTATGTTGAAAGATACAACCTCTCGGACTCGTCTTTGCTCATCGGACTCTTTCTGCTGTCGTTCTGAATCAAGCTCCCGCCGCTGAGAGACTGTCGTCTCGATCATTTCAGCGTCCTGCCTGCCTTTTCCGAGACCAGTAGAGTCCGATTTCATCTGGAAAGGGATTGGCTCGACGCGGCCTACAGATCCTGAGTGACAGCGTATACAGTCGTAAACAGCGTACTATACCTTGACCAGATATACCCAAGGGCTGACCCTCCACCCAGCCAAGCTTTGCAAGCATTGCGAAACCCTTGTTTGTTGACTTTATGGGAGTTTCGACAGTAATGACCTCCGGGGCAACTGGTTTGCGAATATATTCGTCGTATTTGTCTAGACTTTCTTCCTCGATGTTCATCGTATCTGGGGGAGGGGAAGGGGATCTAGAGACAATGGAGACGTTGTCTTCGTCGTCGTCTTCATCGTCTAATTTACGCTAAGGAAGTGAATGAAAGAGAAAGAGGGCAGTATACAAGAAAAAAGTGGCATCAAACTGATATCTGAGTACCTTTACAGTTGAGGAAATTGCCATCCAACGACTCGCAGACATGATGGAAGCAAAGTGTGACAACTTGTGACAGACTGTGACAGCATATCAGGTGTGACACCTTCAAGGACGCGCGTCTTGATTTTCTGACGCGTACTATCATCTCTTCACCATGGTTCGTACTCTCTGTTCGACTTTATGCCCCTCTCATACCTCTATCATAGTCGATAATGGAATATAACGGTGGCTCCGTCATAGCCATGGTGGGCAAGGACTGCGTCGCCATTGCCTCCGACTTACGGCTCGGAAATCAAGCTCTGGGTATATCTTCCAACTTTCAAAAGGTAACTAGCTCCCATCTAGATCACGATCAACTCTCAATCTTCTCTAGATATTTCCTGTCTCAGACAGAATCTATCTCGGTCTGCCCGGGCTCGCTTCAGATGTAACCACATTGTGCATTATATATCTTGCTCAGCTTACATCCAGTTTCTAACCTCAATTGTCTAGACGAGAAACTTTCCGCTTCAGAGTCAACATGTACACCATCAAAGAAGAACGAGAAATAGAGCCAGAGACATTCGCACATTTAGTTTCGTCTACACTCTACGAACGACGCTTCGGCCCTTATTTTATTGAACCCGTCATGGCTGGTCTCTCAAGATCAGCTACGGGCGGTTTCAAACCATTTATCGCAGCAACAGACCTCATCGGCTGCCTCAACTTTGCAAAAGACTTTGTCGTAGCAGGAACCGCGAGCTCGAAACTATACGGTGTTGCTGAAGGATTATGGGAGCCGGACTTGGAACCGGAGCAGCTTTTTGAGACAATATCACAGACTATGCTGAATGCAGTTGACCGAGATGCATATTCTGGTTGGGGAGTTATAGTGCATGTAATGTAAGTGATGGTTTCTTTCATTGTTCAGCTCGATCTAAGCTATTGTTTGTCGCGATCTACAGCGAAAAGGACAAGGTTACCACTCGTACTTTGAAAGGTAGGATGGATTAGACGATGTTTGTATATCAATGACAATTTTTCGGACGAGATTTGTGGAGGAGTCTGTTCCATTCTGAGTCGCGATCTTCTGGAAACAGAATTCAGCTTCCAAGGCGAGTACCTGGGACTCTAATAGCTCTCGTCTTTGGATCGGTCTCCGTATTGCCTCAGCAATCGTAAGCGCGCGCGGGATCCTTGAGAGCCATAGCTTAGAATACTTCATTCAAGGGGTGGCAAATTAAAAAAGTTTCATTTGCGTCGCAGCGTTCGCTATCAAGAAGCTTGAGCGACAACCCGTACTTATTTGGGAGGACCTCGCCTTGATCAGATGGACAGCGTAGACGAACGACTGCGACGATGAACCTTGTATCTTGCACGATTTCAGCCTATTCTCGTGCCCCTCTACTATCTAGAGTAATCTGCAGTTCAAATCAAAACGTAGGAAAGGCTTGCACCGAGAGATCGTCCATCAGCGCTCAGAAGACATCCATGAGGCGATGGGGCTGAGAGGCGAAGGTTGAACCCCCGATGGAACAACCAGCGAGCCTTTCTTCATCGCACATACTAGCCAGAGCGAAGTCGGCCAGTGCAGCTTGACACAAATATTACTCTAAGGTAGATAAACAACATATATGAATTCACTGCATAAACACGACTACAATCCGCGTACTACAGCCCACTCGAAAGGAGCAATGGACTTCAGAAGTGAATTTAGCACTTGCATTCGCCAGGTTTGCAACCGCAACTGGTAGTGAGATCTGTGTTAAAATTGGAGCAGCAAGGGCAAAGAAGCATACTCACGAAGCTCCACAATTGCACGACGAATTTCCACAGTGCTCAGACTGGAAAGTCATTTCAGTCTAAATAAAGGCAACTAGTTTAGATGTGCTCTACGCTCGTCAGAAAGGCGTTGAACACATACAGCGATCATATTAACAGGTGAGTTGGTTTAAGAGATTTGTTGGGAGTTTATGCTGGGGATTTATTTCTGACGAAAATAGAGGGCGAATCGAAGGGTTTTATAGACAAAAACTACGAGACATTACATCACTGTGGATACCACCGAAATTTAAAGTTCGGAGCCAGAAAAAGGTCCACAGACCAGTCCACAAAGCAATATTCACGGTCCATTAACTAATCAACCACAAGGTTTGCAATGCAGACCATCGGATTTGTCGATAATCTTGCCGTGACATTGCAAATTCAAATTGATGGTGTGTACTCTTGAGTGCAAAACAGACGACGACAACAAGCAAATAAGGAAGGAATTCCTGAGTACAGCGTGCCTGACAACTGGCATGGGAATTACTCGGTGAACGAAGATGAGATCGAGATCAAGAACCATTAGGTTGGGAGGGACGAAGAGTGTAATGGCCGATGGACGCGTGAGGATTTCAACACAACACAATAGTTGACCCCATCGAAATGGAAAGAAAGAACGGCAACAAGGAAGGATGACCGAAGGCCGACCCGGTGATGGTCACTAACACACGGAGAGAAAGCGCTTAGTGTTGGGGACGAGGGGATAAGAGATTGATCCACGGTATCTTGAGCAACTTCCCACCAGGATAAACGTGCACTAGTTGGTACTAAGATTCTAGTAAAGTACGAGGGATCGGAAAGACGACAGGAACATACCATGAGACCCTCAGTAGGGAAAAAAAAAACATGGAACAGGAAAAAACAACGCGACAGCTAGGTAGACCCTCAGCTTGATTATACATTGAAACTGCCTTGAGAAGAATTTGAAAGAGAGATAGCAGGCTAGAAAAGAGGTAGAAAAGGGGAGAAAGAAGAGAAAAAAAGGGAAAAATGGGGGGACAGCGACAGATAAATGGTGGAAGTTGGGAAGGGGAAGAAACAAAACCTGATTGACAAACAGAGACCTTAAATACCGTGACTCAAGTGGAAAGCGTTGCCGGATGGTTGCCGCAAATATGCCTCACAAGCGCAATTATGCGATTGGTCCGACAAAATTGCGCAATTCAGTTTTTCCGTCAAGTTGCCATCGCTGCCATACATCACGACTTGAGCAAGATGCTGGAACTAGCTCACGAATTACAGCGAGCAATCCACTCAGTATCAAGGCGGTAAAGTAGCTATCCTTAGCTTTATAATATACAGGACTCCTCGCAAGTGGAAACTTCCGGTTATGTATTATCGTTTTGAACATGCAAACATCTATCGTTGACATCGGGTGCGCCTCTCTACTCGACTCGAAAGATCGGTGTTGTTCCAAAGCTCGGGCATACGCTGACATGAAATTTACTTTTGAAGAAGTGAAAGAACTTGTGGAAGAATGTACTGGCCGCAATTGATGGTAATGATAAAGGTTTTCTCTTGCCTGGCGACTGACCTTCCCTCAACTAAAGCCTGTTCTCAAGATCGTGGGTTCTTGCGCTTCCCTCGTAGAGCGAGATATGAAAGTTTACGATAAATTCCCTTGGTTTTATATGATATGTCAACCTCCCGGTGCTTCAAGAGCTCAATCGCTTTCTATTACTCGGTCCCATGCCCACCAAAAATTTTCATCGACACACGTCCAGATACGACCGAAGTGAAGGAGGTACGCAAAGCTATTCAACGAAGACGAAATTTCCAATCGCGATATGTTGGTGTGCTGATAAAGTGGATGCGAATTTCGTTGATTTGTGAGTATCCTGAGTGAAGGGTGAGTGTAGCTACTAAGACCAGTGGATAAACAGTAAACTTCCCTTGCTTATCTCCATCCTATAATAAACAGCATTGTTGTCACGCAAGGCACTCTTTCAAGCTCCTTCCTGTCGTTAAAATTCATTCTGTCCTCGAGGTATAATACACGTCGTTGAAGATTCACACCAGATCAGAGACCATATCGTGCATCTGCTGCAAGGTATCTCGAAGGGAGATATGCAGGAAGCTTGGAAATTGCGTCCAGGATTCGGAGTTCCAGGCGAGCAGAGCCCGCCAAGGACATCTGTGAATCTCCCCTGGAAGCACTGGTCACTATCAATGTAAGGAAGCTGACTAGGGGCGGGTCCGATCGAAAGGTAGCTAGCTACCGGTCAGCATTCAGCAGGGATTAGTCATTCATTTGTGTACTTAATTTATGATCTGAACTGCGATATTACTTGGTCTACTATTTCTTTCCTTCTAATCCCGGTAGACTAAACATCTGCAGAAAATGTATGAACAAGGTGAGAAATAGAGAACAAAGTGGAAATCACCTCAAAGATTGATTCCGAAGGTGCCCCCCAACCCTTCATACCTTCGACGCGGTTGTCCATTCTTGTTCCCAACATAACACCGATTACGGCACCAGTCTCTTCATCAATGAGCGGACCTCCACTAGAGCCTGCAGTGGGCAAAGGCATGAATAGAAGATGGGATAGCGCATCATATGTCCCCGGCTAAGAAATAGGTTTAATTCAGTAACACAAGCCAAGCAGGCAGAGTACCCACCATCGCCTCCCTACCTGCAAAATCGCGATAACCGGACACAACGCCCCGAACCCATTTGCTCCACGAGTTCCCAATCCATCGAGACCATCCAGGCTCTTGGGGATGTTCATGGGATATCAGATGGCATGAGATGCGCGTCTCTGGATGCACAGGATATGGAGATACAGGAAGAGTTGCTACGGGAGGTTTGGCGCAACTCATTATTATCAAATCGGACCTCGGGAGTGAGGAGACGATATCAGTCACAGGATAGATACCACCGTCACTAGATAGTACAAAGGAGCCAGAACTGACGCGTCTGGGATCAGTCTCATTAGCTTTTAGCATCAGAGGCGAGCGACGGATCTGTCTTGAGCTTACTACAACACCGGAGGGAAAAGAAAGAAAGGAGCTCGCCTCTTCAAGCGTATGCGCACAGCTCAAGATCAATGACTCTCCATTTCGCGGGGACGGTGCTTCCAGCGCGAATCCGGAGGCGACGGTAACTTTGTGTTCGTCACCATTTCGTACGCAATGAGCTATTAACAGCATATTGGCGTAATTAGGAGAATCCCAGTTCACTTTGCGTGCTGCAGACGGCCGAGATTCATATAAAAGTGAAGTATCAAGGGTACGGCCGGAGTTGCTCAGATAACTGTGGACCAAATTACGGAGGGACACATGCTTTCCAGATGAGATAAAGTCCAAAATACGGTTGTCCAATGGTGGTTGAATACTTGGAGGAGCATCTGTGGGGACTCCCGGAGGCGGCGGGAGTCCTCCGAGGTTCACCAATGATGGTGAGACAGTGGCATAGAAATGACAGAATTTCTGCCGAGCTAGAGACAGTAAAACGGGGTGAACCCTCAGCATTTTGCAGATGATGGAGTACACATGTAAACTCTCAATACTTAGCATGATGTTTTTCTTCCTGCGGTTGGTCAGAAGCTATATAGATTAAGGAAGATATGTTATGTGCCCGCCTAGCTCAATCGGATAGAGCGTCAGACTCTTATAAATAGGCGGAATCTGAAGGCTGCGAGTTCGACCCTCGCGGTGGGCTATGAGTAAAGTTTTTTTTTTTTTCCCTTGATAATTCAAGAGGTTTTTTTTGTCTCCACGTCTACACTTCATTCGTACGATTACTTTTGCTTTTTTGCGATCTGTTTTCTATGTCTGCAATATTTGTTTGGCATATTAACAGCTAGATTTAGCTACTGTTCGTATGACATCTCTGCTTCATCATCTACAATGAAACTGCCGAACTCATATTCATTTGGCTCTTCATCCACAGGAGGTGAGCTAGAAACCCCTTCCCTTCTTTCGTTCCCCCTCATCGAGTTTCTTCCGAATTGTCCTCTCCTCAATGGCTTGTGAGCAAACAAGGGACCCCCTCCAGGTGCTTGCGTCATTAGAGACTGTCGATACGCCAAACCTTGATCATAGGAGGGGGAAGCTTGAGTTTCAGGAGGTTCCTCCAGGAATATCCGGTCCGACTCGCTCTCGACATCTTCGCTCCCGGAGGAACCCTCGCTGACTTCGTCACCGGAATGCACTGCAGCGTAATCATACAAAGGGTTGTACTTGGCAGGAATTTGAGGCCGTTTCTGCCGCTTCTTTGTCTTCTCTTTGGAACGATTTTTCAGAGGTAGTGGGGGCGGTGACATATCCGAGCCAGAAGATTTTTGTCGACGATGAAGCCGGCGCATTTGAACGGGACTGTCATCACTGAGCAGAGTATTCGAAGGAGCAGATTGACCTTGTCTTTTTCTCGCCGGTCTTACAGCAAAGGAAAGTTCTGGACCCTGAGGGGTGCCCACAGCTGAAGTGGAATGATATTGCACAGGTAGTGCAGGTGGAGGCATGTCGCTCCGACGCGTGTTCCTGGATTTGGGCGGTGGAGAGTTTCTAGATGCCAACGAAACCGTATTGCGAATTTGCGAAGGAGGGGGAGGAGATAGTTCGAGATCCACAAACTCCACTGAGTCATCAGCTAATATCCTGTCTTGAGATAAATTCTTGGCAGAACGAGAGGGAAACGTAGGGGAATTAGGCTCATGAACTGGTCCTTCAGCTCCTTCCGCGACTGGAGACGATTTGACAATGTCTATGTCCATGTTATCCTCGTCGTCTGAAATTACCCAGGACAGCGACATGTCCTGACTGTCATCCCTTCGTGGAGATGGCAGCTGAGGGGATTGGGACCAGGACTTCGGCGGAGTCTCAAACGGCTGTTCAAAATCTGCTCCACTTTGTAAGTGAGAATTTGTCTGCGACACACCAAAAACTTCACCTCCATGATCCGAGTCAGTGAGGTCGATAACATCTGCATCTCCATTCATAACCGCAAGCTCAGAGGAGCTTCTGCGGAACGAGCTAGTCGGCGAACGAATGGACGGACGCTTTTTTGGAAGAATGCCGTTCTGTATCTCCATGTCATCCGAATCGTCAGCACCTTTAGCCTGAAACTGACTCGCTGTCCATTCCGCAGGGTCCGGTTCCTTCTCTTTCTGTTTTCCCTTTCCTTTCTTTGTCTTTTTCGGTTTGTCGGAATTCAGTGTCTTGGATTTGCGCAAACCACCGCTGGTACTAGCCTTTGATTTCGGATCGGTGGTCGATTTTGATTTTTTGAGCGGAGGCTGAGATATCCCTGACAAACCAGTGGCTAGCTCCCTATCATCCTCGTCGTCCGTGCCTAAGGACTCAAAATTCTTCGACGCGTGAATTTTCTTATTCTTCTTCCCCTTTTCTTTAACAAGCAATTCAGCAACACTAACAAAGCCCGTACTGGCCCCTAGAGGTATATTTCGCCCGATATCATCGTTCCTCTTGCGTTTGGCGCCTTTCTTGGGCGGGCTATTAGCAAGCTTCCTTCGTGGCTCTTCGCGAACGTAGGGAAAAATTTCCATCTCTTTTTCAAGGCACTGGGGCTGGATGTGATCTGGAAGAAGGCGTTCGACGTCAGAGTAAAACTCCAGATGGGATCCATGTATGATCGATGCCTGGACATCCTCGTAGCTGGATTGGGCTTTGTCGAAATTTAACTCCTCGCGCCCTTCTGCGAGCAGAACGTGAACATGGCCGGAACGTTTTCGGCCTGTTCGTCCCAGCCTTTGAAGCTGAACGGACAAATAAGAATCAATTTGAACACCAAATTCATAGGCACATACCAGGCGAATCGGAGTCTTCTGTGTATCGTAGCAAATGGCTAAATCGACTTCACCTATATCTAGACCTTCTTCACCGATGGAGGTAGCAACAAGCACATTGTACTCGTTGTCCTTGAATTTCTGAATAACCTATGGATTAGACCGAGTAAGAATTTCTAGAGTTCTACATTTCACAGCGAAGCGTACCGCCAACTGTTCTCGCTGAGCCAATCCCTTCTTTCCCTTCTTATCCGTTCCCTGACCGATGAACGCAGTCGCACGAAGGAGAGGCCTTTCCGCGTTCAAGACTTCCACGATCTCATCAACAGCTGCCCGATACGTCACGAACACCATCGCCTTCGTGGCTCCCTCCCCACTTTCCGGATCCCCATCTTCACTCATGCGAGCGCCAAAATGCTGTACAATCAGGGTCTTCATTTTCTCCATCTTTGGATGGACGGAGAACCCCTTCGCGTTCTGCGCCCGTACCTCGTTCATAATGTTCAGAAACAATGGACTGGAGCGTATCTTCTGGGCGCGAGTTACGGCCGCCTTTTCTGACGGTTTCATCCCATCGGTAGTCTCAGGATCCCGGGTATATTGTTCGAGCTCGTCGTAGCACATTTTGATCGTGCCTTCCATCTGTAGTATCAGGAAAGGTTGAAAAGTCCTGCTTCAGGTAGGGTTTAAAGAAGCGTACCAAATACCCGAGGAATCGAGCAAAGTTTTGCAACACCTGAAATGCACCGTATAGATGTCTCTGGCCTTGTTTCAAATCGTTAGCTTGAGCTTGTGCGGAGAAGGGGTGCATTCGAGCCAAGTTTGGCGATCCACGCCATATATGTGCAACGGGCTTGAAGTGATGCTACAGCCGGTGTGTTAACATTCAGCTGAAGATGAGGCGCTTGTGCTCACATCCATAAGTTTCACAATTAGATCTTTGACTTTATTGATATCTGGGGTCATTCTGATGATATGCTGCTCGATTCTCTAGCCATTTTCAGAAGATTACCCGGAGATACGTGGCAAAAATGATGATAGATACATGCCTTCTCGTGGCTAAAACGAGCCAGTTCTCGTTCATTTCGAATCTCAATGCGACTGATGTGCAAGCCGTCAATGAGAGTTTGAACAGCCTCTCTGTTACTACCGGGAGTAGCAGTGAGAGCTAGAACGCGAAAATGAGGATTCTTTGCCATCATCCAGCGGATGACCTGGTTATAAGCATAATCGCCAGTGGCCCTATGGGCCTCGTCTAAATTACAGAGCCGTTTAGTACGATCTCATTATTGGACGAACCACAGCAGCATACCTATAACGATGAGGACGATATCCCGAACGTCGCAGTTTTCTGACATGAGATCATTGATCAGAGTCTGAGGCGTCGCATAGAATACACGTTTCTGTGACCACTACAGCGCACATTTGAGGGGATGTATAAGGTAGATGGTAGGAGCAGCTCACATATTTATTTCTTGTCGCCTTGGGAATTTGTCCCGTTAGTTCCATTGCGTCGCTACCTGGAATGCCGCAGGCGTCATGACAAGCTTCAACCTGTTGTGTTACAAGAGGTTTCGTGGGGGCGACGAAGACTACTTTTCCCTCAGGGAACCAGCGATAATCTAAATGAGACACGTTGAGGAGGATTCAGCATAGGACGCAAAAGGTGAGCTCACAGTTCAGCATGACGACCCCAGCAATGAACGTTTTCCCTAAGCCAGTCGGAAGGGCTACGATTGTGTTTTCGAAAAGACTATTCTTGACAATTTCAAATTGATAATCACGCTTCGGTCGATTCAGAGGATAAATCCAGTGTTTAGCCTCGAGTAGATCAGGCTGGACCTTCATGGGAGGAGGCTAAAGAAGCATCAATCAATGCGGAAAGTATTCTCAGTGCAGAGCTTACTGGGCTGAATGGGAAATTGGATTCTCAAAGATGAGTTGACAACTTCGGCGTGGATTCTGCTTCACTCACCCGACTGGAAGACAATGTCAGGTCAGGACACGGCGCAAATACTCAATACTCACGAGAGACAAAAGGCGCAGGAAACTGCTCAAACTGAAATTCTTCCTCTTCCTCGTCATCGTCGCCATCTTCTCGTTGTTTCTCTTTCCCCTTTCCCTTCTTGCCACTCTTGACCCCAGTCTTTGCGAAAGAAGTGTGATCCCATTGCTTGGATTTTTGAGGTTCTTGCTGGACATGCTTGCTCCGAGTCCCTTGAAGATTGAAACTACTCCGGCTAGTGGATGGCTCTCTTGGGAGGACCTCTCCGAACAGCGTAGTTTGCAAAGTACCTCTAGATGAAGTTCTGACAGGCGGTGGGGCAAACTGTCGCGGTTTAGCCTGGTGTGACTGTTCTATAGCGTCCAAGGCTTTGAGCGCTTCGTCGTCCAAGTCGAAAGAATCGCCATAGTCTGAGCTTTCAACCATGATTGGTGAAGGACTTCTTTGGGTGGCCTGAGGACGAGCAGGAGGGTGGGCCAGTTTGGCCTCAATTTCATTGAGCTGGTTGAGAGTCTCCTCGTCAAAGTCGTCCTCATAGAAGCCATCAGAACTCATGGCTGATGGGGATGAATGTGAGCGTTGAAGGAAGAGCGCGTCGCGTCTACGCACGTGGTCGTTGAGTCATTGACATTAAGCGCTGGTAGTACAGGGATTCACCTTTTTCCGCTGCAACCACTTTCAATGATATTTGACCCAGTAAATGCTCACCATTTGAAACCCTGGCTCGTCAGGACTCTCGAACCGATGTAAACCCAATTTCGGTGTCACTTTGGCCATATTCTCACTCTTTCCATAGATGTGATGCGGAACCTGGCGCTTTGGCCGACTACATCCTCGCTTTACTCAAGCATAATGTTCCAGAACCTGAGATGAAGAAGGAGCTTGAGACTCAGCTAGCTGAATTTCTGGAGAATGGTGCGTCCGTAAAAAGTCGCGTATTCGACTCGGGAACTTACTTTTATGTACAGAATGCTCATCGTTCATTGACACACTTTTCACTGCGCTCAGATCTAAATCCTATCTTCCTTATGAACCAGCACCTTCAACTCCCACTCAATCCGCCGATGACGGGATACCGATTCCTCTAGACGGACTCTTATCTTCTTCGACCCCCGCGCTCTCTTCCCCGGAAGGAAGTCGTAAACGCAGTCTTGAGAATCCAGATTCTGGCGGAAGGCCATCGTCAAAGGGACCTAGATTAGAGGGACAATTTTCCAGATATCCCAATGGGGGAGGGGGTCCGGACTCACGATCCAATGGTGGATGGTCGAATAGAGGTCGTCCAAATGGCACCGGCCATTTGAACGGCCAGTCTACTTACCAGCCACCAGACCAGAGAAAAATTTGCAGGGATTACTACAGTGTGTTCACTTCTATTTTTCTACTGCTACCCTCATGAATGGTTTTCTTGCTCAGATCTCGGATATTGCTCTCGTGGCGCATTGTGTAAATACAGCCATGGGGATGACGCCCTTGTTCCAGATCAGCTGTATATGAACGGGGCCATGCCTTTCATGCCTATGTTTGGAATTGGAGGTATCCCGGCCGCAGCATACGACCCCAGAGAATCGCGGATGGATATGAGGCTCATGGGTAATGGCCGAAATAGTCAAACAAGACCTGCTGTTCTGCCTCGAATGCAACAGGAGGAAGGATCAAGTAGAGTCGTACACGGCTCAAATATAACCGGGGAGTTGCCTGTTATTCAAGATCTCACTCCCGAAGTACTTCACAGCGACGTCACGCCTAATCCCTCTGCTCACTCTTCGTCAACTACCTCTCAGCCAAATCCCGCCGCCCACCCTTTATCTAGTCATGCAGGGGTTCCGCACATGCTAGAACCTATCTCGGACTATTCCCAGAACCTTGACATGAATTTGACCTCCTCTGAGCCAAGTCAAATGGGAGGCTGGCGAGGTGGACGAGGCGGTCCCCGTGGCGCTGGGAGGGGACGACAAGCGGGTGCTTTCAATGGCGATCATGCGTCTTTTCAACTCGAGAAACGAAGAGATAAAACTCTTGTCCTTGAAAAAATTCCTGAAGACAAACTTAGCTTAGCTTCAGTCAACGACTGGTTTCAACGGTTTGGTACTGTTACAAACGTCGCTATCGACCAAGCACAGAAAAAGGCTCTCGTCAGTTTCTCCACCCATGATGAAGCGTATGCTGCATGGAAGTCTGAAGATGCCGTCTTCAACAACCGATTTGTCAAGGTATTTTGGCATCGACCAATGGACGGACAGGGTGAAGTTGGTCGTCGTGCATTAGTGGCGTCTGCATCTTTATTAACAGTGAAAGCTTCTACACCTTCCGTACCCGCTGAAACTGCACCTGCACGAAAATCTTCCGTCTCGTCAACAGCAGCGACGCTTGCCGCAAAGGGCCAACTTTTGGAAGAAAAAATCGCCGAGCAAAAGTCTCTCATGGCATCCTTGCCGACTGCGTCGCCGGAGGAAAAGAAGAAGATAATGGAACGATTCAAACAACTGGATGCAGAGATGAAAGCTGCCACCTCATCCGACTCTACAAAGACATCTGCTAGCGACGACAAGGAAAAAAGAGAGAAGGATAGGCTTGATCAGGAGCTCGAACTGCATGGTACTGAAACCAATAAAAATTCGGAGGGCGGAGAGAGCACGGAAGATTTAAAGGCCAAGCTCGAGCGCTTGAAGGCCGAGGTCAGTGTTCGATTCAATTTACAACGTCGAGTAATTCAACACTAAACTCTCTATCAGGCTGCTAGCTTAGGAATCTCCGACGAACCGCACTCGAGCTACCCTACAACTTCATATCGCGGGTACAGAGGTCGGGGTAGGGGAGGTAGAGGATCATATTCATACTTCCGAGGTGCTCCTCATCGCGGCGGACCACCGCGTGTTAGCATGTCTCTTGATAACCGTCCCAAGAGACTGCTCGTAAAAGGCATCAGTGGCGACAACGAGCAGGCATTGCGGGATTGGTATGAGGTGAGCATGTTGCGCAGTTAAGGTCATCAACAGTTCTCAAATCAATTTCAGACCACCGGCCAGTTGGAATCGGTTACTCGAAATGATACTGGTGATATGATCGTGACCTTCAACACACGACTCGCTGCCGAGCAGGTGAGAAGGGAGATCCTCTTCCTGTTGATTTTGTTTGATCCCATTTTTCAAAGGGGCTTGCTAAAGGCACCAGTATTCCTATGATCGGTTCTGTGCAAATATCATGGTTCACAGGTGCACAACCTCCAGCTTCATCAGCAACCAAGTCAAATTCTGCAGAGACAAGATCGACGAATGAGGAGGGGTCAAAGATTGAATTAGATCCAGAACCTGAATCGTCGTCCCATTCCGTTGATGAGCTGGAAGACGTTGTGGCAAGCGGATGGGGTCGTGACGATGATGGAATGGGAATGTAGTGTACTATACGCTGTTACTTATGGAGATTTTATGTGTCTCTGAAGCGATACGCTCAGGTACAGCATCCTCATATTCTTGGTCTCTGATTCTGAAAGCTGGACCGTTTTTCACTCACGAAAGATACATAAGAGAATGTGAGGCAAAAGCTGTAAGAACAAGTCCCATGAAAGTTCCGGGTCTTCACAAGAACAGCTGAATCCAATATGTACTGGTAAATTATGTTATATCGTATAGTAGGCGTCTAGCGTATTCTATGATAGATTAGTTGTTGACTTTAGTTATTCAGAAGTAGTTGTTCCAAATCACCAGAGCGGTGTTATGTTGGTGCCTTTCCATCCTTTGGCTCTAGCTTCCCAATAACCTCCAGCGTAAATCCATTCTCCGCCTTCCTCTTTAAACCATTTCGCCTGAGGCTCCTTCCCTTCCCTTCTTCTCGAGCGCTGCATTTCTTCAACACGAACCTTTTCTGCCTCAGCTCTATCCAGGTCACCTTCCTCTAAAGCACGCACATCAGGACGATACCTCGAGTCAGTGGTGGGCAACTTATCCCCGATATCAGGTGTTATCTCGTTCAGAGTCATGCCAAACGACGTAAATCCGTAATAATCATGGGTTTGTTTCGGCCAGGGATGAGTGCGCCATAGTACGGTGAAATGTGAAGCGTCCACGGCTTGAGAGAGGTGTTCATCCCATTTCCCTTCGAGCTGCGAAATAATCTTTCCCGAAGCATCGTGCACTTGCCCGGAAACTACGTTGCTTGATCCCCAGTACCCACTCTGCTTGAATTCCAACACACATCGATCACGGCCGTTGATGTTTTCTATGATCATCTTGCCTACATGTTCCAAGTACTTTGAGCCGACCATTAGATTTCTCATGAAAGACGAGGGTTTCTTCCTAACACAAGAGAAATCAGACCACACTCAAGCCTCGCACGGCAGTCACTTACCATTGATAATGGTCATCCCCGATGATG
This sequence comes from Collybiopsis luxurians FD-317 M1, assembly GCA_000827265.1. Taxonomy (NCBI): domain Eukaryota; kingdom Fungi; phylum Basidiomycota; class Agaricomycetes; order Agaricales; family Omphalotaceae; genus Collybiopsis; species Collybiopsis luxurians. The sequence continues at coordinate 2,153,453 of KN834749.1, read as the reverse complement.
ACATTACTCGTACCAAGAGGAATGATCTCAAGGCTTTTGCCTACAAGACATCAGAAACTAACGAAAACGATTAGAAAGAGTTCACATACCCCAGAACTTAGTCTTTCCAGCGGAGGTCGCATAAAACTCCCAGTTGTCCCCTTCGGCGTGATAGGCCATCTCAACGGGGTTATGTCGCACCTTTTCAGCAATGAACTTCATACGGGGGTCTTCGAACGTTTCGGCGAGCATTGGATTACTTCAGAAGACATGAGAACATGGTTTGAAACGAGCTGAAAATTCGCCTTACAAGCCTTTCCTGCCCGTTCGATGGCGTGTATGGGCATAGCCTGAAACAGCGAACGCTGCAACAAATTGAATCCGTTCTATTGGGTCAGAGGTAGCTGCAGCTTGATTGAGGAGATCAAAGTACTCTAGTTCTTCGGCAGCACGTTGCAGAAGGGTGAGGGGTTCGTTGAATGTCACCGGAAACGCGATGGTAGATAAATCCTTCCCGACGTTCTTCTTAAGTACCGCAAACAAACTTCCTTCATCACCCACTACCGGGGTTGGGAGATAAGTTCTTCGAACGACTTCGGCGCTCTTGGCTGGCTTAATATCCGTGGTCTCGTCTTTCTCCAGAGGTACTTCAGGTTCCGAGTCGATATCCGTATCGACGCTGGAATCATCTGCATTATCTAGTGAACTGCGGCCGTCCTCAGTCACTATCCGACTGGACGGCTCTCCATTCTCTGGCGACGTTTGTTCGTCCAAGATAAACTCTTGTACGCCCTCGCCCTCCGAGGCATCGAACCACTCATTGACACTGTCAGTAATCGTGGTAGCAATAGAAGCTCGATTTGCGCGTCGGGTGAAGGAAGCAGATAACTTTTCAGAAGCAGTGTCCAGAAAGTGTTCCTCTTCTTCGACCGTGCTTGGAAGTGGTGAAGCTTGGGTAGATGGATGCGCCGACGAAGGCGTCATGTCCAGAGCTAAAGACGATATGCTGTGTAAAGATTTGACTAGCGTTCCATGCTGTACCTTGAGTGATTCCAGGGCCATATGAATCCGTTGGTAGGATGAGGTGTCAATTATGGATGAACAAGTTTCCGATTTGGACCCCTCGATTTGGTCGTGATGATGACCTGTCTCGCAGTCAACTTTAATTCTAGAGTAATTGAATGCACGGACCTTTCTTGAACAAGCCGAAGACACCTTCCTTGGACTTGTCCTTGCCCCCACTTGGTTTTCTCTTTGCCTTATCGTCGCGCAATGCACTCAGCGCATCTTCGAGCTCAGCAAGAGTCTGTTTGAGCAGATCAGCAAAAGTACGATTCGTAAGCGCCGCGAATACACACTGAACCCATCTCCTCAGCAATTGCAGCAGACTTGTTCAACTTTACAGTGCCTTGTCGTGAAGAAATCCTAACGCTCGCAGATCTTCGTGATTCTGGGGCGGAAGCCGAGAATTTCCTGTTACGTAGTAAGACAACGCACTGAGGAGATAAAGATTAGACCAAGTACAACCTGAAGGCGGTCATCCATTGCGTAAAATCTTCGGTGCTCAGACATTTCAAGTGAAAGGTTGCATTGTTGGAATCGATGTGGATGTCTTTGCGACCTGTAGCAGTGGCAATAGCTGCACTCGGAAGGTAAACTTGATCTCGAAACGGCTGACCCGGCTCAAAAGAATAGCAAAGATGACCAGAAGAATAAAGCAGGAAATATCTGCGGGCAAAGCCTGGGATTCCGAGTTAATACACGGAATCCGACAGAATGAAGCAGTACCTTGCATCTTTTTCCTTCGTTTCTTCAAGATCCATCCTTCCTGGATTGGGCTCAAGCCTGAAATGGGTAAACTGAGATTGAGAGAAGCCCTGGCCGCTGCGTAAGACGGTTTGTGGTCGTCCATTAAGAGACAGGTTCGTCACTGCCGCTGTCAGGGCCGCGCAGCGCCCTCAGCGTCGGCCACAGGGGTTTCGGGGACAAGTCCGTTCCGAGCTGCTCCGGGTATCCGGTGACGTTTCGATGGTGAAGGCCAATATTGAATCTCACGAGCGGCTTTTGACAATGTGAAGCTTCTCGGAATTCTAGAGTAAGCGATAATTCAGATAGGAAATTTCAAGAATAAATTTAACAGAAACAAGAAACCCCAATTTTCTGTGCATTGCTTGCTACCGGGATATCGATATGCGCTGAATCAGCGCCCCGGCCCGTCCCAATCGATAAGATTGGCTCGGAATTCACCCATCTCCTCTTGATTCTGTACTACGACCTTCTCTCCTCAGATTCTTCACTATGGCTACGTGAGCTCAATTTTTCTTTCATATATGGTCTTATCGCGCTCATCATCCTTCCTAGCGGCGACATTGGTCTCATTGGTTTGGCCGTTATGGTAAGTTACCCGTCGTCGTCCGTCATCAACTACCTCGAATCCCAACTCTGCTTCCTAGGGCCAAAACCTCATCCTAAATATGAACGACAAGGGCTTCAATGTTGTTGCCTACAATCGTACCACTGAGAAGGTTGATCGCTTCTTAGCCAACGAAGCAAAAGGTTTTACATTTCACTGCTACTGACGCGTACGCAATTTACTCATGCGGTCTAGGCACCAACATTCAGGGTGCTCACTCCATCCAGGAGCTTTGCTCCAAGCTCAAAAAGCCCCGCAAGATCATTCTGTTGGTCAAAGCCGGACAGGCTGTGGACGACTTCATTGCTCAGCTTATTCCTCATCTTGAGAAGGGTGACATTGTCATTGACGGCGGCAATTCTCACTACCCAGATTCCATCCGTCGTACCCAAGAACTCGAGGCCAAAGGCTTCCTCTTTGTTGGTTCTGGTGTTTCTGGTGGTGAAGAAGGTGCCCGTCATGGGCCTTCCCTCATGCCTGGTGGATCCCCTGCAGCTTGGCCCTCCATCAAGGAAATCTTCCAAAAGACCGCTGCCCAGGCATACGGTGAACCCTGCTGTGACTGGGTCGGCGAGACTGGCGCTGGACACTACGTCAAGATGGTTCACAATGGTGCGGACACTCCGCTGTCTTGGGTCTATCTCCTGACAATTGTCTTAGGTATTGAATACGGTGATATGCAGCTTATCGCTGAGGCTTATGATATCCTCAAACGTGGCTTGGGATTGACCGAGGACGAGATTTCTGATATCTTCCTCAAGTGGAACAAGGGTGTCCTCGACTCGTTTTTGATCCAAATCACAGCCGACATTCTCAAGTTCAAGGACGATGATGGCGAGCCCGTTGTCGCTAAGATCTTGGACCAAGCTGGTCAGAAAGGTACCGGAAAGTGGACTGCTATTGCTGCCCTCGATGCAGGATCACCCGGTAAGCCACCAACTCAGTACACTGCCGCACTGTTCTCATCCGTGTCCTAGTTACCCTTATCGGCGAGGCTGTATTCGCCCGAACCTTATCCGCCCTGAAGGACGAGCGCACTCGCGCCAGCAAAGTCATTGCCGGTCCTCAAAAGGAACCTTTCCGCGGTGACAAGCAGATGTTTATCGATGACCTCGAGCAAGCTCTGTACGCATCTAAAATTATCTCTTACACCCAAGGGTTCATGCTCATGAGGCAAACCGCTTCCGACGTATGTCCAACTTTATTGCATACTACCGAGCCATTTCATACTTACACTTCTTTTAGCTCGGCTGGAATCTCAACTACGCTGGGATTGCGTCAATGTGGCGTGGCGGATGTATCATCAAGGTTTGGCCCAAAATACTGACTTTCGCCACTTCTGACGCGTAATCCCAGAGTGTGTTCTTGAGTGATATCACTAAGGCATACAACAAGAACATCAAGCTAGAGTCCCTTCTGTTCGATGATTTCTTCAACAAAGGCACGTCATACTCTCTTTGTCCAGTCCTCTCCGTTTTACAGTCTTCTAGCCGTTCACAAGGCTCAGCCCGGATGGAGACGCGTGATAGCCCAAGCTGTTCTGTGGGGTATCCCGACACCGGCCTTCAGCACTGCTCTTGCATTCTTCGACGGATACAGGAGTGAAGTCGTTCCGGCTAACCTTCTCCAAGCTCAGGTTTGCATTCTTTTCTTATTTTATTCCTAAGTACCCTGCTAATTAGCCGTAGCGTGACTACTTCGGTGCTCACACCTTCCGTGTCTTGCCTGGAAAGGAGAATCCCAGGTTCAAGAAGGGTGAAGACATTCGTAAGCTTCTTTAATACAAGTGTACCCTCATTATATTGACTGAGCGCGATTTTCACAGATGTCAACTGGACCGGCCGCGGTGGTTCCGTCTCTGCATCCACTTATAACACATAAGTGCTTGTTTAGTAATGTAAAATGCTTTGTTTTTTAGACCATCTGCACCTTGTCCCCTCGTTATGAAAGGAGAAATGTACAGTATTAAACAGTAAACGATATGTATAGAGGGCTGTATCTGCTGTAGTAGGAACCCAAAAAACATTTCTGATCAGTAGTCCGGTAAAAGAAGCCGCACGGACCGCGTGGACAACTGCCTCAACGCGACCACGTGCCCAGTTCACTTCAACGATGACCACCGTCAGTACATTGACGCGGCAGCTATCCTCGCTGGAGCTATCAACGAAGGATTCATCTTCAGATGTCCCAAAGCTTCTCACAAAATATGCTGCCCCGAATCCGCCAATGAAAACCAAGTCGCTGGCTTCAAGTAACAATCTGCAAACCAAAGCAAGTGCGCCTTCATTGAAAACTCTCAGCCAGAGCACGAAACACCCGAAGGCCACTCCCATTGATACGCCAAAAGTAGATATCGGAAAATACGATGGCGGACTAGAGGGAGAAGATGCTGTGCATATCTCTGCGGAGGAAGCCCCAGATCTTGCACTTGACTCTAGTAAAACGTAAGTCCCGACCGATCTCCTGAGATTACTACCATTTGTGCTCAAGATTAGCCTAATGAAGCTCAAATCCAACGCCTACCTGGTCGTTGCACGACTTTGATATAGGGAAGCCATTAGGGAAAGGGCAATATGGCCGTGTATATATGGTCCGGACGAAGGCCCCTCCTAGATTCATACTAGCATTGAAAACGCTCTACAAGTCTCAGCTAGTAAAAGACGGTTGTGAACGGCAACTGAGGCGCGAAATTGAAATCCAAATGAACCTGCGTCATCCAAACGTCCTGCGGCTCTACGGGTACGCTCTACCTCTCTTTCGCCCCTTCATTTATTGACATTGCGTATCAGGTACTTCCATGACTCTCAGCGTGTCTTTCTGATGCTGGAATTCGCTGGTCAAGGCGAACTGTATCGCCAGTTGGTCAAACAAGGCTCGTTTTCTGCGCGGCGCAGTGCCAACTACATTTATCAGATGGCTGACGCACTGTCGTATTTGCATTCAAAATCAATTTTGCATAGGGACATCAAGCCAGGTCGCGATTTTCGTTCTCTCAGAAATATTTCGTCTCGACTGACCGTCTTTCAGAGAATTTGGTTGCGATTTTTCCTCCTTTTGGAAAAACTCGTCCGGACTGACCGCCTTCCAGCTTTTAGGACTTAAGGGCGAATTGAAAATAGCGGATTTCGGTTGGAGGTATGGCACGCAATATCCGTTGTGTATTCAGCCGGAGTGTTGAACGTTTTACAGCGTCCATGCTCCCTCTAACCGGCGTAGGACAAAATGTGGCACCCTCGACTACCTTCCTCCGGAAAGTACGTAACCTTCTAGCAAATTTTAGCCGCTACTGACATATCTTCACTTCTCAGTGATCCTTGATAAGGAACATGGCATATGGGTTGATTACTGGGCGTTAGGTGTGCTGACGTACGAGTTTCTAAACGGGAGTCCACCTTTCGAAGATCTCAAAAGTCGGAAAAGTGCGTGGAGTTTAGTACACCACCACTCATTCTAACGACTAGGCACAGACACTATGAAACGGATAGCCACCCTTGATTACAAGTTCCCTGCTAGCTTTGATGCCGATGCAAGAGATCTCATTGGAAAGGTCACTTTTCTTCTTGTTGTGGTCTTCGTCCTCTCAATGGATTTTTCCAGTTACTGAAGTTGGAACCCCAAGAACGCCTTCCGCTTAGCGAAGTCATGGTACATCCATGGGTCGTGCGGAATAGAGGATGACTGGTATCTGTTATTTATCTGGATTCGCCTCATTGTATACTACTGCATAGATGATGTTTGTTGTAATCTAACTTTGCATTTTTTCTACATGTATCTTGCCAACATATTTCTGAAATTGGGTGTATTAAATTGTATCGAGTGTATCGTAGAAGGGACTCCGACATGAGCATTACGATTGTGGAACAATGCCAAGCACCACCTTTTTAAGTGCCTCCTTCTCTACCCCCATTTTCTTCTCACCAGCAGCAAGTTGCAACCCTACCCATTCTTCCGCCTTTCTTGCCATATCGAACCCGTTTTCTCCTCCATTCTTCTGCAACCACACCCATGCGAGGACTGTAGCAGCGATATCAGCATTGGATATACCTTGGGTTTCCAATTGCTTCTTTATGACGTCGAAATTCGTAATATCGATACTGATCTCGAGAACAGTGAACAATGCCATGCTCCAGACAAACCCCCCGTCAAAGCGTTGCAAACGGGCAACGGCGGCTAGTCGCTCCCCGGGATTCATCGTGGAAGAGATCTTCTCGCGGTTGGCAGAGGCAATGTTTGTGTAGGTAGGCGTGGACCCGCTTGCCGCTGGGGAAGTTATATCTCTCGTCGGGAGCGACAAAGGCTGCGTTGAAACTGATGGTCGGGCACTCGGCTCGCTCTCGAACGTTCTCGATTTTCCCCACACCTTCCCAAAACCTGCGAGAAGAGAAAAGGGCGTATGAATAGAGAAAAGTGAATGGCGCCGGAGTTTCGAACGGGTGGAAACAGGAGATTGCAAATCTTTAGATGAGGAAGATACCACTCCTGCGACTTTTCCAGCCGTCCCGAAACTTGCACTGAACCAGCTACTTCTTCGGCTCTTTCTGCTATTAGCACCAGCGTCGACAGGATCGGGGCTGAAGTTGGCAATAGTGCGAGACGGAGCTCGCGGTTGTGCAGGAGCGCCATATTCTTCCTGTCCGTATAATGCAGGATCGTCGATATCCTCGATGGTTGGATCGTATTGATCCACGTAACTTCGACTTGGCCTAGAATTTTCAAAAGCTGGACTGTGGACAGAACTCCAAGCGCTGCTTGAAACAGGCCTACTGGGTGCCCAACGGGGACTGGGGTATTCGCGGGAGTGGCTGGGAATGGGAGTAAGAGGAGCTTTATCCCTTTTTGATGCATGGGACTCTCTTGAGACTGAATACACGCTCCTTGAATGGTCAACAGCAATGAAACTAGTATACTCGCTAGTCAGACCATATGTCGTTCCGAGTCTGACAATCTCCTTCCTGAGATACGATTTTCGGAACTCCTGGTTGGATTTGAACGATACTATAGATGTCGGGAACGCATGTTTGCCATCCTGGCAGTCAGTGATGAGAGCTTTGGCAGCGAGAGTATGGAGGAATGGGAATGGCCGAGATTGGGAAGAGGAAGCCGCCGTCAAGAAAGAACGAACACCGGAGGATGATGATGAAAATTGAGAATGCATAAGCTTCACAATGGGGACCTCTAATCGAACCGGTGTGCTTGTGGCCGGCACCTTTCCTCGAAGCTTTATGAACCTTCGAGCGCCATCGTCACCGTCCTGCTGCAAATTTAAAAAGACGGCGGGAGAAGTCTTCAATATTGCGTAGATACATGTTCTAGTGCCAGGAAATATTCTCGTCACTCCCAGAGGAGCTTGTTGGATAGTTGGCGGAGGCGCAAGTTCAGATTCAGGAGGAGGACCTGACTCTCGACCGAGATCTACTGGAGTTGGTTTGAAGAGGTTTATAGTTGGAGGCTCTACGGCAGGCTCCACTATGGTATTAGTTTCGCTTCCTAGCGACTTTGCATCGTCGTCTTCTTTGGCAGTGATTTCCTTCGTATTGGTATCGCCTTCTGCTCCCATCCATTCAATCTCAATATCGATCGGCGGTGTTCTCGCTGCTCGAACCAACCTAGTACACTTGCCTATCATCTCTTCCCCATCCTGAACATACACCGCCATTCCATTACCGGCTCTAGCAATTGAGTTACACATATCCTTGCAGGAGATTAATTCGGGTAGAAACATCAGGATGTTCATCTAAAGCTCACCGACGAAGCGCCAGCGCCGATACCCATTGTGAACACTCTGAGAAAGGATTTGGCTTCTGCGTTGCTGGACTGCTGCGTTTGGCCAGGAAGGTCGCGCACAGCGGCGGCAGTAATTGAAGCAGAAGCGGATACGTCCCAAGAGCTTCCATCAGTAAGCAGGAAAACAGAAGCCGGTCGGGGAAGAGGTTTTGAGAGTGAGCGAAAGACGGTTCGAAGGGCGAGGGGTATCTCAGTGCCAAGATAATCTGCATCCATAGAACTGAAAATCATCATCAGAAAGGCGATTGGGGAATGCAGCGCCAACTTACTCGATGTGCCTGATAGCTTCTTCGACAGTCGACTGCGAATATGCCTTACTTCTCTCCCACAGCATAGTCGTATGCGAGCCGAACGACACCAAATTGAACGTCGTATCCTTGGTCGGAAGACTTTTCAGCAACACAACCAAGGCATCTTTCAGGAGCCGCAGATTCTGAGCCATACTTCCGCTGCGATCTATCATCAAAATATACTCCATTCCCTGCTCGACATCTGGTAGTTCGAATCTCGGAACAAAGGTCAATGCTACAGCTGTTGTAGCATGCTCTGGCGAAGGATGGGTCTCGATAAAGCATCGTGGAGAATCCAAGTTGGCAGCAGAAACTACAAGGATAACATCCTGCGTGAGGTATCCTTTGTTGTCTTTCAGAGTGACTTCAGCGAGAGCTGAATTCCTAGACTTGATGCTGAAAGATATAGGATGTCCTGAAGGACAGGAGATACTCTTTATCGGGCCTGCCTGCTGTACGACTACCTTCATTTTGAACGGTTGAACAGCAGTTGTCATCGCACTCGCAGCGAGACTTGGCGGGGCGCCGTACCGCTGGGCGTACGTACGAGGAAAAATAAATCTGACCTCATCGTTGTTCTCGTCGTCGATCAGAGTTTGGATAAATTGAAGGTTAATAGTGACTGTCTCGTGCGGGTGTATGTGTCCGACACTGATGGAAAAGACTGGGTAAAGTTAGATTAGGAAGGAATCCAGAATCGAATGCGAGAAACGGCAAACCATCATGAGACTCCTCTTGTCCTAAGCTTGCGGTCTTCCCTTCACTCAGGGCTTTGCGGAACTCTCTGTTAGCCTCGTCTTTGTCTTTGACGATACCCTCTATCCTAGTACCATCCTTCCGCGTCATGGCAAATCCGCAGACTGCAGCTTCCGACATCATTCCAAAGGAGTACGTCGCATTGAGCGTGTATCCAGTTGGGTTAGTAAACTTCTGAGCAAGATCCACCGAGACATGAACATCGGTGACGACAGCATCTACCGCGCATCCACTGAGTATCAAATCTGTGGATTGACTGTGAAGTCTGCAGAATGGGGAAAACACCGGCATACTTGAGTTTTAGAGATAGACTCGCGCCCTGGTCCTATAAATGACCGAATTGCAGCGAGCACCGCCATTAAGAATTCACGGAAAGGGTGTAGAGAAAGTACATGAAAATACTCATCATACATTCCCTGTGATACCTTGGCTATTCAAGTGTGGGGTGAAAGCTGTTGAACTACTGTATCAGAACAAGAAGATGGAAAGTGGATCACACAGAGTCAAATGTAGTCAGATCAGCAGCAAGTCGGTGAGAAAGGCAGGGAACAGAAGACGTCGAGCGCAGACACTGAGACAGTCTAGATTGTCGAGATATTCAACACAGTACTAGTAAGAAATAAAGAAAAAAAAACTACAAGTCATAGGGATAAGGTACCAGATACAATTTCTATTTAACTTCATTCTTTTTTTTTTCCCTCAAAGCCTAAACTCGCTCGACGGAATCTGCAATTTTGCCGCCGCTGCTTGATCCACAAACCAAAACAACTGCCCCGGATGGACAGGTCTAACTCTCGATGCCGGCAAGCCTTCCTCAGGCTTATCCAACACTGTGCCGAGTATGTCCGCCTTTGCTGCCCCAGCAGCGACAAAGGCGACCCTCGCAGCATGGTTGATCACTGGATAAGTCAGTGTAATCCTCTTTGGCGGCGGTTTGGGCGAGTCCTCGAGGTACGCCACCCAGCGATCTTCTTCAGCCAGCAACTCGTGTCCGGGAAAAAGCGAGGCTGTATGCCCATCCGGTCCCATCCCGAGTAAGATCAGGTCAAAGACAGGGAATCTGGCAGAGTCTTTCTGCGCAAATTCTTTGATGAGCTCTTTTTCATAGGCATCAGAGAGCTCTTCGAGATCATCAAGTAGCGAGACGTCGATCGGGTGGATGTTTTGTTTTGGGATAGGAACTTTGTTAAAGAGCTCGTTCGTACATAAAAGATGATTGGAATCAGGGTCTGTGAGCGGCACGACGCGTTCGTCCGCGTAGAATACTTGCCTACAACTCTATGTTGGATTCAAGGACAATGTTGAACAAGCACCTACTTACCACATGTCCCACTTGACTGCTGGATTACCGACGAGACCATTGAGCTGCTTTGGGAGGGAGCCGCCAGAAATGGCGAGTGTGAATCTACCCTTCTTGTCGATGGCTTCCTTTTGGACCTTGAGAATGAAAGACACCAGCGAAGCCATCATGATCTCAGGCGACGCAAAAGAATGAATAACTGGTGGATTTGGCGGATAGTGCGACATTTCAGGTTGCAATGGTTGGAGACAGAGAATTTTGAACCGGGTGCGTCATCGCATGCGCAGGATGCTTATGTATTGAATCACATCACCTTGTCCTGAGTCCGGATATCAACTTGGTCGTAAGAGTGTAAGGCATTATGATAACACAGGAATTATGTATAGACAGATGGGAAGAGGGTAACACTATATAGGTCCTTGCAAAAGGAGACGGAAAAGAAAGAAAAATCCCGCAATTCTTAACAGTTGCATCCGTAGCTTTGCGAACTCTCCGAGTCGAGCTGAATGGGGTCAGGGTAGTCAACATACCTAAAGAAGAAAATATCAGTATGATCCGAAATCGTATGGCACGAATCAGGTGTCTAACAGTTGCTCTTCGGCTTCTTGGGTGAGGGCATTCTTGGCGACCGTCTGGAAGGCCTGTTCGACATTGATAGCCTCTTTTGCAGAGGTTTCAAAGTATGGGATGTTGCCTTTCGACTGGCACCAAGTCATGGCACGTTTCTGAGTGACCTGCAGTGAAGGTTCAGCACCGGTGCAAAGTTATACCTCGTACGCCACACATACTTGTCTCTTATTCTCCTCGACGTCAATCTTATTTCCTAATACGACAAAGGGAAAGTTCTCCGGGTCATGTGGACTTGCCTGGATGAGAAACTCGTCCCGCCAACTGTCGAGAGTCTCAAAAGACTTTGCGCTGTTGACGTCGTATACCAGTACGCAGCAGTCTGCTCCACGGTAGAATGCCACCCCAAGTGACTGGAAGCGCTCTTGGCCAGCTGTATCCCAGAGCTGACAGAACCGGGTTTGAGGATGGACCAGCAGAAGGATGACTAGGTACGCACTTGCATTGTAACTAGCCGGTCATCCACCATTACTTCCTTCGTAAGGCTGCATAGCGAATGATAAGTGAAAGACAGAAGTGCGGAGTGCAAATACACACAAGTCAGCGCCGATAGTGGCTTTGTACTGATTGCTAAACCGCTTGTTGACATACTGGTTCATAAGAGAAGTCTTTCCGACGCTGTAGCCCGGTTTGAGAGAAGAAAGGGGAAAAAGAACAGAAATGAAATGAGACGAACCCGCTGTCACCTAGAATGATAACCTGAGGAGAATAAGACTATTAGAGATTGGGTTTTGAATATTGAGTACCTTGAGAAGAACGCGGCCCATTGCTTGGTAGTAGTGGTTCAAAATCAGAAATACTAATAGCCGTTACCTCATCCACCGCCATTCACTTTGAACCAAGTCATGGCCGATCCCGCCTGGCAAGAGCTCATTCGAATACGCCTCACAGAACGCAACGCCCGAGAATCTTCTTATGCTCCAGTTATCGAACAGTGTATGCCTATATTTTATACCCAACATCCGCTTCGAATCTCACTTTTCGTCCAGACAGACGCTTGGCTCAGCAGACAAAGCTCCTCAAGGAACGAAATTCATCTCTACTGCGAGCCGTGAGCACCGTTAAGGGTAACCCAAGCAGCTCTACGGTATTCGTCGCGGGAACTAGCGAAGAGTACGTTCTTCTCAATTTCCAACTGACCCCCCCGCGCTAATACTCTTTTTCCAGCAACCCAGTCCGGGCTGCGTACATCTCTTCGCTCGAGTCCCAGATATCATCGATGCGAGATGAAATGGCCGGCGTATACAAGACACAGAACCAGAACACGCAGCGGCTGCTCGCGATGACAGAGACGTTGCGCGAAAAGGAGGAATTGTCCAGAGTCGATGCGGAGGCTCTCAGAAAGGTCAAGGACGAGCTCGTTACCTTGCGCAGAAAAGTCGACCAGCATAATGAACTCATGAGCGAGAAAGATCGTACAGTTCAGGTATGTCTATGATGTCCGTTCGAGACCAATCATCCTGTTAATGACACGGTCCACAGATCCTCCACGACGAGATCAGTACCCTTCAGCTCGAACTGGGGCAGATTGAAGAACGGAACGCGACGCTAATCAAAGACAATGCTAAACTTCTTCAGCGTTGGCTTGACGCCAAACAAGCCGAAGCAAATAAAATGAACGAAGCCAATGAATTTTATGAAGACATGCGTTCAAAGCACCAGGCTGTTATTAATTGGAGAGACGGTTCAGCTGCAGGTGATACTAGTACAAATGGTGACTCGGTGTCGGGAAACGGGGATGCGGGGGAGGGAGATCTGCCTGCGGAGATGAAGGGTGGGATACCCTCTCCGATGCAGAAGGGAACAGATCAGACACCGAATGGCTAATCGTCGAAGATGAGTAGTTCTGTAGACACTTCTTTCATTCCATACCCTTGTATCTATCTAATATACCATTTCACTTATCTGTTCGCAACCAGCTGGTTCAGAACATGTATATGATTCTCGATTCAGTGCAAGATGAGTTAGTACTTCACCGACAATCTGGGGAAAGGAGATATTTATATGAAGGAACGAAGAGTAGAGGAATCAGGAGAGAAGAGGAGCTGGAAGAAAAATAGAATATAAGGAAGAAAAAGAAAAGGAAGGAAGGAAGAAAGGAAACTTTCAATGATACAAGCATAGGCACAGGTAGACGGAGAAAAGGATGAGAAAGAGATAGAGGAGAGAGGAGAGAGGAGAGAGAGGAGAGAGAGGAGAAAGGCGGAAATGAGATCAACAGACATGATAAAAATGCGTCGATAGAGAACCTGATACTATGATGCAGAAATTGAAAAGGAACTCTGCAACTTTGCTGTAGCGGAAGGACAAAAAGGAAGAGAATACATACTACGGAAAGATCATGCGAGAAAGTACAAGAAGGATGAGCGCAAAATGATCAAGTCGCAAGAGAATCGAACAAAAGAATTTCGAAAATTTCATTCAGATGAATGTAAAAGGCTCTAACAAATACGTAGATCTTTTGCTTCAAGGAGCAGCCATTTGAGTGTCGACCCCAGGCTGTTGCCCAGCAGCTTGCTGACTATAATAACCTGAAAAAGGGACTCTTAACTCACGACTTGGAACTCCAGAACTGAATACTCACCTCCCCAATAGTTGGAATAGTACGAAGAGGGATCAGCAGCCCACTGAGCTTGACCGGCTTGACCTGCGGCAGCGGCATCGGCACCAGGAGCTTGACCGCCAGGAGCAAGACCGAGACCAGCACCTGTCGTAGCAGGCTGAGGCATACCGCCAGCGCCAGGAGCTCCAGCACCAGGAGTTCCTGCGGCTTGGTTCGGGAAGCCACCATATCCACCGTATGCGTACTGACCGAAGGTGTTAGGTTGAGGCATACCATACATGGGCTAGAAAAGTTTCAGTATGGAAAGCTGTAAAGGATCATCTCGGAACTTTACCATGTTTCCATACGGGGCTGCAGCACCCGCGGTCGGACTGATAGGAGTAGGAGCTGCGCCATCTGCTCTATCCTTACCCCAGCTGCACTTGATAGGTCGTCCATGAACCATTTGACCTTGAAGCTGAACAATGGCCATTGCAGCGTGCTCGTGAGTGTCAAGCTTTACAAAAGCGAAGCCACGATCGGCTTGCATGCGGATCTCGGAGAGATAGCCAATAGACTGGAAGAGGGGAATGAGGTCGGCCTGAGTGCAGTAAGGAACCAAGTTTCCAACGTAGACAGTGGTGTTGTAGGCGGGAGTCTGCTGAACGACGGACTCGTAGGAAAGAGGACCGCCTTGGAAGTTGATCGGGGCGGGGGCGGTACCAACATTTCCACCGGGACGAGGAGAAGCAGTAACAGCAGGGCCACCCTGAGTCTTTTGATTGGCCCAATTGACACGGATAGCACGGGAGCCTAACCATTCACCGTTCATGGTGGCAATGGCCTGCTCGGCATCCGTCTTGTCGCGGAAAGCGAGGAAACCATAACCGCGAGATTTGCCCGAGTTCATATCCCACATGACTCTGGCATCCGACATGGTGCCAAAGGCACTGAAAGCCTTTGCAAGGACTTCGTCGTTGACCTCAGGACTGAGATCACCGACAAAGACATGATAATGGCCAGTCGTATCCTCCTTGTTTTGTTGGCCTTGGTAAGCCCAGTTGACACGGATTTCGGTATCAAAGATCTTGCGGCCGTTCAGAGTCTGAAGGGCAGTTTCCGCAGCCCGCATGTCTATGTACTCGACAAAACCATAGTTTAAACCTCCATGCTGGTAATTTCGGTCCGGAATGATTTTAACATGCTGAACGGGACCAGCGACAGCAAATATTTCGGTAAGCATGTACTCTGTGACCCTAGGGCTCAAGTTGCCGACGTAAAGATGAGCGCGCCTCTAAGAGTAAAAGACGCGACAGAGGATACTGATCAGTATGATAGAAGATTGAAAAAAAGATCAAAAACGCACAGGAGCCTCAGCCACACTACCCATAGGCATTTGATTCATGGTGGACAAAATATGAGGAGAAATAAGATCTGAAAAAGCACAGTTCAACTTGGCAGTCAAGTCTGAACAGAAGACCAGCGTACGAAAGACAGGAAGAGAGACAAGTCCGTCAGAGAGAGGAGAAAACAGAGAGGAGAGGAAAAGAAAAGAAAAATCAGAGACAGAGACAGAAAACCAGAACCTAGTCGAGGACGACTTGATGAAGTAACAGTCTGAGTTCAAAGTTGGGAGTTTTATCACGTGGTGTCAACGTCGATTTTTGATTGACTCAATTTTTTCGGGTACTATAGTGATAGTAATAGACAACGATTAACTACTTTGTAGGTACATTCAGCAGCAAGTTGCCATTTGCACTGGGCACATATGTTACATTTGGATTCTGCGACAGCGAGGTCGCAATCGCTTTGCTCGCTTCAATCCGGCGCAAGGTGACAAATGCTTCGCCAGCCTTTTCCAAAGCTTGTGATATTCTCCGGGCAGCTTGGGCTTCTCCTTCAGCTCTGATAACCGCGGCTTGTTTTTCTTGTTGCGCCTAAAAAGTGGTCAGACTCCAAGTTCATGATGCTCAGTATTACCTACCTTTTCAACGATGAACTTGGCCCGTTCAGCGTCTGAGAACTTTTGAGTCGAGCTCAGTCCAATTAGATATAGACAAACCTTGTTGTGCGATCTGCTTCGCTTCAACAGCAGACGTGAATTCCTGAAGACTCAAATTAAACACCGGCACCGGAACACAGGAATTCGTCACACGTACCTTTCCAAATGTAAGGTGAGTAATTGATACATCTTCAAGAACAATGTTGAATTCTCCGGCTCGTGTTAACAGGTCCTCTCGGATTCTTGATGAAACCTACAAAGTCCATTAGAGAGAAACCCATACATTAGATCCGAAACTTACCACTTCTCGTTGAGTAATAAGCTCTGCAGCATCGAATTGCGCCACAATGCTTTTTAAAACTTCGTTGCCAATGGAAGGCAGAACCCTTTCATCATAATCAAGGCCAAGATTTTGGTAAATTTGGGGAAGGAGTTCAACATCCGGCCGGGACAATACACGGAGGGTGATTGAGACCATTTGAAGGTCCTTGGAACCAGTTGTCGTACTGATGTTCTATGCGGTGCGAATAAGAATACTGGTAGATATCTTCATTATTAACCTCGCGCGCTTACTCTGGGTTTGATTCGGACGTCGTACAAAATAGCGCGCTGAAGCCACGGAATAAGGAGATGTGTTCCTTCTCCGGAAGCCTATAGCCATGCCACAATCACAAAAGTCACATAAGTACGCCTGAGCAGATAACTCACAATGTCTTTCACGCCGGAAAACCTGTCAAACATGACTGCCCGATATCCTCCTGGAACATCATAAATACTAGCTTGAATTCCAGTGATCCCAATGGCAAGCGGCACTATAAGATAGGGACAGCTTGAGTGTATATAGCACTTTGAGCCAGAAGAAAGACATACCAACGAGACGAGATAGATTTTGAGCAAAAGCCATGAGAGGAGAAGGCAAACCGTGTTGCCGATTCTGGACGCGTTTCTTCGGCGAATGGGCGCTAGCTGATGTTAAGCGCCATCAATATTTCCCACGTCCCGCACAACCAGAGATGATTACATAGTGAATTGACTCATAGAACTTTTGCGTGCAAATCTCTAAGAATCTGCATGCTTCTATTAAGCTTTACCAGCCACGAATGTAAGCGTATGTACTCCTCATTCCAGCTGCGCACCCCCCTTTGCATCACCTTCCATTCTCGCTGAGTGACTCCCGAACTGCATCGCTCGTTTTTTCCTACTGCTAGCCTCAACCAGTCCCAATTTTCTTGCAGCTAGCCTGAGCAGCATTTTATCACCTATACCTAGAGGTAGTCGAGGATCCATTTTGTATTGAACAGGGAGGTCTGCTAGGAAGGATACAACGTCGAGAGAGAGGAAGGGATGTCGAGTTTCTTTCCCGTGAGAGGAAATGACTCGGTCGTCTCGACCAAGGTTGCGTCTTGGTATGCGGTCTATTTCAAGCTGGAGCTGCGGACCACAACGTGGTGTTGGGAATAAAGTAGCTAAACATTCGAGGAAGATAAGATGGAAAGCGGTAAGATACCTCTTCTATTACACTTGTCCATCCACCAGTTTGAAATGCCGATCTATGTCGGCCGTACCCTCCTAGTAATTCGTCGGATCCAAGTCCATTTATAAGAACTTTCGCCGGGCTGGTGTAGGGAATTGGTTCATCTTCTGGCTTGGACCGGATTTGCCCTATGCCTCGTGAAGCAAAATAGAGTGCTATAGCGAGACTCTACGCATAGACAAAAACATAGTTGTGGTTAAATTCTTGATCCTCGTAGCATACAGTACGATGAAGTACCAACAAGATCCATTACAGTCCTCACGGGGTTCATTAGACCCTCTACATGTTGTCGGGTTGCCTGCGATTCCTAAAAACAGAAACAACATATTAGAGTTCAAGTGTAATGCGGAATTCGACAGGCAACGCACACGGTAAGGAACGTTGATCTCGACCTACGCTCTTCAGTGTTTCTACGACTATGATTAGCTTTTCAGAGCAACTCACAAAGTTCCAAACTCTTTCGGGACACAGTTTACGCAGCTCCTCCAGCTCCTGGAGACCTGTAACTCGATCTGGAACCATATACTCCACGTAATGTGCCGAGGCAGAACCGTTGGCAATTTTAGCACCGGCAGGGGCCTTTGATTTCCTTTTGGTCCCATTGGGATTAATATTACCCTCCTGCCGCACCTTGATTTTTCGGGGATTTTCAAATGCGACATTGAGTAGATCGATGGGCTCGTCTCGAGATACATGTCTGGAAGAGGGAAAATTATGATGATTCCAGATAAATGCAATAATAATACCCCACCTATCAGCCAGGAGCGTCAAGATAGTTGAATCAATGCCCCCGCTGAAAAGTACAGCAACTCTTGATTGGCCCTTTAGAAGCCTGACAACGAAAACACTTTAGATCATCTGAAAGCCGATAAGAAAACAATCACGTACGGATCCTGGGGTATATCACGAACTTTCAGCATTATACTTCTGTCTAATTGTGATATTAGCCCATCAACTGGGTTTTGTAACCACTCCGGAACAGCATTTAGATTGTCGCCTGGTAGCACTGGTGCTCCGTTTGGAGGTAACGTAGTGTTGACCCTGGCAGGTTGTCCCTAGCGGAGCACCTCACATGGGTCTCATATTGATGACTGAAAATACGACTACGCACTCACATAAGCATCGTTGCCTTGAGAATCAGAGCGAGGGATCGCAGAGAGACAGCCGTCAAAGGCAGAAACAATCTACAGAGGGGTGTCAGTTATGTATACGGAACATCAGGAGTCCGGTATATACGTCGCTGGACTCGCTTAGTCCCAAGTCGAGACAGTGGATATAACCTGTCTCCAGTTCCTCGAAGGAGTATCCTGGGTCCGATCCCGGTGATACTGACGCAAGCAGAAAGTATGGGTTTTGTAAAGATGGTTTATGAATTAGTAGAGACCGACGACCGAGAGGATCTCGGGAAAAGAACAATTTTTGCGCGGTTGCCTAGGTCTGTGTCACTCCCACAGGAAAGAAGGTTGGCAGGGAGATACATAGCTTACATTATAGAAGACAAATGCGTATCTGATGGATGATTAATGAGTGAAAACAAAATACTTGAAAATGTACATACGGTCCTTCAATGCGTGCAAACAAATCTCGAATGCTCTGAGCAGTTGCGAGGGAATGTAATTGCTCGAAGAGCTTTATTCCATCATTCTCATCAGCCCGTATCTGGGTGGATAATATTTTAAAGGGGAAACAAAATCTAAGATGGGAGATACTGACATCTAAGCCTGCAAAAATCTGCAGATGCGCGACGATTGAGACGTTGAAAGTTTTACCCTCGTGAGTATGACATACCTCCCCATTCCAGCATAATATGTTGCCATCGCGTTGATGGGGTTGAACGACGGGATCGTTGCCCCTAAGGCGGAGTTCAGAAGAAAAGAGCTCAAGCTCAAGTTGAGAGAGAGAAATGAAGCAAGACTTGCGTGCATCTGGACCTATGTGCCGCAGAATGAAAATCTGGATGTATAAACAATGTCTCAGTAATTACCGCGTGCAGCATTTGCATCGCGAAGTTTTTGGCTGACGATTTGAGGAGGAGAACAAATTGCTACAAAGATGCCGCACATGACTGGAAAGGAAGGAAGATAACCGAATTTGTCAAATTGATTGGGCGCTAAAGTACGCATTTTTGTAACCCGTTTGAAGTTTGACATTCACTTGCAGAGCGCGACGGCGCAGGTCCAGGGAACAGTCAAACTCTTTTTCCTGGTTTATAATGTTCGCCTCGTCGACGGTCATCGTCGTTATCGTCGTCTGCGCCGCCGTTGTCTTCACGATACTGCTGGTCAGTTACATGTTCTGGCTAAAATCAAAGCGCAAGGTGCCCCTTCCCCCAGTCCAGCCTCTTGCTCATCACAGAGAAAGGAGTCTTGCTGTTTTTACAATGGAGAAAGAACGAGAACGGTCGATGTATCTATCAGCCACACCTTCTTGGTCAGACAGGACTATAAAATCCTCTCCTTCCTCTTCTTGTGAATCTGGGTCTTCGCCCAGCTCCCCTAGAATTTCCTTGGCTCATCGCTCCAAGGCTGCATCTCTCTCCTCTTCAGCCCATACTTCTCGCACTGGTACCAGTCACCTTAGCCGTGTCCCTCACGCTCCTGGATCAACGATACAAATTATTCTTCCCGCTCCATTGGGTGCCTCATTAGAAAATCGTTCCGCGTTCAGTGTAGTGGATGAATGGGCCTCACAAGCCATAAAGAACGGCAAGTGTGTTTCTTCTACATGGTCCAGGTGTCCCTAATCTTTTACTATGCAGACCAACCGCGTCCTATACGTTCGCGTTCTCACTCACGCACACAATCATTACCAAAATCACATACTCCTGCATCAGACACTGCAAGCTTCCAGAGTTCATCAGTCCAGCCTCAGCATCGGATTCGCACAAGATCATTGCCGTCCGTTAAATCCTATGCTCCCATCCCAGCTCAGCAATCATACTACATTCATCCCTCGGATCAGCCTCCTCCTCCGCCTGTGCCACGCATACCTTCTATGTATAACCAGTTGAATTACCAACCTTCAGCACCTTCTGCTTCACATCCTCCTCCACGTGTTGAACGACCGCCTAGAACGACCAGTATCCGGAGGCCTGCTGTGCAAAACTCCAACTACGTACCAACTGTCCCTATCAACAATCGAAATCGTCCATCGAATTGGCGTCCCGAGGCAATCGCTGTAGCATCATAAGTACGCAGGCCGAGTACGTAGAAATCAGGATACCCTGTCTCTCTGTAATACGATAGCACTCATTTCACACCCACAATCTCTTTTTAGCTACATGTACCTTTCATTTTATCTCCGTATCCACCCCAACGAGTGGGATTACACCATATTCGTATTTTACACAATCTACTTAGAGTCATGAGCGTGTAGAAACAAGAGGGATTATGGTGAGCACTGCGCACAAAAAGGTCCACAATAAGAGTTTTAATGTACAGTAATGTGAGTATAGGGGTATGTATATGTCTATGCGCCATTGAGAAACTGTGCCAGTGGTGATTCGCTCTCCGAAAACTTGAAAACAACCCATACGACACCGAAAACAGAAAGCAGAATAATCAACATGACGGCTCCAACGATACCGAAAACTTCCCAAGGAATGCCTTGTTGTGGTTCCGGCGCCTTGATCTCACCAGCCTTGGCAGCTGCCTTTTCTTGAATCTTTGCGGCAATCTTCCTCTGTGTGAGGGTCTGGTCGATCTTACTTTCCCCCTGCAGGATCGTTGTCCGTGCGTCTTGGGGATCGAAAGATGGAGGACCTCCGGCGGTTGATGGGAGCTTGACGAAGGACGGGAAGTTTTGTTCGCACCAATGTTCGACCTAGAAATGGATGAGAAACGGAGACACGCCAGTGAACAAACATCTTACCTTTCCACATGCGACTGATATACATAGGAAACTCGGGTCTTCAGGGACAGCTTTAGCATGGATTTTCCGAACGTAGAATCGGAATATCTCTGCCACATCTCGAGGATTTGTTGAGCGCATAATGAGCTAGAGGCGTCGTCAGTAGGTATTTTAGGAGTCCAAAGAAAAAATCTACCGATGCAGCCTCTGCTTTACGGATTTTGATATTTCGTTGGAACATTGCAGGGTTCATAAAACATAGCTCAAGCGTGGCAATGGCCATAGTGGCGGGGATAGCGCAGAACGCAAACACACTTTGGTTCTTTAATAATCGGAGATAGTCGAGCGCATCCGTGAGATGCCTCATGGCGTCTAGAATCATTTCACTCTGCACCCACTGCGCTCGTTCCTCGTTTCCAGGAGCGTACATCTCTTTCATTTCCTGGAATCCGCCGTATTCTGGTCTTCCCCAGATTTCCTTCGGCCAGAAGAACCGTCTGTCGTCACAGTCTTCGCGGAAATCACGAATAATATTGGTCTTTTGCAGAAGAAGACCCATGGAATTCGAGATTTCAAGCTGATGGCCTAACCAGGCGACTTCTTTCTTCGAGGCAGAGAACAGACGGGAGAGACCTTCACCGACAAGACCTGCGACATAGTGGCAGTACAGGTCATAGTCTTCAATTTTTTCGACATATGTCGCCCCTGTCGCTTCGGACCTATGAGCAAAGTCTGCCATGCCGGTGGCCATCTTTTCGGTAATATCGAGAATGATGGATCTATACCTGGAGACGCGTGTTTCAGAACAGACTTTAGTGCACCAAATGAAAAGATGCGTACTCTGGGTCCAAAAGGTTGACCTCGTCGATTATTTTGTCGAATTCCACCAATAACTGACGATCCTTTTCGTTTTCGCCGCAATCGTTGTAGGTCCATCCGGGTGTAGCGACCAGCTTGTGGAATGATCTCAGTATGGGTTGCTTGACGTGGTCGGGTATAGTCATGTCATCTTCAACGGTGTCCAGACCTCTTAGAACGAGGTAGAACATACAAATCTATGCAGAATGAGTAATAATCAATGCGGGGCTCGACTTGAAACATACCGTCCTGGCTAAATCGCCCTCTAATTCCTTAATGACAGCGGCAAAACTTCGACTGGTGAGGTCGAGAAACTCCCAACATTTTCTCATAGTCTGTCTGTCCCAACCTGAAGTTGCATGCTCCTTCATAGCCGTGATGTCGCGTTTCTGTTCGTGAAAGAGCTGAAACTGAAGAAGAGTCCTGAACTCGAGAGGATGAGTTAACAAAAGCGTCAGCCATGCTACGGCACCCATTGTTGGTTCTGAGGGATGGAAGTGGGGAAAGAACCGAGGGAGCACTTTAATTTTGTTCCACAATTTTTTTCTCCATCGTACGACTACTTATTCACGTGAACAGTCACGGTCCTTGCGGTCCGCCTTGATATACCTATGCTCTTTGAAAATCTCAAAGGTACTCAGTACGCTAGATTTTCGTATCTAGTCAGCGATAATGATTCAAATCAATAGGTTGCTTCAGCCCTTTAGTCTCAAATTCTCTGCGGTCTATCTGGAGTGCGCATATAATCACCTTGTTCTCCTCCCAACTGATCCCTTTCCAGCACGACATGGCGGCACAATAATGACTTCAGAGCAAGAATTCTATCAGACCTCATGTTTCTTCTGCAACGGAATGGATGATCCCTGGGTTAATCTGTGACTTGGACTCCTCATTTCTATGCAGCGTCTTTTTTTGATTCTTCATCCACAGGCTTTCTAGGAAGAGCATCACCGTAAGGCACGTCCATTTAGGTATAAAGCTCATTTAATGCTATTTTTAAGGTTCTTCACGGTATTTGGGTCTCCTACTGTGTAGATAACCAGACCTTGATGCCCATATCCCGCTTTGTGCTTGACGGTGAGCCTTGCCTATCTCTCACCGGTTCCCGGTCCCTCATTCGCCTCCTCAGACTATTTCGATCCAACACGAATTGGACTCGTTAGTATTCCAGCTACGATCCCCTGCCAAAGTCAACCTATATCCAAGCTCCACCAAGAAAGCGAAGCCCATCCCATCCAACCTGTCTCTCGCCTTAAACGACCTTTCTTCGCCATAGATTCTCCTTCATGGGACAATGATACACGTCCCTATAAGCGTCAACGCACCGCATTTTCATCTGTGAATGTCCGCACTGGGAATACTTTCAAAATTTCCTCGCCAAGCATGGTCCCAATGCCGTTCTTGATCGCGTCCACTTTTTCTACCACGAAAAATAACCCCACGCCAAACCTAATGCAGATCAAGCCTGTTATTTCCGCTTCATCCTCGTCGCCCCTTGCTTCTTCTCCAAGTGACCGGATCGCTCAATCATTCAAGGCAAATAATAACAAACCGTTTACTATGCAACCACTGACTCGGCGCGCGCTGAAACCAATCTTGAAGAAGGAAGATCAACGGCAAGTCGTCCAAGATGTAAGAGTCCTATCCCATTCTCACAAATTTAATTTCAGCCACAACTGCGACTCTCGAGACATTGCTAAACCCACAGTGGACGCTGGAGATGCTTTCAAATCATTCTGGGGCCGAGTTAAAACTCAAGAGGTTTACCGAAACAGTTTCCTATTCAAGAAAGGCGATGCTGAAAATCTTCAAAGTCGTCCCGTTGTTATACCAATCCCTTCTATACCCCAGCTATCCTACGACTCAATGAAGCGCGCTATGCCATGCTCTGTGTATCCGATGATTTTCTTGCCAGGAAACGAGCACCAGGGGAGAATCTTTTCGATAGAAAATCGGGATATTTGATGCAGCCTTAGTTATCATACTGTGGGTCATGCAGCATTTGGATGGACGCCACAGACGTGTTACGGATGTAATACTGGTACAAACCTAATACAATGCCGTTACGATTTCCATTTATGGAATGATAGATCTCGCTTTGGCCTTCTGCACGTGCTGCGGAAGTTCGGACCGTGACTGAAACGAGTCAGTAATTTTCTTCCTTTGCTTTACACTCTTAGCATGGCCTCCCCACTCGTCCTCCGCTCACTACGTCGTCAGGGAAGCAGACGCACATATGGATCCACCTCGTTACTATCATCAAGGCTCTTCCACAGAGACGCAATGACGGGTGAAGTCGTTGCTCTGCCAGATATTCAGGCAAGTTCCAACTTTTGACGCGAACCTTCGTGAATTCGGCTAGACTAATGTTCAAGTTATGTCTCTCTCGACCTGTTATGCTCACTTCCCTATTTCAACAGCCTAATCGTCTGGAATTTATTCGGACTCGAAACGCAAAAAGTCCTCCGCCGTCAAAATCTCTCGTATTCGGGCATACGTTTGTGCGTGGCCAATTCTTTAATCACCAAGTCCGGAAGTTGAATCGTTCCTCAGACAGATCATATGCTGACTATTCCTTGGAACTTATTGGAAGGATGGGGAGTTCCTAAAATCGAACCTTGTACGTTAAATTCGAATTCTAACAAATCCAAGTTGATATCGATCATTCCGAATAGACGGCACTCTTTCCCTCGAACCAAGTTGCACAGTACTCCACTATGCGCAAACTATTTTCGAAGGATTGAAAGCGTATCGTGACGAAAATGGCAAAGTAACGTTGTTCCGTCCGGATATGAACATGAAACGGATGAACGTTAGCGCCGCACGTCTTGCTTTACCAGTATGATCTCAGTTATGTTCTACTGGACTTTTTATCTGATTTTAGTCCTCCGGGCTCGAGTAGGCATTTGATGGCGATGCTTTGCTGGAGCTGATCAAGAAGCTGATCCATATTGAGAGGGAGTGGATTCCAAGAGAACCAGGTCATAGTTTGTATATTCGGCCTACCATGAGTACATCTGTGTGTTTCCTGAAAACGAGCTCTAACACTCACGAATGATTTTTATGAACTTTCAGTTGGCACACAAAAATTCATTGGTGTTGCTCCTCCAAGTGAAGCTTTACTTTTCGTCATTTGCAGTCCTGTGGGACCTTACTATCCCGATGGTTTCAAGCCCATCGCGCTTCACGGAACTACAGAATACATTCGTGCAGCGCCCGGAGGTATGTACAACCCATGATACACATTTGATGAGCAACCTAATCATCAGCCTTTCATTTGGCAAGGCACTGGCGCTTACAAACTCGGCGTCAACTATGCACCTGGAGTTATGCCCCAGAAAGAAGCTGCGAAGTTGGGCTACGCTCAAAACTTGTGGTTACACGGACCTGAGCATTATCTTACTGAGGTGATTGTCAGGTCGTATTAATTTTGGTATTTTAAACCCAAATATTGCCAGGTGGGTACGATGAATATGTTTGTCGTATTCAAGAAAGGAGACGGTAAATCTCAAGCTTTCTTCATGCGTTCTCGAATGCTGAATAAATTCATTGAAGCTTTTGAACTTGTTACCCCGTCACTCGATGGTATGATCCTCCCCGGAGTTACAAGGGACTCTGTGCTTTCACTTGCTCGCGATCATGCTTCCGGAAAGTACAAACTCCCCAACCTTCCCGACAACCTTATTGTGTCAGAACGACCTGTCACGATGAAGGAAATTCAGGAAGCTGAAGCAGCTGGGACTCTTGTTGAGCTTTTTGGTTCAGGTACTGCTGCTGTTATTAGTCCTGTTAACAGGATTGGATATCTCGGAAAGGACGTCCACATTCCAACTGGCGAAGATGGGATGGGACCAGTCTCAAGACCGATCTGGACAGAGCTTGTCGGTAGACAAATGGGCACTATTCCGAGTGAATGGAGTGTTGAAGTAACCGCCTAAATGCTGCATACGCATTCCAACCTCGGAATAGTATCTCAAATAGTATCTCAAATAGATAGTGCAAGTAGAGATCATGGATCTCGTTGCTTGAGCCATGACAACTACTACCGGTCGATTTGATACTCTCGATTGCTCAATCCGCCTTCCTGTAGTAATTGCTTCCTTATATCCAGTTATTAGTTGCTTTACCTTTCTGTCGCTCAGACCACTAAAAAGTCGTTGGTGATTGGTTGATGGGATCGGCTGCTCGGCCGATTTTTTTTTTCGGAGATAACAGTCAAGTCCTCAAACTGCTGATCCTGTTCGTGTCCAGCAACATGGTACGACCAGCTATGCAGCGCCTGGCGCGTACACGGACTTTTGCGACTCATGCCCCTTCCATTCCGCGAAATTTTGATTCCATAACGCCTCCGTATACCACTCTCATCCAAAATCTCGAACATGCTCGCAGTACCCTCAAAAGGCCTTTAACTTTGGCGGAAAAAATTCTGTATAGCCATCTTCACGACCCAATAAATGGTCTAGGGAACGGGGGACGTATTCGGGGTGAAGCTTATCTGCAGCTAAAGCCTGAAAGAGTGGCCATGCAGGATGCATCCGCTCAGTACGTTCTGAACTTTTAACAATTCTCCATTTCTTCTTACATTTTCATTAGAATGGCACTGTAGGCTTAAATTCGAAATCTATATGCAGGAATCGATGCTTATCGCGTTTCAGACTGCAGTTCATGAGTGCTGGGTTGCCCCAGTGTGCTGTCCCTACCAGTATACATTGTGACCACCTTATACAGGCAGCTGAAGGTGCCAAACCTGATCTAGAGGTAGTCTCACCGTGTAACAGATGTCCCCAAAACTCAAATGAATCAGTAGCGGTCCATCGTCTCAAATCAAGAAGTTTTTGAATTCTTGGAAAGTGCTGCTCGCAAATACGGTATCGAGTTCTGGCGTCCAGGTTCTGGAATTATCCATCAGATAGTTCTGGAGAACTATGCAGCCCCAGGGATGCTAATGTAAGCTATTATCTTCCTCACTTGATGACCCATTACCTGACTTTTGGCAGGCTTGGTACAGGTTAGTGTTCTAAATAGATATGCGAGGGCGAGCCGCCAATCAAGTGAATTTCAGACTCGCATACTCCGAATGCTGGCGGGCTTGGTATGCTTGCTATCGGTGTCGGTGGTGCTGATGCCGTCGACGCTATGACTGGTACGCCTTGGGAACTGAAAGCACCTCAAATCATTGGTAATGGTCTTCCAATTGTTACCCTACTGTTTTCTGATTGAGGAGACGATAGGTGTTCACCTCACGGGTCAACTTTCGGGATGGGCTACTACAAAAGATTTAATTTTGCACCTCGCCGGCAAACTCACAGTTCGAGTAGGTTGACGAGACAATTTTTGCGAATGTAGCACTCAACCTTTGATAGGGAGGCACAGGAAGAATCATCGAGTACTTTGGGCCTGGCGTAGCTAGCCAATCTTGCACGGGTAAGTGATATCCCACTATTCAGGTTCGATCGTTAACGCTCTGAATTAACAGGTCTGGCGACTATAGCCAACATGGGTGCCGAAGTTGGCGCAACAACCTCCACTTTTCCTTATACTAGCAACATGCGCAGTTACTTACACGCCACTGGCCGTGGCCCGGTCGCTCAAGCTGCCGATAAGGCCGCGGCTCAAGGCTTCCTATCTGCAGACAAAGGTGCAGAGTACGATGAAGTCGTCGAAATTGTGCGTACACGATATCTACCTCTGTTTCTTTTCGTTAATCTTGTGCGTAGAACCTGTCTGAGTTGGAACCAACTATCAATGGCCCATTTACTCCAGATTTGGCTACACCACTGTCTAAATTCGGCGCATTTGTCAAGGAGCAGGGATGGAAGGATGAATTATCTGCTGGCCTCATTGGATCTTGTACGAACAGCTCATATGAGGATATGGTATAAGAATTTCTCTTCCTTTTAAATTTACACAGAGAAATACTCAAATTGCGAAGACCAGAGTCGCGGACCTTGCGCGTCAAGCCAAAGCTGCTGGACTGACAACCAAGGTGGGATGATTCTCCTTCCTCTAGCATTCTCAGTAACTGAGCAAGGATACAGGTACCATTCCTCTGCACTCCAGGATCTGAACAAATCAGGGCTACAATGGAACGCGACAACGTCACCTCTACGCTTCAAGATGTAGGTGCCGTGGTACTTGCTAATGCATGTGGTCCCTGTATTGGCCAGGTAAATTAGAGCTGTACAACTTGTAACTGCTGATCCTCAGGATTCCTACAGTGGAAGCGGGAAGACAAACAAGGGGAGGAGAACGGTTAGTCATTACCTTATGACTTTGCTAATTTTTGAATGCTCATTGTGGATGATAGCGATCCTCACCAGCTTCAACAGGAATTTTAAATCACGAAATGACGGAAACCGTTATACTATGAACTTCCTTGCGTCACCGACTATAGTCACTGCGATGGCTTTCTCCGGAAATCTGTCATTTAACCCTATAACTGATTCGATAACACTCTCGTCCGGCGAGCTGTTCAAGTTTTCTCCCCCCACTGGTCAAGATCTTCCGACGGCTGGTTTCACGCCAGGGGAGATTGGTTTTTACCCTTCACCAACCCCGGAACCTCAACCCGATACTGAAGTCGTCATAAAAAAGGACTCACAACGCTTGGAGCTTCTTCAGCCGTTCGTCAGCCCATTCGGTGACGGAAATAATGGTTTGGAGCTTCCACCGTTGAAGATTTTAATGAGAGTAAGAGGTAAAGTAGCCTGCAATCATCTTCACGATTGGCTATTTCATAGCATCACCACACTTAGGAAAATGTACCACCGATCATATCTCGGCTGCAGGTCCTTGGCTGAAATATAAAGGACACCTCACCAACATTTCCGAAAATCTACGTGCGTCTTCCGATTTACTTGCGAGTTTTTGACCTCGCTTATGTGCTTCATTCAGTCATAACTGTGTGTTAAGAATCATCTTTTCCAGACCATTCACTGAGCTTTACTTAGGCTGTCAATGACGAAGGCGGCGACATGAACGTTGCTTTTGACCATGACGCTCCAGATGGAACTTCACAGACAGATACAATTCCTAATGTTGCCAAACGCCTGAAAGCCAGGAATCAACCCTGGGCTCTGGTCGTTGATGAAAACTACGGTGAAGGCAGTGCTAGAGAGCACGCAGCTTTGCAGCCTCGATTTTATGGATGCAATGTTATCATTTCTCGTTCGTTTGCACGAATCCATGAAACCAATCTCAAGGTATGTCTTTTGCACCTTTTACTGTAATCTCATCTCGACTTCATCTTGAAAACAGAAACAAGGAATTCTTCCCCTATGGTTTGCCGACAAGTCCGACTACTCTCGCATTGGATCTGGTGATGTGATAGAGACTGCCGGAGTGGCTCAGTTGATCGAAGGAAATCCCGATGCATCCATCAAGCTCAAGGTGACCACTCGTGCAGGACAGACGTTTGAGATAGCCACCAAGCACACAATGTCTACTGACCAGATCAAGTGGCTTCGTGCTGGTTCCGCGTTGAATTATATTCGTTCTCAGATGAAGTAGAATTTTTAAGCAAAAAGTTTTTGGTTTATTGTTGTATCAAGTTTATTATCTCTGAGTGTGGTCGACAGCCCTGTGAAGTTCTGGCAGGTTCTGGGAATGGCAAGCTTAAATTTAAAAGTATAATAGACTATACATAATTACCATTACATCATGACCGAAAGAAACCCCGGATAAGCCGGTTCGGGCTTTCTTGAATCCAAATACGTTGTTCACTTTCACATAGGGTGCTCCCGTCCCAGTGCATTGTTTCTGCTGCCTAGTGTCAACTCAACTTCCATCCAACTCAACTAAACTCAATTTGCTATCATACGAGGGGCTTTCCATCTTCAATATCGCATCATCTCCGCTTGAAGGAGCTCCATCGGGCCTTCTCGACTCGAGTACTTTTTTGCAGCTCATTGACGCGTACCTTTGGGGTTTCAAGTCAATGCCCAGTTCCTTGACTCGTCGAGTCGGTCTACGCGTCGGTCCGATTGTACTGGAAACTCTGGTCAAACATTATCTCGAAAAAATAAAAAGGGACTTTGTTCATTCAGATAATGGCAAGGACGAGGGAGATGAAATGGTACAGCTAAGACGAGAGGAATTGATGTACGATGAAATTTTCACGATTGTGAAGGTCTGTAGAGCTTTTTCTCATAGGCCTTCTATCTCATCGTCATCGCTTTAGGCTTTTCTGGAAGCAGCGAGTCTGTGAGTGCGCTTAACTTGAGAACAGACAACATTCTCTATATGTAGTCTTTAGTCATCCCGTTGAAGAAGTTCAAGCTTTCTCTAATACAAGAACGATATCTCCGCCTTGGGTTCACGTAGTTCGTGTCCGTGTTCCAATGTCATCCTGCGATGCAGCCGCAGAACATCTTATAACAGCGCTGGGTGGTAGGGATGTCGCTCAAAAACTAATCGGAGGGGTAAAATGGTGGCAGGTAAGAAGTATTGATGGGTGAGTTTCTGACCAAATCAGATTTCACTGTGCATACGACGACCTATGCAGTGTAGATGCGCAGTGGATCACAGCAAAGAAAGATTGGCAGGAAGCTAAACGAAGATACAAGGAAAGAGAGAAAACGCGACGCGACGCCAAGGATGAACCGACCTCAGACAGAAGCGAAAATACTGCCTACCATGAAGATATGGACGCGATGCGATGTATTCTATATGCACACGGTGAGTAATCCATCTTCACATCCAGATTATATCGTGCTAAAAGGATCACGGCGGTGGGCAGGCGGGGGTTATTATTTCGGTTCGGTGGACCAAGAAAGATATAGCATTCAACGACTCGCGCGGAAGATCAACGGACGAGTTTTCGGTACGATATTTTCCTAGTTTCAAGTGTGTGTCATTAAGGATCGACTGTACAGCAATCAATTACCGTTTGGCGCCTCAATATCCTTTTCCCTGTGCTATACATGATCTCCTTGCTGCATGTGCGTACATCTGGACTAAATATGTAGTTGGATGTTGAAACTAATACAAATGCTCATAGACTTATACTTGATCCAACCTCCTCTGGAAGCGTCCCATAAACCCGTAAAGTCGTCGCATATCGTCGTCGCGGGTGATTCTGCAGGCGGCGGTTTGGTACTTGCTCTCCTTCAAGTAATCCGTGACGCATCGCTTCCTTCTCCAGCTGGAGCAGTTCTGGTATCCCCTTGGTGTGACCTTACACATTCTTTCCCCAGTATCCATGTCAATACTGCAACAGACGTTATCCCAAAGTATGGTCTGTCGCTGCATAAGCCTAGCACGCTGTGGCCTCCACCGGACGAAGAATTGGCAGGAAGGGTGAGGACTGGCCTCAGGAAAAGAGTTCGGACGATTTTTAAAGGCGAAGGAGGCAACGATCCTAATGCCAGTGTTGTTTCGCTCGGACTCAGCGGGTCAGAACCCGCCGTATCTGGCACTGATACGGCTGATCGTATGCCAGTGGACATTGGCGCAACTACACCTATTCCTCTGCCGCATAACTCATCCGAGGTCAACAACTCTGCCGGATCAGCTTCTGCGCGAGAGCCTATCATTCTGAAAGCGCAGAACGGTGAAATTCTTAGTATACAGCAACAAATCCAGCTGTACACAACAAATGCGTTGCTGGGCCATCCGTTAGTTAGCCCAGCGTTGGGCTATCTCGGAAACATGCCGCCTTTGTTGATGATTATCAGTGACAAGGAAGTGTTGAGGGATGAGGGTATTTATACGTGAGTACGTTCATCTAGTTCTCCTCGTTGCTGTTCTAGGTGCGAATTACTTGAATGTATCTAGAGCTCACAAGGCTGCTCATCCAGAGCAGTTTCCCATCAAGGATGAGACGAGGGCGTTATATCCAGCTCTTTACGGAATTGAGGAAAGATATAAAGGCAAACCTACACCTGTGCATTTACAAGTATATGACGGTATGACCCTGGCCCTGTTAAATTGCGACTGTGATACTCAGGTATTTAATCAATAGACGTTGCACACGTCCTCCCTGTCCTCTTCTCATTCACCACTCCAGCAAAATATTGTTTCCGTGCCATGGCCACCTTCTGTAAATACGTAACAGGGATACCGCTTTTCCCTGACAATATTGACTCCTTGGGCGGTATGAAGTCGAATACCCAAACAGATCCTGCAGTGGCCACAGATACGGCTGGAGGGCCTTTGGCGAGCCCTCCCGTATCTTCTCGATCTTTTGCGTCTATTTCCAGCAGTGGAAGTGGGTTGTTTTCGAAAAGCGGATTCTCTATTCGGAGGAATGGGAGAAAATCCACTGCTTCTACTAGTACTAGCGAAACCAACTCTGACCTGAAAAGATCTGCTTCGGAACTTCAAGGAAGAAAGCTTTCTAAATCGGAAAGCCGCAGCAAGAGGAAGGCAAGATCTGTCTCTGTCCCTCCGAAAACAGTCCCGGACGACGAATCTGGTACCACTGACCATCCCACGGAAGGGGCAGAAGTGAAACCAAAAAAGTCACGCATCCCGCCGGTTCCTGCACTTCCGCTCGCCCTATCGTTGACATCCGTACCTAATGATGCCTCACCTCTTTCCATCCCGCTTCCGCCTTCTCCAGTTACTGACTTTCAGGTGATGGAATCGCCCGCAAAATTGGAATTCACAGATGACCCAAATGAGTCCGAAAAGGAACTGTTTCCTCCTCTGGGCGTCTATTCACTTGTTTCCGAGCCATCGCAGGAACAAATTAGCGATGCCGAAGTGTCGGCGACTCCTTCACCTCTGCTGTTGCCGACTTCTTCCTCACCATCCGTTCCCTCGTCAAAGATATCGCCGGCCCTTTTGTCCCCTAGTATTCATGGAGGCCATATCAAAGGTCTCACTTTACCAACCGCTGGATTAGATTCACCAGCCCCAGAGATTCCTCAGACTCCCTCGAAAATTGCCTTGCCGCCGTCGCCTACGTCTTCTCCTTCCGGCCCGTTCTCTTTGCCGCAGAGTTCACATCCCTACTTCCAAGAGGTTCTTCAGCGTGAAGAGAGAAGTGTAGCCGTGGAAGGGCGGGAGAGATGCGCGGGAGATCCAGTGGTTTATTCTGAAAGCGCCGTACGTTATACTGTTATACTTTTGATTGAGTAACACTTCGGCAAACTAACGTCAACAATGAATCTTTCACTAGGAATTTCCCTCCCTCTACAAATGTGGAATGATCCGCGAGCGCGTGTCCACTCGAGGAATAATACGCACTCTCGAGCCTCCCTCTGAGCTTCTTGCATTCACTTTGCCCTCTCATTTGATCGGCGAATTCTCTGAATTGGCGATGCGTCGGTACATCGAGGGTCGAACGGTTTACGAGAAAAAGTTTTCCGGAACTATGAAGGAAATAGAGAAAATGCGGAACAAGCACTTGAAGAAGGCAAGAAAAGACACGATTAAGAATATGAGTGCACTGCAAGGGAGTGTAGAGAAGGAAAAGGAGAAGTTCAGGGAAGATGACGAGATCATTGACGCCCACCAATCCCCTTTCTCTATTGAAACTGCCCTTCTTGCATCTTCCGGATGGTCATGGTCATGGGCTCTGGATCATAACGAGCATCCACCACCGAGTAGCCTCGTAGCTCGTCGAGATACGCGTGAAGCACTAATGCTTGCGAAAATAGCGGACCAAGCGGTGCTGCAGGAAGACCAAGTGAAAGGGCTGGGAGGAATCATGAGCGGAAATAACTTGTGGAGTGTAGTCGTCGGTTTTTTGACACATACAGGGAATCGGAGCGGAATAGCTGGAGATGATGGAGATCAGCCCAACACCTCCAGTCCGAACCGACGAAAAGAGAAAGATAGAGCTAGTGCTGCCACCGAAACATCCAACTCTACTAGGACTTCTTCCTTAACTTCTTTCTCACCTTCCAGGTTTGACCTTAGGAAGAAAGCAAGCGTTGGTATCTTCCGATCTAGACCCACATCTATCGGTATACCTGCTCCTGCTGATAGCCAAGGAAGTCGCAATGCAAACTCGGATACCTTGATGCGGTAGTCTCTATAGCCTTGATCTCGAGAAGAGTGTTGCTAGACATCGAATGTATTTATTTATTTAATATTATATCCTAATATTGTACCCTGTTGTAATTGCTCCTCTCGACAAACAATTGGATACTGGAACCTTCAAGTTTCATGTGTGAAGGTAGCCTACCGGTATGAATGCAATAATCCCTAGTGAAGTGTGAAAGGACCTAATATAATGGCTGGTGTAGTTCCAAGAGGGCTAACTTATTTGAACGAAATTGCTACATAGTACACAACATCCCAAAAGTTTCCAGAACAGGTTTTTAATTCTTTACAACTTCGTTTTCTTCAGCCCACCGTTCAGATCGTTTCCTTGTCCAGCATCGACTAAAACTTGTCTGGCAAGTTCACCAAAAAGTGTGACTGATGTCGAATATCGCGTTGCATTGGCTGAAGAAGCCTGACGCCTCGCTGCACGCGCTGCAATGCCTTGAGCAATGATACTTCCCTGTGAGCGGTGGTAAGCGACTTTTCAACCTGCAAAATTGCAACGAAGCGATATATTACCCTAAACAAATTCCAGCTGCTCACAAACAATATATCCTTCAAGGGATACTCGAGCTTCATAAGTCTGCAATATTCCCTCTCCAATACGTCTAGCTGCACTGGTGCAAGTGTTTCTCCACCCTGGCCCATTCCGACAGTTTTATTCGTAGGCACGTCTTTGAATGCCCTGACATTATCCCGGAATATCCCTGTTTTCGGGAGATGCTCTAACTTGATATTCCAAGGCTGCGTTAGATTGCCAAAATCGGCCAACGGACTCCCAATTGTAGACAACTCCCAGTCCAAGATACCAATCACTCTATTTTCCGTAGGGTGAAAAACCAAGTTGTCGAGTTTATAATCTCCGTGAACGATTCGTCTCCCGATCTTCCCTTCGTCAGGAAGGTGCGCTTGAAACCAGCGTATCATTTTCTCGTAGTGAGGAATCTGCTGTACGGGTTCGTTGGTATCAACATCTCGTGTAGCGCCCTGAACTTCTGCAATTTTAGTGAAGGCGCGTAGCTGGCGGGGAAAATAAGCTTGTGGGGGCCCATATTTATCCAAGCCTACATCGACAGGGTCGATGGCGGATAAGCAAGTTAGAGCATGTATAGTCGCCAGCCAGCACTCTTCTCTATCTTTCGGACTCATTTCGAGCAGTCGGGCGTCTTCGAATATACGTCCCTCAAGGAATTCCATGACATAAAAAGGTGTACCTATGACAGAATTGTCTTCACACAGTAAAAAGGGTTCGGGCACTGGGACACGCTTCGAAGTGAGAGTAGTCGGACGGAGATTATATCGGTGCAAAGCGCGCAAAACGGCATATTCGCGTTCAACTTGGTGAGCCGTCTTTGACAAAAGCTGTCCAGCTGGTTTCTTGCGCAGGACGTACCGCTTGTTGCTGTCGCAATATCTGAGTATTCGGAGCTCAAGCTGTAGAGAAAACATACTTTGCGTCTGTCAAGAAATACGTAGGATTTGATTGTCCAAACTACATGATTTTGCTGAAATTAGCTAGTATTGATCAAGAGTCTATGCACTTACTTTGAACTGCTTAACCGCGACAGGTAATCGAACGCCCTTCAAGTTTTTGGCCAAATAGTTCTCGAGCGTGTCGATGTCTATAGAAGCCCGTATTTCTCCGTACCCACTTCCAGCCGTTTGCGCTGTTTTCTGAGGGGACATGGTGGGATTGAAACGGGACGACGAAGGGAGCGAAGATGCATTTCTAGTAATATGCCCGGGGCCGGATTCAGGAATCTACCGGTCCATACTATGCACGTGATTCATACGTTGTGAGCGAGTTAGCAGTGCACTTAGAAGCCATTAGATGGCATTAAAACTCAAGCACTCATGCTAAGGAGGTGTGCAGCGGCTCGCTTTGCGTTTCCGATAGTTGCTCTTCAGCGTTCATTGGCTCTTACGCCGTCTCTCTGCTCTGGGGTAATCACAATAATAACTTGAACGAACATGATCCTTGCTATATGTACAATAACGATAATGGGCGAGGATAAGGAAGCTGGAGACGGCGGCCATTCTGGATCAGGCAGCTCTGCCAGAGTCCAAAGTCTTCTCTCTGACGATTGAGCCCGCCAGGAGTAGAAGCACCCACTTCCTGTCTGCCAGTCTCCGGCCATTCTAAACGCTTCCGTTTTCATGTATGAGAGAGGATGACAGGTACTGGAGTCAGCTTTCCCCGGTGCCAGAACCTCGCATGGCAAGGAGTTCCGTAGGTAATTATGGAAGTCATGGGGTATAACGAGAGCGACAACGCCTAAGCAGTGTTTTGTCCAATAAAGGCAAGCTTTTCAGAGTTCAATTCTGGCCCACTTTTAAGCGCTGCCAAGACATTGCGAGCAATTCCGACAGCAGACGAAGGCATACCGGCTAATTGAGCAACTTTGAGACCGTGACTGTCCCGATTGATGCCAGGCTGGAGACGGTAGGAGTATGAGAATGATCCATCCTAAGTACATCCATCAACATACGGAGAAGCGATAGAACTAGAAGATCTTACCTCCATCTCATCCACTGTAGTACAAAAGAAAGCTACATTTTGGAATATACCTCGTCCCGAAGGTGAAGAATCCTTGTAGCCAAGCATGTCTGATAACTCGTGGAAATGTGTGGCAAACAGCGTTCGGCATCGGTTAACTGAAACCAGGTAGTGAATGGTCGCAAATGCCAGAGCTATGCCATCCTTTACGGTCGTTCCTCGCCCAACCTCGTCCATGATTACCTGGAAGAGCGTTAGCCAAGAAAAAAAAAAAAAACTCAAGCCAGAGCCGCAGACTTACCAGACTTCGAGGAGTAGCACGCCTTAGTATGTCTGCTGTTTCCAGCATCTCTACCATGAACGTGCTGCGATCGTGGAACAGATCGTCCTTAGCTCCCACACGCGAAAAGAGCTTATCAACAATACCCAGGTTCGCCGAATCCGCGGGAACGAAGGATCCGATCTGGGCCAGAATAGCGATCAAAGCTGTTTGACGCAAAAGAGTCGATTTCCCCGCCATGTTTGGACCCGTAATTATGTGGAAGTTAGACGAAGGAGTCAATGAGACGGTGTTGGGAGTGAAAACACGTCCAGATGTAAGAAGTCCTAATTCGACTGTTGGATGACGACCATTGACTACATCGTAGGTCGTGCTGGTGATCCTTCGGTAAGTAGCATCAGAAATACACCGACGGGACTCACTTGTCTTGAATTGATGGTCTAACAAGATTCATATCAGCTGCAAGCCGAGCGAAAGCCAGTGTGACATCCAATTCATCCAAAACCCGAGCATTACGCCGAAGGCTCGAAGCGTGAAGATTTACCTAGATGGTGGACATCAATTTGAGGAGTTCAGGATACGTGTAAAAATGACCTCTTGTCGTAGGGTTTCAAAAGCTTCTTTTTCGGCGGTTAAAAGAGCGATAGATGTGGTAAATATCTGCTGTCCAAGTTGCGACCAGTCCTATACTACGATCAGCCTTCAAACGATCATTTATTCCGGATTGCCAACATACCTGGTAGAAGTAAGATTTTGTTGTGCCAGATTCGCTTATGGAAACAAACGCAGGATCTGCATTCAGCTTTCTCTGATCTCTTTTCGACTTAGCCAAATGCACATGCATGCCTTGGCCCGGAGAAGATCGAAGTGTAAGAGAAGGCGCGTCGTATTTGAGCTGTAGCTTTTCTTCCATTTTGGCCTTTTGATCCCACAGGTCTTTGAGCATACTGTTGAGTTCCAGGAGAGTAGGGGAAAATCTAAAATCTGATTTGAGTTTTTGGGAGTACACAAGAAAAACGACGCATACTCTGGTCTGATTTTGATCCTAAACTTGATTCGACCGTAACTCCATTCTGGACGAAGTGCGCTCTCATCCACTACACCAGATCCCTCGTTTAATTCCGAAGATACATATGATTCATCTCCTTTGAAGGGCGAAGAATTCTCCACTGCCAAGCTGATTTTTTGTGCGAGATCCTCGACGTTAGCCATCCTCTTTATCAACGTTTCCAAACTACCCCATTCTTTGGAATTGAAAGACGTCTGCTCTAAGGCCTCCATTTCACGCTCGTGAGTTACTCTTCGTTTGATATCGTTCCAAATATTGACGGTAGCGGTTAGTGCAAGCAAGTCATTTGGATCACCTTTTCCAAGGAGAAACTTCTGTACAATCCGCCCAGCGTCCTCAGCTTTGGCGATGAGAATGAGCATATCCGCAAGGAAGTGTGGGCGGGCGTGAAAAAAGGCAACCAGGGCCTGTCTGGCATTAATTTCCTGTATCGAAGTACTGGGGGAGCCTATGCTAAGGTCAGTCAAGCTCATCCAATGTAAGAAGAGTTTTACTCACAAAGCCATCTCGTCAGTAATCTAGTACCACTTGTGGTGATAGTGCGTTTGATGGAGCTCATTAAACTGCCGCGAACACCACCCTCTCGAATGCTTTCGCGTATTTCCAATGCCTTGATGGTATGAGAGTCAATCTGCATTCTACCTCCACTGTCCTCGCGATTAGGTAGCGAGAGAGGGGGCATATGCTCCAGAAGGTTAGCACGTAAATATGTCGTTAAAAGATCAACAGCAGATGTCTCTTCACTTGTATAATTGAAAGAAGCGGATAGAGAAGAATCCTGGGCATCAATGAGTTCATCCGTGACGTTGGAATTCGAAACAGTCATGCCCGAGGACTTGACATTAGAAAACTGTGGCCTGTCTTCTGAACCAGATGGGTGAATGAAAGAGATGAGGATACCCTCTTCGGTGGCAGCTTCCACAGCCGGATGAGAAATTTGAAGCTCCAAATCTTTGTCAAGAACAATCTCTTGGGGTCCGATACGCGCAATATCATCGCGAAGACTCTCAAGCGAAGACTTTTTGGAATAAAACTCTCCGGTCGAAACGTCTACCCATGCCAAACCAATTGTGGGCCTTCCGGGAACGTGATCGTCGGGGGAGACGCTGGCAGCAAGGAGATAGTTGTTCTCGTACTGATTTAAAAATGATTCGTCAATGAGTGTTCCTGGTGTGATGACGCGTACTACTCGTCTCTCAAATTCTCGCTCGCCAGCCGAAGTATACCGTGGAAACTCCTCACACATGGCGACAAACCGTCTATGTTGCTGGACCATAACCTTAAGATGTTTGTCGAGGTGGAGTAGAGGGAATCCGCACATAGGGACGCGACCTCCACCCCACCGCCTGGAAGTCAACTTTATGTTGAGTAATCTTGCGATCTCAGTGGCTTGATCGAAATAAGACTTATGGGATACGTCAAAATTGCGGGTTCGTGTCCACTATGGTCATGCGAAAAGCATACCTCGTAAAAGTTTCCAACTCGAGTGAGAAGAAGACAGTGAGGAAATTTGGAAAGATTATCCTTGATTTCTTGAGCAAGGACGCTTTTCGGGAGATTGTCAAACTCTGCACAAAGTCACTGTTCGTAAAGATAATACGTAAGGGCCATGAGCTGATACCTTCGAGATTTTGATTATCCAAGACGCGTTTAGACTTGATTTCGGTGGCATTAATCCCTTGGAGATCTTTCTTTTTGCGGGAAGGTCTCTTAATCTCGACCAAATCTCCGGCGTCCTTGCGGGTGCGCTTCTTTGGTACAGTCGCATCTGTTCTAGGTGATTTTAAGTGGATAATTGAGTAAAAGTATTACTTACTCGCGTCTGCCTTGATGCCTTTGCGGCGTCTTGGCTTTGATTTCGCGTCGTCGTCCCCATACGCGACCTCTGGCAGATACTGCTTCGCCTTGACTTGAGACAAAATATCTTCGGCGGCAGCATGACCTTGATCTACGCTTCTCACTATTGACGTTTCAAGTCAGACAAATCGAATTTTGAGGAATTCGCCTTACGCGGGGTATTTTCGCCACCTTGCCAATCTTGCAGCGGTTTTGCGATACTGCCATCGGGAAGGATGTGAGTTTTGGGAAGTTTTGAGAAACTTTTCTTAATTTTGGTCGGTTTTACTGGCTCTTCTGAAAGAGACGCGTCTTTTGAGTCTTCAGGAGGCTTTTCATGAGAGAACGAGCGGGTTTGACGTATATGAGTCTTGATCCGAAAGACAGAAAAGGAGCTGAAGGGTTTACGCCTTGCACAGTGATACGGCAGAGGCAGTCTGAGCATATACGAGATGGAAGTAGAAAACGAGTTAATGACATTGACGGAAAGGGCTTTCGACTTTTAAGCGCCCATAAAGCCGTGGGACAGTGAGCAACAACTTTCGATTTCTGAATTTTCGCTTTCTGTCCGGCTATCATTCCTCAAACAATCCTTTCTCTCTCTCCTCCATCTTCACAATGTCGTTCGCTGGCCGCAGACGAGGAAACAAAGTCAAGAAGGGTGTCCAGTTCACCGTCATGGTCGTCGGTCCGTCCTTCATATCTCCCCAGTTTCCACTTTTTGATGTCTCCCGGCAGGTGCTTCTGGCACTGGACGTACCACCTTTGTGAACACCCTGTGCGAGTCTGAGGTTCTCGCGCACAAAATTTCCGATTCTCCCGAGACAGCTCATGTTGAGGAAGGTATCAGAATTAAACCTGTTAACGTCGGTGAGCGCTCCACGTTAATCCTTTGCCAGAACCGGGCTGAAAATTTGTTTTTCGCTTTCAGAGCTTGAGGAGGACGGTGTTCGTATTGCACTTACCATTGTGGATACTCCGGGTTTTGGCGACAACATTGACAACGAATTCGCGTACGTTCTGTTTCTTTTTTCCAAGGTATCTTTACTTACGGTTTGTGCTTTAGCTTCCAAGAGATTGTAGGATACCTTGAGCGTCAATATGACGATATATTGGCGGAAGAGTCTCGTATCAAGCGTAACCCTCGCTTCAGGGATAACCGTGTCCATGCCCTGCTGTACTTCATCCCTCCCACTGGTCACTCGTAAGTGGCTTCTAGTTCTTTCAAGCGGCATTCTTAATACGTTCTAGTTTGCGGGAAATGGACATTGAGCTCATGCGCCGTCTCTCTCCTCGCGTCAATGTCATCCCTGTCATTGGTAAAGCCGATTCCTTGACTCCGAGCGAACTTCGAGGGTTCAAGAAGAGGGTGTGTGCAATGTTTTCTATCGACTGTTTCCTTTCTGAATTCTAAGCATAGATTATGGAGGACATTGAGCATTATGACATCCCTGTCTACAACTTCCCTTATGATGTCGAAGAAGACGACGAAGAGACTATTCAAGATAACAGCGAGCTTCGCGTAAGTTTGGCAGTGCTTGCGGCTCTCCCCCTCTGATATCGCGTCTAGGCTCTTCTTCCTTTTGCTATCATTGGGTCCGAGGAGGAGATTGAGATCGACGGCCAACCTGTCCGCGCCCGAATTTACCCCTGGGGTGTTGCTGAGGTTGACAATCCCAAACATAGCGATTTCAGTCGCCTTAGGAGCGCTCTCTTGAAGTGAGTGATGATGTGTAGCAACTGGAGGGCTGATTCTAAATTTTGACTGTCATAGCTCCCATCTGGCAGACTTGAAGTCCTTGACCCATGACGTCTTGTACGAAACTTACCGTACGGAGAAGCTTTCGAGGACTGTCCATGCCGACAGCCAGTATGTCGTACTAATTTCAGTAATGAAAGCCAGAGCTAAAGGTTTTTCTTTTTTTTTTTTCTTTTTCTAGCGACTCTTCCATTCTTCCCGAGGAATTGGCTTCGCAAAGTGTGCGCCTCAAGGAAGAGCAGCTGCGTCGCGAAGAGGAGAAGGTATGTTCTGCTTCTCCTCAGTCACTTTTGGAATCTATATATATCTACCTGTCTAATAGCTGCGGGAGATCGAGCTCAAAGTGCAACGCGAGATTAACGAGAAGAGACAAGAACTGTTGGCCAAGGAGGAGTCCCTGCGGTATGCAGTTTTAAATAAAGAATGCCGTTATCATTTTTCTGATTCAATTCAAACAGCAACTTGGAGAGTCGACTTGCCGCTCAGGGATCTCAGTCGGAGTTTCGGGACTAAATGACCCTGTCTATGTTGGCAAAGTGTTTTCATGGAATAGTTGTTGGTATATACCCTCGTCTGGACCAGCGACAAGAGACTCTCGTTCTTTATTTCAGTCAGATTGTTTTTTTACAAATATTCCCGGACAATCGAGATAGTTTACCGTGTCCGTTTCTGTTTTCAATTTAATAATGATGCATTTTTGAGGCGAAATGCAGCAATGGATGAGGCATGAGAATATTGGGCATCAACCGATCAAAAGTGTGATCTGGCCTTGGCTGGTTTCCAAACTGAGAGGATACAAGAAACTTTAGCTCGGAGACTGTCGCTCTTTACATTACCTCTGCTGAGCTCGTTCAGTCATGAGCTGGGCCAACGGCGAGCGTGAACTTGGTGGTGGTGGTTTGGCTGTATCTCCATATCCTTCTCCTCCGCAGACGACCTCGACATT
Organism: Collybiopsis luxurians FD-317 M1; assembly: GCA_000827265.1. Taxonomy (NCBI): domain Eukaryota; kingdom Fungi; phylum Basidiomycota; class Agaricomycetes; order Agaricales; family Omphalotaceae; genus Collybiopsis; species Collybiopsis luxurians. The sequence continues at coordinate 2,111,138 of KN834749.1, read as the reverse complement.
TTCGCAGCGCCGACGGTCTTCGGCTGCTCATACAAGACCTGCGGCTCCTCCACCAAATCTTCCCATTCCTAGTATACCAGATATCCCCCAAGATCAATCAGAGTCGTCTGAAGAACCGACCCTTTTTGCACGACCAACAAGATCTTCCTCTTTCGCCCAGGTAGCCCCATCAGCGCAGCCACGGTTGATGGTTCAGTCGCCATCCAACTCTCCCGCCTCTTCCTCAGTTGATGATTTATCCGACCCTCCTCCTCAGTCCTTCCTTCCTTCCTCATCGTCGCGCCTCCAGGACCCCCCTCTGCCCCAGACGAAGACTCCTGCTCAAGTCTCGGCTGCCCAAACAGAGCACTTGGCTGTTCCAGCCGTTGACGGCCTGTTGATGCCTCCAGAAAATAGGCCTGAAGCTCGAATCCCTTCTCCTCGTCGGGCTCTGACTAGAGCTCTTGAGCTGGCGAGGGAGGCAGTTCAGCTTGATTCCATGAACGACAATCCAGAATTGGCCGTTGCGGCGTACGGCAGAAGTGTCGCATTGCTCAGTGAGGTTATGGAAAGAGTTAGAAGAGGCGAAGAGAGCACAGAGTCTTCTTCACGACGAAAAAATGGTCGAAGAAGGAGTGTATTTGCTCAAGAAGATGAAATTCGACGGTTGCAAGCTATCGTGAGTGTGAAATCTGCGGTTCTTCTATCTCCTAACGTTGGCTGTCTAGCACGATACTTATGCGGATCGGATGAATATTCTGAGCATAATCTATAGTATACAGCCGGTCCCCTACAACACCACCAATGTTTACTCACCCAACACTCACACTCACACTACTTCGACCTCCATAGACTCCACAACTTCTACCTCACCTACGAATTCCTCCTCACCGTCTTCAGATGATGTTACTGACCCTGTAATTGCGAGAAAGTACAGCCTCGAGGATACCCAGGACGATGTCTTGGACTATCGTGACCACGCCGACGAAGGTATGGCTGCCATCGGTGCCGCAATGTTCATGAAAGATTTGGCCAGCCCGACCAGATCTGAGATTTCAGGCCTACCATCTCCTGGGGCACATCCTTATGCATCTGCACCAGCTTTATTTGAGGGTAGCCCTCCTGCGCCTCCGTCTTTACCCATTGCTGTTCCTGCACCTTCAAATGCTTCCGGTCGCAGTGCTATTCGCCGATCGACCAGGTCGTCATCCAATCTTCCGCCTCCGCCTCCCCCACCTTCGAAGTCCCCTCCAAATGCGCCAACATCCTCTCCACATGACACCCAGCCGGTAACATCGCACTCCTCTTTGGCTGCACCTCGTCCTCGAGGTGAATCCGTTATCGGCCACCGACGGACAGGTTCGGGAAGTAAGTTGGCCTCTTTGGAGGAGGAAGAAGAGCGATACCTCAACAGTAGACAGTCAACGATACGGGATTCAAAGTATCAGCCTCACGGACACGACTCACCCCCATTACCAGCCCTTCCTTCCCCTTCACCCCCGCTGCCAACAGAAGCACCTGGAACCCCAAGAATTACCTCAAAACCCCCGCCATCTCCTCGATTAGCTCATGCATCTCGTTCAAGAGGTTCTTCTACAATATCAACTCGCTCTGACGGTTCAGCGATCATAAATCCTACGCCGACCCAGGGTACGATTTATCAGCGAAGACCTAAGACATCCGGCCCCTCTACTCCTCGGTCATCTTCCCCTGCAGAGTCTACAACCTCCGTAGGGTCCGTTCCATTACCCAGACCAGTGACATCCTCTTTACCGAGCTCTACTACATCGTTGGTGACCACCCGGAGCAGGTCTTCCTCGCAGCCTCCTGGCCGTCGACCCTCAATCGGTAATGGTCGCATCTCACCCTCGGAAGAGAGGCCTCCACTACCAAACACCGCGAATGGTATTCTCGGTGTTCCCGCCCCTCCACCACGGTTACCTAAGCCACCGCTCAATACACAGGCTCTTACTGTACAGACGGACTTGGCGATGAATGCTGTGTCACTGGCACCAATGTCTGCGGTGGCGCCCGGGGTGCCACTGACCCCTACTTCTCCATTGCCTCCCGTGCCACCTACAGACCCATTGAGGAAGCCATATCATTTAATGAACCTCCTGCGAACGACGATGGTTTCCGGCACTGGGGGCTATATCACACGACGGCTGCATGTGCCGCAAGAGGTCTGGTCACAAGGAGGTGCAAAATTAGGAAATCTAGGAGAAAAAGTTCGAGTCATCGATATTCTCTGCACGGCTTTGGAAGAACTCCAGGAGTTCAGCTCAGACTGTTTCGGTGCCGGTAACGTCAGCAGCGGAATGGCGCTTGGAATTGGCAGTGTTGGACGTAAGGAAGGGGAAGCCTGGATTGCAAAGCTCGAGGATTTCTCTACGGTATGTGATGGTGTAGTAGCAAATTTTGGGAAGAAGTTGGGTGTGGGAGAAGGGTTTGTGGTTAAGAAGACGACCTGGGGAGACAAACTCGGTCGACGGTTTGATAAGCTTACAAATGGCAAGAAGTGCGTATCTATCGATCTTCGTTTCGGTCATTTCCACGTTATATTCATATTCGCTTCACTTTCTCTAGTCTTGATTCACCTGCAGCCTATGTCCAGGGTCTCAAGAAGCTATTTTTGCATGCTCAGCTTTTGGATGAGCACACCCAGGCTGTTACGTCGACACCCGTTGCTCCTGCGTATGGCGCTCTACCTGGAGAAATACGCTCGGCAGCTGATCACAAGTTGAAACGCTCGTCAGAGTTTTTTGCTAGCGTCGTTCTCACATTCGTTATCCGCGACCTGTCAATGTTGCTTGACAAGTACGCGAAGAAGTGCGAAAAGTGGCTGGCCGAGTAAGCAAAATGCACGCTCATTCAAAACAAAGCCGCGCCTTTCGTAGATCCGTCGCTTCCTTCCTTTGCGATTGCTTTGGTTGCTTGTAACGTTGCGGGTGGAGTGAGACGTGAATTGAGGGTAGGTTCCGGACTGGATGGATCACTCAACTGCGCTTCCTTTTTTTTCATCTGTGTAATCCTGGAAAACCCATGTTTGGGGGTTCATGATTTCTTTGTATTTTATGAGTACATATTACACCTGGATTAGAGTCGAGAAAGCCAACTGCTATATCGTTGTCTCTTTTATTCGTTCACCTTTATCTGGCTTTTCCCTTCAATCATTGTTCTTTTTCTTACTGTATGTGCTCTTTTGATGCCGCTTGTGGGTCGTTTACTATGTATATACCTCGACTCGACGCAGGTGCCCTTCGCTTCCTCATGATCTTGTGTAATTTGGGTTTTGTTAGTAAAGTAAATAGGCGGATAGTTTCAGTGAATCCACAAATGTATGATGCTCAATAGGTCGAAGATAGAATCTTATCTCTAGCTGACTGGTTTCAAATTTGGTGACAGGCAGAGCTATAAGTTATGATGTATCGTTTTACATTCTCCCGTATTCTCGGATAGTACATATACGTCTCTCTGCTTTTCCCCTGCTCATTTCATTTCCGCATTCTTCTACCTCCTACGTATTCGCCTTCCTCTTTCCCGCGTTCCGCCACCTTCCTCTATTCTCCCTTTTCTATCTGTTCCGCTCACGCCTTATTCTTTTTCTGACATCCATCGTTTCTCTATGCCATTTCTCAATTCTCACATTGACTCCTAGTCTCTCCCGCATACTTCCCACTGCAGCCTCAGAAGTACATATATATCTGTGACGACAAATATTAAGTTCTATATAAGGTAAAACTGGAGGAAATTAGAAGGAGGTATGTACACTGAGTTATACAAATATGCAAAATAACGATAAGTCAAGTGGGAGTATGCACGAAACCGACAATGAGCTGTAATGCAAACGTCCAAGATAAAATTCACTCTGGTTCCGGAGTAGGATCTTTGCCTCGCAAACGACAGACAATCTTCAACCGTTGTACTAAATTTTTTAAAAAAAAGGCCGTTGAGGAAAATCAGAACACAGAACATTAAGAATGCATACCGTAATCCTGCCGGCAATATTCATCACCCATTTCGTCGTCGGAGTCAGCTAATGGGTCAGACTGTAGAAGAGTCTACATCAAGATGTCAATCCCCAGTAACGGGAAGTTGAGAACGGAATGGAGTGGAAACTTACGTTCCATGCATCTACGTTTACAATTAAGCAATCAGAATCCAGTAAGAATCGAATGTAGCTTACGTTCCAATAGTGTCCGGGGAGGAAGCAGTCGTGCCCCAGAAACAGTTGTCCGATATCCGACGCGTTCATGCGTGTGCGGATAGGGAGAATAACGCTGTACAAGTGCACCAAACTGTTTTTTATGCAGTGGAGACGAGCGGAAAGGCGAAGATCGGTACGGTATTTCTGAAACTCTCGAAGGGGTCGGCTCTAATTATGAATCGTTAGTGGAAAGACCCTACATAGAAATAGCTTGCACTGACGATCTACATAGCTTTCATTTCCGTCGCTCGCGTTGAATTTTCCAGCCTTGCCCTTCCCAGGACCACTACGCTTGCCTTTAGGCTTTGCAGTAGACTCTGTGCTGATGACGCTCTCGTCGTCCTTTACTGCTGCCTTCCCACCCTTTGAGTTATCCCTGGGACTCTGAGTAGAAAGGAATTGCATGCGCTGTGCGACCAATTTCTCGGAGATTTCTAGTTCATCCGCAGGATCGACATTCTCCAAAGCAGCCGCAGCCTCCGACAGCTTATCAAGGGGCGGTCTCTCTCCGGGCTTAGTAGGATCCGAAAATGGATTAGTCCTGTCACTGCCACCGACAGGGTTGGACTCAGGGTAGTCTGAAGCTCCAGAAGGCGCTGCTTCGTAGTAGTTGTAGACAAGCCAGAGGAATGCACGGGCACGAGAGCTACTAGAGAGCTGGACTTGAGTAAAGAGGTCAAGAAAGTCGACTTGATCCGAAAAATGAAGTTTGCTGATCGACTGGTGTCATAGCTGAATAACAGGTTTCGGATACAAATGAAACAGATGGAACATACCACAGATTCGTTAGCTAGTATGAATATGAGATTCGTTATAGGTGTGGGTGGTAAGATATCGGCCTCCTATTCTATGGTGAGCATTCATGAAATGACAAGAGAAATGTACGTACGATACGAGAGCGGCAGTCACGAAGAGTCGTAGCCATTTTCGGAGAATCAGGATCATAAGAAATTGCTTTGAGTATACTTTTGAGTCGAGGAGCATCCTGGAGACTTCCGGATGTTTTCTGGAGTGCAGGCACGGGATGATAAGTCCGTATTGCTGTCTTCATCTCATGAAAGACTGTTTATGTACAGGACGATGAGAAGAAAATCAACCAGACATAAAACTGAATGCGCACAGCTCATGGTCGTATTGATCCTTCCAACGTTCGTTAGCAACGAAAGCATAGCAAAATGGGTTGCGAATTCAGGAGTGTCCAACATTTTGTCTTTGAGAAGCTTAGAAGCCTTGGACGAATTCATGATAGCGTTAACATAAAGGTTCCTGTCCGTATTAACCATGTTAGAGGTGAACAAAAGTTTGGAAAAACAACCGACCGAAAAGTGACACGAGAACGTGGCGGCTGGGAATCGATTTGAGACGGAAAAGGGTCTGTGAATACTTGGTTTTTGTCCGAGAAAATGGAATCCAAAAGGTCATATTGGAGGTCTACGCGTGTGAGGGGATTGTTGTCAGACTTTTTCAGAGTCTTAACGCTTTGACGCATATTGAAGACGCTGCTTTAGATGCAGCAGAAGAATGTAGGGTGAATTGAGTTCGAGAGACAGCCAGTATGCATAAAATCTTGGAGAATATATGAGAGATCCGTTCAAGCTCCGGTTGCGACAACTCTCCCGGAAAATGAAACGGAGCTCTGTGACGCGACAAGTCACATGATTTTGGCGCCCAAGGCGATCCATGATATCATCAATCACTGAAATAATTTCAAGTCCATTTTCCTCCCACCCGTACCCTCACCTCTGCCCTGGGCCCAGGAAAGGAATGCAGAGCATCCGTGAACCTTGAGCCACTCATACACTCGCTTTGTATCTCTTGGAATGCTGCTTGCTTTTTTACTTTCTTTCTCTCTTCAAGTTGCAGCTGCCGCATCGAACACAGGTTCTCGGTTTGCTCTCGCCCAACAGTCTCTGGTTTTCGCTCCTGGCTGGCAGTCTGCCACGACTGCGGCTTCTGGCAACTTTCGCTTCACTGATAATCTTGGACAAGCTTTGACCGTTACACTACCTTGTTAGTAGGACTAACCATGTCAATACTTATTTCTGACCTTCTTTCGAAGCGTCTACGTCTAGTCTTAATTACGTCGGGTTGAAGAGGACCGGAGGGTCAATATATGGTGTCTGTGTGGACTGCCCAAGCGGGACTACCACCAACCTGGAATTATTCTCCGGGCATGATAACACACTTCTTGACAATGCGGATGCAGAACCCGTGGGTCACATCTGTCAGTCCCTTTACCATGTCTTTTGACTTTTTCCACTAGGCAACCATTTTTTCACTCAATGTAGACCCTGCTCAGGAACACACTTTACAAATCGTCAATGTTGCGGATAATAGTCTCGGTGGGGAGAGCGAGCTCACGTTTATATCCATCGTGATCATTCAGCAAAGTATGCCCGGTTCCCTTTAATTTTGTCATATTTCTGATTATATTAGGCTCATCAACTACTACCTCGTCAACAACCACGAGTACATCGAGTGCTTTATCTACGTCCAGTAGTGTCAGCGTCTCTACTACTACGTCCGTATCGACGCCGGTGTCTTCTTCAGGTAGGTCTGGCGATGCATTCTATTAATCTTGCTCATCATAGTCCACAGCTTCAACTGCGAGTTCCAGTACTATGATCTCTGCCTCCGCCACGCCATCTGCCACAGCTTCTTCAGCACCAGATTTGCGATCTTCCAGTACTCAGACGAGAACCTCTTTGATCGCGATCATCACGATACTATCACTAGTCGCAGTGCTTTCTCTCGTTATTGGTTTCTTTTTCTACTTTCGTAAACAACGTCAAGGAGGCACTTCACTTGTAAATCTGACTGGGATTGAAGATCCACCGGCGACGAAGCAGGGTATACCCAGCCCCCGGCCTGGTGGCCTTTTGGCTATGGCTGGCCGTCAAAAGCCTCCACCACGCTTGCCAGAACCGTATCCGTACCAGTTGAGTGTACCGCGAGACGGACCGATACTTCCAGTGAGACGGTTGGAAAGCGGTTGAATAATGGACTGTATATTTAGATCTGTGGGTTGGCATATAATTTATTGTAACCAGGACGCTGCAGGCCGGCGGAAACTCCATGTATATACAAAGGGAACCCTTAGATGTACTAGAAATTGTATCTACTGTACATGATGGCGTCGCTTTGGGGACAGGGAATCTCTAGCGTCGAACCATCGTATGTGCATTTCCAAGAAGCTAAGGTATTCATTATGTGTAACAGGGGAATAAGTATAATGGGGTACTAGAAATAACGAGAACGTTCTCGCCCTCTATAATGAAAAAAAAAAATACACGATCAAAGGGTTCCAGAAAAAAAATACTATACAGATGAGAACAGGTTAGATATCAGATGCAAAGGGTTTGTTATTGTATCCAAAGGGTAAAACGGTACGAATGGACGTTTAAATTCGATCATCATGGCGGCCACTCCGAAGCAACCCCAATTAGAGCGAAGAAACGCATCATCAATCAACACCAAAGGATCAATGCCAAAACTCGAGTAAAAATTCCAACACTTCCACCACTACAGCGCTTTTATACATCAATCCATGGTCGGCTCCTTTGACCACTCTCACCGAACACATATGCTCTTCCATAGTCTTTTCCATCCATCTAACCGCATTTTCCGCAATCTTTTCGTCCCTATCTCCATACCACACCTGTACTTTGTGAGGGTAATATTCATAAGAGAAACCCCACGGGTGGTTATCATGATTCAAAATTTGCAGTAAATCATTATGTGTACCTCTTGCAGACTCTGCATGTGAGGCAGCGATCAGAGCGTTACCTAGAGCGGCTTGGTAAGCGTTGTTGGGGGAAGGAGCATCCGATGTTGAAGAAGAGGAACGCGCATCCACGGGATTTGGGGATGGGGGAAGAGATTGGGTGGACATTTTTGGTCTTTGAGAGGCAGTTAGCGACATGGACCGTCGGCCGCTCGATCGAGGAAATTTTTGAATTTCGCGGACAGAGGAAGAGTCTGAATGAGTTGAAGAAGAAACTGCATCGCTGAAGCCGAGACCAACGTTTACGGGCGGTAATTGGGGGTTGGTCATAGGTTGTTGCTGCTGCTTCTTCGACGATTTAGACTTGAGAGAACTCATCGATCGTAAACCCTTCAATCGTTTCCCACTTGTGGGCGAAGGCTCGTCGTTAGGGGGTTGAGGTGACTTTAATCGTCCAAGAAAGCCTCGGGAAGATTTCCGCGAAAGCTCAATCTTGCTCTCACTCCGACTTCTTACAGGTTGAATCGGATGAGTTGTGCCCAAAGTGCTGATGCTCTCGAAGCGGCCTTCGAAATCCCGAAGATCATCGTATGCACTAAACGCACTCGAAGCCATACTTGGCCGTGGATGGGCCTCACCTAATGAAGGATAGACCGACGAAGCACCGACGGAGCTTTTAGAGCTAGCCCGTCGTGCAGTGTAACCAATTCCCTCCCATGCCATCGTCGGGGGCTTCCCAATCATCCACGTCTGCAGCTTCCATTCCGCAGCTTGAGCGGTTTTCAAAATCCCATTGGGAATATACTTGAGCCACTTGTACCCGCCTAAATTTTTCTTTTTTAGCTTCTCAGGCAACCGAATAGAACTGGTAACCAACCACTTTCGCCCACCCACGGTGCCAAAAGGCAAACTTCGCCGCGTATACGATGTGGGACCTTGTTAGCAAAGGACAAAGCATAAGGAGCCCCAGCGGAATGCGCCATTACACTGCACTTGTCGATATGCAGCAAGTCTAAAACTTCCTCGACTACAGAAGCCCACTGTATGATTCCCTTAGCAGACTTTGCTCGCGGTTCTGTTCGGCCAAGACCCCATCTGAAAATAATAGTTCACAAAGAAATTCTACATAGAAAATTGCCACGGAAACTGACCTATCAATTGTAATGAGCCTCAAGCCCATGCACTGCGCCATATCGTCGTATAGGCCCATTATGTGTCGCACACAACCAAGCCCGAGAAATACTAACACTGGAAACCCGTTTTGACTTCCCAAGTCGGACAGACTGACGGTCAAAGGGTTGTCGTGAGATGCATGAGGAGAGCGAGTCAATTTGAGTAGCGTTGTCAGCCGCGCGGAGCGCAGATACTGGGCGACTGCTTGCGACGGTGTCAGGGGCTTGGTGAATTTGGCCATGAAGCCAGAGTCAAACGGAGAAAGCGGGGGTTGGGTAGAAGTTATCGATGAGGAATATATAGAAGCAGCGCCACCGCCATCCGACCGCGGTGAAACAATGCTGGCAGAATCAGAGATGAAAGAGTGTCGATGAGGAGGAGGAGGAGTAACGTGATTCATACTAACTTGCCGCCGAAGAGTTTGCTGGACTTCGACAGTAATGCTATCAACAGAAGAACGAGATACGAGATCAGATTCTTCGTCCGCCGTTAATGATCCGAGGTTCGGCTCGGGTTCTTCATGAACAGTCAAGTGGCCAATACTACGCGAATATGAAGAGGCTCGAGAAAGAGAAGAGGCTGGAGTGCGAGATTGAGCTTCGCGGGGAGCATAAGCACGAATGATATCGGATATGGACGGAGCGAGACTCTTTCGAGTGTCCGGGGAAGGAGCGGTGGAAGGGCGAGTCGTGGGGAGCGGGTCTGTAGAGGGGGCAGACAGTTTGGGAGATGCAGGGGTATTGGATTCAGAGCGACTGATCGTTGGGTGTCGTTTTCGTTTTGGCGTTGCCGAGGGAGGGGCAACTACTTCTTCATCATCATCGGAAAAGCTGGACCGATGAGTGAGTTTTGGGGGTTTCTTTGGTCGTGACCTGGCCTTACCACCACCGAGGACAATACCTGGGGGTGGGGTTGGTAATGGAGGCTGGTATAAGGGATGATGATTGGGAATGCCAAAGCGACTTGTGCTGGAAATGATTTCCTCGCCGCCATTCATGCCGTCGACCAAGGCGTCCATCATCTCGACCCCTGAGACTGGTGCGGCGACCAATACATCCAAATCTTTGAAGGAAAGGTTGTCAATTGGCGTGTCAGGGGGTGTCCCCTCAGTAGCGGTCGAGGCGACTGATATTCGAGGGCCTACGGGCCGGTCAATCCAATTGGTGGATTTACGAGAAGGGCCTGTTATACTTCGCTCTCTAGGAAAAGGATTTGGAGAAGAATCATCTTGGTCAGTAGTTGGAAATGAAAGACATTCTCTATTGGAGCCTGAAGGAACGGAGGATGTTGTGACTGGATATGATTCAAAGTAAGTTGGACGAGTAGTATAGAAGGAAGTTGGCGGTGACTGGGACTTTTCCTTTTCGCGATGAAGGGAAGAATGAGAGATACTTTTGCGGGGAACAGAAGAAGGCTGGGTACGGGAAACGACAGTGTGCATATTCAAGACGGAGGTTTGAAAATGACTGTCACACAATTCAGCCTTCTTTACATTGACCAATTCAAATTCCATTACATGGCAACAACAGGGGTTATTATGTAATTATCTGTCACGTGATACTTATCGGCAACTCGGCAATCACGCTGTATAGTCTCTGTCACTTTTTTCGCAGACACTCGAAATTTCAGTATCGACGTCGACGACAACCAAAAAATTAGCAAGCAGCCAATCATGTCCGACGATCTCCAATGGCTCCTTCTCCGTGTAAGTGTCTTTTTCTCCTCTCAGTATAACTGAGCTGACTTGTACTATCCAGAAATACAACTCTGCTATTGTGAAACGCCTTCCTGAAGGTCCCGTCTTTTCCAAGGAGCCTGTAAGTTTCTAATGCCTTTCTAGCAACTTGCTTCGATTCAATCTCAAATTGAAGCCAACCTTCTCAGGGTAACCTCCTCAACATCCACTCCCACAAATACTCTGGTTATGCCAACTCCAAGGTGCGTATTCCTGCGTTCGATTGGGGAAAACTCCTTTCTAACTTGACATACATAGTCCATCGACGTTTCGGATGTTAATGGCAAAATTACTATTACCACCCGCAAGACCAAGGCATCGCCCAATGCCGTAGCCTCTGCTCATTCCACTTCTTCCATCCGCTCCCGATCTGGCTCCCGTCGTGCTCTTGGCGTCTCAGCTGGCTCAGCGAAGCGTGGATACAGACCTGACTTGCGAAAGGTGAATGGAGTGGCGACTTTTTTTCATCTACCCTACACCCTTTTAGCCTTCTTTATTACGCACTCTCGTTAGAACCCGCTGGATACGCACCGAAAGGTGTAATGAAAGTTGGGCGTGGACATGTTTGCAAGATTAACCCCAGTCCATCAGGGCCGATCAAACCCTGGTGGATTAATTCGCCATGTCGCTATAGGAAGCCGTCAACTGCTCCATGCGGTAAAACCTACTCTTTGGCGATAACACTTCTCCTAAATGGCTCCCTTACTTATTTTCTTGATCTTTTCTTACCGTTTTTCATATTGCTGACACTTCTTCCTAGGCCGTTCTCGCAAGGACAGCTGCTCTTCTGTCAGCTCAAAAAGAGCCCAAGGCCCTGCCTGCTAAGAAACCAAGAGGGAAGAAGGCGGCTACTGCTGCATCTGCATAGGATTCTTTTCCTCCCGTCTTCTAGTTTACCATGTGTTGCATATATACTATTTGTACTGTCATATGCTGTATGGTTTATGCAACTTGAACACTCAAAAGACCAGTTAACGCAAATGGAAATACTCAAAATATTTTAGGGAACAATGGCGCACATTAAACAACTAATTCTAGGTAGTTACTATAGCATGGTAAAATACAGAAGGGCATAAAGTCAAAAGCAAATATACACTGACAGAAATGCAACTTAGCAAAGGAGACTTACACCCCGACGGGAACACACTTTTTGCAACGTAGGTTCCAGAGAAGCCGTCCACCTTGTAAACGGAGGAGAAAACGTACCCTCAGGAAGCCCAAGCTTACGCAGTGCTGGAAACAGCCCAGATGCAATACATCCAATCCAATCTTCCCGTGTCAAAGGGACATATCTCCCAGAGATGTACAATTGTTCCATTGCTGGACAACGGGCGTGGATGGAGCGTAAGAGCTCCGAGTCAACCCGGACACCGTCTAGATGCAGAGATCGGAGGGAAACGGCAGCAGCAAGTTCTCTGTCAAAAAGAGACAAGTTCCAGGAAGGACTAGAGCCGACTTGGTAATGAAGACTTTCAAGGCGATAGCTTTCCAACACCAAAGCAACGTGTTCATCCAACTCGGGCGATGACTCGCCGGAGACACGAAGATGCTTCAGAGTCGAGGTTTCCTGCAAGAGCCACTGCAAATTCCCCGATAGAATATCCACATGATCAAGGGCCAAGTCCGTAAGCTGGAGTTGATACGGGGAGGCGGGGTACACAATATCAAGTCCGATATAGGAAAACCGCAATTTTTGGACCCTGGAGAATTTGCACGCCATAATCTCGTCCCACTCAAATGACGGGATTGTACACAGCGACAAGGAATCGGCGATGAGGCTTCCATCAACAGTCAACTCTTCAACCGAGTGAGAGTAGTCTAGACAGTTCAGAAACCGCTCCGCACATACAGCCAGTTCACCTCCGAGGCACACTGACTTTAGACCTTTAATTCCAAGGATAATACGTGCCGCGCGCGCTTCCTCTGCACCGAAACCGAGACACTGGCCAAAGCCTGTTGTTGTTGGGCACAACTCGATTCCGTTGATCAAGGGTAGAAGGACGGTTGGGTTATTTTGGATGCTGCGAGCAAACAGTCGCAACGCAGGAAAAGAGTGTAAGGATGGTTTGTAGTAGAGAAGTTTCCGGGCATAAAATAGCCAAGAACGCGAGACTGTAGTGACTCGGAGGAGGTCCCGGGGCCACCAAGTACTCCAGGATAGAATTTCCGGAATTAGATCGTCTACGAGACGGGGTTTGGACATTCTCGGGGAGGATATGTACAGCCAAAGGCTAAAAAGCTGGAAAAGGCATCATTCAAGGAGCTGCCACCGCCTGTTTCGAATGCATCACCTGACCGGGCTGGCAGCCCTGGTCGTCAAAAGGTGAAAGCTAAGGTAGGACAATCGAGGAGAAGTAGAAACCAGCATAAGAAGATCCCTGTGACAATCCATATTAACGTTAACTACCGCAGCCCTCCAATTTCTCTCACCAATTGCGACATCATAGCGGGGACCGGCTCTTCGGCTGCCACTCCGCATATACTCCACCCCAAAAGGTCACATCTTATATTGATCTCAAGCACATGCCCTGTGATAGACATTTGGCTTCCACGATCCACACAGGTACTTTTCACTCGTTATCTTTTGCAGCAGAACTGTGATGACTTCCGTGAAACGCGACCACAACAAGGAAAAATCTGGGGAACTCTTGGAATTCAACGGTATCGAGAGTCCAAGACCGGCAGACGAAGAGGAACAAGATGTTTTCAACGAAGAGACACCCGATAGTGATATTAGGTACAAAACCTTGAGTTGGCAGGTTTGTTTGAGTTGTTTCTCCACTGCCGGATTCCCAACTCATAATATCTAGTTTGTCGCGATCCTCATGATCTCGGAAATCGTGTCGAATGGAATGCTTTCTCTTCCGTCTGCTCTGGCAGTTATTGGTAAGTTGAACACGGTTTGTTCTTCTTTGGGGTTGGTCAGCTCTTCGAACTAGGTATTGCTCCGGCAATCATCCTGATTGTGTTTCTTGGAGTATTCGCTTTGTTCACGGCCAAATTATTGATTGACTTCAAGCTCAATCATCCCAGTGTACATAGTATGTAAGTTTTGGGGGTGAAGTGGCAACGCCCAACATTGTACTGAGGATCTGTAATTAACAGGGGAGATGCTGGCTACATCATAGGTGGACCAGTCACTCGGGAGATCCTAAGCTTAGGGACAGTGATCTTTGCAATATTCGCGACGGTACATTGGCTTTCCCTGGAAGCTCACAGCGTGTTTTTCACCCTTGCTTGCATAGGGAGGGGAACTAATCTCTGGCCAACAAGCACTATCAAGCTTATCAAACAACGGGTTATGCAATGTGTTTCTAGTTTTGATCTTTGCGGCTGCGACATTCCTCTCGTCTCTCCCCCGTACATTAGGGAATCTTAGTTGGTTGGCACTGCTCAGTACATCCTTGATCATTGTGGCTGGTATAGTGGGCATGATTGGGGCGGGAGTCAGTCCGGTAGAGGGACGGGTTGTTGGGGTGGCGAAGAGTAATACTTTCTTCGAAGCTTTTCTAGCGGTCACCAATCCTGTGAGTTGGGTGACAGTATCCCAAAATATGTGTTTATTTCCAACATGCAGGTCTTCTCGTATGCTGGTAAGCACGGCAAACGCTTCGTCTTTGCCTCGAAACTTATATGAAAACTTCGCAGGACATTTCATGTAAGGATAAGGTTTTTTAGCCAAAGCTGTTGCTGAATGGGACATAGGTTCTTCATCTTGATATCTGAAATGCGACGTCCTCAAGATGCAATGAAGGTGCTACCTTTTTACCTCTTGATTTTCTCAGCATTAATGGTAACTTTAGGCAGCCTGGTGGCTTCAAGGCTTCGCTACTGTCTTTTACTCTGTGTTCGCTGTCGTAATGTAAGTATTCAGATATTCGATTACTAGTTTAAAGAGGAGCTTGCGTAGGTATGTATATATAGGCGATTCTGTTGCCTCGCCTGCATTTCTATCCCTTCCCCCCAGATGGGCGAAAGCTTCATTTGCGATTGCGCTCGGTAACTTCCTCATGTATGTGGCCTTGCATATCTATCATCTGTTCCGTTACGAGTTTAAAATGACATCCACAGCGCAGGCGCACTCTATGTTCACACCGCGGCGAAATTGATTTTCGTTCGGTTCTTCCGCCACACCCGGCACATGTGAGTGGTCTTTCGTTCCCTCGCGCAATTCCCTTACGCCCTTTTTGGCGAATAGGACCACGCACACCTTCTTTGGCTGGAGCACCTGGCTCATTCTCTGTTTTTCCGGAACAGCAATCGCATTTGTACTCGCCGTTGCGTTGCCCATTTTTTCCTATCTCGTAGGGATAACCGCGTCTCTCTTTGCTTCGTGGTACACGTACGGCCTGGCTGGGTTCTTTTGGCTGCATGATACCTATCATCTGAAGGGTGGACGGAGAGCACTTTCTGCAAGGCCTGTTGGACTGATTTTGGCTGTGTTAACTGTACTGGCGGGGGCATTCATATGTATTGCAGGGACGTATGTTTCGATACAGGTGAGTTTTCTGGGGCTAGAAGTACAAGTCGCAGTTCTCATGTGCGGTAGTTGATTGTTGATGCATATAAGGAGGGAATAGTAGGATCTCCGTTTACATGCTGACGCGTTACAGCGTGTCAAATTCTGAAGTTTGTGTTTTCGGGGAGGGTTTAGGCCCCTATATGAAAAGGATAGAAATGCTGTGCTAGTATATTACCAAATTACAATGCATCCATGTTCATCACGGGCGGCGATTAGGCCGAGAGCTGGAACGTTGTATTTGCACTTCGAGTATGACTGTGGCACCTACGTCCCTTCACTCTCTACCAATCTCAGAACGCCCGTCAACTTCCTTTACGCAGAAATTAAGAGCTCTAGCTTTCGTTCTCGTTTTCGACGTAGGATGTTTAATGATCAACGCCTCGCAATTTATCTTTCTCTTGCCTCTACGCTTACTTCCGTTCAAATGGTCGAGGGCTTTATATGAAGAAGGAATCCGGCACACCAAGGGCTCATTTGCATGTTTGCTCAGTGCGTCTCAGCGTACTACTTTATTGACAGACTGACTGACTCGTGCCTCCAAGTATTGATGTGCCAATGGTTCTCTCCGACGAACCTTAGGATTACATTCGAACCTGAAGGCAAGGGTGCCGTGCCTCAGGATATGGTTGACAGAATCGTAGTCAAAGATAAGGAAGGTCGGGTTGTAAAATTAAAGCTTCCGGAGAAATTTGTATACATTGCGAACCACCAGGTGCGTAATTCACCCTTAGCACGATTGGTATCCAACTCTGAAACTTTAGGGGCCAGGTATACTCAGACTGGTGGTATGCATGGTGTTTTCTATATTACATTGGCCAGGGCGTCCACAAGCATGTCTACATTACGCTGAAAAAGTCCTTGCGCTGGGTCCCTGTAGTTGGCTGGGTGAGCCAACTCCATATGCTACATCCTCCTGTGCTAATCTACCGTCTCAGGGGATGCAATTCTTTGACTTTATATTCCTTGCTCGTTCATGGGCTTCTGATCGACTCCAGTTGGCTGTACATCTTTCAGCTTTGGGCAAAGCTGCTGAAGCGCAAGACAACCCTCTAGCTTTCATCTTATACCCCGAAGGAACATTAGTCTCGAAAGACACAAGGCCTTTAAGTCGAAAGTTCGCGGATAAGATGGGAATAGTGAGAATTCGCTCGTTTTCATATGTAGGGTGAACTGATGATCCTGCAGGCGGACATGACGAATATCCTTCTTCCGCGGTCGACTGGCCTGCTGTATAGCCTGCGTTCTCTCTCTCCTCGCGTCAAAGACCTGCATCTTATCGACGTTACAATGGTATATCCAGGTACGAAGCAGAAATGCTTTTCCCTGAAAAGAACGCCAACCATTGTCTAGGCATTCCACCGTTGGGATACGGCCAAAGCTACTACACCCTTAGATCTATGTTCTTTGACGGCGTGGCACCGCCGGCACTCCACGTGCACCTGCGTCTCTTCAATGTACAAGACCTCCCCATTGGCGATTTGTCTGGCACAAAGTCTCCAAAATTTCCCGATACATCACCTAATAAGCATGCAGTTGAGGTGGAAATTCCAGAATCGGAAAAGACAACATTCGACCTTTGGTTACGAGACCTCTGGAGGGAGAAAGACGAGTCAATGACACGTTTCTTCGAAGTTGGGAGGTTTTCTAAGAAGGAAGTAGCAGAGTTCGAGATTCCGCTGAGGTTGAGAAGAAGAAGGGAGATATTCGATGCATTCTGCTTTTTCCTCCCCGTTACAGTTTTTGGGTGCCTCTGGAGTAAAGTGAAGGCGCATTAATGTACTTTTGTTCAAACTATATGTATGGGCAATAGCGTGTGGCATCATTGGTCCCGCCTGTCCTGTATCTGCTTGACGAGGAAGATGCTGGAATCCAAAAACCTGTCTACGCAGTTATAAAGACAACTCTCTTCACTCCTTGAGAACCTAGTAGAAGGGGTACTGGTGATGCATCTGCAGAATATGAGAAAATGAGAAGCAACAATAAGCGTCAAGAGCGTACTTGTCCCAGCACATGGTAGTGAAATTGTGAATTGAACTTTGCAATTTGGCCTGCATAAATAATGAACTCAGCGACACGACCTGTTGGTTTACTGAAACGCGTCAACCTGTGTCTGTTCCTTCTCTAAAAATGTCGCCAGTTCTTTCTGTAATAGGTTCTTTTAAAATGGTTCAGACGTTGAATGAAGAACATTTTACCTGAGTAGCCTCGTCGAATTTTGGAGAGTCAGCCATGGTGGAAGTAACGGTGAAAGGTGGGCGGACCGGGAATGCTGATTAATTGTCAGGGAACATGGATCAGGTTATACTCTATTCTATCCATATGCACTGACCTCCGCCCATGAAATGTGCTGCGTATCCTTGCTTTGACTTTTTTGCCTTGTATTAAGCTGTCTTCTCCAATGTCGGACGATACTCCGGAACCCATTCCCCCGTACGCTCTCTAGTCGTGGTCGTATTCCAGTTGCCACTGACTTTGATACAGTATTGGTTATCTCAGTAGAAAGGCCTTGCCAATCAAACGCAACGACGCCGAGATCCTTACTAGAGAGGACGTCCAGTATGATCTCTTGGAATATATCTTTGCAGATGAAACCAGTGTATTCACGCCCCAAACCGAGGGTGCATCGGCTTCCAAAATTACCTTTCGCGAACTATATGTGAACGCCTTGTACCATTCCAACAAATGCTCCAAAGTTTTGAAGGAAAAAATGCTCGAAACTCCCGCATTCGGTGTTGAACTCGCAAAGATTTCTCTTTTAACCAATGTCGGTCGCATAAATACTACTATGGCTTGTATGTCAATATCATTTTTCCTTTCACCTCTCGCTCAAATATGTTCAAGTCTTCCCAGAAATGAAAACTGCCCTACGAACATACCACCCTGTCCCTTCCCTTCAAAAGACTGATGGAAATGCCCAAGACGCTCCGCGAATAAAAAACTGCCTCAAGGCCGCTCTCCTTCCATCGGAATTCAAGTCTATACCCCCATCAACACCTGAAGAAGTTCTAGAACGACGAGTAGGTCTTCCAGTCTCATCGGTCCAACTACAGCTTATCCCACTATGCTAGAGGGCCGGTCACTGTCCTCCCACAAGCATCGTAAACCTCATCTTTGTTTTATCTAACCATGCAGCTGTAAGATCCCATCGACTTTCTCGTATATCATCAGTGCATTGAGCTTCTCTAAACTGCCAGCCTCTCTCGACCCTCCACTTCGATGGAACCCTCAACTTTCTTGATTTATTCTTACCAAAGCCCTTGGCTTCTCCAGACCGCGGGCGCGCGTTTTTGTGGATAATTTATCATTACCTGGAATCAGATGCTCCCCCAAATCCTTTTGATATCCCCCATTCACGTCAAGTCCCCGGAAAAGCACCCTTTATACGCCCCTTAACCCACGCTGAAATGATGCGAGAAAATGTGGACACTCCAGAAGAGATTGAGTGGGGAAAGAAAATGTCTGCTCAGAGGAACATTTTCCTGCAGAAGCTCGTCACAGTAATAGAAAACGAGAAGAAGACAAAGCCGGCTGCTCCCCATTTCGTACCAGGTATCTTAGACTTGTTGCTGGAGAACACGTTTATTCATTCTCATTTTGTCTTTTTCCAGCTACGGCTGCCTCTTCTTCATCTCGAACGCGGTCAAGCAAGAAACAGTCGGACTCCTCAAAAGTAGATAGTGGTCCCTTCATGTATTATGTCCCAGGAGAAGACCCATCTGCTTCTGCTAGTGAACAAAACCATTCCTCACACCACAGCGCTTATCCTTCCCGAGACTCCCCTTTCCAGCCACCCCACCCTTCACCTGTACCCCCGGAACCTGTAGAGAAAGTCGAGCGGCATCATCAAATGCTATCTATCCCGACGCCCATCCTCGCAAATATC
The DNA here is from genome assembly GCA_000827265.1 of Collybiopsis luxurians FD-317 M1. Lineage (NCBI taxonomy): Eukaryota > Fungi > Basidiomycota > Agaricomycetes > Agaricales > Omphalotaceae > Collybiopsis > Collybiopsis luxurians. Next base: position 2,091,915 of record KN834749.1, on the reverse strand, counting down.
TGTTTACCACAAATACAGGACGTAGATGGCCAGTCACTACTACAACGTACATTTACTGAACTGTTCCTACATTCATATGCTAATTTGTATTCCGGTCGAACAGAAGCGTGGCGGTCTGTCTTAAATTCTGATCCATTGCTGGACTCTGACGAAGAGAACGGGGACGGCAGTGAAGAACTTCGGACCGATTATGGTATGTATTTCGTCGCTTCAATTCGTTAACTCCGGTTTTCAATAGCAAGTCATTTTTCAGCGCAACGGTTAAGCCTCATATCCGCCATACGTGGTCGACCCCCAACCCCAGAACGATCACCGCATATTATCCAATCCAATTATCCTCCACCTCCAGGTCGTTCCAGTGCAACATTTACTCGGTGGCAACCTGTACAATCATGGGACTAACGATTCGCTGCTTATCTGTTTGGCACATCTTGTTCTGTTGTCTTGTAGTACTTGTATTTAAGGACTCGTTTGCTACTCTATACCAGTTTATTCGACACATCCCACACTAGCTCGGTATCGTTGTCACCTTAATCGAACTAAATATGCGCTAGGAAGCAGCAGACAAATGAATTTAGGGACCAGCCGTCGAAACACTATACTACGACTTCACGACAACAAAAATTTACTTTATAAGAATATAAGTATGTGTAGTGAAGGCAGACGCTGCTGCGCGGCGTGAGGTTCAAAGTGCGTAGTAACGAACGTGAGTGATCACCAACCCAGTCGGTTGAGACCAGCTCGACCGACAGAAGGTATTCACATTAGTGAGAGTAGAAGTTTAAAAAATTCAGAATACTCGAAGTGCTGGCCCGACCCAATATCGTACACCCTTTAACCCGGCTCAATAAAAAAGTACAGTCGATTGCGAGTGAATCATTGAACGAATGAGATGAATGAAGACAATTCCTGAGAAACGCTAAAACGCGCCCTTGAGTGCCAGAACCGGATGTTCGAAACCAGTGCGAGGTCTGGGAGCAATTTCGGCGGGCGCAGAATGGCGTTTCCACCGACGGTCAACGACTGCTTTAACCAACTCGTGACCGTTTGTCCCATCATCAGACGGAACAGCTACACGTCGTCGGAGCGTAGAAAGCATGTCTTTGGCCCTACGCTCGCGTGACTCCCAGGCCTGCAGATTAGACTCTGAAAGCTCCGTGGGGGATAACGAAGAAGAACGCGGGACGACTTGCGTCGTAACTTGGAGTTCTGGGGTCAAGGGAGAAGACGGAGACTTGGGAGGAACCAACACAGTCGCGAACTCCGCCTTGGAAGGTTGAGGAGAATGGATGGGAAGCTGAAGTCTCCCAGAGCCGCCGAAAGAAAGTCGTGGGCGCTGCTCGCTGGGGTTGGCATTGACAGAAGCTGCCTGGCGGTGAGCGAGAAAGTTGGGGAGACGCGCGGTGCGACCTGTACTTTCGGAGCTCGGAACACGGACATGGCTAGAACCTAGGCGAGCAGAGATTTGCTCAAGAGAAGGAAGAGACTTCCGCGCTTTTATAAACTTGGTTTTATCTTCCTTACTGGCCAATTTCTGGGAAGGCAATCTATAATCGACTTGCTCTACCCATGGATCAACAGGGTAAGAAAGAGGACCGGAAGGCGAGTCTTCGTTCAGGGATTCAAAAAGCGCAAGAGGAGACACAAGCCCTGGAGACGGGAATCGGAAATGGAAGAGAGCTGGAGATTCTGGGGGGGTCTTGGGCTGGGTTGCAGCGGTCGGGCTGATATTTTGATCGAGATGAGAAAAAGATTGACAAATAGTATGCAGGCAAACCAACCTTGGGGGCGCAAGTACCTTTGACAAGAAAAGTGCTCGCCGCTCGACTAAAGAAATGTGAGCGGAATGATGAGTGATAGAAAAGATCAGTCCAACCTTGCTTGTTCTTATGTTGCTTAAGAGCTATTTCTTTTCGCAAGCTACCATCTCGCTTGCCTTGGGAGTAAGCATTCCGCTCACGCGTAGCCTTCAAAAGGGCTTCGAAACGATCTTTTTCGAGGCCTTTTGACTGATTTCCTGTCGGTCCAAGTGGCGAAGGCAGATTGGGACTAAATTTAAGATGTGTGGGCGGGGGAGTGAGATGCGTAAGCCTGTAGTCGTCGTCGAGGTCATTCGAGGTCGCTTTCGCAGAATAAAAAGGCGAGAAGGGTTCAACGATGAGTTCCTCTGGAGGAGCGGAACTGATGGTAATCTGAGGAAGTACCGTAGCGAGGACCATTTCTCAGCAGTAAAGAGTGAAAAGTGAAATCTACAAAACGTCGAAAAGGCGACCTGCACCTGTGAAAATCTGAAAATTAAGAAATTGCACGGGCGAAAAAAAAAGAGACGAAGACGGAAGGAGAAGGAGTCGAGCGAAAAAGAAAATTCAGCAACACAGTGGAACAAGTAGAGGATAGAAAGTTAAGAATCAAATATCAGGCGCCCTTGACAACTCGCTTATTCAATTCCTTCGCTACCGTGCTCTTTTCTCATCATCCTTGGCCTTGACAATCTCCAATACAGCTTAGACAGCTATACTCTGTTATCAGAAATACACCCATCTACAGCACCAGACCACCTAGCGGCCCTTGCAGAGCAGTCTACCTCGTCCCATGATCGATTTCTATTTAAAGTATCCTGTATTGACTAGTTCTCTATAGTGTTTTATACTGCAGCCCTAGCTTCCTCCAACTTCTTCTGGAATAACTTGTGAGCGTCGGTCCATACTCGAGCCGTCTCTCTGTTCGGAAACTCCAGTAGGGAAGGCAGCAGATCCGTACTAAACTGCTCCGACGATTCCCTGGGAAGTAATGTAGGTAAATGATCGATAGAAATGACGAACACTGGTGGCAGTTCAGACCTGCGAGAGATCAATCTTTAGCCAAGGCGACCAATGCATTATGATAGAAAACGACACACGGAATATCAACCCGAACAGTAGGCTCAGAGAAGGTAGTATTGATTGAATAGATTGGAATTGGATTGAAAGGATTGGTAGTGTCGCAGCTTACATCGACCACCACACTTAACCTTCTGCTCTTCCCAGCAGCAGTGATTGTGTCGCCTGTGACGAATGATGGAATCTTGGAACTGAGATAAATGCAGTTGATGAAAATGTCGACATCAAGAATCTCTTCGAAAGGACCTCCTTTGGCTGTCTCTGCTAAATCCCATTTCAAAATGTCATCCCTAGAGACCGACGTACAGCTGTTAATCAGTGATGTCCATAGGAACCAACTGAAAAGGATCTTACTCTTCTAAGCCGATCTTTCTGAAAAGATCCACAGCACCACGACCGCAGCGTCCGAGAGCTCCCATGACAAGAGCTTTGACACCCTTTCCGCTGCCTCCGAGCGCCTTTTTAACATCATCAATCATGGCTGTTTCATTATGATATGGGTTGAGTTGGCCAAGCTTTTCACCTCTGCGCTGAGCGGCAACAGCCAATGCACCGGCAGCTGCACCAGCGAAACCTGCATGGAACCCGAAGGCGGCGACACGACGGCCATTCGCGTCTTCGAGAAATTCAAGATCGTAAAGAGTACCACTTCCACGACCGAAGCGCGAAAGAACATCCGCCCATCCTGCCTGGTTCTTGTAGCAGTGTGCAAATTGAATATGAGTGTGCGGAAGAGGATCAGTAGAGACTGGAAGTTCCTTCAAACCGATGATAGGGATGTCTTTGGGCGCTGAAGGCCAAGAGTTATTTTCAACTAGCTTACAGCCAACACTATGAATACAGTTCAGCGGTCAAGGACAGGCTAGTTCCTTTCAAAAGACCTACGCTTCATATTCGGAATCATCGAAGATCCGCTGTTCATCGCGCTCGACGATGATTTCAAACCCAGCGTCTATTAGTTTCTTTGCAGTTGTAGGTGTCAGAGCTGCTCGCTTTTCAAATGGCTTCTTTTCGCAACGCAGCCAAAAGACGGATCGAGTAGTAGACATGGTTGGTTTGGATTTAGGCGCTCAAAATTTTCTGACAGTGATTTCATCGATCTGCATTTTTGTGACTCGAGATTGCACGTGGTACGTGTCTAATTTATTGACGCGTCGCGCCCAACGCGACTTGTGACTTGAACGGGACCAACGTTGTTTGCTGAATAAATCAATTTGCAGTAGTTATGCGTTTGCATACAATATTCTGACTAAATCTATTTACACTTTGAGATCGGGGGAGATGCGATGCAGACCACCAGTTCTAAAATGCGAATCACGGACATCGGTCAGTTTATCCCTGCTCTAAAAGCAACAGAAAGAGACAAACTTCGCAACAACAAGCGTATCGAGGTTATCGGTCCACTCCGTAACTTTACCCTCCGAATTGAAGGTGAGGACCATGCCGTTGGCGAGGTAGAATTCCTTGCCGTCATGTTTGGACAGACCAACGAGGTTCCATTGGATAAAGGCCTCATTACCAGAAATAATAGTCTTGACTTCTTCAGCTCGAATTTTACCGTCCTAAGAATATTTTTAGCATGTAGCAGTCAAGGGAGATTCTACGAACCTCTACTTCGTGTCCAGTAAGCCCTTCGGTAACCATCTTGGTGACAGCCGCAGTACCTTGAAAGGTCCCGGAAAATTCATGCTGCGGCTTACCGGAACCAAGAATGAAGACGATTTCCGGTACACAGGCCTCGCGGATGAAAGAAACAAATTCACCTCGGGCATAAGAGTGAGTGATAGTTTTGATATATTCAGCAGTGATGGCGACCATGGCTCGTCTCTGACTCTGTGGAACCAGGCAGGTAATGAGACAGCATGAATCGCAAAAATCTGGCAGATCTTATACTATCAATATGTGTTCACAATTTTCCGCTCAGTATGTTGGTGTGGAAAGGGAAGAACGGAGGTATGAGTTAGCTTTGACAGATGTGGCTGACGGATACGGCGTACTCATAGATATTCTACGGTAATTGTAAGCGTTTAGACTGCAACATTGAGTGTAAAGGCATAAACTCAGATATCGGGCAACGGACAAACGGGCTTATGGGTTGAATGACGCGTAGACCAGCTAGTATATGTGTAGACTTTGTCATCTTCTCCTCCCCGGTCTCGTGTCTCCGTCAAAGTACGAGTCACTCTGCTGACTGACTTTGGAGCTATCTTCATCCGCTTCTCCTGGACGAAGTCCGAAACAGGACAGCTTTATGCGTAAATGGGGCTCTATTCGAGACTGGCCCGAGGGTACGCGGTGAAAAGTGACAACCTTTTAACTTCAAACACTGACAAGTTCTTACCTTTCAGCTTTCGGAGAACTGTGTTGCTTTATACCGGCAGGTCTGAGAGAAGCTATACCCTTACAGGTTTAAATTCAAGGGAGCAAAACGCGTGCCGCTGGAATAGCAAGAAAGTGGTTAGTTGATTACAAGTATCGAGCACGGCCTAAAATAAAGACGAGAGGTAACACGAAGTCCTTCAGATTTCGCAACATGATTTTCACAAAACCCTCCAACTTTCCAACAGTAGTCGCAGCATCCAGGGAACATGCAAGGTGACTGTACCTCTATGAGCATTTCGGCAAATCTTCTTTTCATGATCGATACTGTCCCGTGAAGACGGCAATACAAGGCGTTCTAGTTTAACTACATTTGACTCCAAGTCGAAATCCCGGGAGGCTCTTGATTCCACGAGGTCATATATATCGTTACAAATGAGACGGTCAATTGTGGAATTGGATCTGGTGTGATTAAGGACAAGGACAGAAATTGATCTAAGATTCGGTGCAAGAAGGGGGCAATATTATTGAACAGCCAAATAGAGGAAAACATCTCTTAATCCATGATAGTAAGGATAATTCACTAGAAAAATGAGATCCTCGATAAAGGGGTGAGGTGAAAGGAAAGTAATAACGTCTCCCGTTTACGGTTTCCAGCTGCAGCTTCACCTTTCGTAAATGTGCACCCGATTCAGAAAGTTTTCTGGCGAGCATATTGACAGCGGAAGAAGCAGCCAAGCTTAGAGGAACGCCGAATTCCAAAGTTTCCAGATGGAGTAGCTGGAGAGATTTCCAAACCTTCCCTGGGTTTATCTGTACACCATCAAAGGATACACATAATGTCGAAATATATAAACGATAAAAATTCGGGATCGGCTGCATAGGCTCCGCACGATCCGTTTTCAATCAAAGCAGCCAAAAACAAAATTTCGAAGCCGGGGCAACCTAGATACGAGATCACCTATCGAAGGCCCTTTCATGAGATCGACCCATAGCTCTGTCAGATTGGCAAACAGACCTGACACGCGAGGCTCACGAAAATCGTAAGCATCCAAAAATGATCCACCATAAATCTGTAGACGCGGACACGATTGCAATAGGTCATGAGGCACACCCTTTGAGTGTACTTTGAAATATCCGACATTGGGAAAAGTGAGAGATTTGCGATTATTGACCCACTGCTTAATGAAAGGGACCTATGAGCCCATCCCAAACTCAATACAACGCCATTTTGAACCGTTTTCAAGGAGAGTATCGTATATCGAGTTCACAAATGGTTGGTCCAAACTTTCATCTGGATGATGTATAACAAGATCTAACGGCCCGTTCCTCGAACGAGTCAGATAATGGCAGAACATGTCGAAAAGTTTCGGCTGACGTCGGATTCGAGGTAGGGAGATCTGTATAGAGGACCAGAAAGGGGGGCAATTTGGAACCGGAGCCCGCCAGAACGAGCAAACCCAGCTCGGCGTTATTGGCGGGAAGAAGTATTCCCTATTCCCGATAAACGGAGGATTGCGTCCTTTGGGTCCGTCTTTTATGTGTAGAGCAAATAATTTTTGTAAGATTTCGGAAGGGAGGCGCCGGATAGGAGGTGCTCGGGCGCGTGCTATATCGTCTCGCAGCCGGTTGAGCCTCAATCAAGCGATGCAGAGATTGAATGGTAAGCTCTAATGGAGGGCTGGGAACGTAACCTGCTAGTAACTGCGTTAGTGTGGCATCAGCAAAAGCCTTATGCGCGCGTTGAGCCATTTGAAAGTAGGGCGGCCCGCTTACCCGGGCTGAACTCTGCCTCAGTACACATGCACGCTCCCGACGACGACTCGAATATCGACGAGGCCAACAGCGTCGAGGTAATCAACCCCAGAGATTCTTTTAACATCAGCTCAACGCCCTATAGAACTCACTCAGATATGCCGAAGAACTTAAGGGGGAAGGAAACGACCATTTCAGAGCTCGAAGATGGGAAGACGCGCTGGCTACATATCGGACTGCTCTCGGAAGACTTCCCAAGCGGAAATTAGTTCCAAAGCCGAAGCCAACCCAGGATGTAGAAGATGATCTTTCTTCAGCTGCCGGCAGTTCTTCACAGAAGAATAAGAAGGGCGAAGATGATTCAATGGAAAAAGACGAACAAGTTCCCCTTACCGAGGAACAACTTCAGTTAGCGAAAGCTCGAGCGGTGTTGAATGCTAATATCGGGGCCTGTTATGTGAAGCTGGTGGGATTTCCTTCCATGAGAGAGAGAGAGAGATGGGTGTTGATGTTCGATCCAGAATGAGCACAAGGAAGCGGTGAATGCTTGTTCTGAAGGTCTATTCTAATCGAACTCGAAGATTCTCTCTCGTTCTGATGCGGATTTACAGCCCTACTCGATGATCCAAATTATACCAAAGCATTACAACGACGAGCCGCCTCGAACGAGCAGCTCAATACATGGTCATCACTGACCTCGGCTCAAGAAGGTTTGCCCTAGTGGTTATTACATGTTACTGCACGTCTAGGCTTAGAACTCATCCCTCAGACTATACTACACTCCTCCGACTACTGCCCGAAACCTCCAGTGAAGTCAAGGAAATTCAAAGGACCCTCCGGTTAGTGAAACCCCGTGTGGAGGAGGCCCAGAAAAAGGAAACGGCGGAAGCGCTGGACAAACTGAAAGGCATAGGCAATAGCATACTGGGTGAGTTCCATCTTTCTTCGCGGCCTTCATCTTATTGCCACACCATTAGGAAACTTCGGCCTCTCGACCGACAACTTTAAGTTTGTTCCGAACGGACAAGGCGGATATTCAATGAACTTTACCCGATGAAAGAACCTGCGACTTATAGCCATATAATATGAACTGTAAAAATAAAGTACAACGAGAACGAATTGTAAATACACGCTGGAAAAACACCATCTTATCTCACCTCCGGCGTTTCCGAAGCAGCGGCAAGAAGGAAACGGTACTCGATCTTTCATTAACGCAAGCAACATGATTAAAACCTGCAGCACAAATTTTCGTTATGCCTTGGCAGAAACTACCACGAACTATACGGAGAGAAGGTTGTAACTCGTCGCAACGTTCAATCGCCGAGGTGACCCAAGAAGTCAGAGGCCTTGGACGCCTGGTCGCGAAGGTGCTGGCAGATGTAGCTTAATCGAGAACGCGCATAGGATTTCGAAATATTGTGCGGTCTTTCAACGGCCAGATCTTAAAAACGGACCATCCTGAGACGCGGTTATACGTAGACAAGATGAAATTTACCCTGGAAAAAAGTCTGGAACGTATTAAGGCCATAGGGACCGGTCCGTAGTCTCTCGAGTCTCTAGAATGAGATAGATTATCCCCACAAATCCACATATGACCTTTTGGTACTAGTACGTGTTCTGATGACGGAGCTTTCTGGCCAGAGGGATCTACGCATATGACATCGCCTGGAAGACCAATAACACGTTTGCAGACAATGGCGGAAGGGTCTATAGGAGACCTGACGACGATGAGATCACCTCTTGCAAGTGAAGACGGGTTTAGACGAAGACTAAGTCGATCTTCAATGACTACTTCACCGCTTACGGCGAGTGTTGGAAGCATTGAAGGACCTGACATCTGAAACAAGCCGTAAAAGACCTATCAACGCGGTTTAAAAGGTGTATACGTACAAGTGACACGGTTCCAACATACTCGAGGAATAGATGAGTGGCGCATGCGAGGTTTACGACCTGGGTTAAAAAAAGGTCAGAACTCGGGCCTCTGTTGAACGAAACAGGCCCGCTACCTTGAGAAAGGAAATTCCAAGACTTTTTGCACGAGATTGAATATTTTGGCTGGTCCTTGCACGTTTAATTCCATTGGCGAACCATTCACAAGTTCGTCTCATGGAATCGCAGGTCAGAGTTGGCAAACGCGTTTAGCGCCTGTCACGGCCCGCTCGGTTTCTTCTTCATTATCATGTCCTCATTCAAACGAAAAGTAACTTCAAAGACTCTGGCGTTGCCCGGCACACGTCCTTCCCCCGGTTCCATTTCTACGACCATAACTTCTACTGGGATTGCGTCTCTGGACGATATTCTGGGCGGCGGGCTTCCTTTGTCGTGTTCTCTAGTCGTAGCTGCTCCAGATCCTCATTCATCGTACGGAGAGCTCGTACAAAAAATTTTTGTTTCGCAAGGCCTAGCCTGCAAGCAGGATGTTTTGGTTGTGGGAAACAATCAGGATGCGTTAGATTGGGTCAAAAATTGTATGTGGTTTCATAGCTCGGCGTCTCCAGAAGAGGCTCGCGAGGATCAGAAACCTCCGGATGAAGACCAGAAAATCAAGATAGCTTGGAGGTACGAACAAATGAAGCAGTTTCAAACTACTGTCGCATCTGCATCGTATGTGAGTTCGCCTTGATGCATTGGCCTTGGATGGCATAACCGTCGGTTTGCAGAGTGTCTGAAGACTTTTGTCGAACATTTGATCTCACCACTCGGATACCTGCTTCTACTGTCGATAAAGCCTTACGAGACGGTCAACTGGTAACTTGCGACATCTTATCGACCGAATCTCTCCTACCCACAAAGAATGTGATCACTCGAATCAAAGAGGTTCTATCGCAACGTTCATCGAAAGTTCCAAGTACTCCGTTGAGGATATGCATACCGAGTCTTGGTTCACCTGCCTGGGGTGATTTGCGAAGCGAGGTACTACAAAGTGTCCTGTATCAATATTTGCTTTGCTGACTAGGTTTCCAGGATATTCTGCGTTTTTTACATCGATTGCGTTCGCTTCTCCGGCAAAATCCTCTGGCTTGCGCGTCTGTAAGCCTCGAACCGCACCTCTCAACAGATACATGGGCTGGCTCAGGCTGGATACAGAAAGTCGGGTGGATGTGCGACGGCCTGATCATATTGGATGCATTTACGAGCAAGTATTTTCGTCCTACGTTTTTACTATCTAGATTGAGATCGCGTCTCTAGCCAATCCATCTTTGTTGACACTTTTCCCCTCCCATCATGGTATGGCCCGTATCCACACATTTCCATCTCCACATACACTCCTCCCGCCTAGTGATCGTTTTTCTACTTTACGAGGTCTCGCTGCTTCTGGAGCCGAAGGCGGAACTAGCGGCGGGGAGAATAACCTTGCCTTTAAATGCACAAGGAAACGACTGATCTTCGAAACGATGCATCTGGATGTCGAAGGTGGAGTAGGAGAACGAAGAACCACACCGGCATCTATTATAGGCATTCAAGTTGAGAAGGACAATGCCAATGTACCCAATTCACCGGTATCTAAGGCGGCCCTGGCGTCTGTGGAAGTCAAATTTGAACTAGAATCGGCGACTCAAGTCCCATCGTCCTCGCCAGTTATTTCCAGCCATGACGATCTTGGGGTCAACGTTGTCGTCGAAGAAGCTCAGGCACCGAAGTCTCGAATAAAGAAACCCAAGAAGTCGGTGGCTTTCCAGTCAGATCGACCCGATCTGTACGATTTTTGACCTTGGCGCTATCAGCGGGTTTACGACAATGTAGATTTGACGAATACACAATTTTTCTTGTTGGGATTAGCTCATCCCATGCCCCGTTGATAAGACCAAATTTTGTAATCTCTGGCTCCGTTACATGCTGTTGACGTATCGCTTCCAGCAATGGTCTTTTCCGGTGGCGGATCGGCGCTTTTGAAAATTTCTCTGGAAGCAAAACGTCATGACCCGGAGCATTGGTTTTAACTTGCTTTTGAAAAATACCTATCTGCCTACCTAGGTCCACAAAAAAAAACTTGCAGGCTTACAGCAGCATTTTGCTATAGCTGTTAATTAATAATCCCTCATTCCAGAAAAAAAATTTTTTTTTCCCTGCTCTCAGATGTCTAGTGTCAAGCTGTCACAATCTTTTGGTCACAAACCCCATCCGAGAGGTTGATCTCGTGGGGGAGTCTCAGTCAACGCAGCGCCGACATCGGCCATGGAGCACGAGACAGGTTTCGCATTCTTCCTACACAGGTCCGCCTTGGAACTTACCGTTAGCGAACCAGAAATCCGCTATGTCCTAAGATCAATGTTAGACGCGAAACTAACACGCGACATTGAGGTGTTTAGAGAGTTATTTCATATTTTGGTGCCTTGAAAGCGCGCAGGCTTTCGAGTTTTGCTCCTTCGCATTTGATAATCACCGGCCTCTGTTTTTATATGACACCAAGCTTGTCAAAATATCAGCAGTCAAATTGGCGTGCGCAGGACGGACGTGATGAAGGACTAATGTCTGGACCTTGGAATTGTCGAAAGGTCTTGTTTAGGAGCTTAACAGAGGGCATCTGGACGTTTTTCCGGGATCAAACTTGCCTGGAGACGGGGGAGCGGGAAGAACTGGTTTTATTAGCATTGAAGGATGTCAGTACTGTAAACAGCCGGATAATAAAAAGTCCTCGGCAAGTGGAGGATGCACAGACGATTGGTTCAATAGCTCGCCAATTCAGCGCGAGTTGTGTGAAGAGCTGCGGAGAATTGAATGAATGACAGGCACGACTAGAGTGGAGGACGGAAGCGAAACTATGTTTTTAATTTTTTTCGCATCAACCAAAGGATGTCGCGACGTTGAAAAAGTAAATGTGCATCTGATATTGATGGATTGTAGCTTTGATGAGTCCGAAGGTTTGAAATACTGTGACCAGGTTGCAGAGTTCATGGAGGACGGTGGCAGCGGCAAGCTTGAGAATGGGTGAGTCGGGAGCAGAAGTTGTGTGCTGATCAAAGGCTCATGCAGAGTTGGAGAAGTCGTTGAGGGTGATCCAAGCCAACTATAGTAGTGGGCGGACAGGGACTGGAGTTAGTTGTGTGTGTACGTTACTGGGAATGATGTGCATTGAAAAAATACGTGGATACGAGAAACCTTTTGGAGATGCCAGGAAAGGGTAGATGATGATAGTACCTCATATGCAGTGACATCCAAATAAGGAAATTAAATCACATCAACGATGGGAGGACTGTGACGAGAATTTGTCACTCTTTTTTTACCTTTCGGACCAATATGGCACTGGAATCCTCGTGGTACGAAGACGGCCCAAGTAGTTTATTTTCCTATTCTTTACCATAATCTTCCATGTTAACTGTTTCTTCAGACCCAATTCGAGGAGGGCGACCAAGAGCTCCTACATCTCCAGATGTCTCCAGTCGAAATCCCTTACTCCGTTCAGTCTCTGCTGGCGAGCCTTTATTTCGCTCAGACTCCCTCCGCTCACTTTCCTTTTCACGCCCATCAAAATCAATGCACGCCCAGTTTCCAGTTCCTTCTGCTTATCCAGACCCTTATCCCTCCACTACTACCCCATACGCCCCTTCTTCCACTGACTCCTCAACGGCCTCAACAAGGTCTTCCACTTATACCAACTTTGGCAGTACTACCAATGACCTAGCTCATGTCCATGTCCCGGAAACTGACGACAATCTCGTTGGCTTGGGAATCACTTCAGACTCTGTCGTTCAGCTCCTCGGTGGTGATACAGCCCCTAGTCAGTCCAGAGCCCCCATCGACCAAACACGCTGGTCAGAAATTTATCCGTCTGGCTCTCGGTCTCGCTCTTCATCAGTTGTCAGCAATCACCATACTGAACCAAAACTTAGGGAACAGTCCAGTTATGATATGAGTTGGAGTACCGTTGACGAGCGCGATGAAATAGGACTCAGCGAAGACGAGACTGACGACGACCATCTTCTCACCGAAGACGAGCTTGATGTCGACTTGGGCGAGGAAGAGCGGACGTCAGCTGTCATCGTCGCTGAAGAGGGGCGCGGGTTGATTGTACAGGCGAACAACGCGTCTGTAATACAGTTACAGGTCCAGTCTGGTGTGTTTCTAATTCATTCCAGCTCGCGTTGTTTTTCGCTACAATTAACCTTTTTTTAGGGACTACCCATCTCCTAATCGGCTCATCCACCACCCCGAACGCGATGCCATCCTTCCTTACTAGCACTATCCCTCAGATATCTACCTCGCTCCTTGCCCTCGATATCTCTGCCAATTTTCTCGGCGCACTACCCCCTGTGCTTGCTCTTTGCCATAATTTGGAGGAATTAAATATAGCATCCAATCCTCTCAGAGTTCTCCCTGTCTTTCTCGCTGATTTGACCAATCTTCGGGTCCTTATAGCAGACGCCACTGGCATCACAACCTTACCTGATCCGCTAGTTGATTTGGATAAAGTGCACACGATTAGCGTCCGGCGGAATAAGATGCATGCTCTTCCGAGCTGGCTCTGTCTCCTTCCTGCTCTGCAAGCTCTTTATGTTGATGGAAATCCTTTCCAAGGTCCGTGGAAGGCTCTCGTTGAGCCTCTCCTCGCCAGGGTACCAATGACACCGGCCTATCCGCTTTCTACACCGACGTTTCCTCTACCATCTTCAAGTGCTCAGAGTTCATCCTTTGACAACTCGGATCCTGATCCGGATGATTTTAGCGACCCTCCATCCTCTGCACTAAACGATGATCGAATTGCTGCGCACGGCGATGATCTAGAGGACCATACCATTACTCCAGACAGGGCTCCGTTTTTGGGCAGACGAATGCCTTCCGAGGCTGGAAGTGTCAACACTAGTACGACAGCTTCTTCGACCGCATTACCTCCCTCCGTGCCTTTGCAGACTATCTCATCCTTGCACCAATCGCCGCAGCCTCGAACGCTCACTCGTACTCGCACAACCCCCAACCGCTCGTATCATGGCAGAGGCAGCAAAAGTCCTGTTTCCCCAAACCAGTTCGCCAGCAATTCCAACTCTTTGGTGTCGAGTCCACATCCTTCGACCATCGACTCTCATCACTCTGAAGACTCTGGCTATTTCGGTGATCATGAAATTCGCAAAATGAAAAGCGCAGGGGATCTCCGGCGGGGTAAGACCGTCGCCGCGGGCGTAGATCTGTCTCCCCCGGAGAGACCTACACTGTCGCATTACGCTACAACGTCACATTCCAGCTCTAACTTGTTACAGATGGGCTCTCTTGACCGGTCTGTTAGTGACCAGCCAGACCGGCCCGGCATGTCCAAGCGCTTTGCGAGCTTGGGTGTGGCCTCGACCCTAGGCAACACAGTCGATCCTTCGTTGCGTCCTCACAAGACCTCACGTCCTGCTCTAACTAACTCCATCTGGGATAACATTTCCGAGCCCGAAGACTCCGAAGGGGGTTCACCAAATCGTGTTTCTCCTGCCGGCCGTAATGGAATTGTGAGTGCGCGTAACTCGCCCCCGTCACAGTATTCTGGATCGGTAGTGGAGAGTGCTGGTGATAGTAAGGCCACAATACGAGCTCGGAAAGACGGAAAGGAGAAAAATAGTAGATGGGGTTTCCTCAAGAAGATGTCAATGGGGAAGATGAAGCCTGATCCCCCTCCTCCACTCTCGCGTCCTGGGACAGGAATTAATACAACCTCTAAGCCTCAGTTACGGCACATGGGCAGTCCCGAAAGGGACAAGTTGCCGCAGATCGACATGAGGTTTTCGACGACCGGAGCTTTGGACGTTGTGACAAATCATTTGCCGACTGTGGTTGCACCGGATGTTGAGCAAGTCTTGGAGGATGACGAAGAAGTTCTTCCGCCGCCATCTAGAATATCGTCCACGGATCAACTTGGGATGCGGTCTAATTCTTCTGTTTCGTCTCCCGCCTCCACATCCGCTTCTCCGTCTCTGCTCTCTCCGCCCGAGCCCACCTCTCGTGCAGTCAAAAGGCGGAGTTTCTTGCCTATAGATATAAACGGACCTGGTTCCTTAAATATACCCATTCCTGATAATTCGCGCTTCGTTCCTGGAGTTACAGCGACCAACGGAGAAGAAGGGACAGAGTATAACGATCCTAGCGTCGGCTCGCCGGAAGACCGGAGGGAGCCAACTCCAAGTCAGCACATGTACTCGGCCGATATTGAGAGGAAGGAGGAAGAGCGTGCTAGGGAGAGTTATACACGCGCTCTACGGAGCGTCATGGCGTATTTGAAAGATATGAATGACCTCGGGCTTTCTCAAAATGGTGCATCACCGAACGGGGAGAGTGGTCGCTCGCGAAGACCTACGATGGTTCTAGATATTCCAGGTGGAGGCCGGGAAGTCTCGGTGGCTTTGAGTGGTACGACCGCAGTATCGAGTACAGAAGCCCTGCGGACTCTCAGTGTTGCTACCACGGACAGTACAGGATCCAACGAAGAGAGAAAAATCAAAGATGACAAGTCAAAGAGGACAATGGTTGCCAAAGAAATTTTGATGTACGTCTAACAGGTATCCCATCCCGTGAACTAATATCCAATTACTCTTTTTGCAGAACTGAGAGAACCTATGTCAAGGGTCTACAGGAGCTAATGGATATCTACATTAAGCCTGCTTGTGCGAGTGTCACCGTTCTCAGTGGGGTGAGCTCAACTAAAGAAAATGTGGTTCCTGCTCCGGAGCGCAAGATCGTCTTTGGCGCAGTGGATGCTTTAATCTCTTTTCACAAAGAAAGCTTTTTGCCCTCGTTGGAGAAGGCTGTCGCTCCTCTAATGAAGCCTGAGGCAGATAAGGCGGACGTCGACGGTCAATTATCTTTATCCGTGGCGATATCGGTCGGCGAGATTTTCTGGAAATACGCTGCCTTCATGAGAATGTACTCTACATACATAAAGTAAGTCCTCAATAATCTGCGAAGCTTGACTCAGTGTATCTGACGAATCACTGTAGCAATTTCGACAGCGCTGTCCAGCGAGTCAAGTATTGGTCGGCTTCTTCATCGAATACCACATTGTCTCCTTCGTCCAGCAGCTCTCAGCTAGCGAGCATGGGCCTGGCGATGTCAGGAATGGCTAATCCTACCGTTGCCTCAGATGCAGTAGCGAGTGCAGGTGCACCAAGTCTTTCAAGTGGTCAGCGCAAGCGGATACGACAGTATCTGAAAAGATGTCGGCTCAACCCCCAGCATTCACAGCTCAATCTTGAGAGTTACCTATTACTTCCTATTCAACGGATTCCAAGATATCGTTTATTGGTTAGTCTGATACACGAACGGAAGCTACTAAATTGTTGCTAAACCTTCCTTTTCACCCAGCTCGAAGACCTTCGTCGTAGCACACCCCTTCCATATGATTATATGGAAGACCAACTAGACCGGGCTCTGAACGAAATCTCTCAGCTGGCAAACAACATGAACGAAGGTAAACGTGAGGCGGAGGCGCGACGCAAGCTCGTTACGTGGCAAAGTAGAATTAGAGGAAAATTCCCAAGTCCGCTGGTTCAACCTCACAGGTACGTCCCCAGTGATGTCGCTCTTCATCGACTGACATTGGAATCCGATAGGCGGCTGATCATGGATGGACCGCTAATGCTTACCAGAGTCGTACGAAAAGCTGTTGTCTCTTTTGAAGCAATCAATGCCCAAGGCGACGCCTGCACAGTCGATGTCGATTGTCTGGCTCCAGAGCTAACTCCAAGGCCACTCCTTGGAATCCTCTGCAATGATTTGCTAGTGTTATGCAGAGATCCGTCCGAAGGACAGGATCCTACATGTTATGTCGACCTTTGGGCTGTCCTTCGAATGCAAACATTGCCTCAACCAGCCAGCATCGTCCATGGAAATGGTAGGTGTTCCGTCGTGTTATATGTATAACCTCGCTCAAGGCATTCGTAGCTCTGCGTTTGGTAGATAACAAAGCGATTTTGTATTTCGATGCTCCATCAGCATCCGACGCACTGAATTGGTATCGAGGTGAGCAATCAGTTTCCAATTCTTATCGCGCTCGTGCGCTCAACAATCTTCTTAGCCATCAATCTACATATTCCGGCGTCAAAGTCATAGATTCTTTCTTCGTTTGCGATCCCTTCTTCATCACTCGTTTCCAACTACTCGCCACCTGGTTCTCGTTTTGCATAAGTCTTTGTCCCGCCATTTAATAGATCTGCTGGTTTATCATCTTCGTTCCTCGATTATCGCGCAACTTTCCACTGTTCAATGTATCACATTCACACTCATTATATCCTATTATCACAATTTATGGTTTCATCGCTGCTTGTCGTGCTTTGTAAATTAATATAAACAAAATATGTGTATGCTTTTTACGGTGAATTTTTCCATTATCGGATTTGCTTATAACAAAGCAGATGATGAAAATGCATCATTGGTGTAGTTTCAAAAAACGCTGGGAAAGAGGACAACAAGACTCACTTTCAGTAGAGAGGTAGTGACCTTCGAGGGAGACAGGAGCTAGAGCACCAGCATTGCAGAGACAGGTTCGATGGCGAGAATAGTCAGGATACGGCAGAAACTTTTGCCGCTTGAGATTGCATGGAATTTGGAACTTGATAGCACACCGGATTTAGAAATTTTTCTGGCAAGCAGAAATTCAATCCGATAACTAATGTATCGTACAGTTCATTCGGGTTGAAAAGTAGAACAAATATACTATTTCAGCCAAATTGAATGGTCAGAAAATATAGTTAAAAGAACCACTTTCCGCAGGGTAATCAACTTGAGTGAAACTGAGTCTTCTAGGTGAGCTGAAATAGGGTCCAAATTGTTGAATGTCAGCCACCGAAACAAATTCCGATAGACCATATTCCTACTGTAGTATTGGAAGCGTTGAAAGCCCGGCTGAAAGTTGATCTTCCTCTTATTTTGAGTAAGAAAACAGTATGGAGAGCATACTGTGACAGGTCGCGAATGCAATCACATGTTCTTAACGCGGTAGGTCACAGTTTGAGTCACCGGCATTCAGAATACGTTCCATACGATACATATCCGACATTGCGCAAGTGAATCAATATCATGTTAAACAACTTTACAACTGTATAAAAGACAATGAGAAATATTATCGGACATTAATTTACATCTGTGCAAAAAAGCAAACGTGAGTTACCAGTTCCAACAAGGACTATTTCAAACGTACCAGCCATTGCCAGAAAGCTTCCACTTTGTTTTTCGGCGGGGGTTCATCGTGACTGCCAAAGAATAATGATAAATAATCCGTACTCAGCAATTCTGAAAATCTAACGTACTCAGCAGCTTCGATCTCGGCAAGGCCTGACACGAAATCCATGTCCTCTGCTTTGACAGGTGATTGTCTGTAGTATATTCTGGCCCCAACGTAGAGTATAGGGAACAGGGCAAACGGAAGGTAGTTCGTGACGAAGGTTGCTGTATCCCAATTCCCAGAAAGGAACACGGAGAATCCGCTGGAGAACAATCCGTCAATAATTTGAACAACGCGGCAGATAAAATTCTCACCTGAACTGAAATGCGAATACGCGTTTATGTCGGCATCAAAATGGCTAGAGCGAAAGAAGGACGTACGAAACAGAAGATCCAAGTCGCGAATAATCCATACCAGGCTGCATATGGCTGGAGGGGAGAAACATATGGAAGTTTTGATCGCTCAAAACCTTGAGCCTTGAAACCTTGATAAAATCTCTGTAGTACGATTGAGTAGAGTGTAAGGCTGAATAAAGAAGAACGAACAAGGTAGGTGAGATTAATTCCGAACCATGCCATTAAACCCGAGATAGCTGATGATTGTTAATGAGGTTGTTAACATAACTGGAAAGTCCAGATCGAAATACTGACAAGTCATGTTGGCGAACCAATTGAAAACAGTGCCGGCGCCGGAACTAACACCCATGAAGGCAAGTAAAGCAAAAGAAGCGCATACTGCGAGAGCGACATATGGGAGACCTCTTTTTGATGTCCTGAGGAAGATCGAGGGAGCATTTTGGGAAAGTGCCAGACCATCTGAAAAGAACTTAACATGTTATTCCAGGACCGTATAAAATTGCTTACAAAGTGCACGCGAGCCGGTATACAAGTCAGAGCTTGCAGCAGACCACGCGGAAGTGAGCAGACATGCATTGATGACCTATCAGACATTGCAAGTTAGACCCACAGCAGTCAATGCAAAATATCGATTACCGAGGGAAGACCCTTAATTCCAGCATTCTGAATAGCTATGACAAAAGGAGAGGCCGCAGCAGTTCCCCCGCCCAATTGCAATCTTTTATCAGTTGAAGGCACAAGCCAGCCGATTATCCAAACACCGCCAATGTAGAATAACAGGATTCGAACATAGACTCGTCTAATAGCTTTGGGAAGGTTGCGTCTCGGGTTCTTGGCTTCCCCGGCAGCAATCTGGGCAAGCATAAGCTGAATTATTTGGTATCTGAAGAGAGCATGCATACAGCAACAATTTCTGTACCGATGAAGGAGAAGGCGGCCTTGGATATAACTGCCCACCTACGAAATCATGAATGATTGCATTCAAGAGTATAGGTTCAGCAGCTTACCATCCCAAAAATCGACCAGAGCTCCCAGGAATATTATGGTACTGAACAAAAGGTCCAGGCTGTAAGGATACAAGAAAAGTGAGCCGAGGAAATAAATGATCGAGTAAAGAGTATGCTGACATTCTTCCAATACCGGAAACCAATACGATCGTGATTGGGGCCGCCTCCGAGATCGAGGACAAGGCCAAGAATAATTAATCCAGTGATCGTCAGGACTTTGATACTTGCGAAGATAAACTCAGCCTCTCCGTAGACGCCTGCGAAACCACAATCATGACTTAATCGGTAGAAAGTTGTTCAATAGCGTACCTGCTCCACAAAGGTTGATAGCAATAACTACAACCATACAGATCGTGACCCACCCATAATTGTGTTTCGTATTTTTGTCCCAAAAGTCGATTATAACCGAAGCCGCAGAAAGCTCAGCGGGCAAAATGATAGTCCAAGTATACCAGTAATTCCATCCCATTGCGAAACTGAAAGCTGTAAACTGGAAGTTAGATACGTCAATTTGACTTGCCCGAAAGCGTGATTACCGGGGTCGACAAAGCGTTCCGCCAATTTGATATGTCCACCGGAAATAGGAAGATAGGCGACCTAACGGTAAATGGTTGAACGTCTAAAGAGGGATGTAGAATGATTTTTTTGCCGCACCATCTCTCCAAGCGAAATCATGGTAGCCCAGCAGACAGTTCCGACCGTGATATAACCGAGTAACAACCCGACCGGGCCACCTGAGATGAAAGAGTTTAATTTTGTGTGGTACAATAGCATAACGAATACTCACCCGCAGCAAGAGACTCAGCAGTACCCAAGAATAAACCCGTTCCAATTACACCTTGGAAGAAGTCCATAAGTCGTGATAAAACACAGATGCTATTTCAACAAGCAACTCACCGCCAATACTGATCATGGCGATATGACGATTCTTCAGTTGCCTTTGGGACAATGTGAATCTGCGAAGAAGGACGTCATAACAGTACTTCCTTACCTATGAAGGGTCCCTTGGCCTTCAACTGTCTTAATTGGGGCATTGGACTCGACATCAGAGCCATTGAGCGCTTTCTCATCCTTTAATTCGCTTGCCATCCTGAGGGAGAAAGGGAAAGGAGATGAGGACAAGAGCTATAATCCCGAGTTCCGACCCATAGCGCTTATAACGGCGTTATGTAAAGGACAAAGTGTGGAGTGGCTGACAGTTATCTTTCAATTGAATGTGCTGAACAATTTTCACAAATGATGCGCCTTTCAATTTTAACCCTCGCACCAATTACCGATTTAGAGAAAATAAGGGCACAAAGACGATGCTTAAATTTCGAGATAAGAAAATACCCTCAACTTCTTCAGTTCGAGAGAATGCAAAGCCTTTTAGGCCAACTGAGCCGATTAGTTGAAAACTTTACGGAAGAGCGCTTCGCTTGATTTACAACGGTTATGGACTAGTTACCGCGTGGTCCTACACAGGAGAGCATATTGTTCGCAGTATAACATAGTGACAACAGTTATCGGTTACTATAATTCAGCGTGTTAAAGCCCCCGCCCGCGAGGTAACATGTATTAGTGTACGGGTGGTCATTTGAATTCAGAATTCAGTCCATCTCGAAGTTTTGCTACATGTCCTCCAAACAAAGTACTGCGATGTTGACGGAATGAACACCAAAGGCCCATTTGGCTCTACATGCTGTATCACAACATAGCATATACTTCCCTACACCCAACTAAAAACCCGCGTCACAAGATTGAGGGGCCATTGAATCCACGATGGAGCACTCCCCAAGCTGTGTTCATTTTGAGGCATTTCTTCTGTCGTATGAGAGATTTTTATTGAAGTTTCTGAAGACGCAGGGGAAAGAGGTAAAGCGGCTGCGCACTTCATTGCTGATGAGCTTTCTTCATCCCTATCAAGGGTAGCAAAGCGAACCTTGCGAGTTGTCGCCGGTGGACTTTGACGCCGCTTAACATTGGCTAAATCGTCCGTGGCACTTCCGCGATCGTCCTCCTCAGTTGATTGGCAGCGTAGGCGTTTGTGTGCTCTGATCGAATCTTCAGCAGATGAATCGTCCAAATCTCGTTGTATCTCTTCCAGAGTTCGTTTCAGGTTACCCAACGACCTGGGATGTCGCGGAACCGTAAACTTCGTGTCAGGATATCGCATCGCAGTCCAAGCTAATTCGGTCTCGGATTTTTTGAGTCGCTCGAGGAAGACCTTGACGTCTGGCTCAGTCCACCGAGGATGATGAGGGTATAGTTTAATCAGATCAGGGTGTGGAAGCTGTTCTGACGCGCATTGCGCTAAACTTTCCATTGCTATTCGCGCCCAAGCTTTCCCATCTTCCTCGTTCTGAGTTTTGGGCGCTGAGGGATATCGGAGGTTTGGCATCCATTCATATTTGCCCAGTCCTACAAACTCTTTTTCTGAAGACGGGGAGGAGGAAGAGGAGGGACGATGCAGACAAGTGGAAGATTGCTCAGCTTCTGAGGGTCTCGAGGTATCTACTGCGGTCGAGGAAGAATTAGGAACGACGGAAAGGGAGTTTGAAGATCCTGACAGAACGAGCGACGCAGGAGTGTCGCTGTCAAGCCGAATGCGTTTCGCGGGACGATCAACGTCGTTTGAATGGGATTGGGCCGACGCAGGACGTTTTAGCGTATTTTGCAACGTCTGCACCTTTGTATATTCTGCATGGAAGAGGTGCCGCAATTGTGAGGGTAAAGGGTCGCCTGGAGTTTGCGGGGGGAAGGCAGCCAATCGGCGAAGAAGAGCCAATCGATCTAGGATCTTACTACCCAGCACGCTGTGGTCCAAGTCTAACAGACTTTCAGACGGTTTTGGAAGAAAAGAGTTATCCGGTGAATGATGAACGAGGTTCGGCTTGCTCTGCTCAACGAGGTTTCTGAGCGAGGGTACCGTGTCCGTGGGTGCCGGGGGAAGGGGGAAAGCATTCTCTAAAACTTTGTATTGCATTTTGCGGAAAGTCGTCCTACTGCGCTCCCCGAGTCCTAGCATACTAGGCGTAGGTCCATCGGAAGGAGCTACTGAATACATGCGCGTCTCCCGTTTCTCCTGCACGATTCGAGACGACGATGGACCTCCATCTGGTCTCTTGTTACAATGTGCCGATACTGAATTGGCCGGAAGCTGAGGTAGTCCTTTTAGTGACGCTAAGAAGGCTTCGTACGCGGTTGTCCGCTGATGCAGAGATTGATTAGGAACAACGAACAAACGTGGCGCTTTGGGTGCGGCGATCCAATCATCCCATTCTTGTTGATCGAGAATAGGGGGATCGAGCACGTCCTCCTCTGTTTCCTGCTCTGCGCAAGGGCTATCCAGTTGGGCTTGCAAAAATCCATGGAAAGAACGATTCCTCTTTTCCTCTTCGTATGCTCTCGCCCCAGGATAGTCCAACTTTACTTTCACCTTCCGCATTTCCTTTCTAAGATCGGCCGCAGTAGCAAGCTTCAGATGCACCTTCTCGTTGGGCTCCAAGGCAGCACTTTCTTGAAAATCAATGATGGTGACCTTGGCGTCACCGCCAATGAGCATATGTCTAAGCTCGATATCACCATGGAAGACGCCTCGAGCGTGAATCTCGGTAAAAGCGTCAACACAGAGTTTTTTGAGAGATAAAGGCATGTCAGCGCTAGCCTCAATCCAAAATGAGCTGTGTGGCGGCTCCATCGCAACGTTTAGAGCTGCGGGTCCGGTGTAAACATTGATGATATGCGGTACGCATTTCCCTTGCAAAGGCTTGAGCTGTTTTTTGTACAGAGCGAGCTAGGAGTGATTAATCAATAGATGAACACCACATAATAGCAACACTCATACCTCAGAATAGAAAGCATTCTCCCAATGCATGCTGGTTTGCCATCTAATAAGAATTCAGCTCCCTGTGGTATAACGAATTGTAGACCAGCGGCTCACGATTTACAGATATACTTGACTTCTCGGGTGGCTAATCTGCCTATCTTGAAAAAAGTCGAACACATAGCTCCAGCTGCACAAACGTGAATAAGTCGACCATTGTTGTGACATCGATAGTGGACTTACATGATAGAAATCTCGACTGTTCATCTACTATGCTATGGTCTCGCGCCCATTCCCATTTTCCGTGTGGTATATAGAGAGTTTGTAGCAGGTCTGACGAAGAAATGCACTCTGTAGTGTCGGTCTCAATGGAAGATGATACATCAGTTTCTGGAGTTGAGGAATCAGCCACATGTTGCAGATCGAAAGTCGGCGACGGGGAAGTAACTCTCGGGGCGATAGCGAATGGCAAGAACTGGTACGAAGGTTTACTGTTTGGACTGAGCAGTTTCTGGAGTTGTCTGTAAAAGCTGGAGCCGGGATCAAGGCCAGACACCCTCTCGGTATTTCCTGGCATCGTGTTGAGTGGCGAGAAGAAAGAGATTATTATTTGGCTTGATCATGGTCAAACCGCATATATAGTCTTTGTTGAAGGCCATACGGATTTGGAACAAGAAAGAAAGAAACAAAAGTGTTGCCAATTCAAGAACAAGGTTGTCGTCGAAAGGTCAAAGCTGGAATTACGTAACACATGATGCATCAAATTCGAGTGTTGAGACAGTACAACCTCATCCACCATAACATATTAATTATAGGGTGTAAATAGTACGTAGCTATGCAAATATCATGGTACAGTGCTGAATGTCTATGCGGGTGATACAAGATAAAAGAAAGAAACTATCTTCAAGTAAATGATAGAGGGTCCTCCACCTTGACGTCGGGAAAATCCTTGGACACTGCGGTCTCCTCAGAGTCGCGCCCTACGCCCGGTAGGTCAAGGTCTAGCCCACTAACATCTATACTCACGATAGCATCTGAACGTCGAGAGTGCACTGTGCAATCAGGATTTGAACAAACAAACGCTCTGTCGCCGGCCAAATGAATCCAACTACCTCGGCGCTCGTAATCTTCCAGACTGATTAGATGACGAGAATCATTCTCCCATTCAAGGTTGTCCTGACGTCTGGCATCGAGCCATAATGCTAGCGACCGAGTATTGGAGGAGTCAAATGAAGAAACCCCTGGAGACGGCGGATAAGGAGGAGGGACTAGCCTACCGGCGGGTGCGACGGAAGGGTTAATGGATAAATGCGGCGGAACAGAAGAAACTTGTTCGACATTCCTTTGCCGCGTAAATATCCTCTTCGCGACATCGGCTACATGTTTCACGGTCCGATGAACCTTTCTGATGCCTCGGGACATCTTCACCAGTTTGAGACCGTTATCAACGAACTCCGTCGGTTCGGGAGCATGAGCACCACTACGAGAGACTTCTGAACGACATGAAAGGGAATCGGAAGACGATTCGGGGGTCAAAGGGCGGAAAATTTGTCGACGCATCGGCGAGTCCCAAGGCACATAGGGACTGTTTGGATGTCGCAGGGAGGGTAACTGGAGTAGATCCCTCTGTGGTTCCATAGTAGGTGGAAACAGAGGCTGGGATAAGGAAGGTAAGGGAGGTAATGCTGGGGGACATTCGTTCAGACGTGAAGGACGGCGTGAACGAGTGTTTCCTTGTGATATCATGAACGACTGGAAGTTAAAGTCGAGATTGGAACGAATATGAACGCTCGAACCAGAGAGAATGGGAGGGAGAGCTTGGAACGAGCTTGAAATGCTTGAGCGTACGTTGGGTCTGGATTCACGACTGATGATAATGGAACCAGAGAAACTACTTGCTCGCGACGATGACCTGACTCGAGTCGGCTGGATTGGCATTTGAGGTCAACTTGGTAGATAAAGTAACGGTATGACGGCACATACGACATTATTATCGATGCATAGCTCTCCAAGAGGGGAGCGAGTATAGGGTCGTCGGACGGAGTCGCTTCTGGACCTTGGAGATCCTGGCACAATACCTTTGGAAGACGGCGAAAGGGAAGGAAAGCGGTGATTAAGTTGTATTGAAACAGGGCGGTCCAGAATGGCCAGACAACTCTCAAAGTCGTTCTGCAATGCCATGCTAAAGAAAAAAATTAAAAAAGAGAAGGTGAACGTGTTGTACAGAATTCTGTAGGTAGAACTAGCGCCCGCGTTCACGGTTCCGTACGGCCCGCCAACTAGCCTCCTCGTACCTTTGCTTGGAATTTTCCCGAAAATCCCCCTGTATCAGCGTATGTAAAGCTCAGAGTCTGGCACCTACATCGCTAGTTTCTTTAATTCCAGGTCCCTTGATTCTGTGCTTCTTTCAATAATAATGTCATGCTTGAATCCTGGTTGTAAAGGATGTCCGCTAATTCCGTACCCGAGATTCTACCAGAATATACTCTGTCACCAAGCAGTTAAAAGTACTTATGACGTGTCAACCCTTGCTAATTCAGGCAGTGACGATCTTTACTTCCCAAAAAAAGCCAGGAACTAGGTACAGTTGTGTTACCGAGACCAGATGACGCTCGCTGATGTTTGAAACTGACTGCAATTGCAGGTCATCAATGGCAACTCGAACCTCTCGGAATTATCTTTTCTACAGTCGCGTGGAACTCGGTCACTCTTGGTTAATTATCGCTTTTATTTCGGCACTCGCGCTACGGTGGCAAGTCTCGTATAAAATACAAGCAACTCGTTTGCACTATGGGTGTCTCTTTGCCCTGTGAGATATGCATAAGTTCAAACTATTGACCCTAGTCGTATCAGCGGCGACTTCCCTCGCTTTCGCTGTGTCTACTCAGTCGTACACCTGGGCTAATGTCAAGATTGGGGGCGGTGGAGGATTCGTCCCAGGCATACTTTCTCTTTCCTTCTTAATTTTCAGCTCAAGAAAATAACAATCTATTACAGGTATTGTGTTTAATCCGAAACAGAAGGCGAGATATTTTTTTCAAAGTGCGACGTTTTGACCCTTCTGAAGCACTTGACAGGGTCTCGCGTATGCTCGAACAGATATCGGTGGCGCTTACCGATTGAATTCGGACGACTCTTGGACGCCACTTCTTGATTTTGCGAACAACACACACTGGAACTACTGGGGCGTGGATGCACTCGCTACAGACCCAGTGAATACTAACAATCTCTACTTGGTAAGGTGTCTGCCATTTATCTGTCGAGTCTTTAACGAGCAGTCAATTAGGCAACTGGGATGTACACCAATAGCTTTGATCCTAATAATGGCCAAATCCTCATTTCCAACGATCAAGGAAACACTTTTACGGTGTCTCCGCTTCCCTTCAAAGTCGGAGGTATACTCTTCTTTTTCACTTTCCTGCTGCCATCGGACTGATTCTCCCCCGCTACAGGGAATATGCCGGGTAAATGCGCTGAAGTGACAGCGCGATAAGCCAAGACTCACTTTTTTTGCAGGTCGAGGAATGGGAGAACGACTTGCAGTAGACCCAAACCTCAACTCCATTATCTTTTTTGGCGCCCGTAGTGGCCACGGTCTATGGAAATCGACAAATTCCGCTAAAACTTGGACTCAAGTTACTAACTTCCCGAGCGTTGGTAAGTTGTCTATGCTACATTTCTCCAAAATGTCGGATGATAATTTTCGTAAAGGAACCTACATCCCCGATCCGACCGACCCCAGTAAGATGCTCTGTCTGATCCCTGCAACGTTCTCCCTCAGTGACATCTTGTAATAGCTGGCTACAATTCCGATATAATTGGTATAGCTTGGGTCACCTTTGACGCTACATCCGGGACATCGGGAAAGGCCACCCCTCGCATCTTTGTCGGTGTTGTAAGTAGTTTTCTGGTGCTAAATGTCCCCCAGTTTTTATGCTGCTGTTGTGCTCTAGGCAAATATGGGTTCGAACAACGTCTTCGTGACTGAAGACGGAGGCAATACCTGTGAGTGTCGTCGGTTTAGTGAGTAGTCATATGTACTTCACGGCACGTACCACAGGGGCTGCTGTTCCTGGTCAAAACAACACTTTCCTCCCTCATAAGGGTGTTTTATCCCCTGCAGAGAGCACCTTGTATGTCAGTTATAGGTTAGGAACGCGTTTCTTGGTATATCCCTTGAGACCGCCGATTCTCACAGAGTTTTCTGCAGCAATGGCGCTGGCCCTTACGATGGTACATTGGGATCGGTTCAGAAATACAACATCGCCACTTCGACTTGTAAGCCGCTTGTTTCTCGCCCAAATACTACCTAGTCTTGACTTTTCGAGTTCTCAGGGACGGATATCACTCCAGTATCTGGGTCTGATCTATACTTCGGTTTCGGCGGTCTTGCTGTGGACCTTCAAAAACCGGGTACAATCATGGTCGCAGCCTTGAATTCGTGAGTGGCTGATTCAGTTTTCACCTTCATCGTGTCTGACAGGTGGAATCATGCAGATGGTAAATCTAGATAGACTTTAAAGCGCCACTGACAAGTTAAGATAAATCTCTTCTTCACAGGTGGTAAGTGTTCTTGCCTCATTACATGTTCGGCATCGCGAACAACACCTACTTTCAGGCCAGACGGTCAAATATTCCGTTCGACTGACAGTGGCGCCACATGGTCGCCGCTCTGGGAATGGATTAGCTATCCTACGCTGGCTAAATTCTACACTTATTCGGATTCACTTGCGCCTTGGATCGGTAAGCACCGTGTTCCTATTTGTGGTGCATGCTCATATTGTCGTAGGGCCTAACAGTGTTGATCTTACTGTTGGTGACCTTCAAATTGGATGGATGATGGAAGGCAAGTACGGCGACTGCATCTCTTTACTCTGTCTTATTCCAGCGATTCACAGCTTTGGTCATCGATCCTTTTGACTCTAATCATTGGCTCTATGTAATATCATCTTGGTCTTCTTTGAAAACAGTTACTCAATCAGCTTATTCAAGGGAACTGGCGAAACTATCTATGGAGGACATGATTTAACTTCGGTGCGTTGATCCCAGGTAGCTCTCTTTTTTTCATTAAATCAGGGGAATAGTGGGATTCTGAGCACCTCGTTACCATCGAATCGTTGGCTAATGGCGTGGAAGAAATGTCTGTGCAGGTATGTCGTGCAGATAGGGAATTACTTGCAGATCTGACCCGCTGAGGCGTACAGAACATTGTCGCCCCGCCCACCGGACCGCTCCTGCTATCAGTTGTGGGCGATGACGGGGGTAAGGACAGCAAATCTCCTTTGGCACATTTCGTTCTGAACGAAAATCTAGGCTTTGTCCACACATCGTTAACAACTCCTCCATCGCAAGAATTCCAAACTCCGAAATGGTCTACTGCTGCTGACATAGATTATGCCGGAAACTTCCCGACAGACTTCGTGCGCATCGGAGCTGATACTGGGCGAGTTTATCATGACCCGTCACTTCTACCAGTGGGATTGAGATATACCTCTTTAGTTCGGCTACACAGCAAGTCGCTGTGTCGACTAGTAAGTTCTTCTGCAGCATTTTTTTCTTTGAAAGTTTCCTCACAAGTTCGCTCTAGATTCCGGTACTAGTTGGAATATAGACTTTGGCGCAGGTTTGTTAGGCTGACTATTTGGATTATTTTCGTTCAAATCTCTTAATTCTACACTCCAGCTCTAAATGTTACCGGTGAGGTCGACTTCGCTGATTACGTACCTTTGGTTGTAACATGCGAAACACGCAGGTGGTCACGTCGCCTATTCCGCCAACGCAGACACTGTACTGTGGAGTAGTAATACCAACGGCGTACTTGTCTCTCAGTTCACCAATGGTCAGCGAATTCTTGTTGTTCATTGACCAGTCTGTGCTTACTGTCTGACATAGCTTTCACTGCGGTCTCATCCCTCCCAAGTGGATCGCTCATTGCATCAGACAAACGCAACAACGCGATCTTCTACGCCGCCTCTGGGGCGAACTTCTATTTGTCGACAGACATTGGTCACACATTCACAAAAGTTTCGACCCTCGGTTCGTCTACAACGCCTGCGAAGATTGTCGCGCACCCAAGCGTTAGCGGCGATGTGTGGGTTTCCACCGACAAGGTTAGTAAAAACGCTTCTCGGCGAAGTTCGAAGTCATGGTTGTCCTGTAGGGTCTATTCCACTCTACCAACAACGGTACTACCTTCACGACGATATCCGGCGTCACTCAAGCATGGGGTGATTCAATTACTGAAAGTATTTGCTCTGTATACTGACCGATTCGATGCAGCGTTTGCCCTTGGTGCCCCCGCAACTGTAAGTTGAAACATCGCGATTGTTAAGCGATCACTAAGCTTTCTATAGACCGGCGGCTATCCTTCCCTCTACGCTGGCGCAAACATTGGAGGAACCATCGGATACTTTAGGACTGACGACGAAGGTATTTAATTGGGATTGTATCGGCAAAGCACCTCTTGAATACCTACGAAGGAACGAACTGGGTTCAAATCAACGATGCTGCTCACGGATTCGGCAGTGTTTCTTCAAATCCGATAACTGCTGATCAACGTGTTTACGGCCGGTGAATATTCGTTCCTTGCTTATCTTTGGTGCATTGTCTGAGCTCTTCATAGCGTTTTCATTGGAACCAACGGTCGCGGTATATGGTATGGCACGCCAGGTTAATGCTTGGACTCAATCATGTTTTCAATCTTTGCTCAACGTACTTCCAGCCGGAGCTGCCCCGCCCCCCACTTCAACTGCACCTACAACTAGCCACAGCTCTACTACCAGCTCTATTGCCAGCTCAACTAGCAAGTCAACAAGTACTATTTCTTCATCTACTTCAGTCCACACAACTTCAACATCCACTTCTGCCTCTTCTTCTCCTACATCAGTATCTGGTGCATTCGGTCAGTGCGGAGGTAAGGAATATATATATATATATATATCTTTCGGCTTTTTACTAAACTATCTCAAGGCCAAGGGTGGACTGGCCCGAGTAAGCGTTGTTTGATGATGGTAGCAAACAGCGTCTGACATTAATCACTAATTTTTAGCGAGTTGTGTAGCCGGATACACTTGCGCGGTTCAGAACCCCTGTAAGATTACATTGCTTCTCAAACATATCATGTCTAACATAATAACATTCTAGTCTACTCCCAATGCGTTCCATCGTGATTTATTTTTAAGGGCATTAAGTAGGAAGTATTTAGCGGGATATTCGTTGAATACAGTAACAATTCTTGAGGTCAACTCTGTCTGTTATGCTGATATCGCCAGACCTAAAGAGCGTTAGGGATCAGTCTTCGAAAATGGGCACTTCGTAAGTGTAAGCTCCTAATACCTCAAAGAATTGCCTACGGTCAGCGATTTTAATGCCTCTACAGCTTGTCAGATTCAGAGTCTGTAGTTTCAGGCAAGCATCAATAATGGGGAAAAGGGCCTCGCCTGAAAAATGTAAGTATGTTCTTCACAACACCAATTTTAACGACTGCACATACTGGTGACTTTGGTCCCTTCTAATTCAAGCGTTACAAGATGAGGGCAGCAGGCGATATAAGCTCCAGCACCATCATCTATTCCTGTGTTATTGAGCACCAAAGTCTGTAGTGCTGGGGGATCCATTCCCTCATCTGGCACAAAGCCAGCCAGGGCACCAGAACGTAAAGATGATATTCCTGACAAATTCAGATACTGTGTTATAGTTAGTGGTGTGTTTCATGGTGATTTTGCTACACACCAGACATTGACGACCAACTTGTTGGATGAAGTTGAACAGTGCATTCTGCGATGAGATACCCAATCTCGTATTGGATACCATATTGACAGAACGCAGATTTGAAAATGACTGTAGAATAACTGTCAATTTCTGAAGAGACCCGTCGTTGAGTGTGGCTGCAGATGCAACCCCAATCGATCCTTTCGCTCCAACAGCCCCAATGGACAAAATCTGCAAGCTAGGGAATGAAGATATTGTCTGCAATAAATCTGACGGACCGATAGGGGTCGAGGTGAGAGAAAGCTTCTCAAGCTTGGGTGGTGTAAAGTCTGCAGATACAGCATGGATATCACGACGCGAGGAAAAAGAAAATGGGCGTTTGGTGGCCGTGAACGACATGTCAAGCCGTCTTAAATTAGGACATAATGATAATAAAAAGTCGATAGAAGAATCGGAAAGCTGCAAGCTGCGTAATTTGAGAGTTTGGAGTTTGCTCATTTTTATTTGCTCCTCTTTGATAAGAGGTTGCAGCTGAGCCATGAATGTGGCATCCGTCTACAGGCATTGAGTTGAGGGAGCTGATTCAACGAATCGGAATGGTTAAATGCATACCCAGCGTTCTAGACCTGCGAGTTTCAAGACCTCTAATTCGCTTCCTCGCGCTACAAGTAATTCAGCAATTGCTCCAGGGGAGACAGACGTTTCGTTAAAATTGAGCCTTCGGATGTCCGGACAGGATTTAACTACGGCGGATAACGTTCTAGCTCCCACTTTCGAGCACTTTCTAGCAGTAAAAAAATAATAAGAATCACGCGTTCACTTGAGGAGAAGGTTCACTACCGCAGGCAAAGCGATCGCAGAGAATGTAACTGCGAGATCACTTTCGCAAAACTTTCATCCGAGATATTGTTAAATGCAGTGAGGTCAAGGTCGCAAACATGCGCATTCAACCGAGGAATGGCCAGTACCGTGTTTTTATTCGCGCCTGGAAGGGCGCTGGAAGAGATAGAAACGCCCGGCCCCCGTAGAAAGTACTACGGTCTAGGATAAGTTATGCCATTATTTTGGGACTGAAACCGAGTTCTACATACAGTAACAATTATCTCATTTGTTAGGAGGCCTGGATGTGATTTAGATAGCAGGCTAAACAACTTTGAGATGAGGTACTCCGGAAGATTTTCAAGCTGATGGGTGACGAGATCCCATTTTTTTTGCCGAAGTCCTCTGAAACAGGATACAAATCTTCTCTCGCAAACCGTAATAAGAGAGGGTACACTGGTAATGATGTTACGAGAAGACGGTTCGTTTGTCTGGAAAATGGCAGTCTCCAGTTCACCCAATGCTGAAGGCGCCCCGAATAAAGGTAAACCGCCGGTACGCTGTCTTTTCGCTGGCCTGGACATTCAGTATGTCGGTATAGCACTTGTGCGTTTCAGTTAAGTCTCTGGGTCCGCTTGACCGTTAAAGGAGAAGTTCGTTCAAAACAGGCGCTAAAGTCAGCGCCCAGAGTCTGGAGCTTATGTGACATGCAGCATGTCACTCGAAACTGACAAAAATCCAGACAATATACACTTAGATGGCTTTCCGCCGGGATTCACAGTGACAGAATGGAATTTTAATAGTAATGGGTCTATACGGGCGTAACTACAATTTTGCGGAGATTCCAAACACCACATTAAGCGTATCCCCAATTTCTCTGGCTGAAGAAGTTTTGAATGAACACTGGTAGCTCAGCTGAACAATTGTTACTCACCCAGTTCGTCGGGTTTTTCCAAAGGTATCATATGCCCAGCACCCTGTATGTTGACGTTGGATGTATTGCCCGTTCGAAGGTTGACTAGCTTCGCGGAGGGTTTCACGCCTGAGAGACTGGAGGAAATGAAAAGCTCAGTACAATGAAAGCGCAGTAGAGTTGCTGTTATTTACCCTCCTCCTTTCTTCACATCTGGCATCACCCATTTAATATACACCTTTTCATCCAGACGGGGGACATCGTCAAACATATCTCCGGATCGTTGCAAACCATTGGTATATGCGAGGGCTTCCCATACAGGATGCATTTTCAGGGTGACTCCATTCGTTCCAGGTGGCGAGAATAGCCCATACTCGACATACATCTTAAGAGCATCCGGGTGCCAGGATCCGAAGAATGGCGATTTCCTGAGTAGCGGCAATGCTTCGTCTCTTCGAGCTTCCATTAGGCAGAGGTGACAAAAGATGGATAAATACAAACCTCGAGTTCCAAGAGTCCCTCCGAGAGAACGCGCCTTGCGCAAAGAAATTCAAAACGGGTCTCAAAGTAGGTTCGTTCCTGTAGATTATACCTGGATCTATCAAAACTAGGGCAGTAAATAGTTGAGGATACGATAGGCATGCGCGGGCACTATCTATCTAATCAATGAAAGACAGAAGGCAGATAGTGTAGAAACTCGCCAGAGATTTCCCCCGAACGAATGCCCTACGCCGACGAACTGGCGTTCTGAAAACCCTTGGCTCGTCCGTTCCTTGAATTCATCAGCGGTGACTCGGGGAAGGTGAACCGGTAATTGGTCGGAAGCGACAGCGGAAGGAAGATAGTGCGTAAGGAAGTGGATCAAGTCCCCGACGCTGTCATACCAGTCAGCTACCAGGTCAGGAATCAGTACGCGATCATTCTCTCGTATTTCAGAACAGACTCACAGAGCTGATTGAGTCTTCCTTCATTGAGAAGTGCCGAATCACCCGTATCTACATTTTCCCACAGCCATATTTCTTCAATATCGCGCCCAGCTTGGGACTTGAGTAGACGGTAAAGAACAGGCTCCCAGGTCTGTCCGAAGCCGTGAACCGACTGTAAGTGACATCAATACGGCATTCATACCTCTTTATTAATACCAATCGCGGGTGCAAACACCAGTGTCAAGCCTCTGGTTTTGCGAGACCCAGCAGCCAGATTTGTTCGAACATAACGATTCAAGCACAGCCAGAGGCGTCGTTCATAACGATTTATCCTCCCTTGAGCGCATCTCTCGTCTTCGAGGTCTTTTCGCCACCCCCACATCGTGGTCACGTTCTCTTTCGCCATTTTCTGTCGCGTCTTTGGGTCCAAGTCAGGCGTCTGCGATCGCGCATGAGCCGGCATAGAAACTTCATCCAAAAGCCTAAATTCAGGTGCTGTCCTGGTTGGAGCCGCGTCGATAATGTGTGTAGACAAGCTGTAAGGGACGCTTGGGTCATCGTGCCAGATAGGCTTTCGGAGAGGAGATGGAAGAGCCGGTTTAGTAACCTCTGAAGGAACTTCTGGAGCCATAGACTCCAGCTTCCATGGGTCGTTGACCTGCATGTCTTCCACGAAGTTCAGGAAAACCGTTGAAAGTGGTGGCCCAGGGTAAAATTTGCAAGGGAATGCCTCAGCATCGAAACATTGTGCACCTCATGTCGACATTCGGGCATCGGCTATTTTAAAGATTGAGACGGCCAAGCTTGCATTCGTCTACTCTACGTCGGGTCCATCAATGAGAATGAAGCTTGTAGCACTTACGAGGGGTAGCAAGTTCGTCGAATTCGGGGAAATCTGCCAGCAGAACGAATAGTACTACACAGAGTAATACCATATAAATATTATTATGGAGATTATGATTCCGAGAGGTCAGCGTAGCCGGCTTCTCAGAGGATGAGATAGCGAGGCCAGCGCCGGCGGTTTACGGCCGGCTAGCATTAGCGCCCGTTGCCTCCCTCCTCTTCAACTCTCATCGCCCTCGAAAATACCCTGAGTTATATAAACTAAAAACAATATATTTAGTTTATTCTGCGATATCAAGTTTGGGTTTTCTTTGTGGGAATAAAGATTGAGTACATATGGTAGTGTACATACAGCTTCAAGCTCCAGGTTTTGTGCCGCGGCGTGTTCCGGCTAGTTGCCCACCCGCGCGCGGCGAAGCCCCGGCCAAAACACTCGCTCCGGACTTGACCTCCAATTCAAGTAAAGGTCTCATGCTCTACTGAGCCACACGCCTATCTTATCTGGGTGATAGGCAAGGGTCACGTTTTTTTCTTCTGCGGGCTCGGACGCGAACGCGTCGAGTCTCACCGTGTCTCAATCAATTGGCAATGGGTTGTTTCAGACCGACTTTCAACATTTCTACAAGTTGGAAAAGACTAATTTGGCCAACCTTTTTTA
This sequence comes from Collybiopsis luxurians FD-317 M1, assembly GCA_000827265.1. Lineage (NCBI taxonomy): Eukaryota > Fungi > Basidiomycota > Agaricomycetes > Agaricales > Omphalotaceae > Collybiopsis > Collybiopsis luxurians. Next base: position 2,056,794 of record KN834749.1, on the reverse strand, counting down.
ATCCGAAGCTCATTAATACCAAGATGACTCGGAGTACAGGATCCGGGTTAAACGTCCTCGTTCATGTTCTCTTTCCGTTGAACTAAGTAGAGAGGCGTCTTAAAAGCGGAGAGAAGGGGATCCGGGTGATTCACCTTCCGCCGTCCAAGGATAAGAACCTGAACAATTGAAACGAGGAAAGAATTCAGGTTCTATCTCACCTTACTTCGCCAACTATCACCGATAATGTATACCAAAGGCTATGTCCTTAGCTAGTCTAGCGTCCCAGAGTAAAACTGCGAATTATAATCATTGGTCGAGACGCCACTTGCTATTATGCACATCCCGTATCTACTCTGAAGTCTAACAGAGTCTAACTGATGGTACCCGAGGTATTTGATCCAATTTTTTTTTGTATTCATTCATGATTTAACACCATACACATCTCTAAATATCATCTAGAATAAGAAAACCTGGTCGTCAAGCTTGCTGACGGTGCGAGGAGCAGGGTATTTTAATTCATCGAGATGTTTCCTATACGATTGCTTGAATTAGCACTAGTGGGATGGAAAAGTAAATTCGAGCGCTCACTTCATGGCAGTCATCATCGGAGGTGGACCACACATCAAGATCTTGCAATCCTTCTCTTGGCTAGGCATGTAGTGGGCAACTTGTTCCTTCGTGACAAAGCCAACACCACCCTTCCAGCCAGGAGGAGGGTTGTTGAGGACGTAAAAGATATTGAACCTTCCAGCACTGTTGTGGTGGAGATGCTCAAGCTCGTCACGGAGAAGGATATCTTCTTCGTTGACATTGGCGTAGATAAGGTTAATAGTGGTAGCATCGGAATGATCCCAGATGGAAGACCGGATGATTTGGTACATGGGGGTGATTCCGGTACCTCCAGCAATCATACCAAGGTGACCAGTGAGCTTGTTGTGGTAGACAAAGTTGCCCTTGGGACCCTTGACGCGAATACGATCGCCGACTTTGAGGAGGCTGAAGTGACGGGAAATGTTACCCTTCTCATAGGTCTGAAATAAACCAAAAGTCAAATTAAGCTCTGGGAGGAGCTTTCAGCGGCGAACTGACCTTGATGAGAAGGTCAAAGTGACCCTTATCGAACTGGTCCAAAGTAGTGGGAGTGTAACTGCGCATGATTTCTTTGCCGTTGATCTCCGCAGAAACCTGGATATGTTGACCGACAGGTAGACCCAATACGTCCCTGCTGCTGGGCAAGCCGAATTTGTAGCTAAGAACGGGCTATGTCAGAAAGTGCAGTACGCCCTAGGAAATGCGGTTGTATACATACACGGCAGTGTTGGGGGACATTTGAGTTTTCTTAACGAGAGGGAATTCTTTCCATTCATTGGGGTTGAGGACGGGTTTGCGCTCTGCAGGAATAGAGTGTCAATACATATGACAATTAGATAAATAGAAGGTTTCTGCTGACCACCAGTGAACAGGAGCCAGTAGACAGCGACCGCGACAAATCCTGCAGAGGCTAAGAAGGTGGGGTTCTGAGCCAAAGCAATGGCATCTTCTCGGGAAAAGTTTTGCACAAAGTCCTGAATCGAATGAAGGTCCATGTCGGGATGCTGAGGGTCTTTGGGTAGGCCAATGAGAATGAGATTCCTCAGATGAATGTCTCTCGCAGCAAGGTAATTGGAAACCTGAGAGCTGACGAAGAGAAGAAAACCAAAGGTGAGTGAGAAGGATAAGAGAAAAAGAAGCTGTGAACTGTTGGGCATACTTATACCAAAAAATGGATGGACCGAGGTGAAACGAACAGAGCGCGTCCAGGTATAATCCAAAAATGGAAGTCGATCGTTCGAGACTTTGCCGATGCCGGGCCGAGATTTCCGGCAGTTGGATGCACGTGACACAGCTGTACCCTCTCAACAACCACATACTGGCCCCAAGGGGTGGGTCTCTTGTGCTGTTTCTTCCTCTTCCTTGTTTCTGCTGGCCAGCCAATTTCCTTTAAAAATTCAATAAAAAATGCAGCGCAAAAAAGGACCCCCTTCTATGATTAAAACTGACTTTCCACAGGCAACTCGTTTGAATCTTGCTTTGGGTCCTGCAAGTGCCTCAGACTCGGAACATACATCCAGTCCCCGGCCAAGGTCTCTCAGAAACCTGAAGAAACTTTCACTCACCCTACCTTCAGCCCAGTCTTCCTCCTTGTCCTTGGGTAGCGTCCAATCTGAACCCAAGAGCGCCAGCCCGGTAACTCATCTTCCAGATCCGGTAACTCGACCTCCAGATCTTCCTGGTCCTGGTCCTCGCCCAAGGAGACCGTCTGTCATTTCTCTCCCTCCATCTTCCTCCAATCCCACTGCAGTCTCCTTTTTGCAGCATAGTAAGGAACAGGAAGGCGATCCAACCGTCCCATATGCCGAAGGACCCATACAGATAATCCCAGGCATTTGGTTGGGCTCTGAAGACAACGCTCGTGATTGGAACGGTCTTATAGAGCGTGGCATCAAGTCCATTCTCAACGTCGCTAAAGAGGTTGCTTCACCTTTCGAACCAGTCACTACGTCTCAAGTTCTCAGATCGGTTGTTTCAACTCCCAATTTGAATTCCTCCCGCGAATCCAAGCCTACCTACCATCCGCCTCATCCAGCAGCTGGAAGGCCCGGTTTGCACTACCTAAAACTTGATTGGTCTCACGGTCAGCGGGACCTCGTTACTGACGGTTTCCCTGCTGCGATGAACTTCACTGACGAAGCACTCTCTCGTGGAGACGGCGTGCTGATACAGTACGTTTTGTTTCACACTTGACCTCTATCATTCTTTTCTGACATACTTCAACTCACTTGGCTGTAGCTGTCAATGTGGCATCTCACGCTCTGCTACGTTGACAATTGCCATCGTCATGCGGGCCGCCGCCGAACGGTCACCTTCCGTGCCTCCGGAGATATGGGCCCTCAAAGGGATGCAACCTGCGTACGACTATGTCAAGGAAAAGAGCCAGTGGATTGGTCCTAATATGTCGTATGTACAGGGAACACTTTACAGCTGGGAGCTTGAGCAACTGATCGCGTTTTAGACTCATTTATCAACTCCTTGATTACGAACGAAAGCTCAAGGGATCGGACGCCAACTCACCTTCGTCTGATCGTTCTTCGTTAATTGCAGAGGAAGAAGCGGAGTGGAGTCGCCGGCGACAAATGATGGATGAAGAATCGGAAGAAGAGCCCGAAAGCAGCCTCGTTATGCAAGAAGCTCATGCGCTGGACAAGGCTATGGAGGATCGTATAGTTGCGCGCAAGAACTCTGCTTCTTCCGTAGGCTCTTCCACCGGTGTTGGCATGGGACCTGCGTGGCGCAGTCGGTACAGCCGCAAACGGACAGGCTCAGTGGCAAGCAATACGACCAATGGTAGCTTGATTAGCGAAGACTTGGTGGAGGAAGAGGAAGAACAAGAACTTCTGGGTGTAGGAGGCGGCTTTGAGTCCGACAGTCATGATCTCGAAAAGATTAGCGACGGGAGAGAGCAGACAGATGTTCCCGAATCCTCCACATCCAGTTCTTCGAATAACAACTCTCCCGATAATATTCATAACACCATCGTCATACCCCTTCGAACGAATTCATCCATTCTTACCCCGAAAACGGCTCGGCCTCGACCCCCATCTCTTGCAAATAGATTGTCTTCGCAAGGTCAGCCTCCGCCATCTGCTCCTGTCTGGAAGACGTCATTTGGAAGCAGTGCTTCTCTCCCGCCTCCGCCCACCACGGCTTTCCGGTCGACCTTCGATCTATCAACTCCCAAGCCCAACAAAAGACGTCCGACTCCGTTGGGTACACTCGCCACAATTCCCCCATCACCTATCGCCATCATTGTTGAAGGCGACAGTTCCAGTGAAGCTAGCGAAACAGAGTCGGCATACAAAGTTCCCACGTCGTCGAAGCCTAAGTCGGGCAAAGTTCACCGATCTTCTCTCCCGTCGTCAGCTTCATCCTTCTCTTCAGCCGCCAGTAGCCGCCGTTCTTCTACCCAATATCCCTCGTCCGGTGTACCTTTGCGTATGCGAACTGAGTCGCGGAAGCCTGCTCCGCCGCCTTTACATCTACGGCCCAGCGTGGTGCACAGAGCCAAAGAGCAGAGCCTTTTACCATCCAGCAGTCTCGCTTCTCCACTCAAAGCTGGCAAACGCGCTGTATCCTCTTCGCAAGTTTCTACCCCTTCTCAGACGTTGTTCGTCTTCCCACCCAGTCCAACATTGACGACACGGACACCTTCAACGATGACTCTCACTTCTGCTGCCACCCCACGCGACCAAAATATCCCTTTCCCTACATTCTCGGCTACTCCGCGAGTATCCACTTTCCGGAATGCGCAAGGGAAAACTCGCTCCTTCATTGGATTAGGTCCGCCTCCAACACCGACGACAGGATTTTCCAAGGTCGATGTGCGAGGTTATGTTGGATTCGAGTGATCTTAAGCCGTTCCGAGGACCTTTCTCACTAATTGAGTTCAAAAGTTGAACGCCAATGCTACGGCTGTTCGACATGTTTTATGGTCCTATGATTCGTATTGGTTAAGTTGGTTGTATGATTTTTTTACACATGGCATTCTCACTCCCATATTCGCTTCTCTGTTTGCAGTTCTATACTCACTGCTTCTTCGACTTCCTCATCACAGACTTTTCGTTTGCTTCGAAAGTAGCATTCACGTTAACGCCTGCTTTTTTGCATGCTTTTGGACGATTTCATGAGCGATGTTTCCCAGCTACACTCTTTTAATCTTGGTCTGGGGCAATAGCATCACTGTTCTTGCTCCTCTTACGCATTACTGTTGGCATTATTTACAATGTGATTCTGGCACAAACGTATATATTCCTGTCGCATCTCAAGACACTGTGTGTATTACTACTATTCTTTTCTCTTGAGCTGAAGATGTTTCAATGTCTCGCTCTTATTGTTACTTTGTGTTCATTATTTCTCTTTATCTGGTTTTTCATTTGTACCTTGGCTCTTTCCTCTAGCAAACTGTATTCCCAAGTAATGGTTGAATCAAATGTCCGTACTTGTTACAGTAGCAGTGAATGGAAGAATAGAATACAAAAGATCTTCCATGTATTAGCTGAATATCCTGCCAACACCTTTCTGTACTGCTCCAGTGAGTAGTTGACCCCCAATACCACCAAAACCCAGACTCCATCCACCACCCACAACACTGTTCGCCCAACGTTGCTTTGCATCACGATCGCTACATCGAAAAAAAAGAAAAAGCTTGAATGAAAATTTTAAGATAAAAAGCTCAAACTGACGCGTAAGTGAAACCAATGCCGTTCGTTACATTGAACACCAAGGCTAAAATAACGATGGGGATGAATCTAGCAACATGATCGAAAATTGAGGATCGGATATAGCCAAGTATAAAGTATACCCACTGAAGGCCCAGTTTGAGGATGGATACGACCAGAAGAGCCGCCCAGAGTGCGGGGAACACATAAAGGGCAATCTGAACCGAAAGTTAGAGGAAGAGGTATAAACATAAGTAATCTTAGTGTACCCAGAACAGCCTTTATTCGACAGATTATCATTTAAGCATGAAGGCTAGCTAAACTAAACACTAACCTTGAATCAATGGGATTTGCAGGTCTCGACGGCTGCAGGGATAAGTATTCGAGATGTTTTCAGAATGAAGCAGGAAAGGAAGCTTACGTCTCGGCTTTCAAATACCCAGTAGCTTTCTCCATCGTCATCGACCTGGAAAGCATTGGCCACAGGATCTTCATCACAAATAGAATCGCACTCACTTGGTTCCAGAATCGTAATCCGACAAGCGTTCTTCCTGCTACATTCTATGTGGATGGGTTAACAACTCGGGCAATCCAAGATACAGTTTTCACTCGCTCGACAGTTCCAGAAGTCCATTGCTAATAGGACGACAACTATCACTGTCTGGTTTCCTCCGTCAGACTTGTATCACTCCAGGGTATAAGTTTGGCGTACTGAAAGCACGTAATTGTCGGTTAGAAAGCCAGATATAACGTAGATTGTGATAGCTGCTATCCGAAAAAAGTAAAGAAAGAATAGTGAAATTGGATGGGCAGACTAAACATGAATTTAAAAGCAAGGTCGAAAAGTTGATTAAATCCACCAACTTGACGAAATATTCCAGCAATGCCAGACTCTGCGTCACTTTGCGTAGTTGCCATTGGAGAGCCTTCTACACGATGGGTTGGGGTTAGAACAACTGGCTGTCTAGCATTTGCGTTCTTGTTGGCAGAGCGAATATTTCCTGAAAGTTCCACAGAAGGATCATCAGGCTCTATAGTGTCCAGAAGCGGCGTCGATACGCTCATGGTTGGTAGTGAGTGAAAGAAACGTGGTAGGCGCTTAATTGATTTTCAGAGTTGAACCGCCATGTCCGATGGCGGCCCACCCACAGAAGAGACTGGTCTTTTGGATGCATCCGCCGTGTCGTTGCCTTTTCTTCAGAATTCGATATCACGACTGGATTCTCTCTCAATCCAAGAAAAAGATCGGATTAATTCAGAGGAAAATTTGCGTCCGCTGCAGTTGGCAAATCATCGTGCCTTGACCACCTCATTTTCTCTGCTCGTCCTCCTTATTTTTCGAGAGAAGAAATCAAGAGCTAAATTTCGCCATTCAAGCCCATGGGATCAATGGAAGCAAGAGTCTGTCACAGAAGAATGGCGGAGAGCCATAGATGAAAACATTGATTATGTCTGGACCTCTTTCTTGAGCGTGTTTTGTAGCTCTACAGACATTCAGACGGCCCTATGGACGGATTTCAGGATGGATGAGAAAGGAAATCCTCTGAGAGGTATTGAAATAAGTTCTATGTTGTCCATCTGATTCTAGTTTGCTCCAGTGGCAGATTTTGTTCATTCACATCCACAATTGCTCAACGACCGAACAGTAGAACTGAGCATGAGATACCGCTGGAATTCGGGAGATGTTCTCGATCTTTCGCGCTCGAGACAGTATCTTATGCCTCGATATGATACATTATGCACTCCCTGGTGAGATATTTTTTGTCCCTTTTTCTGCGCTCCTACTAAACTGCTGCTAGGACTTACCATGCCTTTGATTTGGCCTCGCAACTGGCTTTTCTACTTCTCTTGGTCTCTTATGTTCTGAGTCCACCTGCTCAGTCTCTTGAATACCTCGACACTCGCGAGGTTGTGCTCCTGATTATTTCCGTCTCCGCGATACTTCATTCCTGGTCTACCTCTGCTCCTTTTGCGGTCACCTTGTTCGCCTTCCTTTTCCAGCTTCCGTCTTCTCCGTCCCCCCAAGATCTGTCTTTCAATCTCCTCCTACTGGCTCTTCTTATACATATTATCCAATTGCATATTCCTGTTTTCCCTAGTCCCTTTTTACTCTGCTGGCCCGAAAGATGTCTACCCCTTGCCGCGCTCATTGTAAGTGGCGTTTTTGGTACTATACTGCAAGCCATACTGTTTTTCCTCCCTGTTCTGCTGCTCTCGGTGTATTTTTTATCGTACGCGATGTCGGACGTATTTTTACTGTCTTCATTTTTGAACTTGCCCGCCCCAATACCAACACGCGAGATATTTTTTATCCTTGCTGCTTCTTCTTTCGTGGTCACTTTCCTTTCAATTCTCGTTCTTTTACCTTCCTATATGTCAGCGGTATCTGGACGTTCTTCCTGGGACAGATATTCTATCTCAACCGGCCAGGATGCACGTGTCCAATTTTACTCTGCCGTCATACGATACTCGAAAACTTATCCCTTCCCTCCACCTTTCAATATCTTGCATTTCGTCTTGATCACATTACCTGCCTACATCTTGCCTTTCTTTGGTATGTCAAGCTCTTTTCTTACCCGGTTACGGGTTGTTTTATGGAGGATTTTTGTTGGTCCATTTGTCTCTGTTGCACGGGTGTTGGCGTTAGTTGGACGTGATTTCTAGATCCATTGTCGAGCTCTACCTTGAAATCGATGTGACTCCCTATTCGAGGATGTGCGATTTTTCGATCCCCGAGCATTTAGGAACATTATTTTGCGATCCCTACTGACGATTCGAGCTCTTCGGAATCTCCGTATACAACGTAAGATTGGGGCAGAAAGTACCCTTGTACTGAGTCGGGTTCGGAATGCGGTCTGTTTCGGAGATCCTGTGAAAACGAGAGCGTATGTTTTCTCCGAGCTTGTGATTGACCAAAAGAATTCTTCCTTTGCCGGTCTGGAATTATGCGACTTGTGCAAGCTGATTAAGCACGAAAAATCATTGATAAATCGCAGCACCCCTTTCACACTTTCATTTGTTTTCGCAAATAGTCGCTTCGACATCGGAAGAATAATGGAAAAGCCGGTCTTGTATATGTTCGGAGCATCCGTTTGGTCTGCAGGTGTGCATATAGCATATACTCATTAACTTTTCGTGAACCTTGACTGATGCTTCGTTCTGACAGCTGCAGAGCTCGCCGCGTACGCGTTCAACGTTCGAGTGCCTACAGCGTTTCATCTGACATCAATCGAATTCGTTAGTGCTGAACTTTTCCCTGAGGGCACCATTGAATACAAGACGGTAAACCTACTCGAAGGAGAAAATTTTGCGCCGTCTTTCATCAGCAAGGTATGTACAGCTATAGTCGCTACGTTCGAGTCACCATTTCTAAAAGCTTTCAAGAATCCCAATGCGACGCTACCTACGCTTGAGGCTGAGGGTCAAATCTTCACATCTACTGCCGACGTTATTTCGTACTTCTTGAAGAAGTCCTCAACCAGCGTCAAGGGCAGTGCGAATGCTGAATTGATTGAGATTCTACACTCGGATAAATTGGATCCCAACTTCGCATTGTTGCTTTCTGTATGATTACTCTACTTGCTCCTTGAAAATCTTTGCTTCTTTCTAATTGTCTGTTCTCTGTAGCGCGATGATCAAGAAATGAAGACCAAGTCTGGTTTGGCAACGACCTATCTGGGGGGACGTCAGTATCCTTCTCCGTCTCTCAAGAACTGGATTTGATTTTCAGTATTTCTAATCCAGGCCAAGCCGCCCTTAATAATCACTCGGCTCTCCCAGAAGCTGAAGTCCATAGATCTTTCTACGAAGAGAAAATCGCTTCTAATGGCGCCTTTCTGGCTCTGTTCCAAGACGAAGCTCCTCAAACAGCGAAGGACGAGTTCTTTTCCAGATCGCAAGCCCATTTCAAAGAAATCAAGGAGTTCTTCAACGGGGCGCTTTCCTCCTACCTTCCGTCCAACGGGTTCATAGGAGGAAATATACCAGGAGAAGGTGAGTGTTGTCATCTCGTTGACTTGTTATCAGTCTAATCGTAATGTAGACGACTACCACCTGTGTGCTTGGATCACAAGAATAGCAGCGTCCTTAGGTGCCAAAAAGAAGGAAGAGGCAATCCCGACTTTCGAGAACAGTTTCGAAGTGCCCATACCACCAAAAATTGCGTCGTACTGGCAGGCTTGGACAGAGAGACCGAGCTGGAACAAAGTGTATCCTGAATTGCGCTGACCGTGTACTTAATTATGCTACTTCATGAAACTTGGTCTGCGTGGTTGTAATCTCAAATCCGAAGAGAGATATATGTAAACACCGCGAAGTATATGTCTACGAAACAAAATGTAAGAGCTGAAGCGCTCCTGATTCAGATTCTTCGCGAAGTTTGCGCACAACCCCGACAATTCTAGGTCCATATAAAGGCCTTCGACCACTGCATAATTTCCTGCAATTTTCTTCTTCCGCAGGAAAGTAATCCCAGATTGACTCGAGGTAGTACCTCTACTGAAGAACAGAGAAACAGCATAGTTTCGGTGCAATGATTGGACGGTATTTATCAACGATGGTCCTATAGCACAATCCTGCCAGTCATCGATCAATTGCTAAGAGTCAATTCGAAGACGAAAAGTGAGAGATTCATTGATATCTCCACCCTTATGACATCCAGATGCAGCTTCAAGTTCTGTAAAGCTTCGAGTGGCGAACGCTCTGGATGGAGGAATACAGTCAAGGACTCGGAGGGAATTCTCCGAGTCACAAATTGCCATTGAGCTTGAAACGAAATAACGACAGTTGGAGATAGATGCAAGCTATAATTACAGAATACTGAACAGATTATGCACAGATACAATGATCAAAGAGTGTAGAGAGGGAATGCGTTATAGATGTCATGACTCTTCCGATATTTGATTCACTTGTGTTGAGGACCCTTCTAGCATTTCCAGTCGACACTCATTCAGCCTATCCTCGGGTCAGTAAATTATATACAAGTAAGTTGAATATGAACATACACCTGTATAATAGTCTCTGCCGATTCCATTCCAAGCTCAAATTCCCCTTCTGTAGGTTCTCGATGCGATATCCTTGCGAGTTGTATAACAGAGTCGTAATAATGTAATGGCGTAAGTTCGCCTTCGTTTGATGCCAGCAGTGGTTGAATAAATCGAAAGTGATGTATCATGCGTGCATAAGGTTTCAACGGTGGATGTGTAGGGATGACGAGGTGGGCTAGTGAATCTGACAAAATAGACATTCAATCCCGAATCTAAGGGGCGACAACTTGCAGCCTACCGATTTTGGGAATGGTATCCAGCAGAGCACGTCGGAAGCGAATGCCTTCATACTGAGTACCTGATTAAGGGAAATAAGAAAAAGAAAGTGGACTGATAACGGAAGGAAACGCACCTGGTCCGCCCCATCCTTCGTGAAATGCATCTGTCGGAAGGCTCTGGTGAGCTATTAAACAGGTTCTAGCATATTCTTCCGTAATGAACTTGTGCACAGACTGAAAGGGAGACCCTCAGCTGAAAGAAAATGAGAGTAAAACGAAACGTACATCAGGGACGTCACCCCGAGCAATCGTCTTGTGTGCGCGGGAGAATCTAGAAAGCCTTAGCCTAACAGCCAACGTTCTATTTGCGTAGAAGAGCAAAGAGACAATTGCCTAGGATGATAGGGTAAATGTACGACATAAAGTTTTGCGAACAAGACCGACCAGAGCAACATAAGAAGCGCCAATGACAAGAGCATTCAAATTCTTGCTCCAGGACCGATTTGGTGAAGTCCTAACAGCCTGAGATAGCAGGGCAACGCAGGAAAGAAGCGAAGCACATATTGTGCCTAGAACCAGAAGGATGTAGCTGATTTGAAGGAGGTGCCTCACGAATCGTGATGAGCGCATGAAAGCAGCCGGTCAAAGCGTATGTTATCAAGTCTAGAACGGTCGTCGTTCGGCGTTTCTCCTGGCCGCGACAGGGCCCAGATGCTCCAAGTACTCAATATAATAACGGTCAAGTATATATACAATTTCAGGTCTAGATAGACGACAGGTTTGCTCATCGTCTTCACTCTTTCTCGGTCTAATGCAATTTTTGGACATGGAAGTTTCCAGCTCCGTCATCGGTACGTTAACAGATTTTCAATACGCCTGAATGGCGTGTAGCTCAAGCCTTTGTTACCAGAATACATCGTGGGCCACGTCTCAGTAACTGTTGATATATCAATAGAGTGCGAGCACTCCACCATCTGTCGATGTCGTTCGATATCTAGAAACCTACCTCACGGATATAACTTTGCGACATTTGTAGAGAGAGTCTTAAACAAGGCTCATCTGACACTGTCCATCGTTCTGGCCTCTCTTGCCTACATCGATCGAGTTAGGCCGCACCTTCAACTCTCCTGTGATTCAAAATTTGTTCCTGAAAGAGTCTTCCTTGGTGCTACGATTGTCGCGAGTAAGGTATGCAAAGTTACTACTTTATTCTGAAGACGACTCCAATGCCCAAGTTACAGTATCTCAACGAGTCGAGTTTACCCAACGTTCACTGGGCCCGAATCACCGGATTGTTCGGCAAAACCGATGTGGGACGCATTGAACGAGAATTTCTGGAGGTCCTCGATTGGGAGCTCAAGCTCACAGAGGAGGATTTGCTCGCCCACTACGATTCACTCAGTCTCTCATCTTTTCCGGCCACACCGACTTCAACACCTTTCCGTCAGCACTCACTTGCTTCTCCATGTTCTAGTCGCAAATCTCAATTCCCCACGCTCTTCAACTGCGAATCGCCCGCAACAATCTCTTTCCCTTCACCTGTTCATTGACGCTCCAAATCCCATCCGCATCTCATCCACTAGCACGACTACCGTTGATTGTTCATCATTTGCCATCTTCAACCAGCACCTTCACTTCCATCTACTCATCAGACTCGCCTTTCCTATCGGAATGCGACTCTATCTCTGATTTTGCCGCAGTCCTTCTGATTTTTCGTCGGAATTCGATGATATCAAATACTCCACCCCTGGCAGATCCAGAGGGAGCGAATATTGGACCACCTATGCGAGCTATGGCACAAAAATAACTGCTTAAATGCTAATGGATCGTCAGTCAGTTGTGACCTTCTGTACTTACCAACTTGTAAAGTAGCGGAATGTATAAATTCAAGTATTCTGGAAACGATACGCGTACCTCGTCGCGCAAAGAACTAGATCACTCTGAAACATTGCATAGAATTCTTCAAAATATCGGAGATTCTGTTAAAACTACAAAGGCTAACATCCCAGATGCAAGTACAAGCAACGACTGACGACGAATGAACGTGTAAGGAGCAAAGCACAGCAAAGCGAGCGAAAATTCAAAAAGGGGAGAAAAAGCGATAAAAAACATGCGCTGTATCTGCCTCAAGCTTGTACGTTTTGCCTATAAATTCCATTGAGCAACTATGCCTTGTGAGCCGCAAGGAGTGACTTACGCAAATTCGCCAATGACATTGCCTTGTGGGGAGTACTCGCATACGTAGTAATGGGCCAACTAGAAAATGGTAACAATGTGAGAATTTTAAGCAACGCAGTATCGTTACAAAGTCAACTCACTCCGAAACTGGGATCAAAGATTCCGTTGCATTGCGCTAGAGCACATCCTACTTGTGTAGTCGCTTTCCATACCATTTGAGTGAAATGGGAAGCTTGAGGATTGCTGGGATCATATTGAGCTGTCGGGCAGGACATTAATTAGGAAGCTAATGCAAGTTTAGTGTAATTCACTAACAAGCTTCGTTGGCCCAGGACGCAATTGCCTGTGGGATACCATATCCATCACCCGTGCCTGCTGCCAAATTTTCTGAAGGCAAACGTTGAGAAATTTGGGCAATCGATCCTGGCGTGATACTTACCTCCAAAAGGACCGAGAGATCCTCCAGAATGCTGGAAAACGCAACCATTTGCCCACTGTTGGGCCTTGGCGGCTGCGTCGTTACTCCAGGTAAGGGCAGAAGCACCGTGTTGCGCACGAAGCGAGTTGTGAGCAGAGAGGTATGCTTGGACATCACTGTCAGAGGCACCTGATCCGTTGGATCCAGAGCCAGACGACGAGTCAGAGGAACTAGAAGAACTAGAGGCAGCTGAAGTAGCGGGCGGGGCAGGAGTGGAAGAAGTAGTGGGAGCAGCCTGCTCGACGGTGGAGGAAGTAGTTGGGGGAATGAAAACGGAAGTGCTAGTGGAAGGAGGCTGTTGTTCTGTAGAAGAAGGCTGTTCTTCCGTGGAAGAAGAGCTAGGAGTAGGGGTTGGGGCAACAGAACTCGTGGAAGAAACGACTTCGCTAGAGCTCGAAGAGATGGCGGACGTCGCGACGGATACGCTGACAGAAGTAGCAGCAGAGGAAGAAGACAATACAGATGATGATGAGGATAATGTGACTTGTGTGGTTAATTCGGACTGAGTTATGGTCGGAGAATGGCCTACAGCACCCGCGACGCTTGTAGCAGACGCGGAACTGGCAGTACTATGGAAAAACTCGTTGAAAACGTATGATCTTTGAATGCAAGATAACTATAACCCACGAGGTTCCACAGGCTGAAGCGATTATGGAGCTCCAATCATCCGTTGCTGCCTTTTGAATCACGTCGCCGAAACGACTCGAACCCATCATTAATCCGGGATAGCCCCACTTGCCTTTACATTGTTCAATACAAGACTGTTGTTGCCAATGTTTCCGGGCACAGGCTGGTCCAGCAGACCCAAAAGGGACCGCAACGAGAATGACGGCAGAGGTGAAAAGTACAGCGAGACGCGTCATGTTGGAGCTAAAAAGCTGAGAAAAAGAAAAGAAGGTAGGGGGAAAAGGAAGGAATAGTCGTCAGTCGTCGGGGGACGCCTGTATGTGGAAAGGGAAGGAGAAAAGTTGCTGCAAAGATGAAATGAACCATTCTTATACGGTCCTAGGTCTTTTAAATGAAGATTATCACGTCCATCAAGTTGCCATACTGACCGTACCATTCTTGCTTGGTAGCTTGTCAGAAAGCACGCGTTTCTACACCTACCATCATGGACCCGCCCTATTATATTCTATTCTCCACTCAGCCGGCCAGTTCTTCCACTTTGGGTCATCCGACAATTCAATATCATTACGCAGACGATTCTCCTTTGGCTTTGCTTCCACAGCATCCAGATGAACATGTTTTGCTGCTTGATTACGACCCAAATTCACAGAAACCGATAGTAACCAGTACTTCAAGAACGCTGGCTGTGACTGGTGTTAAAATTGGTGAAGCACCTGGTGCAGCTGTGGCTGAGGACAAGCGTAACGACAGAATGTACATCATAGAGGCAACTGGAGCTCCAGCAGAGGACAAGTTGGTGTTGGTCCAACCGATCAAGATGATCACTCATAAATCCTTTTATAGGCTCGCACCTCCAGGTGAAAGACCGTCACCTCACAATGTTATTGCCCAGTTCAAACAAAGGCAAGTTCTCATCTGCGATATTATACGTTGTAAATCTAAAATAGGATTTGGCAGAAATTTGGCTATTCGCCGAGCTCTCAACTCTGATGGTCCGAGTCTCATGTCGACAGGATCAACGGGCAAGGGCTCGTAGCATTGGTACATAGCCAGGAAGCAAGGGGAAGTCTTGCCGCTCTTGCTTGGATATAATATAATGTATTAGATTGCTACTGTACATATGGTCGTTGCAAAGTGCAAACACACTGCCTATCGCCTCTTGCCCTTGCCTCGACTCCTGCTTCCCGCTTGTGCACGAGGAGCTTGAGGAGATGCTGATTGTGACGACGACGCCTGATCTTGTCCCGAAGCAGCAGCCATAAGTGCAGAAAATCTGGTACAACGAGATCAGGGCTGAGACAGGTTTAAATCATCTCGACTTACCCTGATTTAAAATCGCCGCTTGTAAGAGCACTTTGTGCCTGTGACATCTTGGCTTGCTCCCTCTTTAATTCTTCAAGAGATTCAGGATCCAAATTTTTCTGTAAAAGAGAGAACGGTGATGAACTTTGAATGATAGGTGAAAAACCTTCATACCATGAGATACGGCATGCCCAAAACAAGTCCGCCAGCGAAGACCATCATGAGTATCATAGGGTTTTTGAGCATGCCCATAACATCGAAGGATTCCAGCGGTACAAAATAGTTGAGTTTCTGACGAGCAGCAAGTCTGATAGGGTACGGCAGTATGACTGGAGAAGAAGGGTTCATTGGAGTTCCAGGAATATAAGAGCGTACTTCGACATTAGAGTCGGTAACGTCTACGCGTAGCTGGGAATGTGTGTCAGAAAAAGACAAAATTCCAGCACCTCGTGCGCGCGCACCTGGTCAAATAGATAATCATGGGAGATGACGGAAAGTAAGTATGTCCCAGAGGGTACATTTGGTCTATCGAACAGTCAGTACTGGTTTGCTTCCTTTGGACGCATTTACTGACATCAGAAATGAACCATTCTTCAAAACTCCACCACTAAAGTCTTCATTGTCCAACACAACTTTAGAATGACCAAGCTCGTTGTATCCTGATAGTTCCACCATCAAAAACGCGTTTTTAGCTGTGCAGCAAAACTTGCAACATACCACGACACACGTCGTTCCAAGTAATACGACCGTTGATATCTACTGCAGTGGTACCTAGAGACAGAAATCTAATCATCGTTGAGCAGCAAAAATCTTGAAGAAATTCTGCACATACCCGAGGAACAGCAACAACGTCCACATTGGCATGACGGAAAAAGGTTAAAGGGAGTTTGAGGCGCGTAAATGAGTAAGCGCTAAATAAGCGCCTTAAATTATTAGTCTTTCCGACCTCCATCTCCATCCCCCCTTTCGGCATTCAATATGAGGCAAAAGCGAGCCAAAACGTATCGAAAACTCATGGGACTTTATTCCATGTCTTTCGGTTTTCGACAGCCTTATCAGGTACTCGGTCAGTAAACAGATAATTTCATTAAATAATTCACACTTACCCTTTTCCAGTTGACTCGCAACTTTGCAAGGATTCAGTAGACCACAAAATTGAACTTGTCAAGCAACTAGAAACTGTCCTTCAAGGAAATGTAAAGCCCAGTGAGTAATATTCTCGTTCAAAAACTCGAAACTGAACACGCTCAAGTACTTCAGTGATCACTCAATGCTGCATACATGAATTATATCTCCAGCGGGGACAGCAGCCGGCAGTGGACCTAGCGAAAAATTTTGAACGTAGGAAATGTAATCATAAAGAGGCTATCCCGGGAGATGACTGCCTAGCTAGTGTGGTTGGTAGGTCACACATTCGCCGTGGATTAGCGGTCTCAGCTTAGAAAAATTCCAGGCGATTCGAATAAACATCGCTACGTTATCGCTACGCAATCAAACCCCCTCAGAAGCAAACTCAGGCTGATCTGCGCCGTACCGATAGTCCATATCAATCGCTCTGTGATGATTTTGGAGCCTCCAAGCGGCGCAACATTAAGAGCCAAAGCCCTGGTATGACAATCTGCTCCCTTCAAGAATGCTCATGCTGAACAAACAATACAGAAAGAACAAGGAGCTCTCAATTCCACCACTTCTGCCGAAAAGGCTCTCCTGACATCTTCATCGACGGTGACAGAGCCACCCAAAAAGAGGCTACGATCCAAGGGACCGAACCCGTTAAGTGTCAAAAAAAGGAAAAAGGAACTTCCTCCTGCGGCGAAGATTCATGATAATGCACAAGAGAGCTCAAATGCTCCCGCTGCCCCTGGAAAGCGGAAACGGACAGACGAAGGCAATGAAGAGGGTAGTTCAGGGGAAATGAACATCGCAAAGGGCGAGTCCAGCAGCTCTCGCAGGCGAAAGAGAAGGCGTAAGAATGCTTCCAGTAATTCTCTCGGAACTTGATATATAAAACAATTCATCATTATATGCCGACATGTAAACGAATGTACTAAGAATGACTAAGTAAACAATATGTAATACTGAACGTCCAGATGTGAAGACCAATCAGTTTCCACCACGCAGACGAAGGACTAGGTGAAGCGTTGACTCTTTTTGAATGTTATAGTCAGAAAGAGTGCGACCATCTTCGAGCTGCTTGCCAGCGAAAATGAGACGCTGTTGGTCGGGGGGAATGCCCTCCTTATCCTGAATTTTCGCCTTCACATTGTCAATGGTGTCCGATGATTCAACCTCCAACGTAATCGTCTTTCCAGTGAGGGTCTTAACAAATATCTGCATGCCTCCACGAAGACGAAGAACAAGATGGAGAGTTGACTCTTTCTGAATGTTATAGTCAGACAGAGTGCGACCATCCTCAAGTTGCTTGCCGGCAAAGATGAGACGTTGTTGGTCAGGAGGGATACCCTCCTTGTCCTGGATCTTCGCCTTCACGTTGTCAATGGTGTCCGATGACTCAACCTCCAAGGTGATCGTCTTTCCGGTGAGGGTCTTAACGAAGATCTGCATACCTCCACGAAGACGAAGGACAAGATGCAGCGTGGACTCTTTCTGGATGTTATAATCAGACAGAGTGCGACCGTCTTCGAGCTGCTTGCCAGCAAAGATAAGACGTTGCTGATCGGGAGGGATACTGTTTAAAATACACATAAGTAATGAATCAGATGGCAACAGATAAGAAGTGAAAACGTACCCTTCCTTGTCCTGAATCTTTGCCTTCACGTTATCGATCGTGTCAGAAGACTCAACCTCTAAAGTGATGGTCTTCCCGGTGAGGGTCTTTACGAAGATCTGCATGCCCCCACGTAAGCGAAGAACAAGGTGGAGGGTAGATTCTTTCTGGATGTTATAGTCGGAGAGAGTACGTCCATCTTCCAGCTGCTTCCCCGCAAAGATAAGACGCTGTTGGTCAGGAGGAATTCTAGAAGAGAGATAAGAAAACAAGTTTCTCGGAAGATAAGAACTAAGCTTACCCTTCTTTGTCTTGGATCTTGGCCTTGACGTTGTCGATAGTGTCAGATGACTCGACCTCAAGAGTGATAGTCTTGCCAGTCAGCGTCTTGACGAAGATCTGCATACCACCACGGAGACGAAGCACCAGGTGGAGGGTCGACTCTTTCTGAATGTTGTAATCTGAAAGCGTTCGGCCATCCTCGAGCTGCTTTCCAGCAAAAATCAGACGCTGTTGGTCTGGGGGAATTCTAAGGATACCAAGTCAGTATAAGTCAAACTGGGTGAATGACTTCCACGAACCCTTCCTTATCTTGAATCTTGGCCTTGACATTGTCAATGGTGTCAGAGGATTCGACCTCGAGGGTGATAGTCTTTCCAGTGAGAGTCTTTACGAAGATTTGCATGCTGGAGATGTGCAAGAATATGTGAATCTAAGTTTGTGGTTTGAAATAAAGGTGTTGAAAGGCGTTGCCAGGTGGCCCCAATGCTTATATACCCCATCCGGTGCCGACCGGCATCATCTAGAATCGTCTGGAAACAATGACGGAAATGCTGACTCACTGCTACTCAGCTGTAGTCGCTCACTATTAGTACTACTTTGGTTACACATTTACTCTATTCGCCATTCACAGTTACACTATCATCAAACCACAGCCGAATGGTCAGATCTTTCTCCATCCCCGCAGACGCAATGATGTCCTTCGAAGGATGAGTCTGCAATGTCTTCCATTAGTGACAAACAGCCATTAACATAGATCCCTACTGACTGCAATAGCTAACGTTGTATCTTGTAGAGTAAAATAAGGTCAGTAAAGAGCGAACTTTCTTGATCATCAAACGGACCTCTGTGTCCTTCTAGTGCCTGCATTATCTGACAAGTTTGAAGATTCCAAACGTAAACCTTGTTGTCTTCACTTCCGCTTACAACATACTTGTTCCTTGTGTTGCTGAAGCAGGCAAATATGCAATACGTCCGGTTCGTATGCCCGACATAGGTTTTAACACAACGGGATGTATGATAGTTCCACAAACGGATCGTAGAATCTTGAGTTGAAACGAGCACAAATTTCGAATTTGGAGAAAATTTTACGTGGGAGCTATGAAAAACTTCAGCCAATGGGAAAAAGATTGGGGTGGAAGGGTACCATATAGGATTGTCGTCGTCGACCAGAGTTTTTAAACATTGTCCAGAATCCGTGTCCCATATTCGGCTGTGTTACAGTGAGTACGTGTTCTCCAGCAGCGTTCGTCGCGTACATTAGACCGTCCATTGCACAGGATACAATCAGAGTCCCGTCGTGGTTGAAGGCAACAGAGGTTACAGGATCTGAATGAGCGGGAAGAACTTTGAGCGATTTGCCTGGCTGAATGTCAGATTACACGATTTCTGTGCAAATAAAGCATCGTACCTCTTCCTACGTCCCAGACTCGTACTGTTTCATCAAACCCGCCAGACACGAGCAGATTTGAATGCGGATTATAATTTACAGAAAATACAAAGCTCGTATGGCCTTGTAAACGTCTTACCTCAGTTCCCTACCATGCATCAGTCGCGTCGTTCTCAAGAAAGCTAAAGTCCGACATACAAGGGACATATCCCATATCCTGACCGTTTTGTCGTCCGAACCGGACGCGAGAAAATCGCCATCGGCGGACCAGGCAATGTCGGATATTCCTTCCTCGTGCCCTTCCAAGGTACGCAAAATTTCACCAGTGTAAGCATCCCAGAGCTTGATGAGTTTGTCGGCACCTTCCTTTGAGATAACCTGAATAAGACGCGATTTCCATCATTTAGTTTCTAGTATCCGCACCACATGAGGCCAAAAGTGAGCCATTTGGGCTGAATTTCAAGGAGGCTACGGGTTTTGTGTGACCGCTTAGAACGTATTTTGCCCTGAAAAAAGGATCTGGAGGCGGAGAAACTGGTACAGGAGCCGATTCCTGAGCGATAGGTTCTGATCGAGTACCATCTTTCATTTCATGGTCTATGGGTTCAGGCAAAGATTGTTGGTCCTGGTCAGAGTCCATCTTGAGCGAAAGATCGAAGAGAGCACGTGGTCGGCTTTGTAAAAAGTTTTTCGTCTCGACGCCCACGACCGCCTTTCGAAATTTATGGCTGCTTCCTGGATTTCACCTCCGACGAGGACAGAACTTATTGAAAATCTTGTATCTGGCGTAGGTCAGTGAATCTTGGCCCTTTTCCGTAAATTGCCGTGTCATTTGGCCTGTGCAGACCGATACAATCCCTCAAATGTTGGTATCCTCGAAGACTACCTTTATCATCAAATACGGAGTCAGGAATATGATTGTTTAGCCAATCTAGCCATCTTAAAGCTGTATGCACCTCAGTCATTTTCAATCTTCGATCATTTATCGACTCCCTTCTAGTTACCAGTTCAATCCAGATCTTTACAACCCCGACGTGGTCATTAACATTCTCATAAAAGCACTCGGCGCTGTGCCTCTACCTGATTTCAATCTGTGCATATCTCTCCTCGACGAGAGACCACCAAATGCTACCCTTGATGAACCTGATCCTCTTCCTGCTCTCCTCCCAGTTTTGAATGGACTACATCACCTTCTGTACCGATGTCGGTTCCCTGCATTTTGGAGAGCGTATCGCTCAGACCAGCTAGACAGTCTGAGAGATAATTACACCGTTGAAGTTGCAGGTTTTGAGGATTCGATACGCGAAGTTGTCATTCGTGCAGTCAAGTCAACCTTTACTCGAATCGGTACGGATCGATTGAGTTTGTATCTCAATCTGCAGAGTGAGTACAGGTTTGTCCGTTCTCAGACGTGTTCTTACCCTTTTTGCAGCTTCAGAAGAGCTAAAAGCGTATATTGACAAACTCGGATGGACTCTCAATTCGGAGGGCACAATTGTCAATATTCCCCCCAATCCTGACAACCAGATTGAGGCCGTTGTGGTTCAGGAAAATATCAAGCTCCCTCGTAAGTTATTTGAACATGTACCTCACAAATTTCATTAACCTTTCGTCACCAGAACTCAGCAAAGTTATCTCGCAAGCGGCAAAACCGTAATGATCTGGTTTGTACAGTATATAGAGTACATGTTAAAACATCGCTTTACCGCAACATCATTGCCTCCGTTCAGACTAAACTTATCCAGATACTCGTGAACACGCTTGAGAGAACGTTCACCTATAGCGCGTTCAATGATATGCATAACAAAAGACACTGAGCACACTGACCTGATTGCCTGTCAGTAAATCTATGCCACTGATCACCCTGATAGGCCCCGTGGGTTTACTCTCGTCTTGCAGAATCAGTTTCGTGTTTTCAGAGAACTTAGTCTGCTGTACTGTGGCTCCAAGGAGCGAATCAACCTAAAGAGGACATCCATCAAAGAACTCAACATAGCCTATTTAGGACCCACGTACCAAGCTTCCAGTTCCCCCTCCAATAGCTCCCCAGCACACCATAGAAAGGAAAACTGACGTCCAGGATTCTTGACACCTGGAGCTTTCTATTATCAAGCATACACTCATCGTGAAGCCCATGATAATTCCGCCGACAACGGAAGCCAATGTACCTCCAACGCTGACACCGCCATTTGTACCCGGAGGGACAGGTTTCAAGGTCGTGATGAGGATTGGCTTCGAACGTGACAAGATTCCCAGTTCAGAAGCAAGTGTGTCGCCCAAACAGCAAGCAAAATGACTACAAGTCCCAAATTTCTCTTTTGAGTTAACGCGTCAACATGCTTCAAGTATGCATCTTACCCTAGTGTGGCAAACATAAATACCCTGCTCCAGCCACCAGCAACTTCTTGGTCTATAGGACACCAAGCGCTACCATCTCCATACTCGGGAACCGTATTACCTTTCAAGCCCAGAGTAGTTAACAATCCGGCCTCGAACCCAGGGCCTAATAAAGAAAAAAAGAAAGCTTGTAGACTTCGAGGAGAAAAGAGCGCATTCCAGAGGACACAGGCGATGAATGCAGCAAATGAGTTGCTCAAAACCTGCCAAGCTGAACGGTTCCCCGCTTCATGATAACTGTCTTCGACTCGGGCCTTTCTCTGTTTTCCGACTATTCGCAAAGCAAGAAAAAGTTAGCTAGAGGTTAAAAGGGTTTGGTCAAAGCTACCTACCTTTCGTAGCGCGGCTGCCAGTCAGATAAAATACAATCAACGACACACCGAAAACTCTACAATTTCCCGCCATCATCAGCAGTCCTACAAAGAACGCTGTCGCAGCACCGCCTGAAGAAAGAGATTTTTTGCGTAGACCATGAAGGCTCAGCAAGCTGGCTAGGGCCAGTGGAATGTATGGTACCGAATCCATGCGGGGTAAACTCAAAGAGAATCTTAAGCGCCCTGGAAACGCGCGTCGCGCTTGACTATGAGTCACGGTCACGGTTATCATGTGACTTATTTAAAGACATCGCGTCGATTTTTAAAAACTTAACTGAATACTTTTATCAGTGCCACTACATTACCATGTCTCATCCCAATATTCTTGTTCTTGGTCTCATGAAAGAGGATTATCTCTCCCACTTGTTCGAATCTCTCATGTCCTCGATGCGTGAGGTGGCCACTGTCAAATTGGTCACTCGTGCCAAAGAGGCTAAAACCCTTCTCGAAGCTCATCCGCCTCCTGCTGCCGTCCTTTCAATTGATGCTGGACCAACCGAGTCCAAAAATCGCGCTTTAAACGAACAACTCGTTCGCTACGCGAAAGCCGGTGGTACAGTCGTCTTTGGCTGCAACTTTAGCAATCACTTTTCGTTCGGCAGTGCTCCTGCATTCTTCACAGCGTGGGGTGTTCCATGGACTTTGGGAGATTATCACAGAACTACCGTCTATCTCAATACCAATGGCGTGCCAGGCATGGACCTTTCTGGTCTTAAAGTTTCATACAGCGCCAAGGCCTTGAACTTGGCGAATGTTCCTCCCAAATCGGCTGTCTACACTCCCAACTCCACTTCTCTCACTCAGTCTCATGTATTTCCGTCCCTTCCTGTCGACGCCTCCCAGACCCCAGCTGCTTATGCGGAAATCGGAATGGGCTATATGGGCTATACTGGAGATGTAAATGCCGAAGAGCCTACCGATCGGACTATTATGGCCATGTTACATCTTCCTTTTGATCACGTCGGCTCCAGATCTAGAACTAGAACGGCTCATTCTGTTGCCATATCTCCTTGGAATCTGTGGCATGGGCCACAGTTTCTCGACTCAGACTCTGAAGAAGACTCTGAAGACGATTCTGAGGAAGACTCCGATGAACATTCAGGCTGGCATGGCACCCCTCGCGGCATTCCTCCTCATGTTCTGCCTCCTTTTCCTCGGCCCAAAGAAGCGCAGGTCAAAGCTCGAGTTGCCCAACGTGCCAAGACAGCTGCAAGGAGGAAGGCACAAGCAGAGAAGTTTAAAGAAAAGGCAAGATTCTTGCCAATGAATATGGCCGCAATCTCTTATTCTGATATCACAGGGCAACGACGCCTTCAGGGCCGGAAACTTCAAGCAAGCCATAACTTTCTACCAAAAGGCTAGTAAGACTTACAAGCCGCTCCCAATTTACATGAGCAACCTTGCCGCCACTCTGATGAAGCTTGAACGGTAAGTAACGAGCTGCTTCGTTTCCATAACCTTCACTTATGATACGTACACTCAAGCTGGGAAGAAGCAGAAGCGGCCGCTGATCATGCAACTCTTGTAGACCCGAACTTTGTGAAAGCGTACTTTCGCCGAGGAATAGCCCGTATACATTGTGATAAGCTCGATGGAGCTCTCCGAGGTAAATTACTAGCTTGTTCATTGCTGGATTTGTCTTCAATCGAACCTTCCACCAAGATTTCAAACGCTGCCTCGAACTGGACCCGAGCTGCGCCGAAGCAAAAACCGAAATGGAAAAGGTAAGAAGCTCTCGAGCTGCCGGGGAGAAAGCAGGGATCGATAGCGACGTTGACTCCGATAGCGAAGCCAAGCTCGTCTTCGCGCTGGGAAGAGAGTTTGTTCCTGGGCGTACTTTGCATGTTCTCGACTGTCCGTCCGACACCGAAGAATACCATCATGTGGGCAACAGGAAACCTTGTCGATACTATAACCACGGCGGCTGTCAATTTGGAAAGGCCTGTCGTTTTATGCATGCTCCCGACCACCGAAGTGTTAGGGACGAATTGTGAGTTTCACGATTGCGCTCGAAGGCGATCATAGCTGACCTTTTCTCTTGTAAGGGGCCGTAACGTTTGCTTATTCTTCCTCATCGACCGGTGCATGTTTGGTGGGGAATGCTTATACGCGCATGACAAGACATATCTTCCGTCGAATGGGTGGTGGAACGAGGAACTTCTGGGAGGGTGGCAGAGGCTGTATGATGACTGCAAAGAGGATATGGAAGACGGCATCATTGACAAGATTGGGGTTGTTATGAACGGTAGCGCTATGCCATGGGTCATCGAACGCAACTTGCAGGAACTGACCAACAACTATCTGGAAGCTTCGGGAGGTGGCGATTTAGATGATGACAGTGAAAGCGAATACGGATTCAGCAGTTATCCCAGAAGAGGTAAGAACACGGCTCAGGAAATGCAAGAAAGGGCTGAGAACTTCGGGTTCACTGTGGACGAAGTCAATGAGCTCTTATGTCAGGGAGTCAAACCTTGGGATGACGATACTTGGGTATGTTTTTTGATTGCATGTTATGGAATGCCATTCCTCTGACATCTGCACCAGGACGTGGTGCATGCGCTTGAAAACCTTTAATTCTGAACCCAAAGATGTTCCAAACTATGACCGCAGTAACTAGTGTAAACTTTGAGTATATAGGTACTCTATGTCTACGCGGGCCACTTGAGGTCATTGGCCGTAATGAAATGTTAACGCATGGCAAAATTGGGGGTGGGCTTTAGGCAACCATGAACGTTGCAGCAGTGCCCCAGACCATGAAGACAGAGCCAATGAACAGAACGAACGCGTCCCAAGCTCCACACTTTCTCTCGAGAGCAATTTTGGCTGCAATAGGTCCAATGATACAAATCATGAATGCTGAAAATGAGCCCAAGAACGCCATCATCGCACTGAATTCTGGGATGGCGACGGAAACCGCAACAGAGGCGACAGTAACAATAACTCGTTGCATACGACCAAAGAAAGACTTCAGTGACCAAGGATTGGGACTTGGGTTGGACATCTTGATGGCCATATCCTCGGGAGAGGCAGCGGCAGGTTCGAGACCAAGAAGCACTTCGAGAACCGCATTTAGCTAAGGAGTGAAGTAATAAAATGAGGCTTAAAGAATGTCGTAGATAGGACAAGTCTTCATACCGGCTGTGTGGTGAGAGCAAACTTCGATCTGCGTCAGAAACACGTCACCATTCCATAGTACGTTGGATCAAACCGCTGACTTACAGAGGACTAATGACGAGCATCCACAACAGCATCCGGTTCAAGAGTGGGTTATAGCCCTCGGTTTTCAGAAGGTCCATGCTAACCTGTTTCTTGAGATATGAATGTTAATTTGGGGCAAGGCAGGCAGCGTACTGACCTCGTCGCTCACATCGGAGCCAAACATCAAATATCCTACATAACCAATTAAGGCATAGATAGTAGTGGCGACAAGCTAGAAGGATGTGAAAATTATTGAGATGAGATCTTGGGATTGGATAATGCGGGTATGGCACACTCACAAAAGCCCAATTGATCATTTTATCGAACTGTGAAGGATCGATCATATCGCGGGCAAGTGACGGAATAACAGCGTGGCCAGAAAACTGTAAGACAACATTGCGAATGTTCATTTGAGTTGGCAGGCACGAAATATAAAGTAGAGAGAATCATTTACTCCTGCCATAAACAATCCATACGCCAGTCCCAACTCAGTCCAACCGGAAATGGTGAACGAAGTGAGCATCTGGACTTTTCTGGTTATTTCGGAAACATATCAGTTTTCAGTGGATCGTACCGGGACACGTAGGCTTCCAGGACTATCTGGTTTTGTGACGCCATCATACAAGATTACGATAACCATCATGATTGTAGATATGATGCCCAAGATTGAGGTGTACGACAACAGAGATAGAGGTAAGAACACCATCGGCACCAAACTAGCAGAGAATGTCAATCGAAGGAAGTCGAAATCAAAGGTGGGTACATACAGAAGCACACCCCAGATTTTATACGAATCTGAAGAGACGCTAGGAATGATGGCATGAAGGGAGTCGGCATACAAGGTCACCAGAACAACACTGTTGACAGCAAAGCGTTCGAGATTGGAATGCTCAAGCCGAAGGGAGAAAAGATATACCTGACCGCGAAAAGCTCAAGGCAGAACATGATACTAATTACCACTGTTGACTTGGGGCCGAAGGCTTTTCTACCGACGTCTGCATACGAACGAAGTTTAGGGTCCGCCAAGATTATACGCGCCAAAAGTTTAGCTCTGCAAAGGCTCAACGTTCATGAATCTCTGGGTAACAAGGTTATACATCCACATACGTATAGCAACTCATGAAACCATACAAGATGATGAGAAGGGTCCCGGTGACCCATCCTGCATAAGCAAAGGCCAATGGTTCACTGAGCATCCCGATTCCCAGTAGAATGGCAATGGAATTGAAGAGCTATAGTGTTTCTTGATTGAGAGAGATGGAGCGAGCCCTGCTAAAACGAGGGAACTTACTGTCTGACCAAAGGTACTTTGACCGCGGGTGTAATCCCCATGCCCAGATATACTTGATGTGGAAGCGCGCCTAAGCACAGGCGGAGGATGATGAGACGCGTCAACAGGATCATGCAAGCCATAAGAAGGACCTCCTGTTTGAGGAAATGTAGTACGAGTCCTACTACTAGTAGAACGGAATGAAGGCTTTGAGTGCAGGAGGGGAGTCGATTCGCGGGCATCTGGCCCAACACGTTCAGAATGCCGGTGAGGAGTGAAGGAGAATGAAGGAGAAACCCTCGTTGTTTGTTGAGTAGATTCAAAGCCATCCCAATGAAATTGATCGAGGAAAGCATCAGTCTGAGCGGTAGGTGCTATGGGGGTTTGGAGATCCTCTTCAAAGTGGAGCACGTCTGATTCCTGTTCGACGTTTGAAATCTGAGCCTCTTCGTCGAACGGTTCATCAGATTCGTCAGAAAGTGAAGCAACTGTAGAGCCAACGACCAAGTATTGTGCTCTGCGATCTGAGTTTTCATTGAGCTAAATTGAAGTTATTCGGAAAATTTCAAAGGACTTGCATGAAGCAATAGCCTCTCGAACGCTACTTCCACTGGCCGGAGTGCCAAGCACAAAGCTGCCGCTCGTCCAGGAAGTCATACTACAGAGATTGGGATAAAGAAAGGAATCGTGAAAAGTCTTATCATTTGCCTTGGCTTTTCTATCATCGGTGGCCGGGAGAAGAAATGATATTGCGTAACTATAACCGCAACATCTCACTCAGGGTATCCCCAGTTTCTCAGTCAAGCTCCGCCCATGTATTTATTCCTTGATATTCTATGTGATGAAAGGCAGAAGACTTTGGAAGTCGATGGAACATACCAGAACTATTGCCCTGCTTCTCATTCGGCTAACGAAACCAGGGCAGCATTTGCTTCAATTCCCGTCGACCAAGCTTCAGTTTTTCTTCAATGAGGACCTTGGGAGTATCAATCAAAGTTCCACCTACAAAAGAAAAAAAAAATAACTCGTACCACGTCGGTCAAGTTTTTGCTGCGCTCAAATTCGCTGCGGATCCAGTTTAATGTCTCTCGACGCGTACTCGGGTCAGGTATAGCTGTATATATAATTATGAAGCTAGTAGAAGAAAATTTGGAAAACAATTTACCCCTGCAAGCACGAACAGCTTGTCTATAAAGGTCAAGGACTTGTTTGCGTAGAATAAAATGCTTGAGAGTGAGATGTGACATTAATTAATAGGGCCCGAGCCACTTCGATAATTTCCCAAGTCCGAAGGCCGCCCTGATAGCCCTTCAGACCAAAACATCACTTGCCACGAACCAACATGGCCACTTCGCCAGCTGACGCTCAGCCAGACGTCTCTGTCGTCGCTAGCAGTGTCCAGCCAGAGCCAGTGCCTTCAGAAAATCCGACTCAGTCTCAGCCAGATGTACCTGAAAATGCCAACGACCAAGAGCCACCACAGGACGACAGCCAATCCTCCTCTTCTCGTTCTCTCAGAATATACTCTCGACCTCAGCTTCTTGCTTTATCTAAATCTCCTCTTGTATGTATCCCTCCAAACATGCCAGAGCTCAAAGACTGGTTTGGGTTCGTCAATCTTTTTTTTTTGACGCAATTTCTCTCTTCAATAACATAACAACAAAGCGCTGAAAATGAACAAAATCTCTCCAAGAAGGATTCGGAGCCAATAATGCCAAATAGTGGTCGTGAACGACGGTAAAGCCTTCTTTTGTCTAGGCCTCCTTACGTCGCCTTACGTCTTCTGTAGCTTCAGACGCGATGCCGACGAGAATGGTATTTTTGGCCAGTCTTTTTAAATTATCTCTTTCATCTCAGTTCGTTTCACAGAACTGCCAGCTAGGCCCTCATTTCGTTCTTCACTCTCGCAACCATCACAAATGGGCAACTTCAAACACCAGTCCTTGCGCACAAATGACCGAGACGCAGATAGAGAAGGCCAAGAAAGGCTGCGTAACGTGAGCTAAGCCTTTATTCCTAGAAATATTTGCCTTTTATTCTACCATTGTAGTTATCCGATAAGTTTGACCGGGATCGTCTGGGCTTACCGCTGTCAGGTCTTCGCACTGGCAAGGAGAGAAGTGTTGCGCCTCATCTTGCCACTGGCTCAGGCCGTATTTCATCTCAAGCTCAAGGTACGATAGCAGCACGCCGAGCGGAGACTCGAGAAGCTGCGACAAAGAAGAAAGTAGGAGAATCCAGCGAGGACTGGAGGCGAGGTACCTATCGACAGTCACTTTTTTTTTTGGCTTACATTCACTTATCTTTCTCTCCCAGGTTCGGAATCTCGTCGGGCCGACAGTATGTATCGTTGCCTTCTTTGAATTTCCGAAAGTATTCAATTTGCTTTCAGGGAACGAACGAGATCGGGAAGAGCGTGCCAGATCTCGCTCTCGAGGTCGAAGGGACCCATCAGCTACAAGGCGCGAGGGAAGAGATAGAGAGAAAGAAAGAGAGGAGTATAGGCGCGAGCGTCTTGATAGGGATCGTGATGATGATGATGACAGTAGAAGGTGGAGGGACGACGGTCGGAGGGACGAACGGCTTGCAGCAAGGCGAGAACGTGAGCGTGCTGCAAATGGCAAAGAAAAGGATCCTGCTTCTGGAAATCCCAATGATCGTCGCTGGACGGTTGTTGAGGACCGCGAAAAGTCGAAGCGTAATCCAGGAAGAGATAAGAAAGCCTTTGTCGAAGAGGGTGATCGTCGTGGGGACCGCGAACGCGAGAAGGAGAAGGAACCTGCTTGGATGGACACGTATATACCTCCGCCTTCTAGCTCAGGTATCCTTGGGGGTCAGGGAAGCGAGGGTGAGCTGGACGGCATTCAGGCTTGGAAGAAGAACATGAAGGAGAAGGAGCAAAAAGCAAACAAAACTGTCACTCCGGCGCCTGCTATTGAAACTTCTACTCCTTCGAAGCCAGCGGAGGTAGAAGAATCTTTGGACGAAATTCAGCGTTTCAAGAAGATGATGGAGGTAGCTCAGAAGCAGAGCCCTGACCCTTCCATAATCGTCGGCCCTATCCTCGGTCCAACTGATACTTCCAAACCAGCGTCTTCTCGAGGTGAGCGTGCACTGGACAAAATCATTTGCACCTATTGACATTTTTGTTGTCGTAGAAAATGACAGCGGCATGATATCCAAGCTTTCAGACCCAGCTCCAAGCGAGTCCAACTCCACCGTTTCTTCCAAACACGATGTGTTCTCTACGCCTGATCCCTCCCGCTCTTTGCTTTCTTTGCTCAATTCTGGAACCAATGATACTGCATCGCCTCCCAATGCTGATGCCGCTCCGAAACTCACCTCCCGTCTCCCACTCGCCGATGGTCCTGTCGAGCGAGTGAATAACGACGCGTCTTTCAATCCTCCTCAGGGCTCTCGGCTTTTGGCCCTTGGTAGTCGTGCTTCCGCAAAACCAGTGTCTCCGAGCTCCCCATTGCCTCCATCTGCTACTTCTAATGGGACTGTAACATCGGCGACATCATCTAAACCTCAGTTACCCGGCTTGTCCAATCTTCCTATGATGACGGAATCCAAGATCGCACCACGTACACCCTCAAGCTTCTCTCCTTTCGAAGAGCAGCGCGAACTCAGCGATGGTTTACGACGAGTATCAGGGGACCGAACTTCATTTACTTCTGACTCTAGTGGTCCATGGCCCGATTCTTCACCCCTCGATTCTACCACTGCAGGGCATGCTATTGGTAAAGGTAGCCGGTTTGCTAAATTTTTCGAGGGCAAAACCAAGGAAATGCCGATATCAGCACCAAGCATACCAAAAGCCCCTACACCTGTAGGCTTTGTTTCGTCTTCCCCTGGACCGCATGTCAGACCGGACAGTGGTTTCGGAAATATGGCAAATCCAAATATTGAGCAACATAGGACGGTAGATGATCTTCTCGCCAAATTGAATATGAGCTCGATGCAGGTCAGTTTTCTTCCAGTTTTTTTTTTTTTTTTCAAGATTCGAACCCTCATTTCTCTGGTTTGCAGAGTCAACGCCCTGTTCCCAGCCCCAACGCGTCTCTGAACCATGCTCTATTTGGCCAACAAGCACAGCTGCATTCTTTGCCGCACCAACAGCAACAACAACTGCAGAATCAGCTCCATAACCGACTTGAGCCCTTGTACGAAAGTCGAAACTTCATGCCCGATAACTTAGTTCCTGGCCTGCGATCTGCTCCTCCGCCTCGAAATCGAGAAAATGGGGGGATGTTTGCTGCAGATCCCTTAGATGATGCGATACTTCTCAATGCTCAGCAACGTCTCCCGGTTCAGCAGCAGCAGCGCGCTGTTGAACAGATGTACTCTGGCTCCATTCCGACAACTGCTTTCATCCAACAACAGCAGCATGCTCGCAATCCAGGGATTCCAGTGCAAACACCTCACTTCCGTGGTGGCCCATCGCCAGTGTCTGCTCAGCAGAATCTCTTGCATAACGCTCAACAGCAACGGTTACCTCCCGGTCTGGCAAACCTTGGCGGACGGCCTCCCCATGATCCTTCTCAGTTTGGGCTTCCGGGCCCTTTGCACAATGGCCTTCATATTAATGGCCTTGCCCAGCAGCAGCAGCAGCAAAACTTTAACAATTTCCATCCTGCTGCTGGTTTCGGTGGTCCACAAGGTCCGCTGCGTCCACCGGCTCATCAGCTCCAGAGTACTGTCAGTCATCACCAACTCGCAGGTCTAGGACACCCAGGTAATATAGATGCCCGAAATGCGAATCAGCATGCGCAGTTGTTGGCAATGAACGGTCTTGCAGGTGGCGGAATGCGAAGTGTCAGTGGAGGTGGATTTAATCCTCAGTCCGCCAACGCTCTTCAAAACCCGATGCTTGCGATGCGTCAACAGCAGCAACAGCAACAGATACACCCTCAAATTCTCCCTCATCATGTTCTTCCTCCCCATATTCAACAGGGCCTTGTTCACACCAACCAGACCGGGAGTGCTCAGGATCTGATTGCTCTCCTCATGGGCACTCCCAGAGATTAAGACTTTGCGGCAAACATCCTGGAACCATTTTATACATCAACCCAATGTATCATTTTTGCCCATTTTTCCCTCGTACAGTATTTTCGACTTTCTCCCTACATATTTACCGATTTTCGGCCAAGACTACTTACCGCGACTGAATGCCATCCTCGTTCCACACCTTTACTTGCAGCCCGACAGTCTACATTCTTCTTTTCTTCTGCTGCTGAGTCTTCGCTAATACCTGATGTAATTTCACTATGCTACCGGTGCACCTCCATTCAAAGATGACCTGAGATGTCGCCAATGATCTTCTCAAGGCCAAGAGGTCGCTTGCTGAGTCGAATGGCGGTTTTTACTATTCAACGGCTCTTTTTGCAGCAGAAGCTGACACGCGAATGCCCGCTTGATGGTGCCGATATCCTATTCATGCTCAAAAGATACTTGAATGGGTGTGAAGCATGAAGGGTTATGAACGAAATACGCGGTGGAGGAAAGTGCTGCCAGGAAAATTTGCATTCCGATACAAGATTCACAAAGTATATCAAGCTGTACAAGAAGATCGAGGTTATACAGGGTTGTACTCTGGCTACTCTATGGTCTTTTTAAGCACAGCGCTCACAGAGAGGGCTGAAATTGTGCGCCCTGTCCCGAGAACTTGGATCCCAACAGTCTCTGTTATGTCGGGCGCGACATGCCATATTGGTGCTTGAAATATTGACGGTATCGGAGATTCATCAATCTTCGCTGATGTCGGGCCCGATTTGAATTCCAAGTTAATAGCGAGCGTCGTTTTCTATTAAATTGTTGGAGAAGAATTACTGTCGAACTTCGTCAAAGCCAAACTCTTCACGAAGGGAAGCTTTTACTTTCGTTCAAGAGGACACGTTCAACCCTGTCTAGACGGCGGCACCCGCGCGCACTACGTGTAACTGTTTCACAGTTGCAGGAGCGCGGCAAGCGGAATCGGCTTTAGATTCAAGGAGTTATTCCATCCTTTTATCCTCCCATTCACAATTTCATAGCGCCGCTGCCTTGCTGGCGCATATAATACATCGGTATTTCGGGACGTGAACGGATCTGGACCTGCGTACACACGCATATATTCAATACTGGTATCTGTACAGACGTCATAGCCGTGTCGGAAGCTTGAGAGCACCGCCAAACAGACTGAACAAGTCAGCAGTGAAATTCTGTCCTGATGTTCTGACAGGGAGCGGGGTCACTCTTTCTATTTGTCTTTTTGGGAACCGACATTCACGGTATGCTCTGTAAAAGGGCTAGAAACGACCCGAAGAGTTGGATTTAAATGTTACAGAAGTTTATACTGTGAAATGGCTGAAAATCAATTATTATAGCCGGTTTTTCCGAAAAATTTCGAGAGCGAAACAACTTGACTTGCCTTGGCATTTATAGTGTATGGAGCTCCAAAAGCACATTCGTTGGGATAACCTCACTTGTTCAACAACAAAATATCACGTCGATGGGCAGTCGGATACATTGCATTGAACTTAAACTATACCAATGCAAATGTTGAAATACAGCACCCGTGGCGGGCTTCTTTTACGCAGCGGCAGCATCAAGCGACGACATGCTCAAGGAACTTATCCAACGCAACGGCCCAAGCCAATGATCTCCGGTAATCAGTTGGGATGAGCAATGAGCGACACTTTGGCTTGATATAGAACTCTTTCAGTATACCTGTAAAGGGAAAATATGAATTCAAACGACGATCATCCACAACCGTACAATTAGTATTGCGATGTCGGTATGGAGCGGCGGTCTGATAAAGGAAAATCCCTAGACCGCCTCTTGAAGTAGAAACGGTCCGAGGAGCGAAGCTTTAGCTTATTTGTGAAGCCGAGGCGCATACACGTCGACCACGCTAGCGAAAGCTAACAAGAAAGAACCTAAAGCTTTTCAAACCCTGGGTTAGGCAACATGAAATGTAAGTAATGATGCTTGCCTGAACGGCTTTCCGCCGTCATAGATGAGTTTACGCTTCTGGTGTTGTGTTTGTGTGATTGATGTTAGCTCACAAATGAAAGGTTCCTGTACACACTGTACGGCGAAGGATCTAGAAGGGCTTTCTGGCATTGATGAAGTGGCCCATGTGTACGGTGACAGTGTAGGAGAATCCTCACTAGAAGAGATGACCTTGACAATTCTTGCTGCCAATCGACCGTGCCGATTAATTAAATCGAGTAATGATTTCTGAACATCTCAAGATGAGAACACAGGAAAAAGTGGTGCAGGATGAAATTTCAGTTTCCGCAATTCGGAACCTAGAATGAAGGCGGACGAGGAATAGTGTGCTAGTTGTTGGAACAAGGCCAACTGACAACACCTGTCCAATACACTAATACACTCAGTATCCACCAGTGGGAGGCTGAGAGGTTCTGTACGTGAGATCGGGGTAAAAATTTGCTACATATATGTAAATTGATCTCGAACGATAAGAGTGATTGATGGAAGGTTTATGTGACTATGAACCCGTATATACATATAGTACGCCCCCATCTCACGTATGCAGATGTGAGAAATACCGAGCTAACCTGTACTGCGATGCAGCCGAAAGGGCTGAGAGAGTGAGGAAAAATGTAGCGAGAGAAGTAGAGAGAGACGGAATACGAGTTGGGTGTAAAAATACAAGGCTAGAATAAGCTCGCAAGAATAAATAGCAAGCGAAGAGAGTGGAATTATAGAACACCAATTTAGGTCTTCCGGGACGAACGATGGAAGATTGTTACATAAAGGGAGCCAAGAATTTGGCGAGATGTGTCTCCTGCCTGCAGGCAGGAAACGTGGTCTGTTGAAGTAAAAAGTATCGAAAGAGGACGTGGGCCCATCACCGAACTTGCCATTTCATCCCTGGACCAAAGGGACAAGCGACGGACACGCTGCAAACGCATTGCTTTGCGCCGAAATTGCTTCAAAAGCTGCCAGACATAGAACCGACGCGACCTTTTTTCTTCTTTTCCTTTCTTCTACACTCTCTACCTGGCACTCGAGGATACCAGTGCGAAAAGTACTGGTATTGAGAGCTCGAGAGAGGAATAATCTTACAATCTCTTCCCCCTTCTTCGACCGTTGGGAGATTAATATTACCTAGACAAGCACTCACTCCAGTCATTCATTGAAAAAAACACCCACACTCGTTAGAAATAATCCCGGAGACAGAGACAAATTAAAGTGTTGTTGGAAACTGGTGAGTGGAATTTTACAGGAGGATTATGATATACTCAAAAGGTTGTTACTAGTAGGATAAGGTGATGTTTCATTTTTTATTTTTTATTTTTTATTTTTTTTACTTTTGTTATTTTTTATTTCTTTCTTGTTGGAGAACGTAGAACGTGTTAGTGTGAGAAAAAAATAAAAGACGGACCGAAGGGGAACAGATCGGTGATGGTTGCACAGATGCCTTGTGCTGATTAGCGGCAAGCCGGCAGTGCCTTGTTATAATTCACGGCCAGGGCCGCCATTTCTTCTTTTCTTTCCTTGACGTCGAGGACGACTCGCTCGACGAGAAAAAAAAGAAACAGTCCTCAGCTCTGTTCACGATATTCAACGATCTCTCTTCTTTCTTCTTCTTCTTCTTCTTCCTCTAAATTCGGCCTTAAGCCGTCGCATGGTTTATTTTTTATCTCTTGTCAGTTTGTCTCTGTTAGCCTACCGCGTCGCTCTCTCTTCTCCTCTCTCCCTCATGTTCTCATGTCTTCTGACTCTGGTACTCTTCATTCTTCTAGCCCTCAATCGATCGTACAATTGTCCGACCCGATTTCTACAACAATGAAAGATATCTCTTCCAACGCAATTCGTCACGCTCGAAATTCCCTCGTCTATCCCCGCAAACGTCCTTCACCTCATGGCGTCTCCAAGTCCAATAAATCTCCAATCCTCGCCCAGAGCACCAACAGAAAAACTCCCCGTTCAGCCAAGTCTGCTCTCATCCAGCATCGTCAGCAGCTTCGCCGAGATGGCGTTATACTAGAAGAAGAGTATCGCGAGGATATTCGCTGTTACATGCATGAAATGGAGGTATGCACTCGCTCATAGATCGCGCCTTCCTCCCTTGTCTTCATCTCGCCTTTTCTCTTTCTCGCAGAATTACACCATGGGTTCCACTCAGTCTATGGATCAACAGCCAGAAATCCGCTGGCACATGCGTCCTTGTCTCGTCGACTTTTTGGTTGAAATTCATTTCAGCTTCCGCCTCCGCCCAGAGACTCTCTACCTCACTCTTAACATTGTCGATCGCTACGTCTCTCGCAGAATCGTCTTCATCAAGCACTACCAGCTTGTTGGGTGTGCCGCTCTCTGGATTGCTGCAAAGTTTGAAGACGCCAAAGAGCGCGTACCCACTGTGCAAGATCTTGTTCAGATGTGTCATGATGCCTACGAGGAATCTGCCTTCATTCAAATGGAAGGCCACGTTCTCTCAACCATTCAGTGGACTCTTGGTCATCCCACCGCCGAGGCATGGCTGAGACTCATGTGCTGCGGACCATGCATGGAGGAACCCAAGGTCCAACATGTAGCCCGTTTTCTCATGGAGATTACTCTCTTCTATCGCGAGTTCGTCAAGTACGCTCCTTCTGCGATTGCCCTTGCTGCGTTAACTCTGGCACGCTTCCTCTGCGGAAAGCCTGCGCGGTTATGGGAGGAAACCGAGGAATGCTTGGAAATTGTCGACCTGCTTGACACACGACTCGCGAAGCATGTCAATGACCTCTCCGAGACGCTCGTCAAAAAGTACTCGTACGCGTTCTACTCCAAGGCAGCGACGTTTGTTGTCCAGTACTACCTGCAGGGAGGTAAATACTCTCGCGTCACAATCCCAGCCTTACCAGTCACCCCCACGCGCAGCATCCCTATATCTGCCGTTAGCACACCCATGAGCTGCTCAACCACCATGTCTGACGTTTCAGACGATTTCCCGCTTACCCCCATCACCCCTGCACTCCATCCTCCCTCGAGCGGTTATGACGATAAAGAGAACAGGCCGACAACATTCGAGCCCGTGTACAACAAACATCGCATCGACAGTCCGCCAGAGCAGTATCTGCCTCATGATTTCGT
Source organism: Collybiopsis luxurians FD-317 M1 (assembly GCA_000827265.1). Lineage (NCBI taxonomy): Eukaryota > Fungi > Basidiomycota > Agaricomycetes > Agaricales > Omphalotaceae > Collybiopsis > Collybiopsis luxurians. The sequence continues at coordinate 2,019,984 of KN834749.1, read as the reverse complement.
GGCATTTGGTCGGCCAGCTCTTCACAATCTCAACGTCTCCTCATCCCCTCGTGCATTTTCATAGCTCATCGCATCCAACCGCATTTTGTATTTTCAAATCTCCGCATCCTCGTTGTCTACGTTGTCTTTTTTTTTTTTGCAAGTTTCGTGTCCAAAAGTTTCATATATATCAAAACAGCTGTAATACCACTCATCCACGTCGGCCAAAACGACATCCACTCGCGCAATTTTCTTTTTTTTTCTTCTCTCTCAATCATCCATGCATCTCACTTTCATTTCGCAATTTCGTCCCCTTTTTCACCATCATCGTCATCATCGTCATCTCGCACCACCCTCCAATCCGCCACTATATATACAACCTATCCAAGGAGGGTCGAGGAAACCGCGGTGGGTCACTACAGCTCTCTCAAGGACAGCTTCTTTAAAATCCACCTGCCTTTGTTTTGCTTTGATTCCTTTTCCTCCCCTCCATCTACCTTAGAGGAATAGCCGAGTTTCCAATCCTATTTTTCTTATCAGACCCTCACCACCGCTACACTCACTTCTTGTTACTCTATGCATTCCCTCATCAATCATCCTCTCTAGTTTGTCGTACATTCTTATCTCCTCCCTTGTACCTCAACCCCCGAACCAAATTCCATCTGTCGTAATAAGGCTAACGGCCTGCACCTCTACCCTTACCTCTGGTCAAATTTGACTTTCCTGTTCGTTCTTACTTAAAGTATCCATTATTCTTCACTTTATTTTATTTTATACTTTCTCCCCCTCTCGCCCATCCTCTGGCCACCATTGACTACATAGCCAGTGCCGTGTTCATTTCCCTTGGTATCAAAGCAAAGACGTCTGTTACATCGCTGTTTCCATAGTACAAGTATCATCATCGGCATTTCCAATCAATAGCATTTCCTCTGGGCTTTCATTGCGCAATACAATATTCTCTTTTCTCTTCATCGTACATATTGATACTGTTTATTTTATTGTCTTCCTTGACCTCATCAAACATCTTACATTCCCTCCCACTCCTTCATATCCGTTTATATCGCCCTGTGGCATAAATCAAGTGTTGTCTTTCATATCTTTCGACACGCTTTTCGCGTGCAAAAACCCTAACATTCTTCTGTATAGATCTGCCGGAATACTTTTGGCACTATGGCCCTGGACGGTCTTTGCGAATTCTTCTACTCGCTAGATCCCTTGTGCTCATGCCCTGTTCTTGGTCGTTTCAAAACTCAAAACTTGCGCTCAAGAAGCACAGAAAAAAAAAAGAAAGAAAGAATAAAGACTCTTGGCTATTATGTTTCGGACTTTACGCTGCTGCTTAGCCTTCTTGTTCGTTGATCGTGTGCTGCTCTGGGAGCAAAAAGGCCGAGTGTTCTTTTCCGACCCGGTCGATTCGCGGGAGTCTTTCTTTCAAAGAAGAAATAGAGGTATATCAAAGATATATCAAATGTCGTGCTCACTACTTGAAAGTGGCATTTTAATCTATTCATTGACCCTTTCAGCACAGGTATTGGGTTCATCGTATGTACCCATCTGAAAGCAGACAGTACATCAAACAGATTTGAAATTCAATTTTCGCTGTGCGGCGCGCCCAATCTAATGCCGAACGACATTTCTGGCCATAGTGGGAGGAGATACGGAAATCACGATATTCATCGGTATCTTGATTCCATTCAGGAACTCTCCGAGGTGAGGGAGTGTGGGAGGTGGTGATGAGAGCTAGGCGACAAATTCTGGCAAGTAATAGAGGTAACGAGGACTACTTACGAACTCTCGAATTTACCGCAACCTGTGCCAATGGCAGTGGCGTGAACTAGAAGCTCAGAAGAAGACTCCTTCCCGTGGTCCCTGTTACCTTTCATCCATGGATAGGAAGCCTCCATGCTCAGAAAATTTGCGACAAAGCCTCCGAGATTGATTTGATCAAATATTATTTTCGGACAAGGTTGTCGGTTTTCATTATCGAAGTGTTGTATCGTACTTACCGTTTGGCCTATGCTAATGTCCTCGATTTTGTTTGGTGGCGTTTATAATTGTGACTGTCAACGAGTTTGAACAAAGCCGTCCGCAAAACGAGTTGTACCGTTCATTCGATCATCATTTTTCCGCAGAGAACATTGGGACGTCTTGTTAGATAGTTCGGGGTTACACGGTCGATTTCTTACCGTTGGCATTGAGATGTGACTCACAGACAGGGGGTCAGAATGTGGAGAACATGTCGTCCAACTCACAACAAGACTCGGCCCCGGTGCATCGCAGGTATCGCAATGAATACTATACGCGGGTGACATCCATCATCATGCCCTTCATAAATCTCAAAGATCAGCCTTCTTCTACACACCGGTATCAATAGTAACGCATGCTTCAAAACCTTGGTTTATAAAAAAGTACTGAGCAAGATATAGGGACCTACTCTACACGGTTGCATTTTCCTTGGTCAAGGTTCACTCGAGTCTCACTCGAGTATCCACTCATCTCCGTTCTTCCTTATTCCAACAGGTCGCTTTTCGTCAAGACTGATCCGTCCTGCATGAAGAATAGCTGTTGTGAGCACCGTATTGGCGATCGTAGGTAATCCATGCTTGTCGTAGTCTTCAGGCTTGCTTAAACCCGCATTTACTGACCGAGCGGCGTCGATGAATTTCTCAATAGAGACATAGCCGTATCCCCGTTGACCATCGAAATGGCCGCTTTCTGAAGGAGAGTATTTCATGCTGTAAAATATATCAGAGAGCGCGGACACCGTTTAACAAGATACGTACTAGAAAGGGTTGTACCAGGTCTTGCCGGTTTCATCAACGGTGACATCGTAGCCGCGACGAGCCTGGTCCACGTTGATCTCGCCCTACACCGAGTTTGAGCATCTCAACTGGGGATATGTATAGGCTACAGTGAGGCCTCGACTTGCCTTTTCGCACATCATATACCAATATTGATTCGAGTGTACACCCGCGTTCAGAGGCGCTGTCCAGCTGGCAGTGTAGACACCAGTTCCTCGATGCTTGGAGCTGGACGTTGATTGCCAATCGACCAACAGAGTGATGGTATCCTCAGTCTGTGGCACGCAGTTATACGGCTCACTCGTCGCAATCCCTGTTGCAGCACTTGCTACTACCCTGGTGGGGACAGCCTTGTCCTGAAGTATCCAACAACAAATGTCGATGTGATGTGACGATAGGTAGTAACTAAAAGTAGGTGTATTTTATCTAATTCAGCGCATGAACAGAGACAAAGGAAATACTGTTATTGGCTCGCCTGATGTCAGAATCCTTTCCAGCCCAAGCTCGGAATGTCTCCAATTGATTCTTGGGCTGACTCATCCATGCACTGAAAAAGTTGAATTCACCTAGACTTGCAGCTTTTGCGCGTGCGTCAGAATAGACGGGGTCAAATCTGAAAAAGACGGAAAGCTGCAAACTGAGCTGAATAAGGAGAATATTTTTGTGTGTTACCGCTTGTGATGCTCCACGAAACAGACTACACCGTGTTTTTTGGCAGCGGCGATGAGCTCATTATGATGGGAGAGCAGCTGGACGGCGGGTTTTGTGACAAGAACTATAAACGGAAAGGGTAGGCGGGAGTGAGGCACCGGTTGGCGCACTTACCATGGATACCTCTCTCAATCGCGTACATCGAGATCGCATAGTGAGTTGCTGTAACAGATCTGTTCTATACCCTTCGACACGCGACACTGATGAAAAACTAACGATCCGGAGTGAAGATTATCACGGCGTCTCCCTTGGACATTTTGTCGATGGCCTCTTTGTCTAAGATTGTGAGTGAGCAGCACTTGAATGTGATCTTATTGGAGACCTACAAGCCTCGGGGTCAACCTTGCCGCCTTTCGGGAATTCATCGAATCTACACCGGAGTAGACTCGTCTCAGGTGCCGGTAAAGTTCGTTGAACACGTCGGTTACTTACGTGAGATCCATGTCCTTATAAACACCGCCAATATTTTTGGTGAGATGCTCGCGAATGGCCGGGAATTTTGCGCCGTTGACGCCAGCCATTCCGAGCTTGTCAACCTGCATACATATACATCGAATGTAGGCTCGACTTTGAAAGAGAATGTAAAGCACCTTTCCAAGTCTCCGTAGATCAAAAAGAGTAAGACCGACGACCTTGAAAATGATGAGAAAATAAGGGAAGACGGAGACGCGCAAGTGCGTACACCAATCTTAGCGGAGGGTAAACTGATGTTCCATCGATAAGAAGTCAAAGTCATACCTTCTTGTCGGACTTGGATGCACCAGACCCTGTCCATCCGGTGGTATACTCACCCTGATTTTACAGTGTCAGTGACTTGAATTACGGTCAGCGGAAGTACTCCGTACGGTACCACCTGTGAAGCACGTAAGCGAGATGAGCGGGAACAAGGAAGTAAAATGCCTACACATCAACACATTGAGCTTTGGGATATTGGACATTCTGATAAATTAGAGTAGCAATCTAGTGCTTTGACTGGGAAGAAAGAGCACGTATCGTCTTCTTGCAGTTCTCATGCCTGTTTTATGTCGAGAATAGGGGGAATAACGGACCGATAAAGAGGCCCGACGGATAGCGGGCCGTTTTCACGGGCCTTTGATTGAGGTGGCAGCGTTACAGGCCACGATTCTCCCAGTCAAGTAAAGAGTAAATATATGCATCTTTGAAAATTTATGCATATATTGAACTGGTATCGCCAAAGTATGGTGGTAGACTGTAGAGTACATGTGTGTGTGCCACACAGGTGGGGACTGAGAGCAATGACGTATTGATTCCTGTTTCTGTAAAATTCCCTGATTTAGCTCCAACTCACATTCAGTTCACGACCTTCACGACTCCTTCTTTAATGTCTTCACCACACTCGCCACCTCAAATTCTCAGTCCAGATTCAAGTATTGGTTTCATACCACGAAAAGAATTTCAATCAATCTCCAAGCCAAATCCTTCATCTTTCTCTTTACTTTGCCTCGCAGGTTCAAATCTAGTCAGACTCTATGCTTTTCCTTCCAGCGTAATCAGCATTTTCCGCCACTTCTTTGACCAAAGAAATGCGATTCATTGTTAGTTTAGTCTATCGGTTAACCAGTTCCAAAGTCTGACCGTCTCTTTAGCGGAGAAAATTGACTCGAATAATAACTTCACTCAGTTTGAACTAGAAGGCAAGCTATGGACCACTAAGAGGTGATTGATTCTTTCATCACAGCATTCAAAACTTATGTTTCTACTATAGTCTGTCTACAGAGCGTTTGCTCGTCGAAATGCTTGCCATTATCTACCAAAGCGGCTTTTCCTTCCTATCTACAATTGACTATGGCCGTGAAAATGACGACCGTCTGGCAATAGCCTTTTCCAGACCTTGTCTTCCTTCTCCACTCTCCATGTCTTCCAGTACCTCATCACCAAGAATTCCTGTGCTTACTCCCATTCCCGACCAACCTAAACCCAGAGTACCATTTGCGCTGTCCTTTGTATCTGCCACAGTACTTCGGGTCATCTGCCCTCCTTTGCATTCCACGCCAGCCATATTACAGGCAGTTCGTAGTGCTTGGCCGCGTGGCGTGCAGTCGGAGAAGAAAGTTGGCGAAAATTCCTTCGAATTCAAGCTCAAGGGATATAGATGGTTTCAGGAGGACACATTTGCTACCGACTCGCTTCGGTACATACTTGCACTCCTTTCTTCTCTAGATGCACAATCTTTCACCTTACAGGCGTCTATATCCATGACCAATCGTTCGAGGAATAAGGATCTATGGATCTTTACAGGCCCTCCACCTCCAGATACCGTTGATTCACCCCCGTCATCTATTCTGAACGCGTCCAACCCTGATATTAATGGCCAGCATGCTCCCGGTTTTCATAGACGCATTGCTACCGAACCCATCGGATCCCCATTGCCTCCCACACATCACGGGCGCGCTGCTACCGACAACGTGGCCCAAGGCGCCCCTCAGTATTTGCACGTCAACCCTGACGGATCTTCCGGTAGTTTGCCGTCTCCTGGCTTGCGCAAAGCCGCACCCCGAGCTCAAGTCCCTGTATCAGTCTACGATACTGACGATATTCCTGAGCATGGGCCTTATCGCGCTGATCTTCCCAGTACAGTACCTAGTGATGTGGAGAATATGACGGGAGTGGGCGCCGGACTACCAACACCTGATGTCTTTTACTCCACCTCTCCATTTGGAGATCTTGCGGCCGTCCCATTGCCCTTGTCCCCCCCAGCAAATACACCAGGGTCGCCGATAGCTGCCGCTCTTCCACACCCATCCCGAAGAACTCCTCCTCTGCAAGAATCCCAGACTTCTTCAGAATCAGTTCCCGAGGATGCCGCGCCAGCCACACCTTCTCCTCATGCTCGCGAGCTTGAAGATGGACTTTTGTCTCCTGGAGTCTTTAAAGACTCTGGCATCTATCGTGACTCGCAATTCTCTTCTAATACAGACTTTAGCGCTGAGATTCCGATTAAGTGGACCGGCGGGAAGGGAGAAGATCAACAAACCAGAGAGGAGACTCGTTTGGCTGAAGCAGGACCCAAATTCCCTGGAGGTTGGGAGGCTACGCCTATCGAGGAAAAGGAGGAGCCTGTGGCTCCCCCCCTTGAGGTCCATCTCGAACAGGATAAGCAGCCTAATGAACCCGTACATGATGTTCGTGTGGCGTCTCCAGAGGTCACTGATCCAGTCATCCGCAAAAGCGAAGCGGGTTTGATCGAGAACCCTTCCGGCCCGCCACTACCGTTACCTAATAGCGAGGATGTCCATCCTAAAGAGGCGAACCGCGAAGCTAGCTCAGGCCAAGGTTGGGTGTTCGTCAATATTGAAGGCCAAAACGACGAAACAGCAGTAGTACCCCCTACTTCCAACACCGTCAACAATGCCCCTGCCGAAGGTGCTGCGGCTGCATTATCTGAGGACGACAACCGTGTTAAGGCTCCTACGTTCCAGTCTGTTACTAATCCTCCTGCTGCCAAAGCTATCACGATTGTCGAAAATCCAGAAAGCAAGAAGGGAACGCCAAGGAAGGAACCTTCACGGATAAAACGATTGCTATCGATCTCTCGACGCGATTCGGTAAGTCGCGCTGAAGCCTCTGGCCATCGCAAGTAGGTCACTGACTGGTCCGTCGGTGCAGAACAAGGCCATAGATGATGCTTCTGAGCAAGAGAAGAGACCTCGTATGCGTTCTTTGAAGGGAAATCGGGGTACACCTGAGGCGAAACGGAATGAAAATAATCGTCGGAGCTTTGATTAATGGCTTTTAAAAGGTAGACAGACAGGAAGAAAGATTCGTATTTATCTGCAACGCTCTTCATCGTGGACTCGATGTGGTGGACTTGGCTTGAACTTCCGTAATTTCCCCTCTCTTCGTTATATGTATTATCTTACCCCGCTTTTTGAAGTCCTCCATCTTATTGTATCTCTACCACTTGTTCACTTTCAAGGTTTCGCTATCTATGCTTACATTCTTTTGATATGGTCTGAACGGACTTATAATCTACTTACAATTTCGAGATACTTTTTGCATATCTAGCTGATATACATACCTGTATCTTAGACTGCCTTTAGAACTGTCACTTACTAGGTGGAATCTAGCTTGGGGTTCCACTAGCATGCGATGCTCAGAAGAAACATCAGACTGAGTAACTCGAATGCCCGATTACATGCGAAACGTTGTATTATGTACCTTTGAGATGCGATATGCATGTTGGATTTTTGGCCGCAAGACAGCACTGTTTACCAGAGATAAGATATATGAGAGCAGAGAATGAGCGAGTATGAGTCATGTCTAAAGGAGACGTAGAACAATTAAGAAGGAATTGCAAAAATATAAATATCCAGAAATATCCCATTCTCCATGCCTTTTCGTACATCCACTCTGTTCCACCGGCCTTGCTCGCCCGCACAAGTACGATGCATTTATTGATAGATATTCCAGTTCTGAAAGAGGTATAAATTAGCAAATGCTGTAAGAACGACAAGTCAACGAGATCGGAAACTCACATCTCTCCAATGCAGACCCCAAGTATCCTTTACGGGACCCTCTATTCCCCACGCAACAGCGCGGAACCACCAGAAGGTGCCCACTATCGCCGTCGATGTAACGGTAAAGACATAGAGCTTGATCCTGGTCATTCGAGGGAGGGAGCGGAAAACACGAATCATTTTTGGCACGCTATTCACGTCGGATAGAGAGAAATTCGACGATGGGACGGTAGATGCGTCTGTGGAAGGGGAGGAAGGAACTTGGAAGACAAAGTAATCCAGAAGATGCGCAAACATGAGTACGGCAAAGTAAAGCGTTGGGAGCTGAAAAGGAGAAGTCGATGAGTTTCGAAGACGTAGAGAAAAAGGCTACGAAAAAGACGTACATAATGATGAATATACGTGACACGGCCCATGATCAAGAAGGGTACATAGTGAAGAAGCCAGCCGCCCCCTGCGATACGAGTGACGTGCCAGAACTGCGCCCATTCACGGGGAGTTAAACCGTCGCCAGGTCTAGAAATCATCGCCGAACCGTTCTTTTCACCATTGTGAGATCCAGGAACGGGTTTGCGCGAACCCTTGCCTCCCCCGTATCTCTGTCTCCGGATGACCAGACCAAGGGCAACAAAAGCGGTGACGGCGAGACTGACTGCGCCACCCCACCAAATGATCGGATTACCCATGAGGTAGTATTTGATCTGGAGTCTAATTAGGATTAAGGATACGTGGATGAAAATGATGACGCACCTGTTGATCACCCCAACCACACATCCTCAATCCAACACTCAAGAAGGGCCACTCCCAAGGCTTACTGGCAAGAAGATCCTCCTTGTCCGGATCGGGAATCAGAGCATTGTTCGAGACCATCATGGCGATATTGAGATGGATAAAGTCTGTTAAGAAGGGAGAACGGGAAAGAGAGCGAGCGGCAGGAGGGACTAGATGGTGTCCAATGAATAATTTTTTTTCCTAAAAACGAGCAAGCAAAAAACAAAAAAACTCACGTCTGTCATTCCAATGACTCTCCACATTCCAAATCGTACCCTCGGCGTGCTTACCAGCATTTTCATCGTCTTTTGCACAGGTGACTTCTATTTGTTTGAAACCCCACTGAGGAAGACTGGTACGACCAGCGGAGAGGTAACAGCCGAGAGCTTGGTGGCGGAAACGAAGGCGGGTGGTAAGTGCATGAATACGAGCGCGTGAATCCACTTCAGTAGATTTCTCGTCCAAGTAGCGGTTAATATTGCCTCTGACGACGTCTCCGAGAACCTCTATAATCCAATGGTCCTGCATATCACCAACTGTGGCATTGCCGTAGCCGGAAACTTCCCAGTTGGCTTTAGTGACGGGAGCAGGAATAGGGTGCGAGTGAATGTTTCTGGTGGTCGGGACGTGTACCAGTCTGACAGCATCTCCATGTTTCAAAAACTTGAGAGGTTCATCTTTGGGATCATGCGAGCCGTATTTAGGATTAAAGACGGTATCTTTTTGATCCCAACCTGGCCAGAACCAAAATTCGTTATTCTCGTCTCTGTAATGGTAACAAGTCACTTGTTGTTGATTTGAGCCTGTAGGGTAGGTTTGAACATGAGAGTGCAAGAGTCCACCGCCCCACGCCATATTTTTAATCGTGACTTTGGAGCCGAAAGTGATTTCCAAAGGGTTATTGTGGAACTCGTTACCGTGCAAATTGGCTTGGAAAAGACTGCTCATTTGGGCGTCTCCAGGACCGCTATGGTTTAGGATCATGAAATGAATTTTGAACGTGGCCATAAAGACGAGGATGGGAAGGATGATCAGGCAAAGGACACGAGCAGCCCAGTGTTTTGCTTGTTCCTTTGCGGTCAGACGAAGGTCGCCGAACTTATCCCAGAGATCTTCCACGGTGTAAAGACCGACGAGAGCCGTGACGAATAATCCGACCATTTTGACGCTGGTGACGAGGCCGATTGAGATACCGGTAAAGGCAAGCCAGGCCCACCAATCGAAAGAGAATGGCCAGGGCTGTTGGTTGTGGAATTTGGAGAGGCAGAATACAGCAAGGAATGTGAAGAAGAGGAGCATGGAGTCCAAAAGAATGAAGCGGGAGATGCAGAGCCAGCCGACATCGAACAGGACCATGAGGGTAACGAGATGGGCAGCCCATTGGGTCATACCGAGTTCGACGGCGGTAAACCACCCGAGAGGGACCATTCCGACACCAAAAGTAGCAAGCATGACACGCATGGCCACGTAGGGTACTTCTGGGGGGTATTCTGCGCCGCTTTTGAAGTCGAATCCACCGTTGTATCCTGAGAGCAAACCGGCGAGGCCAACCAACATCTTGCCCAATGGCGGATGGACATCAAAGTAGAATTCTCTCTTGAGGTAATGAGAGGCGAATTTGCCAAAGTGAGCTTCGTCCCATACTACGGTTGGAGAGAGACCGATTCTGTGAAATCGTGTGTAGCAGGCGAGAAGGGTGTAAACGAGAGGGGGAACGGAAGACATATTTTGGGAAATGAACTCGCGCAAGGTGGTTGGGGGAGGGAGGATGGACTGGACGGGTCTACCACCAGTGACGGGGCGTATTAAGGGAATTTTAAAGTCGTCTTGTTCGTGTGACCATACTTTTTCGGATTCAGTGTCGTCTGCAGGCCGTCCTTTTCCAAGTCTGCGTCTGGCAGCGACAGAATCGTCCATATGAGGGGAGTAATTGGGTAAAGTTTCTGGATAGCCAATTTCTTCGAATTCGTCCTCGACGAAATCAACAGCCACAGCACGATCAGCTGGGTTCATAAAGGTAAGAGCTCAAATTGAAAGTGAGCTAGACGCGTAGAGAATTACGCAGAGTAGGGTGATGGGGGTTTGAGGAAAAGAAGGAAAAGATGTTTGAGGTTGGATTGGCGGTGTGAGATGATGATCAAAGGGTACAACTGGCCGCAATTCCTCAACTGACAATGATATTGAATAACAGCATTGCATATATTCTTACTGAACATTCTCAACGTTACACAGACAACCAAGCATGGGGCAGACAACTAAGCATGGGGTACTCGACTTTCGCTGGCTGTGACTCCGGGCCGGTACTCCCGGGCATGGCTCATCCCTCGTCTGATCATGTTTCCGCAATGTCGGAGGGTCCAGATTGAATCCTCGGTGAATACTGGAATTCAACAAAGTAGAGTCATCAAATTCATCCAGCAGTAATGAGCATTAGAAAAATATAGAAACAAAGATAAAAAAACAAACATGCAACACGGTATACTGTAGCAAATAAACATAATACTTGAGTACAACTTGGCTTTGTACATGTACATCTCTTTCCTAGATGATTGTATATCACCTCAGTCAACAGTATTTTGGCGGGGCTATAATATGGATTCGATTGAACCAGAGGACTAGGAGACGGGGAGGGTCCAGGCGCCCAGATAGATTTGAGAGGAGACAGGGTTAGTATCGGGAACATGCAAACTTGCCACGCATTTCCAGTTTCATCACTTTCTCCCATCTCTCTGTCTCCTCCGCTTTCCCCGCCGTCAAATTCCACTCAGCCCCTTCCTTTTCCCCTTCCCTCATCCCCCACCACCCCACTGGCCCCTTCTGCTCCTCATTCCCCCCCTTCGTTCCCCACCATTTTTCCCTTTTTATTCATCTTTTGAGGGCCAAGCATGCCGACTTGCCGTCGTAAGCGTGTTGTACTCACCCAGCCCTCTGAATCTCTCCTCAAAGCTCTCAAGACAAACCCCAATAAAGATGTCTTTTATCTCGAGCAAACTGGCGAAATTTTCGAGACATACGAGTGGGTACAAGTTCCCCTATATACCCAAGTCCTCCAGCTCATCATGTTCCAGAGCGTATGCCGCCCGCATGTCCTTTTATCGTCTAAAACAGTTTCAATGTGAAGTCACCGGTAAAAGTGGCCTCGATTACTTTCAAGCTCTTGCCAGCGAGCGCTCAGAGGCAGAAACTCTTCATTCGCGTTTTTCAGAACCTCTCAAGCCCGCTATTCTCAAGGCCGTTCAGTTTCGTACGTCCCTTATCCTGTTATTCTTTCCCCAGCTATTGACCGCTTCGCGTCCAATCCTCAGAAGTTGTTGGTCGTCTCGACCATCTTGTAGAATCGGTTTATGAAAGATTTAAAGATCGGTACTTTAAGGGCGAGAGTATGTTCCGTTTTCTTCACAGTTGTCTAAGAATCTTACCTCTGCAGGGGTTTTGGTCGAACTCAATGGAGTCAAGCAAGTATCTCTTCTCCTTCAGAGGTCAGGACACTGACCATCCTCACAGGTACTACGGCAAAGTCCACACAGTCTATCCCCCAAAGTACAGCTACGATGTCGCCGCCAGAGACGCGAACAAACCCGATGCAGAGAAAGCTTTTGATGAAAGCTCCTCTCGTCCCATCGACAATGAAGAACCTCATCAAATTTTTGGAAACCTCAATATTCCTGTCAAAGAAGTGAATGCTCGTGATGACCCGTTCCTATATTACTACTGGGTGTACATCACTGAACTTGAGAGAGACAAGGGTGACAAGGGTAAAAGTACCAAGACTCCAGATGGCACGGATATGGTCGGCAGTCTGATGGAAGTTCAGTGTGGGCGTATGAGGTACGTTTTGCATCCGCCACCGAATTCTATCCTTGCTCATGCTCCCAACTAGTCGTGACCGGCTTTCATTCTCCAAATCCATCCTACGGCGCTTCATCCGGGACTGCGTGGATCGCGATGCAGCAGTGGCGTCCCCCTGGACCGTCAAGCCTGCTATTGCTCGCAAGTTCGGCGTGGAATCTAGCATGCCCGAAGCCACTCGCAAGAACGTTGAAGATATCAAAAAAGGTGAACATGACAAACGTAAAAAGGCTTGGGAGGATAAAGACGGCCCGCCCAACAAGAAACAGAAAAAGATGACTGCCGCTCAGGAAGAAAAGGGTGCGTCTTCGCGTCTTTTTTGTGCGTCGAGTCTCATACTCTGTTTAGCGAAAGCCGCTGCTTCAAAGCGTGACCGGGAGGCTCAGGAGAAGCTCGACCAACAGAGGCTCGCAAGGGAAGAGGCAGAGAGAATTGCCGCAGAAAAGGAAAAGAAGAAAAAGAAACCTATCCGCTACCCTACGGAAGATCTTGACGTTCGTCTAACCGATAAGGACCTTAAAGCGGGCATGAAACTGAAGAGACCTGTTCCGACATCACACGCGCTTCCTTTCAACAGCCATCCCGGAACTTTCGAGGCTTTCCTTATGACCTGGAACTTTTTGGTTGTTTATGGGTATGGCTCTCTTCTTTTCGGCTTGCTCACTACTCATTGACGCGTCGCTCACGTCCAGTCAACCTCTCCATCTATCTCCTTTCACTCTGGACGAATTTGAACATGCCATCAAACACTCTGTCGAAGATTTGCTATGTCCGCTTTTAGCAGAAGTTCATTCGACATTGATATACAACTTGCGGACGGTACCTTTTGCCAGACACAGTGCTGTGCTTTCTCTTCTGAGAAGGAAGGAACAACTCGAAGCTGAAGGTTTGGCAGATGAAGAATACTTGGGGATCAACACCGATCAGTTATCTGCTGCCATGTCCGATATTGGTAACAATTGGGAACGTGTTCCTCTCCGGCATTCAGAGGGTCGTGAAGGTTGGGAAGAAGCACTCATTGGATGCTTAAAAGATGTTGGTGGTTTTTTCTTCTTGTCTCAACCGTTTACCAACATTTCGTTAGCACGCCACCAGGGAAAATTTCCCTCAAATGCGCGAAATCCTCACCAAGCTGCTGTTCGCTCCTGACCCAAAAGACATTCCTGTGCAGAACGAGCTTTCGCCTTCTGACTCTAGCGGACCTTCCCGTGAACCCACTCCCACTCCCAAACGCCTTTCCATACCTTCTACTCCTCGTCAAACATATCCAAAGCTCCCGGTGCAGGATCGAATGTCTATTTTGAGCTTCATGGTCAACCTCGCGGTATCGAGCAAAGCCATCCATCAGCACATGGAGTCGTGCGAAGAGCAGCTTACCGCTCTTAGAAAGGAAAAGATCGAGGTCAATAGGTCGAAAAAGCAATGGTATGTCCGCTTTTTGTCGTAGTCGACAAGTCTTGACTCCATATCTTCCGCAGCCTCGAGGAGATGAATGGACTTAAGGTTGAAACTAAGGAAGACCCTGCTGCCGATGAAGACGTCAAAATGGAGGATCCCAGTGATCTCTCGGACGTTCCAGCTTCAGATAATGGCTCCGAGTCTGGAAAATCCAGAAAAAACGGTTCCAAACAGCCCAAAGACCTCCGACAAAAAGCACAACTCCAAGCTCACTCGAAACAACGCGAAGCCGCACGCGCCAAACAGGCGTCCGTCAAGCAGGCAATGGCGGAACACCGACGATTGGACGAGGAAGTCAATAAGCTTGAAAGACGCTTGGAAGCGATCGAGAGAGAGTTTAGAAAGTTACTTGGTGGTGTGAGGGTGAAACCTATGGGGAAGGATCGGTTCTACAATCGGATTTGGTGGTTCGATGGACTTGGCTCGGGATCGCTTGTTGGGAGTGGCGGGACAGTGCAGTATGGCGCTGGAAGGATTTTCGTCCAGGGTCCGAGTGAATTCGATTCTGATCATATGATGAGGAGGACGGATGATGATGTCCCTGTGCAGGCGAGGAGATTAGAGGAAGAGGGTCAGGAAGGGATGCTGGGCCCCGGCGATTGGGCCGTGTATTCAGATATCGAGGAGGTATGTTTTGTGAGAATTTTTCGCCCCAATATTTTTTGGCTTACCCTTTGGTGCAGCTCGAAGAGTTTGTCGCTTGGCTCAATCCCAAAGGACAGAGAGAAGTGGCATTAAAGCAGGCCTTGACGAAATGGTGGTTCCATATCACAGCTGGTATTAAACGACGAATGCAGGTGAGTATTCATTGCGCTTTCTGTTTCATTGATTCTCATACGGTCTTGTAGGACCTGAATGCACATTCAAAAGTTCCCGAGGCACGACGTAGTGCACGTACCAAGGTTGCCCACGATATTACCAGAGAGCCGTACATGATGTGGACGAATCGACGAGCAATCAATGCTGCCTAGTTTCATTTTTTCTCCTTCCGTTCTTGTCGTATAATATTTGTTTCTGGGTTAATACCGCCCTGGTTTTCAAAGTTGATTCATATACATATTTACCTAGACTATCCACTTATTCAATCCCGTTCATATTCTCTTCATGTCCAGTACTCAATGTTTTTTATTGTAACCATTACATATTCAATGTATGAACTGCACTGAAATTTCGAGATCGAGCTTTGTTCTTCACGGAGGTGACATAAGCGCCCTCAATCTCCTCAGCCACAACCACCTTTATAAATTGATTGAACCGTCGAAATTTCAGCAATCTGTCAGACCCACCGCTCTAACTTCAGATCTGTCCCGCTCTTTATTGAAAGAAGACATGGACGATATGTCAATGATTACTCCTACGCAGTATGCTCACGTTTCCATCAAGCTAAAGCTAATGTATTTAAAATCCATCCCAGAGCTTTGCTTGGCGCCTCTTTTGCACTAGGACAATACCAATTGGTTCAAAAGAATCTCGCTATACTTGAGGATCATAACACTGGCTGCTCTACGGACCCGCTTTACGATCTTAGGCGTAGTAGACTTGACTCTCGCTTAGTCGACCCTCGCAAGCGGACAACCCAGAGTCGAGAAAAGTATGAAAAACAAGCTAAACTAATAGAGATCTTTAACGCGAAAGAAACCGAAAAGAAAATAGCTTTGGTGAAAAGTAGGATCCATGAACTCGACTCTAAAATCATACCAGTCCTTCGTAGAAGACTCAGCCATTTGCCATTGTCGTCCTCGGAGGCGGCGGTGAAAGACCTGGCCATCTCTGTGCAAGGGATGAATCTAGAGAAGACGAGTATCCCGGCTCGACCCTCAGATTCGGAGAGGTCTGGATCGCTTGTCTCGAGCGATGAAGACTCGGAAGTAAATCAAAAGATGCGTATAATTCGTTCAGAGCTGGAGCAAGTTGCTCGGGAGGTGGGTGTACAGGATTTCGAATCTATGACTGATGAGCGGATTCAACTAGCCGCAATTGGCTTTGGAAACAATTCTGGGTCGTCGATGATTCTCGCAGAGGAAGACTTTGCCATAGTGGATGATTCCATGGACTCGGACAGAAATTCGGTCGTTCCCAATCAGGTCGCTTTTGGTTTGCAGCTGGGGCTCTCACATCTCCAAACTGTGAGACTGCAAGTTCAAAAGCTTGGAGAGGATAATGTCGAAATGGAGAACATGCTTGTCAAGGTCAGTCGTCATGATCAGGAAAAGAGGTAGGATTTAATGGATATGAATTTCATATGTAGCTTCGTAAACAGGTTCACAAGCAGAAAACAGCCTGCGCTTCGGGCAAAAAGAAAATACAAGCCTTGAGACAACTGAGCTTACGACAGAAGGAGTGGCGGGAGCTCGCATGGATGGTAACGAATCGCATCATCGAGCGAGAGATAGCCCCTGTGGTAACGAAGATGGAAGAAGCCATTGGAAAACAAATATGGAAGATGGCAGATGAAGCTGGGAAGCATTTTGAAAGAGCCTGGTCGATGAAGGACGACAGAGTTCTCCATACGTTAACGGAGGAAGAAACAGCAAATGCCGCGACCGAGCCTTCCACAGGCATCTCGGGATTTTCTCTGAATAAGAGGACATGGTCTCAGAACCAGAATTGGTCCCGAGGGACGAGCTCTAAAAGGCTGCGAAGAGACTGAGTCTGAGGAGCGAATGTACTAGCAAGTATTCTTTTTCCAACTCTTCTCTGTGGTGATGCAGACGTTGACAACATTGGTTCATCCCACTAAGTTACTACATACACGACAGAAGTTTTACGTGCAGAGAGACAAGCGTATATGTTACAACAACGAAATGAAAAGCGACATACTACCGAAGATGTAGTTATGCTTGGTTGCGCAGAACTTGGCTTACAATCAACTTTCTGGTTGAGCTTAGAGAATGAGAAATGACATACTGAGAATAACTGAGTCTCCACTGGTAGAGAGGTCAGCTGAATATCGAAAATTGAGACTAAGGAGAACGTACCGCAGGAACATTTTGCTGATGAAGCGATCTTTGTTGACTGGCTTCTTGTTCTTTCCTTTCGGAATTTCTGTCCACATCTAAAATATTCTCGTCAGGATTGCGCCTTGTTGCGCAGCCTGGCATAAACACGGACCTCCTTAACGTTCTCAAGCACCTACACACGATTGAGTCATCAGTTTATACGGGTATCTCGCGAGAGAGGAAACTGCTAACCATGTTACTGTGTCTGTCGAATGCTTTTACACGAGCCAGCAGTTTCTTGTCATTCCGCAATGAGATGAGGACTTGAGCATGATTTCGGACGGCCTGCTGTAAAACTGACAATGGACCCTGCGAGATTTCGTGTTCCTCGAGCTGCCGTAGCTGAGCTTCATCTAGTTCAGATTTCGGGACATGAGCATACTGACTGTGAAGTATCAGCCGGCGTGAAGAAGAGCAAAAGGAATATGGGCAGACCTCATCGTGCTGAGAGTGAAAGAAAGACTAAAGTCAATTAGACGCCCAAGCAACTTTTTTTCGCCTGTACTTCCATGGGCCGCTTGAGGCAAAAAGGCAAGGCTGGGGCAGCCAAAGCCTATGTTACGCGTTCAGCAGCTATCAAAAAGCTCCAATGTTCTCTTGCAGATTTTCGACGGCTTTGTATATTAAAAGGTGAGTAAAGCATTTCCGTACAAAAATCTTCTTATCATTTTTTTTTCTAGGCATATTTCCTCGTGAACCTAAAAGCCGCAAGCGCGCGAATAAAGGGTCTTCTGCACCTACTTCTTTCTACTATGCGAAGGATATTGCATACTTGGCCCATGAGCCGGTGTTGAAGAAACTCAGAGAGCACAAGGCTTTTGCGAAAAAGTTGTCTAGGGCTCTTGGTCGAGGAGAATGGAGCAGCGCAAAGAGTCTCGAAGAAAATAAGCCAGTGTATAAGCTGGATCATATCATCAAAGAAAGGTATGGATGTTTACTTGATCCATGTTATGAGTTTTAATTAGTTCCAGATATCCTACATTTATCGATGCTCTGCGGGACATCGATGATGCCCTTTGCATGATATTCCTTTTTGCTTCGCTACCCTCCAACCCTCGCATTCCTCCGTCCTTGATTGAAAATTGTTCCCGGCTTGCTGCTGAATGGCAGTTGTACGTTATGCGTTCGCAGGTGCTGCGAAAGGCGTTCCTGTCTATCAAGGGTGTTTACTATCAGGCTGAAATAATGGGCCAGACTGTAACTTGGCTTGTTCCGTATCAGTTCACTCAGAATGTGTGTTCTTTCGGTCTTATTTTTTAGAACTGTTCTCAAACCACTTCACAGATCCCAGTGGATGTAGATGTACGAGTAATGTTGACCTTCCTCGAGCTGTATCAGACTCTGCTAGGTTTTGTCTTCTTCAAGCTTTACACGGACGCTGGTCTCGTGTACCCTCCACCGTTAGACCTCAATAAAGACGAACTCGCCGCTGGAGTTGGAGCATATCTTTTACAGGAGACGTCACAAAAGACTGAACAGCCTGCGCCGCCGAAAGTCAAGATCGTAGAAGTAGAAGGTCGTCAGGTTTCGGGAAAGGATGTGCACAAAACTATCAAAGCATTGGCTTCATCATCAAATTCGACTGACATGGATATCGATGTTCCCGCCCCCGAAACCACCTCCGGAGATGCTGACGAAGAGTTTGTCGTGCAACCTTCAAAATCAGATGTCCAGACGACGACTTCACTACCCACACTTCAATCCCTGGAGGCTTTGCCTCAGTCAGTCAACACATCCCTGTTTGCTCCTTATACGTTCTGGCTCTCACGAGAAACTTCCCGGCCAATATTTGAGTTCCTCGTGCGCTCGTTTGGTGGCAAAATAGGTTGGCCCTCAACGTCAGGAGGAGGTTCACCTTTCGAAGAATTCGACGATTCTATCACCCACGTCATCATAGATCGTCCCGTGGTTGAACAGACTCAAGAGACTAGCGAGCAGCGCACGCGGCGGTTGAAGCGAAAGTACATTCAACCGCAATGGGTTGTTGATTGTATAAATGCTGGGAGGATTCTCCTTGAGGCCCCGTACGCGCAGGGCCAGACTCTTCCCCCTCATCTGAGCCCTTTCGGAGAGTTCGAAGGCGCCTATGATCCTACTTCGGTTGCGAACGATGATGCCGCTGCGGCAGAAGAAGACGAGAGCGAGGACGAAGATGTGGAAATT
The DNA here is from genome assembly GCA_000827265.1 of Collybiopsis luxurians FD-317 M1. NCBI lineage: Eukaryota > Fungi > Basidiomycota > Agaricomycetes > Agaricales > Omphalotaceae > Collybiopsis > Collybiopsis luxurians. The sequence goes on along the minus strand of KN834749.1, from coordinate 2,000,775 downwards.
GAGGATGCCGAGGAAGAAACAACAGACTTGGAGACTCTCAAAGCTGCAGCAGCTGCAGCTGCAACTGAAGACGCCGCAGCTTTGCGAGCCGCAGAACTGGCTGCGGAAGCAGCAGGGATTGATCCTACAGCATTTGATAAGGAGGTGGCTAAGTCACGTCGCAAATCGAAGGAGAAGGACTCTTCGGTTCTTGGCGGTGATGATAAAGCAGAGACGGATATGAACAAGATGATGATGAGTAACAAGCAAAAGAAACTTTATGAGAAAGTGAAACACAGCCAGAACAAACGCAATTTAGAGGTATGCCATTCGAATTCGCGAAGGTCTAACAGACTAATGTGTTTTTAATAGCGTTCAAAATTGGAGGAGCGGAAGAGAATACTGGAGAAGCAGAAAGGGAGGGCAGAAAAGAGATGATAGTTATGTAGAGTGTACTTGACAAGTCGTTTACATAGTATTTAGGGGTGAGAAATCACTATGTCACAGCTTGGAATGTCGACCGGTCTCTCTTTCTTAACCATCGTCCGATAATTTACCGTCAAACCTTTCAGGGAAGCGGATAGCGGATTTCTTAACTGAAATCTTGACGTCCGCTTTTACTCATTGTCTCTGCATGGTCGGTCTGAATCCGTTTGCTTCGAGGCACAATAGCCCTCATCCTGGCAGTCCACCTCCTTACAACGAAAACGATCCTTCGCCTTTGATTTTTGCGGAAACTACAGTCACCAGAACCGAGATAGTCACGACTACCACTCAAACTACGACCCATTTCTTTTCCTTGCCTCTCTGGAAGAGAAGGGCTGCCCAAGCTAGTACATCGACCAGAGGAGCTGTGGACGCGGACGAAATGGGATTTTCAACCTCTTCCTCAAACTTTAGACTGGATAAGGAACTGCCTCCAACCCCGCCCGATAGCAGTGGACAAGCCTCCCCATTTACTAGTTCGCGTGGACCTTCACGAAGAACCTCGGTTGAGCAGGAGACCTCATTGCCCTCACTGTTTCTCCCGTCAGATTCCGGAAGAGTTTCCTTCGGGAACTCACCGACACATACTTCCACGAGTGCTCTTGCGCAGGCGACTTTGGGCCTGCCCCACGTACTTCCTCATGCCTCGGCCTCCTCCTCATCGTCCGAAATTAATAGCATCGCATTTGCCTCACCTTTGTCTTCCTCCGAAATTCTCTCCCCGCGAGCCCGTTCAAAGCAGAGAGCAGTCTCTACTGTAGGCCCCTCTCCTCCGGTTGATCTACAAAGCCAGCAAAGACGAACTAGGGGGCTCTCATTAGGACCAAATGGCTTCTTAGGGTTTGGGACAGGGGACGATAAAGGGAAAGGGAAAGGGAAAGAGGCAGAGAAGGAATCAGACTCTCCAAATAGTACACCGTCCAAGTTAAGCCGTAGAGCCTCATTCTGGTCCAGGAAGAAGATTTCCACATCTCCCGAAACCCTCCCCCCCGCTCGTCGGAGCGAGGTCAACCTTGTTCCTCTACCTTCTCTTCCTCCTTTCTCGCCGTTCAGCATTGACATGACTAAAGAGTCAACAAGCGATACGCAGCCGCTACAATCAACCAAACCTCTTCATTCCCGTGGTCTATCCAGAAGTCACTCAGAAAAGGCTCGACGTTCTGCATTGAAACCACCCGATCCTCTACCTCTCCCTCCTAAACTTTCAGGCTCGTCTGGAGTTCGCCGACCTATGACTGCAGATGGTCCCTCTCCGCGACTTAATCTTTCCTCACTCAGTTCCGCACTGGTAACCTCTTCCCCACTTGCATCCCCTACCCTCGAGAAAGCTGAGAAATCTCTTGTAAAGCTTGAGATTCCACCACCGCAGCGTCCACGAGCCCAGACAAATCCTCCGCTCCTCCGTCGTCTTTCCATGAATCTATTCTCTTCTTCCTCTTCTTCTCCTCTACCTCCCTCCCCGACGCCAGCCGTCGCCTCGCCCTCTCCTTTGCGAATATCTACCACTTCTAAACCCGCCTCCGTACCGAAACCCCAGATGGATGAAGAGTCTCCAGAAATTTATCTTGAACGTCTCATGGTCTCTGTTAGTAAAGCGGAAATAGGTGGGATATTGGCTTCGAGGTAAATGATCAAGCTCAGCGCATTAGCCAATATAGTATTGACATTGTCAAAGTAGTGACAAATTTCACGTCCAGGCGTTACGATCGTATATCGGCCGATTCGATTTTTCTAACGATCCATTGGATGTGGCGCTTCGCAGACTGCTCATGGATGTCGGTCTTCCGCGAGAAACCCAGCAAATTGATCGTGTCATGGAAGCATTTGCTTCTCGATACTATCAACTCCATCCAGGTCTCTTCACTTCCGAAGGTGCGCTCGCATTCAACTAATCCCACCCTTCAGCCGTAGATATTGATGATATCTACGAACAGACCAGCCTTATGTTCTCGCTTTTAGCTTAATCATGTTACACACAGACGCTTTCAACAAATCGAATAAACGTAAGATGACCAAACCCGACTATGTTAAAAACACTCGCATGCCCGGCGTTGCACCTGAAGTTTTAGATGTACGTAGGACCCATGCCGATGTTGTGTAGTGCCTGACTAGAATTTTTCAGTGCTTTTACGACAACGTCGTCTTCGCGCCCTTTATCTTTGTTGAAGATCACGTCGATGTGAATGGCCAGCGTGGATTCAGTGTTGATGAAAACCGGAATCTCAGCACGAGCAATTCGTCTGGTAATTTAACTGGTTCAACGCTGCTTAAAGCCAACAAACTTGACCCATACTACTTAATCTCGAATGTGAGAATTTTATCTTCCAATGCTGCCCAATAATTCATAGAAACGGTCAGAATTTACTGGATCCTCTACGAGTTGATGTCGAACACTTTGTGCCTTTAATCAACCCTTATTCGTATGAAGGCACTGGGGGCCCATGGCACGAAGAGGAGCTACAAAATGCATTTGCCAACCCTAGTGTCGTCGAAATGGGCTCTTTGGATTCTGCTCGAGCGATATCTCCCGCTCCGTTCTTCAGTGCAGGTGGGGCGGCTGCAGGGCCTTTTGCATCTCCAGGTGAACTTCATTATCCGGGAAGCGAGACCTGGAGGTTAAAGGTCACAAAAGTGGGTGTGTTGAGCCGGAAAGACGACTTGCTAGGAGGTAAAAAGGCATCGAGTCGAAAATGGAAGTCTTTTAGCGTCATTTTGACCGGTTCACAACTACTTTTTGTTCGCGATTCAACTTGGGCAGCGACGTTCCTCAATCAGACTGAGAACAACTCAGATTTTGGGTACTTTCCTCCAGGCGCTGTACCTAAGCCTGACGAAGTGATGTCGGTCAAAAATGCTGTAGCTGTCTTTGACCGATCGTATCTCAAGGTGTGACCATCCCTGCCTATGTATCACGATTAGATTAATGAAACTTTCTTTTCGCCGTCTAGCACGATAACACATTTCGTCTTGCGCTGGGTGACGGTCGTCAGTTCCTCATCGGGACCAATAGTCCATCCGAAATGAACCAGTGGATCTCCAGGATAAATTATGCCAGTGCATTCAGATCCACGGGCGTTCGGATGCGACCGGTTGGAATGTCCGGGCGAGATGTACAACTTACTGGAGTTGCTGCTGCCACATCTCATCTCCACGATTTGCAGCATAATAATTCAAGGTCAGAATGGAATGGCGATACATCTCGCGATCTCATGGATATGCTATCTGGAAAAGATAACTCGCCTTTCAAAAAGGCGCCACCTCAACGTAGAGTGACAACTCTTAGCTCGTCTTCCGATCCCGATAACGATGTTCCAGTGGCTCCAGAGGTCGACGGTGCTGACCAATTCAAAGCCACGTTTGATCAAGTCAAGGCAGACCTGGCCGCCGGACGCTGTGCTTCACCAGACAGTGGTGCCGAAGAGATTCCGGAACGAAAATCATATTCTCTTGACGGTGAAACACGTTTGCCATCGCGTTCCAGGATAGTGGTGTCCAAGATTCGTGATCTAGAGTCCAAGATATCCGCGTCGCAAACTCAACTGGACTCTGATATTCGTTTTGTGCGAAACGTGGCTACTCTCACGCCATTTCAGAGATCGACTCGCGAACGGCTCACGTTAGCTGTACAAAGTCTTGCTAAACGTATCATGCAAGTCCGACTCGACCTTGCGCGATATATGTGCCATCGAGATGTTTTGTATAACGACTTGGCAGCGGAAGGTAAAAATTGGACTCGAGCGAAAAAAGTGGCTCTCCGAGCTGCTATAGAAATGCTGCAAAGTCATCCAGCACCTTCTGTTGTTCCTCGTATGACTCTCTCTTTCCATGAATCGGACAGTGGTGTCACTTCTCCCGCAGTCTCTATACCATCCAAGATATATACCCCTTCCGCACATAAATCAGAATCCACCGCAGGTTCATTCCAATCTTTCCATTCCGCATTCGAGTATGGGCCAGAATGGCCTTCTTCCCCAGATGACGTTTCTTCGCCGAATCGCCTTGGCGCAAATAAACTTCCGAACTCACCAAAAGGCTATGGCAATGATTCCTCGAACTCAGATCTACCCAACCACAATGAGGAGCACGCCCAGGGATTGTCAATGTCAGTAGGAGGTGCGCGCCTGTCAGATGTAACATCAAGGAGTAGCAACGACGACACACATCATGAAAAGTTCTACACTGCTCGGGAAAGCCTTGAAGAGCAGGCTGAAGAGTGGAACAAGACTCGATGTGCACAAAGGGTGTCCCTAGTTCGTGTTCCTTCCACTTATCGCCTGGCCCGGAAGTTTGAATGGGAAGCCTCACAATCAAACTGAAATGTGCCGCAGGCCTTGGCAGTGTACATTCCTTTTTAATACTTATGTGTTATCTTATGGGATGGTTAAATTAGCTTACAGTGTTTATACATACTATACTTGAATCGATCTGTACACAACAAGGCAACAAGCCGTTACGCCACAATATTGTGACTGTTACGCGGCGGGTCAAGACTCAACGCGTCGGCGGCATCGCGATCACCGACAAGTGAATTCTTTTTTTCCTGCATCCGAATCAATGGGTTCGCTTAGAATTGGTATTTTAGAGGCAGATTTGTTTACCATGTCTGCTTCCCTCTTCCCCGAACTTCCTTATATTGGATAACGCGGGGCAGCCTATTTTTCTTTAGCGTGTCTCCCGCTCAAGGCAACATTCAATATCCCCCCCCAGAGCAACCGACCATCTGATTCTCCCACTGTGGCATTCTGCCTTTTATGGCTGCCCTGAATCATATTTCGAACAAACCATACCGTAACCGCCTATCCCTTTTCCTACAACTCTCAGCACCTAGGAAATCTTCCCAACCTGGTATTTCTAGCGATTCTTATTTCGCTACTACTCCCACAACCTCCGAGATGGCGGAACCGCTTTCTCCTACTAGCACTCGAATCGGTCGTAATCCTTCGAAGGTTTCAAGCCCCATTGGTGCTCCTCGCTCACCAATGCAGTCAGACCTGGAAGACTCCATACCCCCAACTGTAAATGAGCTAGACGTGCGGGAGAAGGCTAGGTTGTTGAAGAAGCACCGGAAACTTAGTAGAGTTTTTGGCCAAGTTCCAGATCTGCAACTTCCTTCTTCGAGCACGCGTAGCTGGGGCGGAACTTCTACCCCCTCTCACAGGCGGTCTGCATCAACCCACACCAATGACTCGGGCGCGTCCAGGAGACGTGCGACTCGTAAAATATCCTCTCACTCTGACCTGGGCAGCGTGTCGGACAATGGAACTCAACTCGACGAGGGAAATTCTATCCCCCCGGTCCCATCTCTTGCTTCAAATCTGCCCAAAGACATTCTCGAGGCCCTTACTGAATTAAACCCATCCCAGCATCGAAAAGAATCGTCCCTCAATATTTTAACGCCACCGAAACCACTGTCAGACGACGACCATGCATTAAGTTCCCCGTCATCTCCGGTTTTCAATGGCCTCCCCGATGATGTTCGGAGGAACCGTGTCGCTAAATTACGACGATTTCTAGGGGACCATGGCGCTCCCTCTAGAACGTTGAAGACACGAAAGAGTTATGATTCCTCAATGGTGAAGAGACTAGATGAAGCAGCTCAGGACAAGCATCTTCATCGGAGTCGATCGCTTACGCCCTACAAGAAGGAGCTCGACAGCAACGACAGTGCTGTAGATTTTCATCGGCAGTATGTTCAAACATATGAGAGAGGGGAATATATCCAGGACGCAAAGGTATATTCATGATTGTCCAGTCGAGTTCAAGCTAATGACATGTACATAGACTATTGGACCGTATACTTCATCTCCCAACGTTTCGCATGTTCAGCAATTGCCCATGCATCCTGAAACGCGTCGGATGTCCCTGATATCCACGGTGTCCTCTGTGTGCGACCCTGATGTACCCTTAGGCCAAGGATCTGATGTCACATCTCCGTCCACAGCAAGCATTCACAGTGTGGAATCGCTATTTACAGATTCTGCAATGAACGAGAAGGACGAGAACTTTCGGGAGCGTCGGCGCAGGGTAGCGAAACTCGCGCAATTCTTCGGAGTCCAGTATCAGGACATCGCTGAGTCTGTTCCTGATCATTTGTCGGGCATCCGCAGCCAGACCCCAATGCCGATCCAATCCAGCGTCCGGATCGAGCCTACGCTGGATGTTCGGACTAGTACGAGACGCTTCTGGGGCTTCAGCGGCGAAAATGTGAAAGAGGCGGAGGTGAGCGACGTTCTTGGTAAATTGCGGGAATTGAAAGCGTCATGATTGCAATTTTTATGTCTCTCTTCTTTCATGCTATCTCTTCTTATTTATTCCACATGTCATGCTGTCCTGCTTTTTACTCTTTTTAGTCTTTATCATAATTTAACGCTTTGCTAGCGCTACCAACACCCACATTCGCCCTCTACGCTATTGCTTTAATCCTGCATTTAGAACATCAATTATTTACTAGATGTACTGTAGTTTTATGTCGTGAATGTTCAAGCCCTTTATTTGTATTAATATATCTGGTACTTAGTTATGGAATGTCTACGGATTTTTTAAAAGTTTCAGATGTCAGTTGAGCTCAACGGTTTAGTGTCATCTTGGTTCGGAGACCAATGAGGTGTCTGCTTTTGGAGAAATGAATCATAGCGTACATGAAACTAGCTGTATATCAGTTAGCAAAGTGCAGATCGATGCTCCTCCTGGTCGTTTACACATCGCAACTGCAGTCGGATCGTTACTTCCGTAGTAAAAGGTATATTGAATCACCCAGCACAATGTTGGTCATATGTCGAAAAGAGCCTGTTAGGGACAAAAGTAGACCTCCAAACGAGATGTATGCGGTACTGATCGAGATGAATGAATACTGACGGCGATGGATGGGCTTAACTTACACGAATTCGGAAGTTCCTCCATCAAATTTGTACACCTGAAAGGGGTGGAATGAGCGACAATTTGTGGAGAAATAAAGATGATGTATCTTGTTATTAACCTTGCCATACATGACATAGTCGTAATCCTCCTCTAAACCTCTCCGACCTTTACCATCCGGTCTCCACACATCTCGATCCTTGTCTTCGTCCTCATTCGCGTCTGGGTTTGTTGTCGAAGGACCGCGAGCCAGAGACGAGGCCAAGGCTAGTGCAAAACTCTGATTTACGGCCAACGGAAATAGTTCGATGTTGTAGTCGAGGGTAAGGTCCATATCATAGTTTTTTGAATGAGCGTAAAGCCTGGATACTGTAGCGATGCGAACGTCCGGTTGCGAAAAAAATAGTGAAATTTTCAAAATCCTACCTCTATCAAACTTTCTGCCTTCTTTATCTATAGCATTGATATTGAAGATGTCGTCAAAGACGATGTTGGAGGAAACGGAGGTCATGGCGGATGCAGAGGAAAATAGAATTACCCAATTAGTATTTTTGATGGCTTCTTTCCTCTTACGTCCACTTAGCCAGGCAAGGTTTCGCCTTCAGACTCAGAGACCCATTTCTTCCTTCCTCGTCCATGAACCACCAAGTTCTGCGCCCAGAATAGTACCAACGCCGCTAGTCTTTGTATCTGCGAGTCAATGGGACCAATCGTCTTCCCGCCAAGGGTGAATTAAGGAAGCTGAATGACAAAAACTGTCGCCTGTAAAGGCTTTCTAGGTTCACCATTCTAGCAAAGATGTATTCTCATAAGGGATATACATGTCTAGACACGGATCTTTCCCTGTCCGCCAATGCAAGTTCGTCAAATTCAATGCAGCATCTTGAATCTGGTACGATTCAAGCTTGTTATTGCAGTTTCACGCGTTGATATCAACAGTATAGAGTTGAAAAGTGTTGTTCGAGCTTCTTTCAATCCATTTCCTCCGGTATTCTTCGCCCGTGGTGCAGCATGCCTTATTACTCAGACCTATATCTCGTCAAATCCCGCTTCAGGTCTAGTTCTCATATCACCCCCTGCGTCCAACAACTCTCTACCGACATCCGTGTTATCGCATACGCTTCCGGAATTTAACTTTGAGCCCAATTTTCCAATTGTAGTTGTGGACACCCCGCAAGGAATGGCCAAATTGCAAACTGAGAATAGGCTAGCCAAGGATGATCGGGTAGATAGAATAGTGGTGAATGACGTCGAAGGTCAAGAGGCATTCATCAAAATCGAACAGTGGATGGATGAGATTGGAATCTAAACTAGAGCAAACTATATTAATTAACACCTCAGCCCGAAAGTTCTATTAGGAAATTATTCAGATAGATATACAATTATACATGTACAGTCCTTTCGTTTGGGGTATGTCGATCATGCTGCGGCGGTCAGTGCAGCATCCGCCATCTCTTTTTTGATCTCCTGCTTGGCTTCGGTAACAGTTGCCAGCCCCGGTAGAACAACTTTCCAGGTACCCTTTGCAGCGAGCACGCGATGAACTTGGTGTTGTATGAGATCGTGTAACTTGGGTACGTTGGCAAGTTTTGCTCTACTGCCCATTAGAGAGACCGTCGTTAGATCTAGAGTGAAATTGGGATGTATGGAAAAAGTTAATGTAGGTGCTGGAGATGTTTGCAGTGGTGGGGTTATCGTTATCTGGGGGGCATATGAGCAACCCACAGTTCCGCAAGAAACTACGTCACTTACAGAAGATTTGAAGAGCGATAATGAAATAGTGAGGGCCACGGGAAGCCGAGCGAACATCGGCATAGGATAATTGAACAAATACGAAGTGGAGAGCGAGACAGAAATAGAGTCGGTGTAGTCGACATCGAATTCAATTTCCTACAGGCGGAGTTAAGACGCAAGCGGTCAGAAATATGTGGTCACAGCTCACAGAGGAATGAGGAGAGGAAGAGGAGTTGATGCGACGTCCATTGGATAAGTGAGGGGCTGAAGAGCCCAAATCTACAGAATGAACGATAATATGATCCTTGTGAAAGTTATGAGCGCTATCCATGTGAAAGAGTAATATGCGGGTAGCTCACTAGGAAGCTCGTAGGTCGTATCTGGTTCGCGTAGTCTTCGACTTTTTTTCTCGCCACCTCGTCTCCCTCTGGACCGGGGAGGTCATTTCGAAGTTTAGATCTATAAGTCCCAACAATCTACAAGAGGTTTAAAGAGCAGACAACAAATCTTGAATCAGACCTACTTGGTGAAGGAGCAAATTCAACCATTCAGCAGATTCGTCTTCCTTGTTTAAATTGTTCTCTGTTGCAGACTGATAGTAATGTTTTTGAGAGCGCATGATGGAGTCACTGTTGAACCGTGGGTGATACGAAGTGGTCTCGAATGGGTATTTGGTGGAATCGAGAAAAAGGTATTTGAGGATGAAGACCAGCAGGGCCAAAATGGAGAGCTGGCCAAGAATTAAGCCTTGAGTAAAGGTTGGCTGAAGGGAAAAGACATAATTGGCCCCCATTTGCTCAGAGTCAAAGTAAAGGGAAGAGGTTACTTCGCGTCGTTACGTTGCCTGACATATGATATTTTATTTTGCCCCGGGCGCTAATAATATTCTTTGCTTTGACCTCTACTGCCAATGATCACTGCTTTTGTCAAATGGCCTTCTGCTCCCTTCACAGATTCCCTGGTTAGAAATGCACTTGGCTCTTTGAATACATCTGTACAGTTTGTGTCTTCTCCCTCAAAAAGTTCACCCCTTCTTCAATGGTCATCTTATGATGAAATCGAACACGAATTCTCCAAACATGATTCTGTTCTCCAATCTTCTTATATCATTCGAAAATGCTTAATTCGGAAACATTTCTTGTCCCGGTGCATATTCTCCTACACGGTCAAGCGTCCGGAATCCTTTCTCAAGCAAGCATGGCCTCGAACATATGAAATCGAAATTTCTTTCGCCGATGAGCTGGACGAGCTTTTTGCAGACGAACTATGGGAACTCGGGGAAGAACTTCAAACCGCCACAAAGTGGTGGATTTTGAAGCCGTAAGTATATTATATCCAGCTCTCGGCCTTACTTCTTATCCGCCCATCGTTAGGGGGATGGCTGATCGAGGAAATGGTATAAGACTCTTCAACGATCGAGAGTCCCTGGAAAAAATTCTAGAGGAATTCGAGGAACTGAGTGATGAAGCTGAAAGTGAAGCGGAGGAAAATAGTACGGCTATTGTCATTTCTCAGCTCCGCCATTTTGTAATCCAGGTAAACTGATCTCTGCATTTTAACACAACTTGCAGTTCAACATCGGCCTTTCAGGAATACGTTCTAAACCCTCTGCTGCTCTATCCTGGAGAGGTACCACTTAAATCTGACGGCACGAAACCAGATGTTCTACAAGGGCATAAAGTTAGTTACATCTGGTCACGATCATGGTGCTCAATCTTATATTTCCACGAAGTTTCATCTGCGGGTGTACTGTGTTGCCTCTGGTGCACTCACGCTTTATATGTATAATCGTGTCTTGGCTTTATTTTCCTCTGCTCCATACTCTACACCCAGTTCAGACAATCCAACACTGGATCTCGCCCCACATCTTACCAATACGTCGCTACAAACCCACCGGGGTGAGGAGGGAGTACGATTATTGGAAGAACTCATTGGATGTCACATATTATCCACTTCATCAGAAGGGGAAGAGCGTAAACTAACTTCCGAGAATGTTTCGACCATAATGCGGCAAATAGCAGACATACTCGCAGAAACATTCAAAGCTGCCTTGGAAAATCCAATAAACTTTCAGGAAAGTTACCTATTTCATATCACCTTGCACTTCGCTGAGTAGTCCCATTACGTATAGGCTCTGCCAAACGCGTTTGAATTATTCGGGGTAGATTTCCTTGTTACAGACGAAAAAGTCGAGACCTCGAGACTACAGGTCAAATTATTGGAGATCAACGCGGAACCAGCGATAGAGCTCACTGGACCTAGGTTGGCATGGATATTAGATGACCTCTTCGCGGACATCGGCCAGGTGTGCGTTGAACCATTCTTCGCATCGACGTCTTCGACTTCGGGCAACGGTACTGCGTCACAAGGTCGTCCTGACTGGCCAGTAGGGGAAACGCGTCGGAATTTGGTCAAATGCCTAGAAACTGAACTGCGAAGGCATCCTTCGTAAAGTTTATTCGCGCCCTGCGTCCTTGTCAATGTTGTATCTGAAAGTCGATACATACTGTACTTGTATCAAGAGTCTGTAATGCACTTCGCAACAGAACAATAAAGAAAAAAAAACTCAAGTGGCCCCTCCTACGAAATGTGGTCAAAATCCCTATTGTTTGTTTAATTTTCCAGTGTACGAATGGCCCCTCACGATGATACTAATATTCGTTGTTTGCTGCATCGAGATTTCAAAGAAGGGATATAGGTCCCCCACCTTCTGCTTGGTATCCCAATATCGCCATGCCACCTCTCAATCGGACTTCTACCCTTATAGATGTGCTATCCCAGGAGTTCAGCAAGGAGGAGCCAACTTTCGGAGCGAACAATGATGGAATGGGCCTCGAGGCAGAAGACAAGGTTATCGGGACACATTCTTTGTCGCTAGACCCTCCCAGGGCTGAGAAGAGCAAGGTGAGCGGACATATTTATCCTTCGTAATTCATGAGGTGACCTTTTCAAGGCTGAAGACGATTCACCTCCCATTCCTGACACCGACCCGGCAACCTGGAATTGTGTAGCGTCTATGGCTCAAAAGCAATTCCCGGCAGGTGCTGCTGCTGCTTCTGTCTGCTCAGAAACGCCTACTGAACCAGCATGGCGCTCGGAAAATGACTTGGCCCTCGAAGCATTGAGCAACTTGGGTATCAAGATCAGAGACTATGGGTGGCCCACAGGTGGTTATCACCCACCTGTCCGAGTTGGTGAGGATGAACTAATGCAGAGGTCAGAGTCACGACAGGTTATACCTAAGTCGAAGAGCGAGCCACTTGGCGCATCGTAGCATTTCAATGTCTTGGGTGACATTCGCATTCTCTTTGCACACACAACTTTGATGCCTTGTATCTTGTATCGGTAGCATACGCGATTAGCAGAAGGGGATTTTGGAAGCTTGAAAATGTATGGCTCACAACTTTGGCGGGCTTTAATAGTAGATCCGCTGCGCTGTACGGTTGGAAGTGAGGTTCCCCAGAGTTTAACTTGTCTGTACTCTGTCTGGAAATCTGATCGCGACATCACTCTCTTCGTACTAATAAGTACTAACCGAACGTGGATTGTCAACACTCCAACAATACTAACAAGTTTTGCATGTATGCCTGACAAAGTGCGCTGAGAACACCTAAGTCACAACTTCTATCAGTTAATCCGTCCCTCCATTGTTCATCCATTTTTGAACAATCAAATACCTCTTTCCCTAAATCTCTATTCACCTCATTATGTCTTTCGCATAGGCATCAACCCATTCCAGCTCCGCTTACATCTGGCGCGTTTACTAAAATCATCTGCACCATAACTACAGAGACAAAAAGTAAAGCAAGCATATTTTCAAATCGTCCCAGGTGGAAGGGGATCATCTTGAGTCGTGTAAATAAAGTGAGCGCCAATCTGCGGCCTGCAAGCGGGCCGAGGGTTTATGCGTATCTAGTGGAGTCAACTGACGGTGGTCTGCACTTCTTGTCTCTCTACACATCATGGCCTCTGTACAACCTTTAGTTCTTCGTTGGGGCATCATTTCTACTGGAGGAATTGCCTCGACGTTTTCCAAGGTACCTCGCAGACGATGAAGCCGCCTAAACTTACGGCGCTAATTCACTTTTTAAGGATCTCCTTGTCGATCCAAAAACGTGCGGATATCACCACTCAACGATAATGAGTTATCCATAAGTATTTGTTAGACGAGGCGTTCAAGACGTTGTTCACAAGATAGTAGCAGTCGGGTCTCGTACAGTCGAAAAAGCTCAAGGCTTTATCGAGGCTTCCCTTGGAGGTGACAAGTCCATCAAGGCGTACGGAAGCTATGAAGAAGTGTATAAGGACTCGGTGAACTATCTTCCGATCCATCTCAACATCCTCTAGACTGATCATATATTTGTAGGATGTCGATGTGATCTACGTTGGTCAGGATGTTTGATCATCTTAATGATATCTGCACTGAAGCCTGCGGTAGCTACACCACATACTCATCACTACGAGAACTCGTTGGACGCCATAAAAGCAAAGAAACACGTTCTCTGCGAAAAACCTGTTACTTCCAACTGCGCAGAGCTCCGCTCTCTTCTCGCTGCAGCTAAGGAGCATGACGTATTCTTCATGGAGGCGATGTGGACCAGATTCCAGCCTCTGAGTCTCGAATTTATAAAGATCTCGGAAGGAGGTGAACTTGGGCTTCCAGTATCAGTGCATGCTGACCTTTCGGGAAATTTTAATATTGACAGTGAGTAAAAGTTTCTTTGGAAGATGCCACAGTGTTCTGATTCTTCACGTAAGAGCTGCCCACTACGCATAGGATCCTAGATCCGAAGTTAGGTGGAGGGGCTATATTAGATCTGTAAGCACTCTAAACATACTCTCCGACAACGCTGTTGCTCATTTGTCATGGCTTTACTAGCGGGCCTTACCCATTGGTCTGGGTAAGTACAGATCTAAGTGACCATTCTGACTGCATTCACCCTCTTCACAGGCGATCATGTCGCTATACGAACATCCAGCTAACAATCAGACTTTACCAACAACCACAGGAAGCATGCTCAAGACCCCCATAACAGGCGTCGATCGTGATACGTCGTTCACTCTTAATTTTAGCCAGTCCAAACTCGCTGCGCAAGCCGTCTTGAGCTGCAGCATCAACACTGATTCTTTGGAATACGGAGTCATTATTCGCTACCAACGAGGGTTGATCAAGATTGCATCTCCGATATACGTCCCCCAGTCATTTGTCGTGCAATACTTGAATGAAAAGAACATACTTTTGAAAGAAGAAAAGAGATTCTTTGAACATGTAGGCCGGTCAGTCTAAACATTTCCTCAATGGCGAGAGCATATCGAAGCACATCGAAGCTTATCTCTGGTATTTCCTAGGGGCATGCACTACCAAGCTGATGAGGTAGCTAGATGCATTCGAGATGGCAAAAGAGAAAGTAGACTTTGGGGGCACGAGAAGAGTTTGCTCGAAATGCAAATTTTTGACGAGGTAAGTGCCATTTCTTTTTTTATCCTGTCACATTCTGATAGTCGGGTAGGTCCGCAAGCAGGGGGGATATCAGTTTCCTCCAGGTGTTGAGAAGGTTATCTGAAGAATCCGGCTGGGCACTACGTAGACATTTCATTTTGTAACATCTATGTGACCGTCTGGGATTTAACTTGCGGTCGTAAACTCACCAGCCAAGTCTGCATCCTCAGGACTGGCATTTTCGATACCTTTTTCCTCCATTTCCTGTTTTAATAGTGCATTAGCAACTGCCGCTGATTCCGCCTTTTCCCTTTCATTCTCCCTTGCAAGTCGTCCCTTGCCTCTGAGCAACTCTACCTCCTCCCAAGCCTTTGCTGCTACTTCGAATATATTGAGGTGCATATCCTGCATCTTTCCTTCATCCGTATCCTCTGCATACACCTCGAAAAACTTCTCCATCTCTGACGCAAAAAGGGAGGCGTCATTTTGGGCGATAATGGTTCTAATTCCAGCAAAGAATGAATCCATAATAGTTATATTGTGCATGGCAAGGAGACTATGTGCAGACATCTCGTGCGTATGGAGGAGATGGTGAACAAATGCTTTTGTATAGGGCGAAGATTTTGAAACGATTTCCGCTGCACTTCCATCTACGGAGCTATGCTGGATCACTTCCGATCGAGGAACAGAAGTCGGGGAGCATGCTGCGCAGCCGCACGTTCCAGACAATTGTAAGGCAGGATCGTATGTGAATGAGGTGAAATCTTCCCTGTATATCGTGTCATACAGGTTGTGACCCAAATCTCGTCTTCTGGTCGATTGATAGTCTGAAGAAATTTTCGGGACCGGAAACGTGAAGTCTAACGCAACCCCAATATCTGCTGCACGTTGGGCCCATTTCATATCAAATAGATCAATACCGACATCCCGAACGAGACGAAGCATATCGTGGGGACCTCGCACCGACGTTGCTAAGCGGGGTTTCCATGAAGGTAAAGGGCCAAGGGAAGCCCGAAGAAGGGCGGTAGTAGTTGACGGATCTAGTGGACGTGCTTGCGAACCTTGGGCGAGCTCAAGCGGTACCATGTCAAATACATATCCAGCTACACCTTCATCCAGACATTTTAACGGTCGGACCGCATCAGCATCCTTGCCATGGAGAACTTCTAAGAGAGATTCAGCAAAGGCATTACGGGCAGAAGCACTTGCACCGCCGGCCATTTGCACAAAAACATTGGCTGGGCGCACTTCGGAGTCAGAATTCCGTAGCATATCTGCGAGCCATATGGCTGATCGCTCAATATTCTTCGTTAGCCGTTTCTGTGAATAAGGGGGGGATGTGAATGGGGTATCGGATAATGAAAAGACAATATCGGGATTGCAGGAGATGGCATAGGTCCGCCAGTCATTCGATGTGACCTGGGAACGAAATAGGTCAGAAAAAGCGATTCGACAAGATTCATATTTGATTATACCTTCCTGACACCGCGAATACAATTGGCGGTAACATACGCATTCGTATTAGCGGGCATCTCCCTCCCATCATTTAAGTCTCTCAGTGACATTGAAACAACATAATTCTCGGGTGAAACTCCAAGAAATGAGTTGATCCTCGGTATGTTACTTTGTTGAGGTTGGAGGGTTGGAACGGGAGGTCTATGCTCCAAGCTAACTATAACTTGTGAGACCAATCAACTACATAGTATGAAATCGAACTGACAATGATTCGAAAGGAACATGAAGCCATCTGATAGCTGCCGTTCTCTTTACATTATCTCGCGCGAGATGAGGAACAACGCCTCTAGATGTACACGTCAAGATCCCCGGGGTGTCGATTGTAACCTGTCCATTGCGGATGAGCAGCTTCGCTATTCTAGGTCCAAAGATAGAGGCGACACCATCGCTCGGAGCCAGGGAGTTGAAGGAAAGAGGTGAAGAAGTCATGCTCACTTAGCGCTTAGCGCCCAACGTCAAAAAAAAAATCTAATCTTGATAATGATTTCGGAATCGAAGGTTCCCACGAGTCAAAGCGTAGTATACGAGACTCCAAACCGAACTAATGCCTGGGCTACTGAGCTATGAAACAGTTCACAACAGCAAGTAGAAAGCAGCTCATCCAAGAAGCTAAGCCTACTCATCTCACGAGCCAAATGTCAAAAGTCGTTCGTATTGGCCTTGTCCTTCAGATTTCCGCCGATCCGCATCTAATAATAACCAGTTGCTAGCAAAGACATATCAAGGGTGATTTCACGTCAAGCATAAAGTTCAAGTTCAAAAATAACCCCAAAATCATCCTTTGAAGTTTCTTGCGCTCAGCTATTACGTTCTAACAAGCAGCATATGTATAGTGCATACTACTGACAGCACCGCCAAGCATAGAACTTCAAATTCGTCAAAGAAAATAATCTGCTGGCGGCCGCTTCGCTGGAACAGAACGGACATCCTGGAGTTCATTTAGTTTTGAGTACAAATAATGTCAGAGAATCAGGAATACCAACCACAGGTGCATGCGAGAACACTTTATACTCTTGGCTGAGGTATTCATCTAGATGTAATATCGACGCGACATTCCCGCATCTGCGATACTTAGGATTATTAATGGGATAATACGGAATCACTAACCGATAACAGTAATTCGGTGCACTCCAGACTGTTACAATAGTTCTGTCAAACATCATTTTATACCCCTCCATTGCAAGTTGGTGTGCTCGGGCAATAAGGTCTATGGCATTATGGTGTGCGAAAGCCTAAACAAGACAGTCATTTTGCAGTCCATGATTAATGAAATGTTACCAGCCTTAGTGATATCTGCGCCAAAGAGGAAACCAGCGCCACGAGGAGATAAACCCCAGCCTGAAATATCTATAAGGAAGGACACTGTGAGCGAACCAGAAAGCAAGCTTGGAAGCCTATACCGTCTGGATCTGACCATAGTAGATCGCACATTGGTCCATCGTGAGGGACTTCTTGTTTACGATCTATACCACGTATCTGTATTCTAATGAGCATGGAAAGGCGAAATGCGGAAAGGGCGCTTTACTTGGTCAATTGTTTGTAGATTCGGACTCAAACCGCCGTGCACACAGAATACCCTTCCGTCCACGACAGCACCTAGAGCGAGGTAGTCGAAAACCTCACAACACCATCTCCAAACATTGCTGCTGCCGTATTTTCTCTGACACTCGTCGTAGAATCCATAAACTTGGGTGATTTGTCGAGACTCGTGATTGCCTCGGATAAGCGTGATACGCTCTGGATAGCGGACTTTCAGAGCGAGGAGAAGAAGAAAGGTTTCGACAGAGTAGTAGCCACGGTCAACGAAGTCACCTGTTTAGTATCGTTGGAGTCAAGTCTTTGGATATGGAGCAATTTCTTCACCCATGAAGAGATAGTTTGTGTCTGGACAGAATCCTCCAACTTTGAACAGTTCCATGAGGTCAAAAAATTGGCCGTGTATGTCGCCGCAAATCTACTGAATTCATTATTCGCTGGACGGACCTAGTGGTGGATCTATCATGCAACTCATACTGTTACCGGAGAATCTATCATTTGAACGTTTCCTTCCTCGATTAGAATTTCTCTAGCTTTGAGACATAATCTTTTGACTTCTTCTTCGGATATCGGTTCGCAGCGTTTCAGCTGGTCGATCTGTCTGTTTCCAGTGGTTAAAGGTGCAGCAAGTATAGAGGCAAGTCAGGACCACAATCATAGTCGAAATAAAATAAGGAAACCTGACCTGTCTAGATCACCAGGCATTTTCAAGTGGGAGTAAGAGAGAGAGCGCGTCGCGTGAGAACTTCCAACATCTTCGCTATCAACTTTCATGTCGGAGTCAACCGCTGGTCCGTCAACACCCACTAGAAAGCGGTCCAGATGGGAACAGTACAGTGACAACGAAGAAAGCCAACCTTTGACCATACATCCCGTTAAACGTCGGGCTAAACTGAAACCTAAAGAGCCAGCACCTGCGCCGTCTTCGCCGCCAAAGGCTATCCCGGTCTCTAGGAGCTCCGCACATAGTGTCTATGTACCGCCTAGGACTCACCATCCGCCGATAATTCCATCCCGCTCAGTGTACTGCTACGAAAGACTTAATCAAATCGAGGAAGGGTCGTATGGTGTAGTTTTCCGCGCCAGGGACAAGGAGACGGGGGATATTGTTGCTTTGAAAAAGCTCAAGTTGGAAGAGGAAAAGAATGGATTTCCGATAACTGCATTACGCGAAGTAAACGCATTGATGACTTGCAGACACGAGAATGTCGTTGGAATTCGAGAGGTCGTTGTTGGAGATACGTTGACTCAGTACGTACCGTCGTTTGATTGCCAGATACATATTTCAAGCTCTGTCGTATTCTCCCGCGTCAAGAGTCTTTGTAGTCATGGATTTTATTGAGCACGATCTCAAATCACTTCTTACTTTGATGCCTGCACCGTTTCTGCAGTCGGAGATCAAAACGCTTATGCTTCAGCTTTTGTCTGCGGTCAAGCATTGTCACGCGAATTGGATCCTCCATCGTGATTTGAAGACTAGTAATATTCTCATGAACAACCGGGGAACAATAATGGTGGCAGACTTTGGTCTTGCCCGACGGTTTGGAGATCCCGTTGGCGTTGGTGGCATGACTCAGCTCGTTGTAACTCTGTGGTATCGGTATGTTTCCAAGATTTCTTTTCTTCCGTTCTGAATTCATGAATTTTTTGTAGGGCTCCTGAGATTCTCCTTGGGGCAGAGAAGTATTCGACAGCCGTAGACATGTGGTCTGTTGGCTGTATATTTGCTGAACTCATTTTGAAAGAACCGCTCTTTCAGGCCAAAAATGAGCTTGAACTTCTTTCCATGATATTCAAGCTTCTAGGTCCACCCACTCAAAACTCGTGGCCTGGCTACTCTTCTTTACCACTTGCAAAAACTATCAGTCTTCCGTCGCCTCAACCACACCAATTCCGACAGAAATTCCAGTACATCACGACTGCTGGAATTGACCTGCTGATGTCTTTATTAGCATACGACCCCGACGAACGAATGTCTGCGGAAGAAGCATTAGAGCATCCATATTTTACGTATGTTTTTTCTTTCCTGATTATGTATGCAGTATCTGAATGAATCTCTATAGCGAATCGCCACTTCCGAAGCATCCTGACTTGTTCGGATCTTTCCCTTCCGCTGCTGCGGGTGAAAAGTACGTTCCATCTGTTGTTCTATCTATGTTACGAGTCACAAAATATCCAACTTCTCTAGGAAACGCAAAGTATTTGACAGTCCTTCAGCTCCTGCGCGCGCTGCAGATTACAAATTACTAACTGAATTCGATATGTGATGTGTACAATATACAATGCAGATCTGTCGTCGCAGTAAAATATATCACTGCGCCTCACAGCTTACAGGCCCGACATTTGTATATCTTTCCACTGTTTTATGCTGATTATCGTACGAAGGATTATCGTATGAAGCTGTATCGTACTGACATGATGGCTCCGTTCGCAGAAATAGTAAAATACACCAGAGGACGTTTCTAGTACACTGGTGGTTGTCACTAGGTCCCAGATCGGGCCTATGACCGTGTTGAGTAGAAGTACAATACACTGAACTACATCTAAAGGAGGGTGATTCGTTGCCATTGCGAGAGGCAAGGTATAAAAGACTGTCCGAAGTAAAAAGTGCGTTAAAAGCCGAAAAATAGTGGATAAATAGGGCATGAATGGGATCAAATGCAGGTTGCAAAGATGATATCAGGTAGCGCAGGCAAACATATCGATGGGAATTGTGTGATCAAAAGTGCGAGGGAAAGAAAAGGTTGAATAAGCTATCGGTTCCTTAGTCCAAGTGGGGCCCCAGGAAGGTATTTTACCTTCTCGAAGATTCGGTATAGGCTGATCACCAGATTTGTGCAATACATGACCAGGCTCACAAACACTAAACATATTAACGCCAACTGACGGTCGCACAGGAAATCGCCTGGGGTACCTTCAACTGTGGGAAGATTATAATCTGGACGGGGGATACTATTGTACCATGAGATAGCGGAAGGTGGAGCACAAGGAACGAGAGAAGTGAAAAAGTTATCAAAGCAGAGGGAGAGTGCAGCGGACCAGGCGCAGATGAATAGGACTTCGGAGAGGGTGTGTGCGAGTTTCGCGGATGTGCGCCATAGACCGAGGGGTCGACCAAAATATTCGAGCTAAAATGATCATCGTCATAGGTACACAAGTCAAAGACGAGTTGGGAGCAAAATTTACGCACATATATGGCACCAATGACGTGCACCAAAGTAAGAGGAGCAAAGATGATGATGAGAGTTCTGCAACAAAAGGCTAAGGATGGGTGTATGGGGTAGAGAAAATACGTACGGTGAGCTACCGACAACACCCATGACGCCATACCGCCTTTCCTCGAGTCTGATACGAATAGCCACAGCGAGCGTTCCGGTAGTGAAAGACATGTTAATGATACGAAAAAGCTTTGATAACCGCGTCAATTAAAAAAAGAGTAGGCAATGCGACGAGGTAAAGCTTACCAGCGGAACATAAGGATTGTTCAAAAGAAATATTCTTAACCGTTTCCTTCTGGATTTCCACATCGTATCGTCATGCGAGCCACTCGACCCTGTCTGACTCTCTGGATTGACATCTTCATCATATGGATATCCATCTCTGGACCTAGAATGAAACGGGCCTTGAGCACCAGCACGGGAAGTCCACGGAGTCTCCCATCCAGGCGAATTGGTTTGATTCATCGTGAAAGGGGCACGAGGTGTAGGCATGGCTATAGACAAGGACCATTCCTTCCTTCTCCCGGACCCTGACGGTCGAGGTCCGGATGAAACGACAGAGTTTTTCTCGCCGGTTCGTTTTGAGAATGACGGAGGAGGTTCTCGTACATTTGGACTGTGCAGCCATGGCTTTCTCTTGTCTTTGAGCAGAGATGATTTTCCTCCGCTAGATTGAGGATCATCATCCGGGACCTGCATTACCCTTCCTTGGCGAGGCAAAGTGAATGCAAACCATCTACTTAAACTACTTGAGCCGCCGTTGTGATGATCAAAGTCGGAATTGGAACGAAAAGAGGCTACATCCCCAGAAGATAATGGTATTTGGTGAGGCGAAGTAGGTTCTTCTTGAGGTGAAGGGGGTTCATCTTTGGCCCATGCTATAGAACTAGATTATTTTAAAGAGTGGACAAAGTTAAAGAGCACGAACGAGGAACAGTGGTCACAGAAGTATTGACAGTTAATTTTTGGGTGTTGCCAGTTGAACTAAGGGCTTTTGCGCTTGAAGTCGAGGGCAGCGATGACGGTCTTGACATTGGCTGGAAAAGGAGTAATTGGGACCGTGATCACATCGACAACGGAACGGAAAGAAGGGCAGGTTGTATTTGACTCTATTTGATCGCAGCTTGAGCTTGAACCGTGACCACAATTTGACCACAATGGCTGAGGACTCAATTCCTTCAGTTTCGCTGGGTGCTGTAGGCTCGCGCTTCGTCTCTTCAGATGAAATAGAAATTGCAAAGGCCCGTAGAGAGGAACAGTGGAAGGCCGCTTATGCCAGGTCCTTGCTCTCATTATCACCGCAGAATTCATGTCCTCATTAAATTCAGATTAGGACAAGAACCCCCGCCTCAGCCTCAAGCAGACGCTTTTGACGGCAGAAGTCTAGCTGAAGTAATTTCATGAACCGTTTTCATATTAAACTTGTATTGACATTCTCTTCTCCCTCTGGTATGATACCGCTCTCCCTCCAAGAAACTGGCTGCAAACCGAGCAGCAAAACAGGAAGAGTGGGAGGAAAAGAATAAGCTAGGTTGGTCGGAATTATACCCTTCCTGTCTGCACACTCTCTCAAGCTTGTACAGCCAACCAATTCCGTGCTTTAGAGGAAGATGAAATAATGTTCCTCGATTCCATTCGAGAAAAGGCAGAGGCTGAGGAGAAAGCCAGAAGAGAGATGGATGGAGAGGAAGTTAGGAATTTTAGAGAGTAGGTCTCTCATTGCACCGTATGTACCGTTTTAACCCTTCGCAGAGCTGTGGCGGCTCGAATCCAATCATCCAATCCGCCGCCGTCATTGTCATCTACATCTGCTGCCCCAAAGAAAGAAACGAAACCTCCGACGGTAAACAAGAAAGACCCCAAGAAATCCTCTCTCAAAGGCGTGGTAGTGAAGAAGAAAAAACCCTCAACTTCTGCTCCAGCAAAGACCGACACAGAACCAGTAGAAACTAAATCGGCGCAGACTACCACAAAGACAGCTAGGTCTTGGGATACTGACCCAAACACGGCTGACGAAGAGCCTGTCTCCAAAAGGCGACGGGTTTCCGATTCTAAGTCCTAGCAGTCGAGATGAGATAAACTATGGGTTATGCTTATATATATATCCAAATCGAAAGTGTACAGCATCTATCTTCAGCGATCCTTTCCCGGCGTTGGTGTCCATCTAACTTTACTCATGTCTCTCCCACCGCCAGAAGCCCAACCAGCACTCTTTTCCATTGCATCTGCTCTCCGTTGAGCTCCCGTGCCCATTGTCCGGTCAAGCAAGCGCTTCGCAGCCGGTGTAAGATTTCCCGCAGCCTGTGAAGAACGCCTCGAAGTAGTAGGCGTCCATGAAGGTGGACCCATGCTTGCTTTTGTTCGGGCAGTCGACTTAATACCGGGCGTCGCGCCGCCCAAGCCCAGCATTTCTGCTTTGGCACGAAGACTTTTGGAAGCCTTGCTGGAAAGTTTTTGCGATAGAACCTCGCGAGATGTAGGAGTAGGAATGTGGAAAGGTGTACTAGGTGTAGGGATATTAGGCTCGTCTGAGGAAGAGATAATGCGAGGTGTAGCGTTAAGAGTTCCCCAAGTCATTAGTTGTTTTACAGCTGCTGGACCAAGTTGCTCGGGTGTCGGGGAGGGTAGAGACGGGACGAGGGAAAAGGTACATGACAAAGAGTCATCTCTTGGACGATCTATCGTGGTCATTAGCAAAGATACACAGATGGAAATTAACAGATTACTTGCAAGGTGTCCCTGCTATAGCTGCATTGATCCTACTCCTTGTTGGACTCGGCGGTTCACTCAGAGGTCGATTGACGTCCGTTGATTGTTCCTGCTCTCCAAGTCGAGTACTCATATGTGATATAGATTTTTCTTCTCCCTTAGGCACCGGGGGAACCGTCTTTGACTTTTCGTGGTAAGGTGAAGCGTCAGCATCAGGAGGGAACATGAGTGCATTTCGGGCTTTAAACTTGAAACCATCGACACCAGCAGTCCTATTATCCCTCTTTGGCGCCATTACATCCCGTTCTTCCTCTTTTTCCTTCCTTTTTATCAGAACAGATTTCTTCTTCTTTTCCTCTTCTATCTCCTCCTCTACAGCAGCAGTAATCAATCCCACGGGTTTTGGAGCCTCGATGACGAACCTTTCCCTGACCCCCGGAGCTGATCCTGGTGGAGGCTCAATGAGCATTCGTTCTCTCTCTACGCCAGCGATAAGTTTCTTGTCCTCAACCCGTTTCTGAGCATCCCAAGCCCAAGCCCATTTGTCCTTCCGCTGCCGGTTTTCCTCATCAAGAATTTCCGTAAAGCTCGAATTGTCTTCCGAGGTGTAGCGAGCTTGAAAATCGTCGAGAGACAATGAGGTGTCGTACTTTGGTTTCTTTGGTACAGGTTCGCCGTCTCGCCGGGCAGACGAGCTGGGAAGAGGTGTGTCGGAGGGTCCAAAGCCATACGGTGTTTCGGAGGGTGTCTGAAGGGGGTGTCTGCCTCTCTTGTTGGTAATTGGTGTACTGTTGATTTCCTCCAGCCTGCGCACAGAGGCGCCGATAAGATGAGGATCCCGCGAATTGAGAGCATCGAGATATTCATTGGTGGCATCTAGGTGAACCAATGAAGGGAAAAAGTCGCGAGCAATGATGTGAGAAAGTGCAGCAGTGTATTCATCTTCTTCCAATACTACTTGTCGGTTTAACGAGCGTGCAGGAATAGGCGTCGCATCTGGTTTAGTCAAAGACATGGATGATGGATGCAAAGGTCAATTGAATGTCAAACTTGGATTTGCTGACCAAATTCGGCAATCAATCGGCGCCGATCCCTTATCTTCGATATTTAGCACTCATGATCATTGATATCCTTCATGGCTCCCAGTCTTCGCATTGGCGTCGATGTCGGCGGTACAAACACCGATGCGTGTCTTCTTGACCCATTCGCAGCAACGGACGAATTTGGTATCCTGAATTGCTGCAAGTCTCCGACAACGTCCAATCCTACAAAAGGCATTGAAAACGTTATCAGTACTCTGCTTGAGCAGACCAATGTAGATCCTTCAAGTATTGCTAGTATAACTATTGGAACTACCCATTTTATCAATGCAGTAATTGAAAAAGATCGATCTAGGCTTTCACCTGTCGCGGTCATTCGCCTCTGTGGACCTTTTTCCCAATCTATTCCTCCCGGAATTGATTGGCCTCCAGAATTGCGAGACATCATCTGTGCCCATGCTGCATTCTTAGATGGTGGGCTCGAGATTGACGGCTCAGTCATTTGCGAGCCAAAGGAGAATCAGGTCAAGGAGGAATGTTCTCGTATCAAAGCTATGGGCATTCGAAACATTGTGGTCAACGGTATATTTTCACCTGCGGATGTAATGGGTGAACGGCAGGAAGAGAAAGTTGGAGATTGGATCAAGGAGTGCTACCCCGAAGCAGAGGTTGTTTTATCAAAAGAAGGTAACCGTAGCTTCCCTGGTACTTTACCCGTATGACGTTCCTTTGACAGTCGCCAATCTTGGCTTTATCGAGCGGGAAAATGCCGCTATGTTAAATGCTTCCATACTATCTTTTGCTCGGCGTACAATCTCCTCCTTCCAATCTGCTATCCACCACCGTCTCAAGCTGTCTTGTCCAGTTTTCTTGACACAAAATGACGGGACTATTTTACAGGCCGCAGACGCCGCGAGGTTGCCTATTAGAACATTCAATAGTGGACCGACAAACTCTATGTGCGGTGCAGCTTTTCTTGTAAAAGGCAACATTGAAAAAGAGAATATGATTGTTGTGGATGTTGGTGGAACCTCAACGGGTGGGCCCAATCTCATCGGCGCTTTACACCTCTGACCGCTAACATAGACGTGGGTATGTTACTCGCGAGTGGACTACCCAGGCAAGCTGCGGCAGTGAGTGAGATAGGAGGTGTTCGAATGAACTTTTCCTGTCCTGACGTCAAAAGGTGATGCTTTTGACTGGTCAAGACTGCATACATCTCAGGACTCATATGATACAGCATTGGTCTCGGCGGAGGCTCGATCATCCGCATCATGCACAACGAACTTCAGGAACCGATCCTTACCGTTGGGCCAGACTCCGTAGGCCACCTAATTACCGAACATGCTCTGGTGTTTGGGGGAGAGATCCCTACAGCGACAGACTATGCTGCTGTTACTCGGCTTCCAGCCTCAGCCTTGAATAATTCCATCGGGTCTCGACAGCTTGCTGAAGACGGTCTTCGTCAAGTTGTTGAAAGTAAAAATTATGACCTGCCCCAGCTACTATCCGCGTACGAAGCCATTGTAACGCATAAAATGGAAGAAATCATAGATAGTATGAAAACCTCTGCTGACGACATTTCTGTCCTGCTGGTTGGCGGAGGCGCGATGATCATATCGCCAGATGAAGACAGCAAGGTCTCACTAAAGGGCGCCAGTCGGGTGATTACACCAAAATATGCTGATGTGGCAAACGCCATTGGTGCTGGTAAGCCACTATGTCGATTTCAGCTTCGAGCCTTTCAATGTGCCGTCTTCAAATAGCTATTGCACGCGTCTCTGGGGTCGTCGACACCATTCTAAGTACCGAGGGAAGGACGACCCAGGCTGCATTAGAAGAGGTTTCCAAGATAGCTATAGAGCGAGCAGTGGCTGCCGGCGCTGTTCGCAGTACAATAGGAATTGCTGAAATGGATGCGATTCCGGTTCCAGTACGTGACAATATGTCCCTGCTTCCATTGACGGCCCAGATTTCCGGTCATTCTAGTATGTGGCCAACAAATGTCGCTTAATAGTCAAAGCTATCGGTGATTTCGATTTTTCACGCGCAACACTGAGCACAATCCCTTTCCATTCTGAGACTACAGGTTTGGATTCCATGATTGAGCCTCACAAGAAAACCATCTTTAACCCACTAGTTGCTCCGGCCCCCCCTTCCATTGCAAGGACTGCATCTGAAATCGCCTCATATGCCCCCATCATCGTCCCGTCTCCTGGAAGGTTACTCTCCCCCAGTTCCTCTGATTTTGAGTGGCACATCACCGAGATAGATCTAGAATGGATTTCTGTAGGTTGTTACATTCTGGGATGTGGTGGAGGGGGTACTCCATACCCCCATTTCTTGCGCTTACGGGAGATGATCCGTCGTGGAGCTTTAGTTCGGATAGTTGAACCTACATGGGCAGATGATGAGGATATCATTGCTTGCGGCGGAGCTAAAGGTAGCCCAACTGTCAGTATGGACAAACTTCCTGGAAATGAGTAAGTGCCCGGCTGATTTAGGATAATATTATGCTCATGATGTCTACATAGAATTATGGAATCTCAGGATATTGTTTACGCTTATCTTGGCATTAAACCCACTGCTGTAATTGATTTGGAGATTGGGGGAGGCAATGGATTGCAAGGTTGGTTGTTTGACTTTAAATAAATTTCATTGCCTATAGCCGCCAATAAATGAGTAGCTTTCCTTATCGGGGCCTGGGACGGCAACCTCCCTGTCATTGATGGTGACTGGATGGGACGGTAAGGAAGTTTATGTAGAGATATAGAATGAACTTTTACGGTTTCCTTGAACGGTGTTTTTACAGAGCATTCCCTGTGGCCTGGCAAATCACTCCTGTTGTCTGGGGAGGTGATCATGCTCTGTTCTTACCTACAGCTATATCGGATGGAAATGGCAATAAAATGGTGAGTTTTTTTGGTCAAAGGATTAGATGAACGGCTCTTACATATTCCAGATAATGCTCTCGGCAACCAGCGAAAAACAAATCGAACGAGCTTTTCGAGCTGCTTTGAGTGAGATGGGTTCGCAGGTTGGATGTGCAAAGGGTCCCTGCTCGGGAAAGGACATGAAATCCTGGGTCATTGAAAATACGATATCTCTGTCTTGGAGAATCGGACGAGCGATTGCTCTTTGTCGAGCCCAAAATGATCTTGATCATGTCGCAGAGGCTGTCATCGAAGAAGTCGGAGGGAAGGAGGCTGCAAAAGTGTTATTCAAGGGGAAGATCGTTGGCGTGGAGAGGAAAACTGTCAAGGGACATGTTCATGGAGAGGTGGTCATTGAAGCAGCAGACATTGAGTCGTCAACCACATCGTCAGGCGCAGGAAGAAAACTGAAAATACCCTTCAAGAACGAAAACATTGTTGCAATAGCCATCTCCGATTTTGGCGAGGAACAAGTTATTGCCTCTGTACCTGATCTCATCTGCGTTTGCGATGCCTTGAGTGGCGAAGCTATCGGAACGCCAGAGTACCGCTATGGACTGTTGGTGTTCGTCCTTGGAATCCAAGCATCCGAGAGATGGACGACGAGCAAGAGGGGCATTGAGATTGGGGGTCCAAGGGCGTTTGGCATGGATGTTGACTACAAACCGCTGGGAAAATTTACAAAGCCTCGAAGTGTCATTGAGGAGTATATGCCCAAATAGCCTGGCGAAGATTATTTGTTCGTGAGCAGAAGATCCAGGACTTAGTCGAATAACGCAGTTGATGGCGCTTATGTAGTAAAATAGCCGCCGGTCGAATTTTGACTTGAATTTTGCTTTGAATTTTGCTTTGAATTCTACTTTCCATTCAACCTTGACCCAACCGTTATGGTGTGTCTATGTCTTCGTATTTTCAATCAAGAATGTTATCGAAGACTGATTTCAGCCCAAAGAACGATCCAAGCGGTCCACCTTCCACAATGCATCAGTCAAGCTTACCTCTGTAAAGCGTGATTTACCGGAGGAAGAAACTATCATAGGGAGACCGGTGAATAACACCCCTCATTCTTTCTCATGACCTACTCAAATGCAGATGCTTTTGATTTTAGGTGGATGAGACCCAGGCTGAAGAGTCTGTTGCAGAGCTTGTGCCGACCTTGAAGAAGAAGGACAAACAACAGATAAAGCGGGAAGCGTTTCTGCAGCGAATGGAACTGACGCAGTCACCTTACTCGAAATCTCACCAGCGACGTTTGAAACGGAAGACTAGAGAGCAGATAGGACAAGGATTAGACGAGATTCGGGATGCACTTCAATCTGTTGATAAGGCCTTTTCTCCTCAAGCTGCTCCTTCCGAAAAGCCAGGAGCGAAGGTTAACGGGGTAAAAGATTCTTCGAACTCGATATCGCATGCCAAAGTTAAATCCGGTCAGATTGGTGAAGGCCAGCGAGTTACCTTATCAGACACTCAGCGAAAAAAGGCTCTGTGAGAAAT
Source organism: Collybiopsis luxurians FD-317 M1 (assembly GCA_000827265.1). Lineage (NCBI taxonomy): Eukaryota > Fungi > Basidiomycota > Agaricomycetes > Agaricales > Omphalotaceae > Collybiopsis > Collybiopsis luxurians. Next base: position 1,971,836 of record KN834749.1, on the reverse strand, counting down.
ATTTTCGTATACTCAATCGAATGCGCGTACTGATTCCTGTGTATACTCAGCAAAGTTGAGCGTCTTCGTCACCCGCTCATACTTTCCAATCCCAAATTCTCATCTAATCCGTTCGAGACCATCCGCCAACACGCTGAAAATACACTACTCAAACACGAAGTTCCATCGTGAATTGTTCGTGGTACTGTTCATAGTTTGACTATTTGATTTGACCAACGGAATACTGCTCAATGCTTGCTCATATTCGGGAAGTGCACGCTGAATGATATAACACATACTCATTAAGTTATGGTAAGATAAGGAAAACATAATCCACAGAAATTTCTCGATAAGTATGTATGCAAGTGATATCGACCATCCGAGGGTATAATTTTGGTATAACAGCTCATGACTGGCCCTGCGAATCCATTTAATCGTCGTCTTCCCCAATGCCTGCACTCCAGACGGTACTCCCACTATCACTTCCTCCGGCACTTCGCCCCCCAGCACTTCGTCGGCCACGGCGGCTGCTCCGCCTAATTTCCGTGAACCCCCCTGAAGCTCCCTTGGCAATTTCGGAGCTAAGGGTGCGTTCGTGTGCATCTAGAGCCGCCAGAGAGTTCTCAGCTTCCGCATGCTCGAGAGCTTCCTGAGTGAGCTCTGTGTTTTCAATTCCTAAGCCAATCCGTGTTGAACTGCTATTCAACGAGGGTGTCGAAACTGGAGAAGATGCGGGTTCGGACGCAGGCGTCCTGGAGCCAAAGAAGGAGAAACGTCTGTTGGTGTTGGCGCTGGGAGGTGGTGCGGGGCCGGGCGACGAAAAAGCTTTTTGCATTGGTACAGGTGAGGTAAGGGATGGAGAAGGTTCTATACCCATAAGCTTCATGGTAGCGTTAATTCTCTCCCGTTCTCGGCGATCATTCTCGTCCTCAGTGGTATCCAGCTTTCGCGCGCCAGTGACAGGGCTAGCTCCAGGCTTCAGTGTCAATGGGCGCAAGTTGGGTTCCGGCTTTTTCTCGCTACCGAAGAGTCCTTTCCAGTCAAACGATAAAGAGCGACGCGATGCCTTGGTGGAAGGACTGGCTGGGGTGGGAGGAGTTCCTAGCTTGGGAACATTGAAACCGGCGCCGTTCGGTCGAGGCGATTCACTACTAGGCGCCGACGTGGTACGACCAACAATCACTGATTGAGGCCGTGGCTTGGCGGTCTTAGGTGCCGCAGTGGAGGGTGTTGGGGGTTCGTTGTCATAGTCGACCGCTAGCACATGTTCAAAGCCTTCCTGAGCAATGATCCGGTCAATAATCTTCGAAGCATACAAAGAGAGCGCTTTGTTGGCATCTTTGAGTGCCTTGACCTCTGAGCGTAGTGCCAGAACGTCGCTCGCGGAAACGCTGGGCTCGAGGAAGCCAGCCTTTGGGTCTTTCCTGGATCGTTTGCTCTTGGAAGGAGTGGAAGGAGCGGAAACGTTACCCTCTAAGATATCTTTGTTCTCAGCGCGACCAAGTTCGGCGGCAAGATCGAGGCCAGGGCCAGTAATTGGTAAATCGGCGAGAGATTCGCCCTTAGGCGCCGGTGAGTGAGACGTGGAAGAGCTACGTTTGCGACCTTGCCGCGGCCGCCCTTGACGAGCATCCGAATCGTCTGGGGACGCGTTGAAACTGCCAGCAAGCTCATGCGCCAAGGAGCCGGGATTATTTTCTGATGCCTCTTCTTCGACCCTATCCAGAATGCTTCGTCCGCTACTGCGGATACTTCCAACGTCGCCTTTGTCGGATTCCTCATCGTCATCAGCTCCTCCGACCTGCTTCAAGTCAAATTGACCACTCAGAGTCCTTTCCTGAAGCAAAATCATGTAGCTCTCGTTCTCCTCCTGTAACTGCTTATTGACTCGGTTGAGATCAGCCAACTGGCCTTGCAGGAGAACGAGGGTACTTTGCAAAGACGAGTGGGACGTAGACAATGTTGAAAGCTCTAATTTCAAAGCAGTCATCTCCGCGGGCTCTTGTTCAGGATCATTGAAGTCCTGTTTCGCAGACTTGAGCTCAGTCGCAGGTTCCAATTTGGTTTCCTCTTCTTCGCGTTCGGCTTCTGATTCAGGGTCGACGACAATTGGACTTTCAGGCTTCTTTCGAGCCTGGGATAATGATTGAATACGAGACTTGAGATGTTGCTCGTTATCATAGAAAGATTGGCGCTCTGCATCGAAGGTAGCTGTCTGAAGTAGAGGTCAGCGAAAATCACTGAACAGTGAGACTGATTCAACTAACCTGCTCATTGTAACGACGTAAAATATCCCTCTTTTCCTTTTCTAGTTCGCGCACTTGAGCACGAAGTTTCTCGGAAATGTCGATTCTCTGGGCGAGCTCCTGCTCTGAGCGACTCTGCTCCGCGTAGAGATCGTTCAAACTCTTTTCCGCATCATGAAGAGCAGAGATAAGTCTATCATTTTCCTTGCCCTGATCTTCAATTGTTTGATCTTTATCTTGCAGTTGCAATAAAAGCTACGAGAGGGGTATTATTAGAGTATGACTTGAGGCGCAGAACGTAAGACAATTTACCTGCTCCTTCTTCTCTGTTACCGCTTTCAACTCGGCAGCAAGATCGCCTGCCGACTCCCCAGCGGGACCAGAACTTGTAGACGACCTTGAGGCAGGTCTGCGGTTGGTAGCCGAGTTCAAGGAAGAGGGGGTTCGCGAGCTGGCTGCTGAGCGAGCAGTGGCGCCTCTAGAAATGGAGGCAGATGACGAGTGAGAAGGAGATGTAGTCGACGATAGACTGGTAGGACGTCTAGAAGCTGCAGGGGTAACTCTAGGGGCAGCGGTAGTCATAGTTCGTTAGAGGTCGTTGTGGTCGTGAAGATACAAGTCTGTCAAAGACGAGAAAATATAAACAGGATTGAAAGTTTGTATCAGAGTTGGATGATATCCATGCAACGATTGCAGAAGGTTGAGCTTGAAGGTTGCTGGTATATAGTATACACAGTGTACAGCAGCAGTAAGAAAAACAGCGAAGCACCTGGTCTTCACCGCCGGCCGTAACTTTTCGTGGGACTTTTCCTACATAGCACTTGCTCTTCGCCATCATGGATTTCAACCAAATGATCCAAGAAATTCATTCACAGTCTCTTCAATCTGTCAGTCCACCATCTGATCTATTGCAGCGCTAGGCTGTTAACTTTCCATTCCAGCTGTTGGCCACAGTGAGATCTGAAGGTCTTTTTTTTTACTTTTCGCACGGTGCTCTGAAGTCAAGTATAACTCTGCAATTCCAGAATCTGAGCCTCTGAATCTCCAAACATCAAAATTTGACGCGTCTGAGACACGCCATCACTCTCCCTTCGATAATCTCCGTTTGCGTCGGGGAGACGTGGTAGAAATTCAAGGTCCTCCTGCTTCGGGAAAAACACATCTTCTGTACTTCCTAATAATCAAGTGCGTGATCCCAACAACATACTTGTCAATATCGCTTGGTGGGTGGGACAAGGTAGCTGTAATTTTCGACACGGACGCGTCATTCGACATGGCTAGGTTCGAACGCTTGCTCACATCGCATTTAAAAGTTGCCTTGGAAGCAATACCGGTCTCCGACAAAGTCATCGAACTCCTTGTAAATCAATCACTACGAAATCTGCATCTTTTTTGTCCCAACTCTTCTGTACAGCTAGCCGCGACGTTACTTCACTTACCGTCATACCACAAAAACAAACTTCCGGAAGCTGAAATTGGAATGGTAGGGCTAGACTCGTTAAGCGCATTTTACTGGCCTGACCGATTCACTTCGGAGCAATTGCGACACACAAATCGCAGAAGTATGGAATGGGATAATCCTTTTCGACACGTTGTAACGGCATTGGAACGCCTACACTGTACTCATAAACCGATGATTATCTTTACCAATTGGGGCTTGACTCAGGCAAAGGCGACAGATGTTGACGAAAATACCCTGGGTATTATGTATCGTCAACATCTCAATCCATCGCCTGCTCTTCTCCGTAACGTGGATGTTGCAAACAGTATGATATCTTTGCCCTTGACCATGCACATTACTCTCTCTCTGCCCGCGGCCCACCAATTGCCTGTAAATCTTTTGTTCATAGATGTATGCGAACACGAGTTTTCGGGGAAGTCAAGCGGACGGTGTGTAGGAGTTGTTCGGTTCGCTGACAGCTCAGAAGCCAGCCAGTTTACACTTGCCGTCTACGCCGATCATTTGAGTATCGAATAATTGGTCGTTTGTTTTAAAAAAAATCATTATCAAAGAGCGGAGGGTACATATTATTATAACTTTGTATATTTCATCTATCTCAGTGTCCCAATGTTACGACGATGATGCGCTCGCCTCTAACTTTCCTGAGAGAATTTCCTGCGTTGCCAATCTACCAGTTTTCTTCTCAGCGCCCTTACCACGAAGAACATTCTCAATGTAATATTCTCCAGCCTGAGTGAAGTGTGAGTGTTAAGACACATGGAGCATAAAATAATATTGACCTTGTAACTACTGCGAACCAGAGGGCCACTAGCAACATACAGGAAACCCATATCTTCTGCTACTTGCTTCCATTTGTCGAATTCAGATGGTTCGACATAGCGGTCAACTTTCATATGGCGCTTAGTGGGCCTCATGTACTGGCCAAAAGTAACGACATCCACGTCGACTTGACGGAGCTCTGTTAAACGATATGTATAAATACATGTTTCTGCAGGGAAAATCAACATACCTTTGAGTGCATCTAAGACCTGGGATTCATTTTCGCCGACACCAAGCATTATACTTGTCTTGGTTACTCGAACGCCTTGCCGCTTCGCATGTTCAAGCACTCTGAGACTTTGCCTGAATGTAGCCCTTCGGTCCCGAACGAAGGGAGTCAGCTCTTCGACAGTCTCAACATTGTGTGCATATACGTCTAGGCCCGATTTGGCTACCACAGAAACGTGCTCCAGATTACCCGCAAAGTCTCCTGTCAGGGCTTCAACCAGAATATGTGGTGCTCTTCAATTGAGAAGCTTGCTAAGTAAGAAGGCAAGGAAACGAAAAAAGGGGCACACTTTTGTTTAATTTTGCCGATCGTTTCTGCAAAATGATGTGCGCCGCCGTCTGCAAGATCTGCATGGAGGAATTAGACGAAGTTGGAGATAAAGGAGCGGAAACCAACCGTCACGATCCACGCTGGTTAACACTATGTATCCCAGACCCCATCGGCTGATAGCCTCTGCGGTATTCTCTGGTTCATGTGGATCCAAGGGAGGAGGAGCTCTGGATGTCTTTACAGAGCAAAATCTGCATCCACGAGTACATGTATCACCCATCAACTGTACGAAAAAGCGAGGGGAGAATGAGAGTGAGTGATGCCTCTGGTGTAGTAGGTACACACCATAATAGTTGCCGTAGCTGCACTTCGACCCTCAGCTTCCGTTACACCTTCTTTACCACCCCAACAGTCTCCAATATTCGGACACCTTGCTTCTTCGCATACGGTATGTAACCCGAGACCTCGGAGATCCTTCTTAATCTTGTTGAAAGAGGTACCTGAAGGGATAGATGTTTTAAGATATGACGGAAGTCGCGGCCTAGTGTAAGACGGTGAGACGAAAATACAAGTTGAGATATGTAACACTTGCCCTCGAGCGTTGCCCAGTACCACGCGGTCGGGAGCGTCTCCAGCGATGAAATCGTCCAAGGAAGGGCCGGAATTCAATGTTTCTGAAAACGAACTCTTGGAAATTGGAGGCGTCGAAGGTGTTGCGAGAAGCCGAGTTCCGAGAGACCTACGAAGCCCAGTTCGGGCGACAACGTTCATGGTCATGGTGAAATTGCAGATAGATTACAAATTTCCAAGGCCCTTGCGGAAAATGGCGGGCCGTCAACAGGCTTTCGAATAAACGTCCATCTCGTCGATGAATGCCCTTTCCCGAAGGGAGGAGGAAAGTCTCCTCAAAGCAGTCAAGGCTCAAGCTATGAAGGAATGTGACCCCCTCGTCAGAGGTGTGCTGTCGAGTGTTTTCATTCCAATGTTGAACCATCACCGACATAACTTATTGAATCCAGATTTTACGGATTGTATGTCTGGCCGTTTAATATCGGTTGCATGGGCTTGTAAAGATAAACTCAAGGTTTTGGAGAGCTGCATGGTCAAATAGTGCGTATTTTGTCTCTGCGGACCTAGGTCCATGTATTCAGCGCCCATATTTCCAGTACTGGGCCTGAACCAATGGAAACAGTTCGAACAGAGTATCTCAGGCTTCGAGACCAACAGTTGGACGAAAAACGAAAAACAAGCTGCTAGCAATGACAAAACCAAATTATAGACTACTTGTTCTACGATATACACTTTTTTTCTTGCAAGTTCACTTCTTCCCGTTCACAGACTCCCAATGCTTTTGGCCTGCCATCAAAGAAGTAATCAAACTGCACAAGAGAAGCTTATGAGTACGATGAAAGGTTTAAAACACAGTCACGTACCCAAAGATACCGAGAACACCTTCATTCATGTTCGATATACCTAAAGCTGTTGCTGGGATCCATACATCGAGCAAGTCAATGATAAGTTGATGCCTGGTGGCATCCCGAGTACTGCAAAAATAGGTTTGGTGGAGATTGAACGGAGGACAAGGTATGAAAACATACGCGATTATGGTGCTAAGTCTTGTTTCTTGTTCTGCTTCCTGCGCGACGTCCTTTTCTCCCCAGGTCTTTGAATGCTTCAACCTTCTTTCTTCTCTGGCGAGGCGAACGCTCTGAAGGGAAGTGAGTGGCGAGATTAAAACACTATTAATCGCCAACCTTAAGGGTCCCATTGACTATGCTGAGTAGAATACCAGCCAACCAGAACCGGTTGGCTGTTTTGAAGACCTTGGTGTTTGTCTCGGCTGAAAAGGAGTAGAATTTAATAGCGTTAATCCAGACGGCGGCATCGAAAGAGAGATATCTGCCCGACCAAATTCAAAACAAGAATAAATACTTCAAGTGCATGGTACGGACCCGAAATACGACAATTGTCTTCCAATAGCAGTGATCGTTTCGGCTGCGGGACTAGACGCGAGAGAAGCTTTGAGTGCAGCTTGAAGATGCTCAGCGGGCTTGCCCAATCGTAAAACTGGTTTGATGTGAATAACTGTTGGACCTAGTGTAACGAGAACTTGACGTACGCTTCCTCGCTGTGGCAAGATGTGTTTTGAGTGCATTCCAGCGGGCAGCGGCATCCTTGTCTCCTCTGGAGAGTAAGAACCAAGCATAAAATCTGGCAAAGTATTGGATTGCTCGATAGGTCTGTAGATTCAAGCTGAACGCGCCAATGAAGCCTGAATATGAACACGGTCTACCTTATCTCTTCCGAGAGTCGTACCTCCGAATTTCAGACTTTGGGAAACAGTTGGATGAAGAACAACTTGAGAAGCGATGGTGGCCATGGTGGAGATTGGAGTGGAAAACTTAGACCAGCCCAGAGTAAATACTTATAGAGTATATTGAGACATGTGATTTTCCTTCCGGTCGAAGCAAGATTCCAGACGAATTTACGAGAGAAAGTCCAAATTCGAAGCGAATCGCCGAACAGAATGTAACAAAGGTCGTTAATGGCATCGTCGACGATGCAGAGTGTAGCTCGCAAAGGCTGTGACCGCGACAGCAGAGGCTCGGGAAGTTTCGGGACGCACACGGAATAATCGCCTTCCGAAATCTTTCCCCGCTTCATTCACATTCCAAGCAATATGTTCGCTGCTCGTCAGTACAGTAGAGTAAGTCTTTATTCGAAAATATAACTTTTGAGCCTAATACATCATTTCCAGCACCTCCTGCTCAGAAATCCGCGAGCAGCTCGTCATTTGAGCACTACATTCGCTCAGGTTAGCATCATCTCTGCCGGGTTCAAAAATTTGTGGTGACCGTCGTGAAATGTTCAGAGACAGCAATATCGAATCGAGAGAGACACATTTGGAGAACTAAAGGTTCCTGCAGATCGTTATTGGGGTGCCCAAACCCAGCGGTGTGTTCACTTTCGCAGATTTGCGCAACTCTAAGGATTTCTCAAGATTCCTCATAGTTCTCTCCAAAATTTCGATATTGGTGGTCCTTCCGAGCGTCTCCCTCCTCCATTAATCAAGGCCTTTGCTACTCTCAAGAAGGCTGCCGCAATTGTTAATACTGGTTATGGCATGGATCCAAAGATTGCTCAGGCCATCCAGCAAGCTGCTGATGATGTACGCGCGCTTTCAACCCAAGAATGCTTTCATGCTCATCTTTTCTAGGTCATTTCTGGAAAACTAATAGACCACTTCCCGCTTGTTGTTTTCCAAACTGGAAGCGGTACTCAAAGCAACATGAATGTGAACGAGGTGCGTAGATACTAGGTATGCGTTGTTTCTGCTGATACGAGGATATATGTAGGTCATCTCCAATCGTGCAATTGAGATTCTTGGTGGAGAGCTAGGCTCAAAAAAGCCTGTCCATCCAAATGATCATGTCAACCGGAGTCAGAGTAGCAATGACACGTACGAATTCTTTTCCTCTTTTTGCCAAAGATTAAACCCCGAATAGGTTCCCTACCGCTATGCATGTCGCTGCCGTCACGGAGATTCACCATACCCTCTTACCGGCGCTCACCGAATTGCGTGATGCCCTTGATGCAAAGGCAAAAGCCTTTGATCATATCATAAAAATTGGTCGAACTCACTTGCAAGTATGTCAATTCTTGCAACCTTGTTACTTCCATGTTCATCCATGTGTCAGGACGCGACGCCATTGACCCTTGGTCAAGAATTCAGTGGTTACGTTCAGCAAGTAACCAACGGCATTGCCCGCATACGAGACGTCCTTCCTCGGTTAAGTCTTTTAGCCCAAGGAGGGACTGCGGTGGGAACTGTAAGAGTCCCGCCTCCCAAAGCTTGGGATATTTCGCTGAGGGCTCGGCATATAGGGTTTGAATACTAGAAAGGGTTTCGACGTCAAAGTCGCTGCCGAGATTTCGAAGCTTACCGGACTTGACTTTAAGACTGCGCCAAACAAGGTATGGATTAGTTTGTGATTTGATAATTGTGTTTCCATTAAATTTTTTTTTTTTCTTCTCGTCAAGTTTGAGGCGCTCGCTGCCCATGATGCTATGGTAGAAACACACGGTGCGCTCAATACGGTTGCTTGCTCACTCATGAAAATTGCCAACGATATTCGTTACCTTGGATCTGGTCCCCGATGTGGGTTGGGCGAATTGAGTTTGCCCGAAAATGAGCCCGGAAGTAGCATCATGCCAGGCAAGGTCAACCCGACTCAGTGCGAGGCCCTTACCATGGTCGCTGCTCAGGTTATGGGTAACCAAACCGCCGTTAGCGTAGCGGGTTCTAGCGGTCAATTCGAAGTAAGTATCCGAGTCCTTGGCTCTCTCCTTCTGGAAGCTTTTGACTAACGATGATGTCAAGTTGAACGTTTTTAAACCTGTTATTATCAAGAATGTACTGCAAAGCATCCGTTTACTTGCTGATGGTGAGAATTTGGTCTATATTAGGCGATAAGGTTTTACCGTTAATACGCCAACTACAGGTTCCCGTTCCTTCACCAAAAACTGTGTGGTTGGAATTCAAGCCAACGAGAAGAGAATTAACACTTTACTTAACGAATCGCTAATGCTAGCTACCATTTTGAACAGTCATCTTGGATATGACAGTAAGTGATCAAAAAAAACCCTTTGTATGGGTCTTACCGAACTTGATGACAGACGTTGCCAAATGTGCAAAGAAGGCCCACAAAGAGGGAACAACCCTCAAAGAGGCCACTGTTGCTCTGGGATTCTTGACACCAGAGGAGTTTGATGAAAAAGTCCGACCTGAACTCATGCTTCATCCAGATCCTTAGAATTTATACCATATTTAAACTATTACCATGTTAAGATGAATATAACATTTGATCAACGGCGGACGGATGGCAGTGTACAAAATAGGACAAGAGTAGCGTGATGACTTGAGAAACCTTTAGAAAATGGATGAAGGAGCTGAAGCTGAACTCAGACTGGACAGAATAAAGAGCAATTGAAGGAAGTTGATGGTGGTCGAGGATGAGTGTATGACTTTGCCGAAAACGGGAATTGCCCGGAAATGGCATCGAATGCGCTGAGCGAAAAAAACTCTGTATTACGGTTTTCATTTGTTCCCACAAGCGGTGGCTCCGGATTTCATTGCTTGTCCTCTTCCCTCTGTCTTTCTTGACTCTGTTCCCTTTCTGCTCCTGGTATTTTCATTTTTTTGCCTTTTTCGTCTTTTCTCCCTTCAGAAACTGCTGTGTACTCCTTTGCAATTCTGGCTGTGCCTGGACCCACGAGGCAATTATCCCTTTCGTCTTCGACAAAGTAGAAATTATCCCCAAAATTTTACTCTGAATGTCTCTCAGTCGAATCCTCAATGACGAGCCATCGCCGGCCTTGTCAGCGCGCTCGTCATTCCCCACGTCGTCGAGGACCATATCTGTCGCTCCTGGGCATGCAGACGTGTCATCGCCATCTTTATCAACAACTCCGGCACCAGGTCCACGTACTCTGCAGCATCGACCTCAGACCGATGCTTTTCCCGGTCCACCTTCCACTTCAGGTCATCCCGAACCCTATCCTCATACAAACCAGTGGATGTATGACCCAAGCCCTGCTTCAAATGACCCTCCTCGGAATGCCCGCGACCGAGTTCCTGTTCACCATCAGCCAATTTCACCAATCGACGCTGTTCCGCCACCGCCACCTCAGCCAGCCCTCCAGGAAACGACCAGTAATGGCAAGGGCGAAGGTCCTGCAAAAAAGCGGAAGAAAACAACCAAGAATGAGACGGATAATAATCCTTCTAGACGTGTACGCTCTAATCCAAAACTTGAAATGCCGGTGTTACTGATCCTCTCTTACCCCTAGTCGTCCCGGAAATCTCAGCGGACCAGGCAGTCTCAGCCCGAGACTCCTGCTCGCTTTATGCCACCCGGCGAAGATATGCCCGGGGTGTCGCGACATGAAGAGCAAGCCGCTATGTCGTCCGATTTGGAGGATTCTAGGGAGATATGGATGGAAGAGGTTGATCAGTATGCGCTCGAGTCAAGAAAGCGATATCAGCGTATCGAGAAATGGTTCCATGCAAGCCTAAAGGTTGGCTTTGAGCGTGTAATGTGGTGTCATCGAACTGACCGTTCCCACTCCCCAGGAACGCACGCAGCACAGCGCACAGCGCATGTCACATTATTACTCTGGAAAAATATCCAGATTCCCTCCACATCCCCCTTCTCCACTGCCCCCGCCGCCTCAACATTTTGACGATTATCAATATTCTTCAGAGCCCAGTGATTACCCACTGCACGCGTATGACGCCCACTACGATGATTCTCTTCAAGAATACGAAATGGACGCACCCCCGCCGCACCCTCGTAAAGGAAGAGCCGGAGAAAAGCGACCAGCTGCACATTTGGCCGCGGATGGGATTGATGAGTACAACCATCCTCCTCCTCCCTCTAGACATGCCACCAAGAAGCGCAAGCTTGATAGCGGAGCAGTAGACGTAGTCGTTGATGACGGTGGGACCCTTGTGGATCCCTCAATGCTTGAACCCCTTCCTCCGTCTGCCAAGATCGTAAGAGGAAAGATGGTCCCTTTCATGCCAGCTCCTCGTGAGGGTAGCCTCGAAACTGTTATCAAACCTCCTCGGAAGAGGCCAGGTCCGAAGAAGAAGGTACCTATATCTCTTGCGCCCGATGTGGGCCAGGAAATACCTTCAATTCCCCCTTCCATCGCCGGAGACATTACCCCCTCCATTTCTCGCGCATCGTCTCCGGCACCAGTCAACACTGGTGTTATCTTTGAACTGGGTGAGGTTATTCCTCCTCTGAAGAAAGCGAAGAAGATGGATGATGCTACAATGCTTAAACGCGTCAAAGCTTTGGAGGAGGCGCAACGCAAAGTCTGGACAAATATTGCTAGACGCGATGTCGTCAAGGTAGGCTTCAAGTCTTAACGAAAACCGCGCCAAGACCGCTAATCTTTCACAGGTGTACAAATACCACTCTGTGGGCCTCCAAGCTCGACTCGCTCAATCAGAACGTATTGCCAAGCTAGCGTCACTTCAGGCTCGTCGACCTTACACAAAGACGACCAGGACCGCAAAAGAAGCCCAGGGGAAAGCCAAACGCCTGATGCGCGAGATGCAAGTCTTTTGGAGGAAAAACGAACGAGAGGAAAGAGACGTTCGGAAGCGTGAACAGAAGGAGGCTATGGATCGTCTCAAGATCGAAGAGGAGCGCCGCGAGGCGGCGAGGCAAGCCAGGAAGCTCGAGTTCTTGATCAGTCAAACCGAGCTTTACAGCCATTTCGTTGGAAACAAGCTCAAGAGTGAGTATCCTCAAACTTCTACAAGATCATTTTCCTGATTTTTGATGTACAGCTGCCGAGGTTCAAGGTGATGAAGAGTCGGTCGCACAGGCTCCTGCAGGTGCGGAAATTACGGATGCTGGTCCCGATGGCCTCAGAGAAATCAATTTTGATGATGGTAAGCTATGTCTACTTTCGTGCAAGGATACGTAAACTAAGCATCCAGTGTAGAGGACCAAACTAACCTGTACCGTCATGCTCGACACAATGCCCAAGAGGCCATAGAACTCGCTCGAAACCGGGCTCAGGAATTTGATGCACAGGCTGCTTTCGAAAGGAAGACGAACGAAGCCAACAAGCTGGCAAGAGAGCGAGTGCATTCAGGAATTGAGGAGTTAAATGAAGCTGGTCCTTCCGCAACTTCCACTGCCGCCGAGGAGTCGATGGCAGAACAAACGTCAAACGGTCATATACCCTTAGACTGTGAGTATACTGTTCTAATGGACTGAGAGCTCAAAGTCAATTTCATCCTTCAGTGGATTCGGACGAGCTGAACTTCCAGAATCCTACTTCATTGTCTGGACAGCTAACAATCGGTCAGCCAAAAATGCTGATGGCCCAACTGAAGGAATACCAACTAAAGGGTTTGAACTGGCTCGGTACGCTGTACGAGCAGGGTATCAATGGTATTCTCGCGGATGAAATGGGTCTGGGAAAGGTAATTTCAATGACAATGCAGCATCACTGTATGTGGCTTACGCTGTACTTCCAGACTGTACAGTCAATATCACTGCTTGCATATCTGGCCGAAACGCATGATATTTGGGGTCCATTCTTGGTTGTCGCACCAGCATCGACGCTGCACAACTGGCAACAAGAAATTACGCGTTTTGTTCCCGGCCTGAAGGCGCTGCCTTATTGGGGCAACGTGAAGGACCGAGCGACGTTGAGAAAGTTTTGGAGCAAGAAGGAGATCAGCTATAACCAGGACGCTCCTTTCCATGTCCTGATTACCAGCTACCAATTGGTATGTTCATTGCTGACTTAAAGGAAACACTCTGACCGTATTGTTGTTCGAAGGTTACTCAAGACCAGCAGTATTTCCAACGCGTCAAATGGCAATACATGATCCTGGATGAAGCTCAGAACATCAAGAACTCGTCCTCAGTTCGATGGAAAACGTTATTGGGTTTCCACTGTCGCAATCGTCTGCTTTTGACCGGCACTCCGATTCAGAACTCAATGCAAGGCATGTCCTTTTCTTCAAGCCGATGAACTTCACGCTGACGATCGATTTTAGAGCTGTGGGCACTGCTTCATTTCATCATGCCAAGTCTCTTCGACTCTCATGACGAGTTTAACGAGTGGTTTTCCAAAGACATTGAAAACGCCGCAGAGAACAAGGGTGGCAAGCTAAACGAACACCAGCTGCGACGACTGCATATGATCTTGAAACCCTTCATGTTGCGTCGTGTCAAACGTCATGTTCAGAACGAACTTAGCGAAAAAGTTCGTGAAATTGTACTCTTACATGTAACCCTACACTTACCATTCGAACGCAGATTGAGATAGACATATACGTCGATCTTAGTGCACGTCAAAGAATGCTGTATCGAGCTCTTCTGTCTAACGTCTCCGTCGCGGATCTGTTGGAGAAGGCTGCTAACATAGGCGATGCAGACTCTGCCAGATCCCTTATGAACTTGGTTATGCAATTTCGAAAAGTAATATTTTTTTTTTACTTTTGTCTCAACTATTGTTAACCTGCCATCAGGTCTGCAACCATCCTGAGCTCTTTGAACGTGCTGATGTCGTCGCTCCGTTTTCTTTTGCCCACTTTGGAGAATCTGGAGCGCTCAATCGCGAAGGCGATTTCATCTTGTTCCCTTACTCGACGCGCAACCCCATTGAGTTTAGAGTTCCCGAACTACTCTACAAAGATGGTGGCCTTGTCAATGTTCCTCGTGAAGACTCGACCTCCCCTTCACATTCAAGCTGTTTGAACAATCTTATGAACATATGGCGGACGGGTTACATTCACGAATCATTATCGGAAGAGAAGTGTACGTTCTCACCTTTATTTAAGTCACCCAGATTCTTATCCGGCTTTATTTGCAGCCTCTGTATTTTCTTTCCTTCGGTTACTGGACTCCACTCCACAGGAAGCTCACGAGTTGCATATGGCTCCTTTGATTCGAAGAAGACTTCTGGCTATTCAAGCAGAGGCGCAGCTCCTAGACAATGTCCCATATTTGTTAGTGCATTCCATCGCAAATTCACGGTCGTTCCAAAGCTGAGAACCATTTTAGGAATCCTGATTTTGCTGCGTATTCCGCTCAAAGCCCGATGAAGCTCCAAGTCCTGCCATCGTTGGTCAACTTGAATGTCGCTGAACGTATGCCTGACTTGCGCTCTATCTCGACCTCTTTTTGGAAAGAATCATGTTTATCACGACCTTCCTTGAGATGGTTCGTTCCCCCAGTAGTCGCACCTCCCATCATGATGCATTGCAAAAATCGAACTTTCGTCGAATCTCAAACTCGGATGCTCGAAGGTCCCATCGATTCCCTTGCCTTGTACGGTCTACCTCCATCCCTGAAGGATTCGCAAGAAGCCTTCAATGAATTCCAGAAGCGAAATCCAGCAGTTCCGCCTGTCGGTCTTTTTGCTGCTTCTCCTTACAGTCAGATTCCTCTGTCCAAAATGCAAGTTCCCGAGGCAAAGCGACTCATTTATGACTCGGCCAAATTGGCTCGCCTAGATTCTCTCTTGCAGGAACTTAAAGCAGGCGACCATCGAGTACTGGTCTATTTCCAGATGACGCGAATGATGGACCTTATGGAGGAATATCTTGTTTATCGTCAATACAAGTATCTTCGATTAGACGGTTCCTCTAAAATAGAAGATCGAAGAGACATGGTCATCGATTGGCAAACGAGGTTTGTTATCATCTCGTGTCTCGTTTTTCGAGTCTTAAGCTTCGTTTCTAGACCGGATATTTTTGTGTTTCTGCTCAGTACTCGAGCTGGAGGGCTTGGAATCAATCTAACGGCGGCAGACACCGTTGTGTTCTATGATCACGACTGGAATCCTTCCAATGATGCTCAAGCAATGGATCGGGCTCATCGTTTGGGGCAGACTCGCCAGGTCACTGTTTATCGTTTGATCACAAAAGGAACAATAGACGAACGTATTGTCCAACTTGCTCGAGTCAAGAAAGACGTAAGTCTTTTGATTTCGCCTAGAAACTGTTTCTGAATTTTTCGTGCTTGCTATAGGTGCAAGATATTGTTGTCGGAAACAAGAACTTTACTGATGTTGCCAAGCCAAGTGAGATCGTCCAGCTTCTGCTGAACGATGAGCAGCTTGCGAACTTTCCATCTTCCGATTCTCAAAACAGCGTTAATGGTAAAGGGAAAGGCGTGGCTGATAGCGCTCGGGATCTTTGGCTAGAGGAGGGTGACGAGTTTTTCGCTGGCCCACAGGCACCTGGAACGATAGCTGGCAATGATGGTGTGGAGGATGAAAATGGTGCGCCCGTCAAGAAGAGAAAGAAGCCTGGACCAAAGCCTGGAACTCGTCGAAAGGCACCTGCAGCCAAAAATTCGAAGCGGTCGGGAGCGACGACGGAAGTGCCAACGCCTATCGAGGAGTTTTAAGTAACTCTATATCTACGCGACATTTGTTCCCGCACTCCAATCTTGATTGCATTACCTTAGTCGTTATTCATAGTCACTGTACGATAATTGTGTTACATATATCGCGTTTTGCATATTTAGTCTAGGTTGTACAGATACTTTCTACACCCAAATTTTCGGACTTTGGAATTGCAGCTGACTGCAAATCAACTTGGATCGTGGGAACGCTTACGTATTATTCAAGTGAATGGAAAAAAAAACTCTTTATTCGTCGTCGAGCTCTTTCATGTTCACTCTTTCGGAGAAATCTTATGCTTGTACATATCAGTCTGCATTCCTTTCTTTCTCTGCTCCTATAAATTCCTTTATCTCTGAACCGTGCATCGTATAAAAGGGCGACCTCCAAGATCTCATTAGCTTTTCCTCTTCACCTTACTTTTGGTTGGACAGCATCGCGAACCATCGTCTCTTAGGATATCTTAAAGCAGAAGTTAATCAAGCAACTCCGCCTACGCGTTAGATTGCTTCCTTGGTCCATCGGGGATGGCCAAGAAGAAGACGAAGTTGAAGCCGGTTGCCCGAGGTTTTGCCACCACTTCTGTTCCAAAGAAGGTCGTGGAGCCCGAAATCGAGGACACATCGAGCTCGAACGTCTCTGCAGATGAACGCAAGGTGGAAGATTTACGGGCAGTCGAGAACGGTAGTGGACATAGGGCGTCAGAGCAGCCTGGTCAAGACGAGTTTGATCCGGACAAAGTTGAAGAGCAATCGCTGCAAAATCTCGTCGACAAATATCAAGAAAAGACTGAAAAGGAGATTGCGAGGTACAATTTTTGTGCTGCGAATAGTATTGTCTAGGTTCTTATATCTGCTTGCAGAACAATCAAAGTAATGGGCAGGTTCATTGTCCGGTCTCATCACCACTCATTATCTTCCAGGCTATAGAATTAGATCGACGATTCTCGAAAACTCTGCCGACGCTTGAGTTAGATCCTATCATGGTTGAACGTATTTTGGATCTCGCAAAAGATTTACAGACCAATGAAGGTACTGGGAAATCTAATTTCGTTTTTGCCTCCAAAGCTTATATCGATCCAGGAAGAAAAATGCTAGATGAGACTGAAGAGAAAACTGTTACCAAACTGGGAATTACCTATGGTGTCCTCCGACGTCTTGGTTTCACTGAGGAACGAGTAGAAGAATGCTTGACAAGTATAAATGGAGTAGATTTAGACGAGGCCTATGAATGGGTGCGCACTGTCTTCGCGATACTTATGCACGCGCTTTTTTCATGATATCGCCACAGTTGTACGTTAACTGTACCGAGGATGAACTTGCTATTTCCTCCGGTAATTACGAGGAACCTCGTCTACCCACCACGCCTCATACTCCTAAAGGCGCCTTTCCCAACGCTCCAAAGACTCCTCGAACTCCTGCGGAGTTCTTAGTGCCCCCATCTCCATCTTTAGCCCCCAAAACTGCCAAACAGAAGTCTCCCCTTGATGTGAATGCGCTCCCATTTATACCATCCTCATCTACACTCTCCAAGAGTGCGTCTTCTTCCAGTCTCGATGCCACGGCTCCCACCTTCATCCCCAGTTGGAAGTCGGCGGTTGGAGAGTCAACTTCGACTTCTGAATCTCCTTCACCAACGATCAATCCGTTTTCTTTACCAGCGACTCCCTTAGGAGAAGCAGAGACCCCTTCTGACATGTCGATTGTCAAATCACGTATTTTGGCGACTTTTGGAAACGGGTCAGAGTCCGATTCTGATTCGGCAAGTGACGATATCAACGATGAGTACATTCGTCTTAAAATGAAAATCGCATCCCTCACGACACATCGCAAACCTGGTACCATATCTACTCCTTCACAACTGCAAAACATGCAGAAGCGTCTGTCTACTCTTCAACAGAACTATTTCTTTGACCAGCAAGAAGCCGAAAAGCTTTATAGCGCTGCACGTAGGAAGGCTGATGCTGATTTACTCGATGCACGTCTACGCGGAAATCAAACAGATCCTAAAGCTTCATCTGCTAATCCTAAAGCTCCTAAGAAGCGCCCGGTACAAATCCAGACCCAAGCTCTAGATACATCCGCAGATCTATTTGAACAGACTGACGAAGACTCTCCCGGTGGATTGCTCGAAATCCTAGAGGATATGCCTAACTCGGAGACGACTAACGAAGGGGTTACTGTCAACATTCGTGATATGAGTCAACCTAAACACTGGTCGGGGCGTACATCCAAAGCTCTTTTGACGGAATCAGTGACAAAATCGGATAGATATGCGATCGTCACTTATTCTATTATTTCCGGGTCAAGTCGTGCCAAGCGCGCTTCCGTGAGCATACGCTGGGAGGGTAGGAAAACAGACGAGTGGTCAATGGTAGACGTGGCTTGTCACGATGAAGGCCAAGCGGAGCAGTATATAGCAACCGTAGCGTTGCACGCGTTGACCTTCCCAACCACCGAGGGGTTTTCTGCTGGGAGCCCGACAGGACCTCAGACGTTCTTCCGTTTGCTTCCACCGGTGTATCGTGACCTCTGGGACGAATTAACGGACGCTAGGAAAGTCAAAGATGATACAATTAATAGAGGGGTATGGGCCAAGCTTCGCTCGCTTGTAGAGCCTAAGCTAGCGATCTCAGCCAAGGATATAAGCAGTATCAAATCGCAGCGTTTGCTTAATGATAGTGCCGAGATGAACGCGAACCGAGCTTTCTCTGTTAATGGCCCAGATTTCTCGGAGCATTTGATGACAGCCTTTCAAGCTCGCCAATCTTCACCTTCTTATCAAGAGATGCTAGTGAGCAATTATCCTCCTTTTGCAGCTGAAACCTTAGTCCATTCTTCAAGGTACATCGTAACACTCTTCCCATCGCTAATTACAGGGATAAAATCATCGAGGCATTGGAACAATCTCAAGTACTCGTGCTAAGTGGCGAGACCGGATGGTGAAGGAAAAAATCTACCGATTTCCCCAACTAGCGTCGCTCATGACTTTGCAGTGGAAAATCGACTCAACTTCCAACGTTCATCTTGGAAGATCAATTATCTCGAGGGAAACCCTGTAGGATTTACTGCACAGAGCCCCGACGTATATCAGCGATTTCTCTTGCTCAACGTAGGTGGTTCCTGGTTCCTCTTTCTTCTCTAATAATGTGGATACGCCCAGGTGTTTCTCGTGAGCTTGGCGAGGGCCCAAACGCCGTAGGCACCCTCAACTCTCTCGTCGGTTACGCCATCAGATTGGAGAGCAACACCAGCAAAAACACGCGACTGGCATTTGTCACTAATGGAATAGCCCTTCGTATGCTAGAAGGGGGTTCTGGACAGGGTGGACAGGGTACAGCATTCGATGAGATCACGGTGCGCTCCGCGTCCAGCAACTTCTGAACTTTTTACTCACTCTTACGAACACAATAGCACATAATTATTGACGAGGTAGATTAGCAAGCCCCACGCTCAGATTTTGGGTACTCATTCGATTCCAGGTTCATGAACGGTCGATCGAGTCCGACTTTCTCTTAATCGTTCTGAAATCACTACTGGAGCAGCGCTCTGACTTGAAGTACGCTGGCAATCCATTTTCTTGTACTTAATGCCCACATATGTTCGTTCATAGGGTTGTTCTCATGTCCGCCACCGTTGACGCTGAAAAGATTTCCGAGTATTTCGGAGGTTGTCCTATGCTTCATGTACCCGGACGAACATATCCTGTTGATGTTCGTTACCTGGAAGATGCGGTTGAATACACGCAGTGGTCGATTACTGAGAATTCACCTTATGCTATGCGTCGTAAGCTATGTTCTCTCTGACATACTAATGGTTAACTAATACTCCTTAAAGTGCACGATAAATTCTATCGCAACAAGAGCAAAGTAGACTGGTCCGAGGATCTTACTGTCAATGACGACGAGGACTCGGATATTCCGTTGGAGAACGTGAAACTAGAAAAGCGCTACTCTCCAAACACCGCCACTACTATCAACTTATTTGACGAACGACTGATACCGTATGAACTCATTATGCGACTACTCGAGAAGATTTGCTTCGAGGACCAGTCATTATCCTCCTTCTCTGCCGCTATTCTGATATTTATGCCTGGTCTGGGCGAGATCCGTCGCATGAATGATATGTTGGTCGAACACCCTCTGTTTGGACTCGATGATTTCAAGATATATCCACTGCACTCGATGCTTTCAAGCGATAATCAGAGCGCAGTGTTCGATATTCCGCCTCCTGGTACTCGAAAAATCGTCATTGGTACGTCCTATCTTTGCCCTTGCCTGTTCCAGTTCATCAAATTTCTTCTAGCGACAAATATTGCAGAGACCGGAATTACTATCCCTGATATCACGTGCGTAGTTGATACAGGTAAACATCGCGAAATGCGCTTCGACGAAAAGCGCCAAATCAGCCGCCTTGTTGAAACTTTTATCGCCAAGAGCAATGCGGCTCAGAGGCGTGGTCGCGCAGGGCGTGTTCAAGAGGGTTTGTGTTTCCATTTATTTACGAGGGTCCGTCACGATATCCAGGTTTGTTCGATTACACTGGCGAAGATTACGTGCTGAACCTGAATCATAGATGGTGGATAATCCGCTGCCAGAAATGTTGAGACTTAGTTTGGCCGATCTATCCCTTCGTATCAAGATAATGAAAGTTAAGTTAGGATCGTCAATCGAGGATGTTCTTTCGCGGGCTCTTGATCCTCCCACCCCCGTCAATGTTCAGCGAGCAATATCGATGCTTGTCGAAGTGCGAGCACTCACGCCCTCTGAAGAAATCACACCCATGGGCCGCCTCTTGAGCAAACTTCCCACAGACGTTCACCTGGGGAAGTTTTTGCTAATCGCTGTTCTGTTCCAGTGTTTAGACCCAGCTTTAACGATTGCGGCCGCACTTAACTCGAAATCGCCGTTCTTGACTCCGTTTGGTTTGGAACAAGAAGCCGATCGTGCAAAAGCTTCATTTAAATCTGGCAAGTTCTCCTTCTGCCGAGCGTGATCCTGTCTAACTTGGATGCGCAGAAAATTCTGATTTCTTGACTATACATAATGCATTTTCAAGCTGGCGCAGAGCAAGTGCCAACTCGAATCATATCCGGAAATTCTGTAGGCAAAATTTCTTGAGCCAACAAGTAAACCCGTTTGTAGTATGCAGTAACGACGATGCTTAACTGTGTTCCTTCAGAACCTGCAACAGATAGAGGAGCTGCGCCAGCAATTTTTGGGGTATGGTGATATTCTGTATGAAAGATTGTTGTATTGACCTTGCCCCTACAGGTATCTTATTGATGCCTCGTTTATACAAGTTGATAAAGCTTTCATCCGAGATCTGAACCGGTCTGTCGCTGTTTTCTCGTCGATTTTGGGTTGACCGACTGTGCTCTTCCTCAGAGCGCGTTATAGCCGCAATCGAAACCGATTCGTCACTGTTCCTCAGGATTTAGATTCCAGCTCAACCAACATCGCCTTAGTGAATGCCGCCCTTGTAGCTGGTCTGTATCCGAAAGTTCTTTCGATCGATGGGGGACAGATGCGAACAATTACCAACAATCAACCAGTGTCTTTCCACCCTTCATCTGTAAACTTTGGGAGGAAACCTGCGGATCTCGGGACAAACCATCTCGCTTACTTTACGCTCATGTTAGTCTCGTTTGATAATTTCTCGTTGTTGTGTCTGATTCCTTTCGTAGGCATTCCAAAAAGCTCTATGCTTGGGAAACAAGCCCCCTCGATGATATGGCAATGTTGCTTCTCTGCGGTGAAGCGGAATTCAAAGTGCGTCCCAGTTTCAGAACCGGTTTTTATCCTGGCTGACGTCGATGGTATTAGCTGATCTCAAATTCTGCTTTCATTGACCGCAAAGTCAAGTTCCAAATAGCTCCGAAGACAAATATCGCGCTGAAATATTTGAGGACGCAACTGGCATCTCTGTTGGCGTATCAATTCCGGGGCAAAGTACTGTCGGAAACGCACATCTTATGGAACGAGCTCGCGTTAATGGTTCTCGGAAAGATTAAAATCGAGGATTCCTCGGGACCTTCCATCACCATTATCTCGTAGATATCGCTATTTAACTGCTTGAAAATAGATCCCCACTGCTTCATCCTAATAAACACACTCTTGGCGTGATTTGTGCAAGACGTTCAAGTGCTTAATCCCATAGTCATACCAGCATGTGAACGAGTACATAGAAAGACGAACGTATTAAAATATCTACTCTTCGTCTTCATCATCACCAGTCCTGTGACAATATCAGACAGAAAGTCAATACAATCATCATAAAGTGCACGTACGAGATATTGAAGAACTTGAGGGTGTAGCTGTCCTTGGACGTAGCAACGACACTGAAAAGAAGGTCAGTACACACTCTAAAATCACAACGAAGAACTTACCGAATCCAGTCCCGGAGGGTATTCTTCTTCAAGAACTTTTTGGTGAGGTACTTGAGGTATCGCTTGGACAAGGGAATGTTGGAGGTCACGGTGATTTTGTTGTTCGAGCCTAGAAGGAAATGATGTAAGAAAAAAGGTTATTATTCCAATTGAGCAAAAGCAACATACTGTCCCGTTGGATCTTGACATGGTCGCCAAGGGCGCCAGCTTTCCCCTCGACTTTTATACGGTCATGTAGGAACTTTTCAAATTCGGCACCATCAAAGACCTGGTCTCCAGCAGGCTTGGAGTAGTCGATGATGAATTTGTGCTTGGTAGCAACTTTTCCAGCGGCGGCTTTAGGCTACGAAGAAAAAAAAAAAGACACTGGGTGTAAGCCTACTGAGAAGATAACTCAGCAAAGCGGTACCCAGCTAACCATTGTGAGGAGTCTTGAGGGGCCGGAGATGTCTTGAGGAACTAGGGAGCAAAGGCGACGAGGTAAAAATTGACAAGTTGATTGCGACTGTACAGGACTCCCACGACCTTGAGCGCTTAATTTAGATGTTAGGCGCTTAAAATCAGCGCTCGTGGTTTGGTAATCGGAAATCCGGGCCGTTTCTCAAAAAATTTTTCTGAACAAGAATTTCTTCAACTCGGTCAGGCATGGCACCTGGACTGACTCGGGAACAGATATCGTCTGCTCAAATTGATGGAGACTATGCGATAAAACCAGAATCTGCAGCTCCAAAACTTGATACCTCAGATTGGCCTCTTCTTTTAAAAAATTACGACAAGCTCCTCGTTCGCTCCAGTCATTTTACCCCAATCCCTTCAGGTTGCAGTCCTCTCAAGCGTGATATCACTTCCTACATCAAGTATTGCCCATATTTTTACGTTCTCTTGCTCGATTTTGACGTGATTCTCGTCTCAGGTCTGGCGTCATAAACTTGGACAAACCTTCAAATCCATCCTCACATGAAGTCGTCGCTTGGTTGAGACGGATACTGCGAGTCGAAAAAACCGGACACAGTGGTACACTCGATCCAAAAGTCACAGGCTGTCTGATTGTCTGCATCGACCGCGCAACCAGATTGGTGAAATCTCAACAGGGTGCAGGTATGTTGTTCTATCAATCCTTCTAGCTTGTATCTATACCATTGCTCTAGGAAAGGAGTATGTTTGTGTACTGCGCCTTCACGCTGGTCTGCCCAATCCTACAGCCCTTCCTAGAGCTTTACAGACCCTTACGGGCGCGCTTTTCCAGCGACCTCCACTTATTTCTGCCGTCAAACGACAGCTCCGTATCAGAACTATTCACGAGTCCAAGCTGCTCGAGTTTGACGAAAAACGCAATCTTGCTATCTTTTGGGTTTCATGCGAAGCTGGCACATACATTCGAACATTATGTGTTCATCTCGGACTGTTGTTGGGTGTCGGCGGTCACATGCAAGAGCTGAGGCGGGTACGAAGTGGTGCAATGTCCGAGAATGACGAAATGGTCACCATGCACGATGTTATGGACGCGCAATGGATGTACGACAACACGAGAGACGGTGAGCTTCGTATTCTACTTACCTTTCCATGCGCTCGGCTTATCCTGAGACGGCTAGAATCTTACTTGCGACGCGTCATTCGTCCCCTGGAGTGTCTGATGGTCGGCTACAAACGTATTGTAGTCAAGGATAGCGCGGTCAATGCTGTTTGCTACGGTGCCAAGCTAATGATACCGGGTCTTCTAAGATACGAAGCTGATATATCAGTTCACGAGGAAGTGGTATTAATGACAACCAAAGGTATATTGCCCCATTGCAACTTACCCTTTTTCAAGGCTCATGTTGATGTCTTTAAAGGTGAAGCAATAGCACTGGCCATCGCCCAGATGTCCACTGTAGAATTAGCCACATGCGATCACGGTGTCGTTGCCAAAGTTAAGCGGTGTATCATGGAGCGGGATACATATCCTCGTCGATGGGGTCTGGGTCCCGTGGCTCTTCAAAAGAAAAAGATGGTCAAAGACGGCAAGCTCGGGAAACACGGTCAAAAAATCGAGGGTGTCACTCCGGCTGAGTGGAGTCGGGATTATATCGATTATAATCGTGAAGAGGTCAGTTTTTTACTCGGATTTATCGCACCTGGTGCTCAATGTTTTGGGATGACAGCCATCTGCTGCTGGTCCATCCACCGCCGCCGCGGCAATGGCAGAAGTGACCGCGCCTCCACCGTCAACAAGTCCAGTAAAGGAAGAAAAGGAAAAGAAGCGCAAACGCAAATCCGAAGCCGCTGAAGAAGGGGACGTATCGATGACTGCCCCAGACGAAGACGACGCGGAGAAGGCAGAAAAGAAGAAACGGAAAAAGGAGAAAAAAGCTGCTAAAGAGGCTGAAGCAGCTGGAGAGGACGAGGAAGCACGGCGAGAACGAAAACGACTTAAAAAGGAAAAGAAGGCTGCAAAAGAGGCTACAGGTGATTAGTTTTCCTATCTTTCCTAGTACCTCAAACTTTCATCTATCTTGCGTTTATATATAATTTGGGTAATACGATACTGTAGGAGTGAAACCCAAAGCCTTGAAAATCAACTCCTCTGCGCATTTTTTCTTTGGTCAAGGTTGATGTATATTGACACTGGCTGTTATTATACACTGAAGTGTATTATACTCGATAGATGCGACCTACTGCCAACTACTGCACATGCGTATATCCCGGAAACGAAGGAGCCTAAGTTCTATGTAGCCCAGCGAGAAACGGGTAGTAATGAAGATTCTTCCTTTGATCGACGTGGTATGGAATGACAGAAATGGAAGATTTTGAGCCTGATCCAAGACAGGCTTTTGAATTACTATTCACTACATTCAACACAGTCAAGGGCAAGTCGGGCACGGCTTTGCACTTTGAGCGGGCGAGATCCACCGATGTTGATTTGGTGCTGAACGCCGATCGCGATTTTGGGCTTGCACGCAGTGTCAAACCCGCGATGGGTCAAGAGCATTGAGCAGGGTACGATCAGCTCCCTGCTTTCTCAGAGCTAACTCGCTTGAGAAGTCTGTCGACGTGGGCAATGGGTTGTCCTTGCAGAGCTTTTCTTAGTGCGTCTCCTGTTCTCAGACAATAATAGTCACCAGCTCGAGGGTACATCAAGTCCTTTTGTTTGCACCTCGTTACAGCCTCGATGAATGAATACGTAGTGGTCGTTGTCCTGACAATATCGCTCGAATATTCCAATTAAGCAGTACAACGTCTGGAAGCTATTGACACACGGCTGGGGAAAGAATAATACAACGTGATATGCAAGAAGGTGAAGCGAAAAATCTTTGAAAAGAATAATATTAACATGTAAATTTCGACCTCTGTGAACTCGAAAAGCAATCCCTTCAGAACTGGCCCGTCCAATTGAAATCAGTCGCTACACCTTCTAGCCCAAAATCACCGAAACGTGTATCCCCTTCCAGCTCAGTGCCGTACATTGTGCGTTTTATGGCATCCGCAGAATTGTCAGAACGTGTAGGTCCTTCATTGCCATCGGTTGGATCACGATTATCCAAAGCCGCGGGGTTGATGAATGCCCCCATCTCAGCTTCTTGGCTACGGAGCGTCGGTTCAAGGTGAGACCTCGGTCGAATGGGTGGCGGTAAGCCGAAAGCTTGGAACATATCCGTACGGTCGCGATGATTGATCATGGAACCTCCAGAGTTGTGATCACGGGCTGGCGTGGGTGATTGAGGAGGTTCGGGATACGGAAAAGCGGGCATGGAGTACGGGTTGCCAGGTCCGGGTGTAGGAGGAACAGGTAGAAAGTCAAATGAAAAAGGAGCAACGTTTTCTGCAGCATTTTGAGTGCTAGTTACACGATGCCGTGATGGGCCGGCACCATTGTTGGGAGGGGTTCTGGCAGAGTAGAAAGAAGGCAAGGGAGTAGTAGGTGGTGGAGGGTCGATGTATGAGTCATCCGGCTCTGGACCACTAAACACCGTAAAGCTGGGACCTGCCCGAGAAACATCATCATTTTCTTCAGAGGTAGGTTGAGATTCGCGCTCCTCGTTTGCATCGTCCGCGTCACCGGTCAATTTTGGCCGCTTTTTGTTGGGGCGAAGGACGGTTTTGGCTAGATCGGCCTCAGAAAGACCGCTTTCCTGGTCCTCGTCTACCACACCTGTAACGTTACTGGCCGTAGAGTCTCGATGTCTTTTGCCGAGTAGAATTGGTGCTAATCCGGGGTGCGAAGAATAACTTGATGCTGCAGATGGTCCTGTCACTAGAGCGGGGGCCCGAGGGATGCTGAGGGCACTGAGTTGGAAAGTCAGCGTCGTATATACCATACGGGGTGGAATTACTCACTTGGAGACCGGCGGGCGTGATGTAGTCGGAGTTCGAAAGCCAGAAGCCGCTTCTTCTGACATGGGTGTGGACGTTCGCTGGATGGACTCCTTCAGTTGTTGTAGCTCCGTATTAAGAGAGTCAACAAGGGCGGCTTTTTCACGGAGATCCTTCAGCTCGTTGGTGAGAGTCTCAACTCTTTGCTTCCAGATTTGAATATCGGAAACTTGACTGCGCATCTCGGATAGTTCATTTTTCAAGACCTGCATCTGGTCAAGTTCAGCTTTTAGCGTCCTTAGTTGTTGATGTAATGGCTTCAACTGATACAAACACTTGAGCGAGAACAACTGAATTTGAACACGTTGACGTACCGCTTCGACTACACGTGCATCAATATCAGAGGATGTGGAAGGATTGGAGGGTAATGTTGATGGAGAGGGTTCTTTGTTTGCGTCCGCAGATGGTTCGCGGCGAGTGTCTGTGAAGGGTATAAGGATATGATGCTGACCAGAAAAAAATAGTACACACTTGGCTCGGATTCTGACTCATTCTTTTCCTCTAGCGATGGATAGATGGAGATTGGAACGGGACTGCTGTACAAAGATAAACATACCTTCTTCCACAATGGTATCCTCGGAGGGCTTTGCACCTTTGGTTGCGCTTTTCCCCTTCTTCGATTTTGAAACGGAAACGGATTTGGTGACTGCACGAGGCCCTCTTCCTCCAGCAGCTAATGGACGTCCTACGCCGAGCCTGAACTGAGTTTCTTTCGCTTTCCGGGTGCGAGGGGGAGGGGGAGGGGGAGGTTGTTCTTCTGGGACAGATTCTTCCTGTGACTCTTCTGCAGAAGGTTGTGCAGGTTCTTGATCCTCTTCATCGATATCGTGGATAATCATGGAACTATTCCGACCTGCTGTAGTTGAGCGACTGGACATTCTTGTGGAAACGGATCGTCGGGTGGGTTGTGGTCTAGTATCGTTTTTTCTGTGTGAAGATTATGAATAATACGTATAAAAGAAAGCAACGTACTGCGCGTCTAGGAGTAGGTCTATTAAAGCTTCAGTTTTGAGATTGGCTCTGATACCATGATCCTGGAAGAAATCAAAATCTGACGATAAAGAATAGAAAAGAGAGACGTACCTTGCACCGCTGTTGTATTTCACTGCGACTGAGGGCTTCAAGAGCCTTTCTGTCTGTCAAACGAGCCATTGAAAATGTAAACGAAATGCAGGACGGTCACGACAGTGAATCAAACATGAAGAGCGCCGACCGCGCGCTCAATTGTTGAACCTGAAGTCACGTGATGATATGAGTCATACTTGTTGATTTTTATGACGTCATCGAGAAAGTGAGCTAAAGTTCTAGTCCGTATGGTGAGCTGTAAACTCTGAGTATATGGGGAGATGGTCGCAGCGAAAAGGATGCTGGGATTGGACTCTGGTATAGCAGTACCTTTTTTTAGATCTGATCGGGGTCATGATCGGAGTGAACCCAAATCCGGGCCGTTCTTCTTTTCGGTCAATCCGTTCCGGTCTTTTGTCCTATAAAAAGTTTTATGATACCCCATATTTCTCCTTCCCCAGATTCCTTTCATCATGTCCTGGTCTCTCTCCGAAATATCCAAACATAACAGTACCCAGTTAGATCTTAACCTTTCCCTTCTCATTTTCATCCTCCTACTCACCCTCTTTCTCTTCTAGATCATGCTGGGTCATCATCAACAAAAACGTCTACGATGTGACCCACTTCTTGCAGGCCTGTACATTCAACATTATTCTCTCAGCCCCCTCTCATTTCCAATATCATTCCCACAGGAACACCCCGGAGGCCCAAATATCATACTCAAATACGCTGGAAAAGATGCAACGGGCGCCTATGAACCTATCCATCCCTCCGACGCTTTGGAGAAGAATCTCTCTCCTTCCCAACATCTCGGCCCCGTCAACAATGACGCTGCCTCCGCTCTTGCCCAAGATCAAGCGGCAAGAAAATCTACCAAGGATGAGTTGCGCGTTACACAAGCTTTGAAGCAACGGCCTCCACTCAACCGTATCATCAACTTGGCCGACATGGAGCAAGTAGCCAGCAATGTCCTTTCCTATAAAGCGTGGGCTTACTACAGCTCAGCCGCGGATGACGAAATTAGTATGTCTTTCTTCCCAGTCCACTCGCTATTTTTAACTCTGGAGACCTCTCCCAGGCGCTTCAGAGAATGCACGAGCTTTCAATCGCTTCTTCTTTAATGCTCGTGTAATGCGCCCCGTATCCAAGTGCGATCCTTCAACAACCATCCTAGGTTTCAAAACTTCACTTCCAATATTTGTCTCTGGGGCTGCACTCGCAAAACTCGGTCACCCTCTTGGTTCGTCCATCTTCGTGGACCTTGAAGCTTGCTCTCATCGGTAGCATATGTGCAGGTGAAGTAAACATAACTCGAGGTTGTGCTCCCTCAAACATCATCCAAATGGTTTCATCCAATGCATCTCTCTCGTATTCCGAGATTGCTTCGGCCGCAGAGCCCTCCCAGACCCTCTTCTTCCAGCTTTACAAGCACAAGGATGATGATGTAGCACTAAAACGCATTCGAGAGGTTGAACAGCTAGGATACAAAGCCATTTTCCTCACTGTCGATGCTGTTGTGCCTAGCAACAGAGAACGAGACGTTCGAAGTCCCTGGGTCCTCGAGGAACAGGAGAGCGGCGCCAAATTCTATGTTGAAGGGGAGGGAGCTGCTGACTTGAATCCTGGTCTGGGGGTCGCTGGAGCCCTGATTGTCAACGACGATCGCGATATGACATGGGAAAAGGCTAGCATGAATCTTATTTTCTGTACTCGTATTCACGGATTCTACTAGACCATCCCATGGCTCCGCAGGGTCACCAAATTGCCGATTGTCATCAAAGGCATCCAATGTGTCGAGGTTTGTGTATTGACCATTCTTTATTCTTTGAGATGTTAAACCTTTTTAGGATGCCTTATTAGCGGTGAAAGCTGGGGTAGACGGGATCTTGATTTCGAATCATGGAGGTACGTCGCGGACAATTTGAATAATTGATTCAACATTTCAAGTGACCAATACAGGTCGCCAGTTGGAATAGTATGACGCCCTGATTTTTCCATTGCCGTTGCACTTGCTCAACATTGCATTCAGTACTCTCCCGCCTCTAGAAATTCTGTATCGTCTACGAAAACACCACGCCGAAGTTTTCGGTAAATTAGAAGGTTCGCTTGCTTGTGTTTATATTGAGCTTTATGTCCTATTTACTCTCTTTTGTATTCGCAGTGTACATCGACGGTATTAATCTTTTGTCAGATTCTGAGTATTGACAGCTCATCGCATGCTACAGGTGGCGCACGTCGAGGAACAGGTCCGGAACATAAGCCATTACTTAATCCTCAGCTCACCTGTTCTCTTAGATATCTTGAAAGCCGTATGCCTTGGGGCCACAGCCGTAGGACTCGGTCGGCCATTCTTATATGCTCAAGGTGTAAGTGCAGACTGCGTCTAGTCCTTCACCGGCTTATTGTGTTACAGGCATATGGTGAAATTGGCGTGCGTAAGATTATCGACATTTTGGAGCGAGAAATTACAACCAGTATGCGATTAATGGGTGCCTCGCGTATTACGGACTTGACGGCAGATTTGGTGCGTGTAGAAAGTTGACGTTGGTCTAGGCTCTTATTTTTTTTACAGGTTGAACGAGTGGACTGGCAGCCTATAGTTCGCCCGGCCAAATTATGATATTTCCGATGTAACATATAATCTAGCAAAGGCATATTTGATATCACACTGCACGTGTGCTTATAATTTCGAATGTAAAATGGAAGCACGCAAAGGACAAATCTACAAAAATATTATGCAAAGATCACCCTAAATAAGCGGAAGAGAGATATCGATTTTCGCTATACCTAGAGCCTCAGCGGCGGCCCAAGCCTGTGGCAAATACTGCTTCACCACATCCTTCCCAGGATTTAGATGAGGTAACTGTCCCACAACGAACAAGATTTGGAGCTTTTTATCGTGACCATCTTTTCCAAAAGGCGTGCGAAGTCTTAGATCACCGTCAGCAACATTGTCCAAGAACCCAGCAAGCTCTTTATCGACAACATTGTTGTTGGAGATAACCCAGGGTCCCTCATCTTCTTCGTCGTGGCCTTCGCCGTTTTGTTCATCCACATAACCTCGATACGGATCTCCCTCTGTATCATCGCCACGTGACCCGTTGTATTCCTGAAATGGCCCATCAAGCTGATCAACAAGAAACGTCAAGGTTTTCACTTTAGTGTCACGAATGAGATCAGCTATCCAGGAGAAGAAGCCTGAGCACGTTCGAGACTCGGAGCAGTCAATAGTAAGATGTGTGACATTTGGGATGACGGGCCTTTCGGCGAACAAAAGGTTCTCTGAGAGACAAGACTGATCAGCCGAGAGGTTATTCCACCAATGATCAGCAAGACTCACCCCACATCCAATCCGAGCTACGCATGAGGTCTAATTTATCCAGATTACCTCCCAACGCGATCAAAAGATTGATATGGTCCTCCGACATGTCGACCACCAGAGGTAAGAATCTTAGCGCGATTTCGGAGGAAGAGTTATTCAGGTCGAAGATGGATAGGGGGTGCATGAAGAGATATTCGAAAACTTCATGTTCTAGGGAGCCCAAGGTGAGCGATCTTAGATGAAGTTTCCTAGAAGGTGAAGTAGAAGATGATGAAAAGATCTCCTCAAGGTGTTGCGAGAGTGATCTACATGGGGAGGGACGCCATTCGACTTTGTCAATGGTAAGAGAGTCCAGATTGGGAAGGAAATGCGGATCAGTGAGAGGGTAGGGGAACAACTCCCGCAGGTCTCCGACAGTGGCGTTGATTATTTGTATCTCTTTTAAGCAAGGATTTGACTTGAGGAAGGAGGTGAGGGATTGATCAGAGGAATCACAGTTACCACTGAACCAAGCATCTTTCAGCGTCAAGGAATGCAGGGTATGGATAGGGGATGAGAGAAACTCTTGTGTATGCGACACGGACCCTCCGCATGATATAGTTAGATGTGAAATCAGCGTAGGGAGAAATGAGGAGGTTTTAAGAATATAAGCGAGCCGCAGTCCTTTGTCTTGGTCAAAGTCTAGCTCGCAGGGGAAAGGAGAAGGAGGCTGTTTTGAATGATTTGCCAGTTCAACAGAGTTGAAAAGGTTTTTTTGGCATTGGTAAAGGAAAATGCGGTGGGTCAATGATAAGGTATATAACACCTTGGGGGACTCGATAAAATCGACAACCTCGTCGACAAGTTCCTGAGGCAGAGCAGGCATTCGGAGTAGCGATGAAGAAGTGTGGTTATTTTATCGGGACCGAGGGTTTTATAACAAGCCATTGGCTCCTAATCCGAGTTGAAACAGGAGTAGGAAATTGCCAGACACAAGCCCAAATTGTCGATTTTTGCGATAAACTTATTGTTTAAAAGGGGAATTGCCTTTAAAGGAATTGAGTTCGTATAACAAGTAGCCAGTACAGAGTGAGTTTGTGAACTTGTTGGGCAATCTTTGGTGTTAGTGGACATTGTTCTCTTTTTTTTTTTGTATCCTTGTTTATTGCCCGTGGTCCCGAGGGAGGGATATGGTACTCTAGGCTCCATCCTTACGGTATAAGTAAAAAGGCCGTGTGGAAAACCGTCCGAGAAAAGAAAAACTGCAACATAGACTAGGGAGACACGCCGAAGCAATAAAAGATCGTTGTAGCACCGTGGCCCGTGAGTATTCTTGGAATCGTCAATCGTCAATTGCCATGAGTTGGAAAACATATCAAAAACTTGATCAAGTCACATCTCTTGTGAAATACTCTATAATCTTCCGTAAGTTGGTCATAACGCATTGTCTCCAGTCCTACTTTCCCTGCAATGCTTAGCGCCCCTATGATATTCGGCGTTCGCGTCACGTCGGGCGTGGCCGATTGCCGAGAGCCCTTGATCACGTTATCGTTCAACTGTATCATCGAACGGAGCAACCCTATTTTGGGTGATTCTCAACATCGTCAACGATGGGCTTTTGCAGAAGATGCGGAGATATTGTTGCTGGTGAGCGCTGCAAGGTATGAATATTCTTTCTTCCTTTCCCTAATCCTGCTTTTCAAGCTAAACTGGCGAACTTCAGTGCGGTGGAAGCGCAGTAACAGGAACTGTAGCTTGGAAAGAATCACTGGATCCTTGGACAAAGACTTATGTTTCCAGAGACAAATCTCCAACCAGGTCTTCCCCTTCCAAACCCTCAGTAGATACCAACGGAAAGGCTGGCATTGGTATCACAGCGACTCCTACATCCCCAACTAAACGGTTCCCCCGTCCTCTATCATCTTACTCTTCATCCTCGTCCAACTCAATAGGTAAACGTGTGACTGAACACATTACCGCTACCACCTCCCAGTTATCCCGCCCCCCTTCACCTTTAAAGAACTCCACTGTTGTGTCTCCTGAACAAGGCATATTACCCTCCCTCGGTCACCACACCACCGGATCGTCTCTAGCCAAAGTCTACGGGTCAGTGCTTCAGTCGGAAGCGTCCCTTTCCTCCCACTCGTGCGCTGTGTGCGGTGAAGTCTTTCCCCCTGACAGCACCATATACCCGGAGCCCTACGGCGAAGAGTCTAGCCCCACACGTTTCCTTTGCCGCGATTGCTTTACGTCCAACGGCGGCACCAAAGGTCATTGTCCGGGCTGTTCTCGTCCAGTTCTGGCATTGAAATCCGAAGGACCATTCATAGAAGCTGCAGGTGCGCATTGGCACAAAAAGTGCTTCACTTGCGATGGATGTGGAAAGAATATTGGTGATTCGCCCCTGGTCGATCTTCTCGGAAAACCTTCATGCGCAGAGTGCTTCGACAGCTGTTTACAGCGAGATCATACTCCAAAAAAGAATCGAAGCAGTACGACCAACTTAAACAGTCCTTCGCCTAATATCGGCGGTGTTGGAAGCCGTAGTCCTAGCTCTAAGAGCAGGGAAGGAAGCCCTGCGTTAGAGGAATTAGAGCAGCGTCTTGGCATTGTAAAGAAGCGCCAGTCTAGCCCAGCTCTGCAAGAGCTTAGCCACAGGCTCAGTTTACTCGCCGCGTCACCTAAGATCAATCGTCCTGACTCCTTGAGTCGTTCGCCTTCTCCCCAGCGCTCTATTGCTACCCCAGAAGAGAGTCCTCTCCTCAACCGCTCCCTGCGTAGCTCTCGCAGCTCTCGTGGCGATCAAGTGTCTGAACTGGGTCGCCTCGAAAGCAGTCGGAATCGTGGTTCAATCTTCCAGCGAACCAGCTCAAATAGTCCTACTCTCAGTCGAAAACCGACTCATATCGAAGAGACCACTCAACAACCTCCGAAGCTTGCGCCAAGATCGCAAGCATCCCCAGCAAGATCACCATCGCCTTCACCGATTTTTCATCCACGACTACATATGTCGCGGTCATCCGGCTCTCTCAGTACACTCTCCAATCCCCTTATAGCCAGTCCTACAGAGGCTCAGACTCCTGATCTACTTTCAGACTTTTCTGATTCCGCTACCCAGTCTTCTGCGGGCCCAGATTCGCCGCCACGCAAGCCAGATGAAGTGGATGATGTTTTTGTCACCGCGAAACTATACCATCGAGGTTTAGGAACTCGCTACGCTCACTCGAACTTCCTGGAAGATCACGACGATGTGATCATTGAAGAGACGAACAGCCAACTAAATACCCCAGACAACACTCCAAAACACAAAGCCAATGTTTCAGGCAAGACCACTCCGATCAGCACTCCCAGCAAGACACTGGTCACACCTATAAAATCTCCTCGCTACACACCCGGATCTGGATCGTTGGGTGGACAACTCGGATCTCCTGCTTCCTCATCGACCACTTGTGCGAAATGCCAGAAGCAGTTATTTTCTGTACGCGAAGGAGGGAAATACGTCACCGTTCCTGATGATTCTGGGACGCCCCAAACCTACCATACGGCTTGTTTCACGTGCTCAGTTTGCGGGTTGGAATTCAAACAAGGCACACAGGGGACAAGCCGCATTTGTTAAAGCAGAAGGCGGGCCTTGCCATATTGAGGTAAAGATATTAGCTTTGACAGGAAAGAGACGTTACTAATGTTTGTATATTGATATAGTGTGCGCCCCCAGCAAAGATAACTGTACGCGAGGTCTCTAGTCCCCCGGCTCAACCTTTACCAGTACGGCGTACGCACGTAAGCTCCAAGTCCATATCCTCACTTCCCTCGCCCCCATCTCCAAACACGGGCTCATATGTTTCTTCGAGATGTTCTCCGCCTGTAACCACCCCCTTAACCTCAACCTCAACTTCAATACCTCGATTTGGAGGTGCAAACTCTTGTCCAGGCTGCAAGAAATCTGTGTCTCAAGTCTCATTTGGTATCAGCGAAGGAGAACGTAGTGTACAAGGGCCGAACGGTACGAGATGGCATAGAAATTGTCTTGTCTGTGGCGGGAAAAAGGAACCTAGTAGGGGGGTCATCCTTCGAGGGCGTGACGAACGTAAAAAGGGCGAACCTGGATGCGGGAAGAGGCTAGACTCTGGAGCAAAGACGGACGGGGAAAAAGTTTTCTGTCGAGAATGTTCAGTAAGCCACTTTCAATCTCTGCCAATTCTCTATTTAAATGTTAATTGTCATCTATTGTAGCTCCTCCTTCCGTCGTTGCCGACTCCATCCCCAACTCGCACAACTGCCATGCCAACGCCATCAGGCAGAGTTATACCCCAGCTCACTGGAACAACTACCCTTGCACGGCAGTTCACCGGATTGAGTGGCGGGGATGGGACAGCACCCCTACTTAGACAGCTTACTGGTGGCGGACTGAGTCCAACTCGGAGTCTGAGTCCGACCAAGCAGCTTGGCTCATTTAGACCTCGGCCCAAAAGTGTTATAGGAATGAGAACGTCCAAGAGCGTCGATGAAAGCCGTGGAATGTTTTTGGTACGACAAATGACCGGCACAGGAGATAGAACGTGATGGTTTCTGGCGACGGCCACCGTATTGCTTTGCGTGTGTTTCTGTATCAGCTCGTTCAGTCTATCGTGATGACTCTTGTGCTGCCGGTTTCCTCCACAGGACAGCCGGCGGCGTGTAACTGATTAGGACGGCGGGATTTACACCGTTGGTAGGGTTTCCCGGACTTTAACTTGTGCTGTGATTTGATACGATGATGTGCTCAGTGGTTGTGTTTCGGACTGCTACATATGTATTTATTCTAATGACACTGGAATATATCCAATTGACAGAAGCTAAGCGCTATGCGGCCTCTCAAATCCCAGGGTGATGCATTGATGCTTGGGATTGGGTATTAATATTGGATCATGATAACTTTGATGTATGTATACGATATTGATTGTGTCGTCAAGCACATGAGTTAGTTCCTGTTGTCTTCTTTCTTTGTTTTGGGTTGTTCGAGAGGGGAGGACTCCAACACATAGTTTGCTGAGCTTCTCAGCCTGGAGTCGGTCGTCACTCCTTCAACTTTTCCCTCTTTTCGGCTTCGTCGCTTTGCAGGTCAAATCTTGCTTTTCAGTTGAGCTGGATTCAACCCATTGGAAATCTCTCTGCGCTACCCTTTGCCTGTTGCTTTGTCGATGTTTTGAATCATGTCCGTTCATAACTCGGTTCAGGCTCTTTTTCCGAGAGCAGAAAAGACTACTTTGACTCTTACTACTGACTTGGCGGTACGTATTTAGCTCTATGCGGCCGCGGCTTTGGACTGACAAAGTATCTAGATTGAATTAATCCTGGCAGATATTCCCCTTTTTTCCATCGGTGTACTC
The DNA here is from genome assembly GCA_000827265.1 of Collybiopsis luxurians FD-317 M1. Taxonomy (NCBI): domain Eukaryota; kingdom Fungi; phylum Basidiomycota; class Agaricomycetes; order Agaricales; family Omphalotaceae; genus Collybiopsis; species Collybiopsis luxurians. The sequence continues at coordinate 1,935,415 of KN834749.1, read as the reverse complement.
GCCGTATTCTATTTCGCGTTTCTCCTCATTATGAAGCGCGTCACATTGTACGCTCGCGATCGAAACAGTCTCCACAAGCTCTTACTTACTCGTGATCGTACAGGCTTTCCATTTATCTTTATTTCACTGCTTTATTTGGCTTTGGTGCCGCGGTACTCGACTTGGCCCAGATACTTGCTCGAGGAGCTGGGAACGTGAATGCAAATGTTGCTGTAACTTCAAGTATAACGGCTATTATCAACACCCGGGAAGTTGGTCTTTCAATCGCCATAGGGTTTAGGTTCCTCTTTTTCTGGGCTTTCGTTGCTGAACGTCCCAGAGGAGAACCGCCACCGACCACAGACTTAGATGACCCTAGAGCATACAAGTATTACGCTAAAAATTCTCATAGCGCTCGGTGGGAACGCTGGGGGTATATCGGTTTCGTCTTGAAATGGCTGATTCTGGCCGCCTCATTATCGATTCCCATCTTACAGATAATTTGGAGAATAGCTGTGCGGCATTTTAGTACAGTTTACATGGTTGAATCTACCATTGAAATCCTGGTTTCGGCTCTGTTCATACTGAAAATCTTTCTCAATGTTTTTCTATCGCCGGTCTCTCCTCGGTGGAAGCCTTTCACGTTCTACGTTGCCCCCTTGATTGCTTTGTTTATCAACCTCGCCATTGGTATCGGAAGTTTGGTTATTTGTAAGTGCATGCTCTCGTTTCTAGCTTTGCTCTTACCTATCTCCTTACCATGTTCCACCAGTCCTGTTTTCTGAAACAGCTCTGGGGCGACTCCTGCAAGCACTTACGGTTTATGTAATGATTCTTTTTCTACTGTAAGCATACTCAATATTCGACTGTTTCCCTGATTCTCACCTGTTCCAATTAGCGTCGTGGCGTTCTATAAAATCCCGGTTAGGCCTATGCGACCAAGAAGTAGTTTCCAGTCTCCGTATACAGGAGAAGAAAAGCAGCCGGTAAATATGGCTATGGGGTTCACTACCGACCTTGAACCAGTCACTTTTGATGTCGTCCCTTCAGCTACTGCTAATGATACCCGCACCATGTCACGAGTTTCGTCCTGGATATTGGCTCCCCGGAAAAACAAGGAAAAGCAGGAAGATTTGGAAGGAGCACCTGGATTAACGCAACTTGAGATTACAGAAGCGCCTTCAGCAGCTGCCCCTGGTCGTCAGATATCTCCAGGATCGCGTCGGCAGAGCACACAAGTGGTGCTCCCAGCCGAGCCTGAACGTGTGGTCCGCGACTCTGGTTTATCTTTCACTCCTGCCCCTGCTCTCACTCCAGCTCCTGCGGATACATCGTCTGTGTTACTTCCGACAGATAAAATCGAAAACCAGGAAAGTCCATCTGAAAGCCGACCTTCCATTGGCGTTTCATTGCGCTATTATGGAGTGGAGTCGCGCATGTCTTTTCCGAATCCTACATTCTGGGGAAATGATGCTAGCTCGTACCAAAGTTCCGGTACAGATTCGCCCGTTTATGGTCTCAACGGTATCGTCAACAAGCGAAAGCAGGACAGAATTTCCACTGACTCGGTCCTTACTTCCAATCGCCGTCCCAGTATGTCTTCCTTTGACGAGCTTATTCAGCAGCAGGCCGAACTAGATAGAAGTATTGCGGCATTGCGATTGTTTTCCCCGCCTGAACCTTCAATAGGCGAGCCACAGACGCAACCACTCGAGGTGCAATCCGAAAATCTTCCTACAGATGCACCTACTCCAGGTGCAGTCACATCTCCAGAAACTGCCAACAGCAACAACCGCACGCTCAGTACGCTTACTAGCTCTTCGGCACGCAGCGATTTCTCCCTTTCTCACTTCCCTGATCCTCCGGCTGTTGATTTCAATGGGTCTCCACGAGCATCATTAAACACCATGCGCGCGAAGCGAAGGTCGAAGTTTCTTCGTCGCGACGTGCCCACCTCTTTCGATACCGGATCAGTCGATGCGCCGTCCATTCCAAGTTCGCCGACGCGTCTAGTACCTGGTAGACAGTTCGATTCAAGTGCTACCCAGTATGACGTTACATCATTCATTGGAAATTTGACCAGTCCCTCGTTGACAAAGGCTACGGAATCGTCAGAAATAGGAAGCCCACCATCTTTGAGACCCTTGGCATCTTCTACTCCAGGTGACATAGCATCAGATCTTGAACCAGAAGTTCAGCCCGATACCCCAGCAGCACCTACTGCTGAAATCGCAGCCCAGGATAGTGCCTACGGAGCCGATCGTATATCAAAGTATCCGCCGCTTCGTCCCTTCTTCCTCGGAAACATTACAACTCCTACTGTTTCATCTCCATTAGCAGGAAGTGGGCTGCGAACCCCTGCTGGTCCTCGAAAGCCTGCCCGAGGTCGTCTAGCTTTACCTTCCCAACCACGCCTTGCAATAAGTGGACCTCGATCTCGAGACGACGGGATCCAGACGCCAGGTGCGTTTGAAACCCCACGGTCCGTTCCACCCCCTTCGTTTTCTACGCAGTAATACTGCCACTTAGATTGCAGCGTCTGTAGTTTTGCTTTCCTTGAACGTGTATAGTAATCAATGGATCTCACATTTGTACATAATTCATGGCCTTACTGCTCAAAGCTAGCAGTATCGTACTGGATCTCGCCAGTACAAGTAGCTTTGCACATACAATGAACAGAGTGGTAAATATACGTTTCCCTTGACCCGATGAATATGCGCGGATCAAACTGAGCGTCGACGATTCCCCAGCGTGTTGCAGAAGAAGGAAAGATTGTAGCGCGCGTCAAGAGGAAGACACTGACCAATTACGTTGCAAGTTGGGTTGAATTAAAGAATGAGCGCCAGGAAATGGTTTCAGTGTGGCTACTGTATCGTTTAAAAGTAGTCGACGATAAGACGCGTCGCAAACACGTGCTTGGAGATGCTCTATGACGAAAATGACATCACGCGTCGAGTGGGCGTCTCTTTATATAGCTATACACCCCGCTGGACGTCCATTAACTGCGCAACCATGTCCCATTTTCCAGGTATGACTTCTTTTGGTGTTCAAACATTGACGACCTAAATTTTCTCTTTCCATCAGATTACTATGCAATCTTGAAAATTCCCAAGACTGCAACGGAAAGTGAGATTCGGCAGGCGTACAAGAAGGAATCTCTGAGGTTTCTTGGATACAGTTTTTATACGGACTGCACAACAATTAACTTGTGTTTTTTCCAGAACACATCCGGACAGATTAGTGAATGCTACTCCTGCGGAGAAGAAGAAGGCCACGGAAAACTTCCAGGAAAGTTGGCCGTCGATTATGTCGTGGTATGGATCTGAATTAGTGAAATAGGCTGTAGCGGATGCCTATTACGTGCTTTCTGATCCAACGAGGAGAAGAGAGTACGATTCCTTACATGCTTCTCGAGCATCCCGTGAACGTTCGGAGGACCCTCGATCCTCTACGAATTTCTTCTCCCAGTTTGGTTCAATGTTTGGCGGTAGCGGCGCTCAAGCCGACCAGCGGCCAGATGCAGATGGCGTCTTTGGTGATGTATTTGAAGAGGTAGAAGAGTTTCGTTCAACTTGGACTCAATATTAAACTAAAGAATGTTCCACAGCTTCTCCGCCCCGAGGTCGAACGCCGAATTCCTTGGTGGGGATACATGGGAGCTATTTGTGGAGCAGGTAATCTTAGCGCTTACTGCATTACTACTGGAACTTTTTGCTCACGTTCTTGTCGCCAGGTATCGGATTTATAATTGCTAACATCCCAGGTCTTCTAGTCGGTGCGTTCGCAGGAAATCGGCTAGGTTCAATCAGAGATGCCAAGGGAAAGAGTGTCGCCACAGTCTTTAATGAATTGGGTGGAAACCAAAAGGTATGTAGGACAACTTTTCGCACATATCTCTAATTCATATATCTTCACCAGGCGGAGGTATTGCTAACTGCTCTTGATTGTTCTCTAATTGCTCTAACATTGTATTTCAGATTTTGCGCGCTTTAGCATTGAAAGTCCTTGGATCTGCTCTCTAGTAAAGCCTGGATGTTGGACATTTGTACTATTTATCGAAATACTTATCTAGGATTTATTGGATGTGCATTAAATGTACTGAGCAAGAAGTGAAAGCAAGTTGAGTGTATCTAGGGGTTAATATGGTAGACGGCTGTCCTTTCTACAAACACGTACCACCAAAAGAGGACAGTTATCAGGAGGTCGTTAGCTATGCACAAAAGTGAAAGTGGTCTAAATATAATACATTTTCTTGCAGTAAGTTAATAAAGAGCAATGCCAATAAGATTATGCTGCTTGAATGAATATGAGTTACGCTATAAAGAGAAGCTTTCGGTAAATATGGGCAACTAAGAATACACAAGCCAGGAAGTAAATTTCGCCAATGTCTGCATGGAAAAACAGGTAGGAACAAAGAAGTACAGTTAATGCCATACATCTTCTACCTCAGAACCATCCATTGCCAGGAGTGGTTGCAGGGCGCGAAGAGCTTCGTAATCTTCGGTGATACTGCCAGCCCCGTTGGCCATTGCAAGGCTCAGGGCTGCTAGAGCTTTTTCCGACCGCGAAGCTCGCTGCGAAAAGCTGAGATCCGTCAGATTTTGGCTGGTAGTAGAAGGAGGAAGTGTGAGGGAGACAATCGATGAGCCCGCTGACGATGGTGAGAGAGATAAAGACGGGGTTGTATTCAAGGGCCGAGCAGGAGATAATGAAGAACCAGCCGGGCTGGTAGGATACACTGAGAGTGGGTCCGATGAGAAGTCATAAGGGGAAGGACACCGTTCCCTAGGAATGGGATCTTCTTCCATGAAGTCGGGGGAAGATGGTCTGGGAGATCTGCTGCTTGTCGAATGGGTGGTTCGGGATAGAAAAGACTCCGATAGATGGCCAGAGAATAATTGAATATCATCCTCGTCCGACTCCGAGTCATTATGATGTCTAGTAGGCGTTTTTCGAGACGCTGAAACGAGAGAAGACCGCTTCCTTCCCCGTTTCTGTGCGTCTTTCACCTTAGAGAATGCGTCCGCTCTAGATCGAGACTGTTCATAGTCCCGCATACGACGTACAAATCCTTCACCGTTTTCCGCAACACTCCTCCTGAGCTCCCAAAAGGCGTTCGACCTAACTCTAGCAAGTTCAGAGTATTCGCTGTGACTGCTGGGCTCGAAGATAGAAGTTGAATTGTACATCGAATGACGTTGCCGTGAATCCCTTCGAGGAGCAAAGCCAAAATCTACAGAGGAAGATGCAAGTACAGGTTTCGGTGATGACCTAGTACTGCTTTTCGAGCTGAAAGCTGGTTCGTCATCGGAGCTGGTTCCAGAATGCTGGTAGAAACGATCTGGTCAGATATTCGAGATTGATAAGCCTATGACGTTGGAACTCACTGAACCTTCTCTCCTACGTCTCTTCGACCTCCAAGAATCCACGTCTTTTTTGAAGCTGGAAAAATCTGTGGTAGCAGGATGTGCTCTTTTAGTGGCTGAACGCCATGAAGACTCGCGATGGATGGAAGGAAAAGAATTTGACGCAGATTGAGAGCGACGCCGTTGCTGTAAAGAGCGTAACGAAGACATGGAAGAGCTTGATCAAGGAGTTGGTAGTATACGGATTGATTACACTGAGGCTTACCTAAAACTACATATATGATGATGGCGGCTCCAGTGGTCTCAGGGCAGCCGAACAATCCATTAACTCCATCTTCAGACTCATCACAACTCGGCCGAAGTCAATATTGTTCCCCTTAATTTGGCAGGTACGAACCCCTTCTCACTATGCCTTATTGTATGTGCATCCACTACATCTTGACATGACCAATGACGGAAGATGGAAAATTCCATTTCACTCTAGCAAATGGGGAACAAGTACTAAGCTATAATCAGGGTATCGTCCGTAATACACCAGTTGCGATTTGAATTTAGGAATTGCCTCCTTCATACTCGGTGTCTCGTCGTGGTCTAGTTTAGAGTGAATCTAGCTTACTGGTCAAAACTATTTATGATTCCAACCTAATAGGACACTTACGGCGTTCAGCAAAACGTCGCTAATCGAAGCCAGCTGACGTTTTAACAGTCGAGAGTAACTATCTGCGGATTCTGCCTCGCTTCGGATGAATGTCTTCAGTTCAGCGCAGAGGCTCATAGTCCAGGGTGAAGTCAATGTGAAGTTTACTAGGAAGATACGGATCATATCAAAAGAAAGACGGTGCAAGTGCTCACCTGCTTGCAAACCGGCATCGAGAATGTGTACAAGCGCACCACAGATAACCAAGGATACCAGCACTGCGATGGGCCTTTCGTCTCCTGTGAAATGGCCACGTAGAATGAGAGTAAGCGTATCTCGAAGGTGATCACACGCTTCCACGCAACTCAGAGGATCAAGGAACCGTTGAACCGTCATGACATAGTGGGCAAAGCTGGCTGAGGGCAACCGTCAGCGTGACGAGTAGCAAGTTCAACACTGAGGCCTACAAGTGACGAAGAGATTTGAAGCTCCAGAATCCAATGCAAGTCTCCATATATCCTCCTGCTTCGGGCTTCTGATTGGTATAGTAGGGTCGGTTTCGAAAACAGAGAATCCAGTAACTATCGTGACACGAAGATGATTTGAGAACCGAGCTTCCAGGTCGCCTCGCAACAATCGATTAGTCAGAGAAGAGAAAAGATTCAAAATAGATTGTCGTTGAACGAGTTTTTGACCTTCAGCAGAGTGCCAGATGAGAATTAAGAAGTTCATCGCTAGTCTGAGTTCTTCGGCGTTGTCACTCGAGAGATCATTGCTGGATTCAGTGGAATGTATCAATCTTCTGTTTCAATCAAAAACGCAGCCTCGAGTCAGAGGGAAACCTAAATACTTTCTTAGCTGCAGAATCACTGAGAACCGATTTTATTCGATGAACAAATTGGTGAAAATGGCACATATCCTTACTTTCATCGAGTCGTTCGCCAAATTGAATCACTTTATCGTCCGAAACGTTCATAAGAGCCTTATCGAACGCCATTTCATCGATCAAAGTGAGTGATTCAAGTACCGTAGACTTCACTGCAAAGGTGTGAGTTTTCGCGGTTGTAATTCAGATGACTCACGTTCAAGCCTGTCACCGAGTAGCACAAAGAGACTGAATAGATGCGTCGTCGTAGCTGTTGCGTCACCGAATGCCCGACCATGAGCTAGTTGATTGCGCAAAAGATCATCGATGATACAACAAGCGTTGGTCAAAACAACAAAAAATGATGCCGGTAAACCTTCCACCGGTTTTGCAGCAATGAGAGCTTGAACGCTATGGTGCAGAATGTGCTAGTTGGAAAACCAGTATCAGTCAGTGCTCGAGTTCTTCCGCAGGATCTCGCTGACTTACACCAATCGCATAATTTGTAGCTGGCGGATTTAACTCGACGATGAAGCGCGCATAAGGAACGTCTTGATACAAGAAGGGCCTTGAGACGTGCAGATGATACAACCAAGTAGCGGTCTGAAACAGCGGCCGTAAGCGCCGTCCATAAGTAACGAGAAGGGGCCTACCAATTGTATTATACACTCGGTACCCGCCACTCGATAATCGTTCCACGTTTCCCAACACCAAGATGAATTTGCCAAGCGCAACAACACGATTTGCGCGGAATCTAAGTGTTCACAGGGTGCAATGCACAACTCATCCGTCTCGAAAGCGCCTGGGTGCAGAACGAGCTCCATCATATCTAGGAGACAACCCAGGGTTCGTGGGCGCAAAGGGGAAAAGGTTCGATTGCGACGCAGTTCGGAGTCGGATACCTGAGGTAATTCGAATCGTCAACGCCACGAAAAGAAAATACAATAAAACTGACCGCATAAAGAGAAACGATCAGCGCGTAGGTGAGCCGCGTTTGGTCAATAAGGCTCTGGGTCGAGTACAGAATTGACTTAGCCACAGTAGCGAGAATATACTGTTCCAAAATTCTCAAAAGATCGGTCGCCGAGGGACTGAGGGAGTCTGAGAAGAGGGTTGAAACGTTCAACTTGACACGCACGTATCGTAGTCAATCCATGGGTTCGATTTCCGTAGATGAGGCCCAAAGATATAGACAGCATATGTAAGCTGAGTTGCAAGTCGTTTGGCGGCAGGGGATGCGTTCGGAGAGCCGACGATAGCAGGAACCAGAGACCATTTCTCTGTTACGAATGCGTAAGTATGGTCATTTTTCACCTAATCCAGCCGAACCTGGAAGTTGAGCGGCAGCTCTCAAACCGTCATCCTCGAGCTGCATTCTCAGCGTGTCGGAAACATCTTGTTCTTGAGAACGACCACATGCTACGACCAGCGTTACCTCGGCCATCTTGGCAAGATGCGCGTCGACCCAGCAAACGATAGTTGAGGCATTAGTACCAGGCGGTAGCGCATGAACTGCAAGACCGTGAAAGAGTTTTCTTTGGGCGAACAACGCTTCCAAAAAAGGAGGCCTGACTATCGTAAAAAGTTATTACTTGAGGCTATAAACGTCAAGAAGGCTGACTTACCAAGTAACGCAAATAAATCTAATGCTTGCACTGCGCCCGGGTGGTTCGCGATTAAACCATCAAGATATTTATGAATCGCATTAGAAGCTCTCAGAAGCTCTCGGTGGAGCTAATCTCATTTTAGGTTCATTTGAGGTCTCTAAAGAAAACGTAACTCACGTCCTCTGAATTCTGAGGGATGAAATTAGTTTTCTTCATCTGGGGCGAAGACAGGGCTTACTGCGGCGATATCCGTGAGTTGAACCTTCTGCAACAGCTGTATGGCCGCTGTGACCGCTTCGCGAAGTTCTAGATATGCAGGAGTGGATGTCGTATTTATCCATGCAATCATGGAACTGTCGATATCAGAATCATCGGTCTCGCTGTCGTGGCCAGACATTGTAGTAGATGTAAGAATTCAAGAGCAAAAAATCCGAAATTGTCCACTGTGATGGACAGGTGATGAGCCAGAGAATCGCGATCGGTTTTCTGGCCACACTAGATGGGCAAGCAAAAAAAAAAACTAAAGAATTCATAATTTTTGAGTAGCTTTTAGAAACGTAGTTACATCGGTGCTACAGGAAAGTTCCTCGTCATGGGATGAAAAGAATCGGTCCAGCGAATGTCCAGATTCTTCTGTCTACGAGGAGATAAGCGCTACATTCAAAGATTTGAAAACTATATAAACTTACCTGCATACTATAGAACTGGAGATTGGTCCATGACTCGTCTTGTTCGGCCCTTATAGTGGCAAGCATCTCCCTTCTAGCATTAGAAAGCTGGCTGAGATTTCCAATTTTATCCTCTGCTCGTCTCGCCGATAGAACCTCCTTCGTCTCACCAGCAGATTTTTTCTCCTTCTTCTTGGAAACTACAGCAGGCGAGGGGTCGTCTGGGTCTGGCGGGGGTCCGTCATCTGAGTCCGTGTCTGATTCCTCGCCTCCCCGCCGTTTGCTTCTACGAGACAAAGCGTCAAGATAGGTGAGGGTCGGTCGGAATTGATGCGTTGAATCGATAGGGTGCAAATGGAGCTCATCTCAAAAAAAATCCTTAATGGGGAACGAGAAATTCGGGAGAGAAAAGACTGACTCACCGTTGTGAACAATCCCCAGCATCTGTGCACCCCGCTGTGGAATCTCTTCACTCCTCAGACGAACTTCCGCCAAACGCGGCTCCTCCCCTTCCTTCCCTTTGCCCTTCCGCTCTTGATTTTTCTCTCGATCATCATCTAGTCGACCTTTCCCAAATTCAAAACCGCGTTCTCTGTTGTAAACTTCAGGCCGAGTATCAGAGGGGACGTGGATTTCTAGGACTTGAGATTGGGGTTTTATTCGTGCAGATATCCGTTTACCGCTTGCCTCGGCGGAAGGAGGTACTTGAAGAGGCCGAGATAAGAGAGGAAACTGGTGAATTTGCAGGGAGAGTCTATTAGAAAGCCGTATCGGTATTCGGTTGATAATTTCATCATCGTTGTTGTTCATGTTTGGCAGGACAAGTAGAGAAATAGTAACGGGCGCTAACTTGAAAGGCTACAGAATACTACGTGGTAGATATGTACGTGTTTACAGCCTGGATACAGATACATTGTAAAGTTCAATACTTAGTTCAATAATCCATTCTTTTTCCTTGTATTGACTGCCCCGACCCTTCCCTAGTCCTGACTAAGTTATAATCACTCCCTGACGTACTAGAATTTCTGTCGATAACGAAATTTCCTGGAAGAACAGCCCGGGTACTGTCCAAAGGAACCAGAGGTGTGGTTCTACCGGAAGTCGGAAATTGGAATGTTGGAGAAGGACAGAGAGGGAGGCTAGATCCCGAGTTGAAAGAGCGGGGAGAGCATGGTGAATCAGTTGTCTTTGACAGGGCTGACGGCGAATACCCTTGAGTCAGGGCCTGTGTGTCGCTGAACATTGAGTCGTCACCGCTTGTCATTCTTCTCATCCGTGCGCTCGAAAAAATATCCAAGTTATTGGCCGATCTGTTGACTACTGTTGCACGGAATCTATCCGGATCCCATCTCCTATGGTGAAGCGCTGCTGCCTGGAGAAGGGCTTCTCTCTCATGCCTACTGACGGCGCGGCCCAGGCTATGTGTTGCAAGAATAGACGTTGCACCCCCTGCTCTGACCATCAGATGACCGAGGATGGTTTAAAGCTTGACAAAACCTACAGTAAAGGCACATCCAGCCCATAAACGATAGTTCGTCCTCTGAGGCGACTCCCACCACGGCTACGACAGCAACTACGGAGCTGCAGGAAGTGATTATTGTTGTATACAATAGCTGTGGGTAAAAGAGTCAAACGTAAATGATTGAAACTTGCATGACATTTCACAGACCTCATCTTGCATTACTTTCCTGAATAATTCAGGCATGTAATGGCTAATTCTACTGAATGTAGTTGGTGCCAGGGATGCTGGCGGTCCGCTGGACAAGGGTCGGGGGAGAGTTTCGCTTTCGCCTCGAGCCATTCGCCGAGGTTGAAACCCTAACGACTGCGATGACAGCGGGGAGACAGACCCTTCACGAATGGTTCCTTGGCGAGAGTCAGCCTCCAAGAGGACGGCCTCTGCACTCGTTTTTTTAAATCGCCCGGCGGAAGGGGGAGCCGGTGTCAAAGGAGATATAGGTTTGCTGGACTTGTGACTTTGAGTAGAGTTCAGTCGATCTCGATGGGGTTGGTGTTCGGGTGGTTGAAAATCCATGGAAAGTTGGATGGAAATTCGGTCCCTCGCAACAGGGGAATGTCGCGATTTCCATACAGCGTATAGAACTGGAAATGTCAAGCAAAAAAAAAAAAAAAAATGAAGCCAAGAGACCAGTCCGACACAAACGACTGACGTACAACAACAGCATGAAAACAGAGATTGCGCGAGCTGTATCATCATGAAGATTTTGATCCACCGCAGATTATCATTTCGGGCACAACTGCCTATTTGGGAGGGAGGTTAAGGTGGATGGGAAGAAATCATCACGGGCTTGTACTTACCGGATAATCTTGGAGCTGCTCGCAATGTGATGACATCTACTATACTCACACCAGCGGCTCCGACAGTGAGGACAGAAAGGATCATAAAGACGAGTATGGAGTGGTCGAGGCACTTGTATGCTTTGAATCCGATAATTCCACTCATCTGCGAGAATGCATGAGTATTGGAAGCGTCGATAGACTCAATATGGTTCGTACTATAGTGATGATGGAAAGAGTCGCTGCAAGGTCAAGAACAAGCATAACACTGAAGTCAAACACTTTCAATCAACGCAAAAAAAGGGTTGGAATACAAGACTTTTTACCTCGTACAACTTGAGCTTAGATGTGAAGTCAAGTACGAAACGGATTTGGGTACCAGACCAGCGAATGCCATAACCTGGCTGGCAAAAAGACAGAAAAAGAGGATCTTTTGTCGCACTTTGATCCGTCGAATGTAGTTTCCCGAAACAAAAACGTTACGGAGAAATATAGTTGAGAGGATGCTCAATAAGAGCAGTACAGCGTTTGCCTGTATAAGATCTGAACGGTAGGGAGCTGTGACGAGGGATCCATCGGGAAGGGCAAGATAGTTTGGGCTGAAGTCTGCCACCGGAGTGGGATAGTAGAGAGGGTAATTCGGAATAAGGAGGGTGGTTTCGAGTTTAACTACGACTGTAGTTGGGTAGCTGTCGGTTGAAGGAGCGGGAGTGGTTCGAGGGAAATTTTGGGGAGCTGTCGGAGAAAAAGTCACGGATGAAGCATGCTCTGTGGAAGTAGGAGTAGGAATCGGAATCGGAGGTCCACTCATTCCCAAAGATGGAGGTAGAAGAAAGCAATGTAGAGAATTGAATCAGAGAAACTCGCAGCCTCGCTGGGAGGACCACATTGGCACTGTCACTCAAAACAGTAACAGAAAAGAAATAAACACGTCGAAATCGATATTGGGGAAGAGATCTCACGTCAATCATGTTTTAAACAGAAAATTAAGGGCTCACAAGGTCATATTTCGATTCCATCTTGGAACATCTTCAGTCGTTGCGGGAACGCCTTTCCGGGGTCACTTAGGTAATACCGCGGACGGATCCGAGAACTCGGCTGTTGCCGCGTCGGATTAAATTTTCAACAACTTGTTGGAAAGCCTAAAAACAAATCGTCGCCATGTCCAACGCCCAAGCACCTGTTATAATCATTACTGGCACTCCTGGAACAGGAAAGTCGACACACGCTCAACTGCTAGTAAATGAGTCACCAATACCCCTTCAACACGTAAATGTGGGGGATTGGGTGAAGGAAAAAGGGCTTTATGAAGAGTACGACGAGGAATGGCAAAGCTATACTGTGGATGAAGATAAAGTGCGCGATCTTATTCCAGTAACTCCTGTTCTTCATAATTGATCGCTGCGGACACCAGCTACTAGATGAACTAGAGCCGATTGTCTCAAATGGCGGTATAATACTCGACTGGCATACCTGTGAGATATTTCCAGAGAGATGGCCTGATCTGGTAGTCGTCCTTCGGTGTGAACATTCCCAGCTTTGGGATCGTCTGGAAAAACGGTCAGCTTGTTGGGGATATCAAGGTCGCCTGAACCCTTACTCAATGTCACAGATCATACACACTTAAAAAAATCCAAGAAAATAACGAGGCAGAAATCATGCAGGTCGTCTTGGAAGAAGCTCGCTCGTCATATCCTGAAGAAATTATCGTCGAATTGAAAAGTGAAACCACAGAGGACCTTGAAGCTAATGTAGCGCGAATAGTTGACTGGATAAAATCCTGGAGAAAAGAGCGAGGTTTCGAGAGCTAGCTGAATTAGAAGGTTTAGTATATACATGCGCGCAGACATTGGCTATGGTACGAAAAAAAAAAGAAATGAGCTCAGTACATGGCGACTGGTCTAGTGTTTGGCAGACATGATCCAGACCCCTCGGGGAGGATTTGTGAGAGGGAACCCGGAGGGTTGTTCAGCCTCATTACGGATTCGACCGACAGTCTTCTTCTTTCCTGCAGCAATGCGGACTTTTTCGAAATAAACGTATCTGTAAAGCCCAATTAGTGAGCGATGAGATTTTGTTAGCAAGTAAGACGTACGCAGCATAGTACGTTTTATTGGCAGCTCCGTCATTGCGTCCTTTTGCTTTCACTGCAAAACTTGAATCTCAAAGTCTGATGCATGTAGTCGCGACTCACTGAAATTATTGTAAGAATTATGGTTGACATTGCCGATTTCTTTCAGCCAGGCAGTGATCTGGTCGAGCATTGAGTAAATGAAGCAAAGTCGACGTTGAAAACGCGCCTACTTTGAACCCAGACGTCTGAGAAAGAGCGCGAATCTTGCGTCGGATTTCAGCGTAGTCGTCACTAGAATGATGAATTCAGATAAACAGGTGCGAGCTTGTCGATAAAATACGCGACTTACTAAACTGGAACGTCTCCCTGAAAAGCATTCAGGTATTTAAAGGAGGGTAAGCTTGCTTAAGGAAACTTACGTCGTTGTTTGCCTCGAGTATCACATCCTGCCACGCAGAAGACACGCAGGGTTCATCAGAACCTTGCCTTTCCCCCCTTTTTTTCCTTTGTTCTCACTAGACGAGTCTTCACCAGCCCTAGAATCGTTAGAGAGGTGGGATTTCTTTTTTGGAGGGGGCACAGGCTTGTCATTCTCCTTGGTCGAGTGCCCGTCAATCGAGCGGGAGTCTGGGACGTCAATGACGTCCTCCGAATCTGATCTGCGCTTACTCGGCATGATGGATGGTGAGGGTACTGTGAGGAAGAGTCTGAGTTTCGGGTAATGACCACGTGATTTTCACGACAGCGCGCCAGCCTTTCTTGCTTCCGTACTCATTGACTTACGTCAACGGCTCGAAGGAAACTGATACACTCAGGTATATACATCAAGCAGAACGACAAAGTATCATGCCAAAAGAGTCCAGAACCCCACAGTAACTGAGACGCAAAACAATATACCAATCTCCATCCGATGTGGGCTTGAGCCGGCATTAACCGGGAAGAAACCGTCAGTATTCTGTGTGACTGCCAGGGTTGAAGACCATGCAGTCTCTGTTAAACTGAACAAAGAAGCATCAGTCGGCAGTTCGTAGAAGAAATTTCTATCAGATTGAGTTCCTGTACTCACGTTTCAGTTAAGAACCCAGAAGGTCCGGTGGTCGTGACTGTTTCTGTAGTCATAGATACTACAAACACAGTTGTGGGAGATGCGGAAGGAGTTAGAGTTACTGTGCTCGGTGCGGGGAAAGGAAGGGGTCCTGAGAGCGTGATTGTCACGAATGCTGGTCCTGACGACGTGGAGGAGAACTGGCCTCCTGCGGGGAAGATCGGCTGTGACAAAGGACTTTGAGCCTGTGGCTGACCTTGCAGAGAATTCACGGTGACTCCCGTGGTTTGTGAACAAGGAGTATTGGACGGATTGGAGTTCTGGATTGGAATAGGGACAGGTGTTATTATGAAATATGGTTGGCCTTGGAATATGGAAGTTTCGTAAAAGGTCAACTGATCGTGGAAGGAAGAAGAAAATGAGCTTTCGTTCATCAGTTTATTCTGCGCGCTCGTACATTGTAATCTCCTTTGGGTATACAGTCTGGAACAATCCAATTGAGATGTTTGACTGTACTTCCAGGCTCCTGCGTCAGTAGTTGAGTGCCATTTGACACTGTCAAATTAAGACTTGTGTCTGCGGATACGAGATATATCTCCAAAAGACTAAAGTGCGTTGCTGCTGTAGAGGCAGGATTTGAGACGTCGGGAAAGTTCAGCTGACCGTCACCGGATACCTGTGAGCGGTTCAGAGAAAGGTAGGTAGAGAGGTAGTGATGTCAAATACATCTATAGCGATAGGAAGAGCGCTGCCAGCATGTCCAGGACTAGGATATCGAGTAAGTTTGCCTGGATATCAAGCGCATTTTGTCGAACTAACCTGTCGGGACTAGGTGCATCGATAATCGCAAGGCCGTTTGTGAAGCCTTGACCTGCGTGGGCATGCAGAACAAAGGCAGTGAGTGTGATAAAAAGCAACAGCAGATGCCGGCGGTCCAGCACCAATGGCATCCTTTTTCCAAAGAGCGTGTAGGAGACCAAATTCCAAGCAAGAAGCTGGGAGAAACGAAGAGAGGAAGACAAACGAATTCAGCGCAATATTGGCATTTGGGAGCGTCCTGTTCCCGAAGATAATTGATTGGCTGGCGGTACCTGACACTCACCTTGGAAACGCGAAAAGAGTCCGCGTCCGAATCGGTTATTGGGCGCCTAATATCATATTAAACACGTGACCTCTAGGTCTAGCCGCCTTCCTCGACATCGCGTCAAGTGTCTGAGTCTGTCCTTTGACTGTCATGCCTTCCGTGGACACTGCCAGCAATGTACAGCCGCCGATGAAAAGACCCCTTTACGAAGCGAGTACCCAGTTCATGAACTGGAGATTCTCCCCAGAACGTCTGGCTCATATACGGTCAGCGCTGAACGAGGCAGCAGTCAATGTCATTCGGAAAACATTTGAGGCTTACGAGGTGAGGTCTGGAACTCGGGTTTCCATGCGACGTATTCTCAGCGCAAGTCATGCATAGCCAGGATCCTCATCGAACGTTTCTTTTGTCACTGCCGACGAGGAGCATTTATTGGTTACATTCTATGTCCACAAAATCAGCCAGCTTTGCGGCCACTTCCGTTTTTCCGAAGAGGTAGAGGCAACTGCTGCGAGTTACCTCAAGCGATTCTATCTCAAGAATACTGTCATGGATTGGCATCCAAAAAATGTCATGTGTGTCCCCGAGCTGTCAATTGTGTATAGGCTTAAATGGTCAGTCTTCTAGGCTCACGACTCTGTTTCTTGCGACCAAAACGACGAATAATCCGATTTCTCTGGACGCCTATACATCTCATATACCTAATACTGTAGCATCGGACGTGCTCGATCTTGAATTTTTAGTCGCACAGAGCCTTGGATTCGAGTTTGCAGTGTGGCATGCGCATCGTGCATTATGGGGCATATGGCTTGATCTTCAGGTCAGTGTTATTTACGTTCTCATAACACGTCGACGGACTCTCCGATAGAATCTTCCCGATGCACACCCAGACTTTGCTAAAACAGAAAGCGTTGTATACGACTCCGCACTCGCTCATATTCGTGCTGCACGATTGACTGACGCTGAATTCATCTACGCACCATCTCAAATTGCCCTGGCTTGTGTATCTATCGTTGCCCCAGAGTTGGCAAACAAATGGTTGGATTCAAAAGCAAACACCGCGATACCAGAAAACCACTCCGATATTCCACCTCGACCATCAACAACGGCGCTTTCTGCAACCCTCCACAACATCCGAACCATGATCATGAATACAGGCAGGGTGCCAAACGTCGAAGCTGTACGAGAGGTTGACCGTCGACTGCGAACATGTAAGAATCCGGAAAAGGTGGTTGGAACCAAGGCTTATTTGGCGAGAAAAGCGGAAGCGGAAAAGAAGGCGGAAGAGAAGAGGAATCGAAAGGCAGAAGGACAGAAGACGACTAGCGCGTCGGAGAAGGATCCGTTTGGGGACTCGTTGGTTGAACCGGCCAAGCCCGGTCTGGTGGATTACGATGATGATGATGACGACGATGATTGATACATAGGCTTCTGCTTAAAAACCTGTGGACATTCAAGTTAGCGATTTGCTTTGGCAGAGAAGTCTCGAAATACTTGCAGCAATCGCAGTCGAACGGACAGAGCGGTGTGTCTGAAAAGTAATTAAAAAAAAAAGTCTGGAATGTAAGGCGGTAAATGAGATTTGACAATTACCTCCGCCTTTGTCGTCGTCTCTTAAACCTAGCTCATCAGCTTTGTATATTGAGTAACCCTCCTCGGTTTTGCGACCTTGAGGTAGATGTATGAGGGGATCATATGAAGTGAGCTCAAGATAGACATACGAGGTCCTGAACCTCTGGAATCTTTGAATTTCTCCTTATCCTTTACGGTGGTAGATGACACTGTGGGTTTTGAAAGTTTTATTCGTTTTGAACTAGGGATGCTGGTGGAAGGATCGATGATGGTCTCTGGAGCCTTGTTAGAATTAGAATCGGGCTCTGAGGCCTTTCGTTTCCGCTTTTTGTCCTTTTTGGAAGGTTTTGGGGGAGCAGAAGGTAGAGATTTTGATTTTTTAGCAAAAATATCGTCGATTTCAGAATTAGCCATGGAGGTTGTGAGGAAATGATGGGTGATGTGTCAGATTGTACACTCCCTTGCTCAGCCATGTTGTAAGTCTTTTTTTTCTAATATTTCAATCGTATACTATACTTATATTATTCTTTCCAGCCCTCAGAATGGAATGTCGTCCAACAACCCGTTCGAAGGTCCGTCACTAAACGGACAGATACTTGATGCTGCGCAAGCAAAACAAATGGCAGCGTTGACGGCTGTAGGACAAGCAAGACAACAGGGAAACCTGAAAGGCTCGTCGCTGGTGTCCGGAGCAAATTCGACAAATCCCGGGTTATTTTTCGGACCAACCCCAAATCAAGCGCCCCCCGCTTCCCCTTTGCTCGAACGTTCAATGACTCAAAATCCACCAACTCGTCCTCAGAATCTATTCAGAGAAAAAGCAAACAGTTTCACCGCTTCCCTTGCTTCACTCTTTGCAAAGCGCAATCAGCCTTTACCCCCCGCTCTCACTGGTGTTCCCACTCCCAATTATGACCCCATCTCCTCCCCCTTCAAGGATATTCAGACAGGCTCTGAGCCTGGCATATTCAAAATTGCTGGAAAGGATCTTCATTTGTTTCAACTCTGGTCTGTAGTTTGGCAACGTGGTGGCTTTGTTAATGTCTGTCAATTTTCTTTTCCGAGCCGTCTTCATTTCTCCTGACCAAAGTGTTGCTATACAGCTAAACAAGGAAAATGGTTGGCAAGCTATAGTCCCTCTGCTCGATCTCCCCGAATCCGCCCAGCCCAGTCTCATTCAATTCTATTCCAAAATTCTTTTTCCTTTTGAACAACTATATCGGCAAAACATCATGGAACAGCAAAAGAAGGCTCAAGCCATGAGGCCGTCTGGCCCTTCCGCCAATGGCCCTTCCACGCAACGAGGTCCTAGCATGGGCCTTGCTGCGCAGTCTTCCTCCTCTTCTTCCCTACCCCCACCGTCTATGCAATCAGACGGCAACAGCGCTATCCTCGACCTTCCAACTCTCGACCAGGACCTCCAAGGTGTCAAGCGAAAATTGGAACAGGAAGAAGAAGGAAAAAGAACGCGGCAGAAAACTGGTTCGTCCCTTTTATCAAGCTCATACTCTATACCAAGTCCTTACATACAACCCCCCCAGAAACCGTTGATAGCGTTTTCGTAAGCCCCCGCTAAGCCCAAATGAATGATGTCTGACCAGTCTCCGTTTTAGCCGGTAGGGTCTGCTTCCGATCCGTCATTCGTGGGACCTCACCCTGGTCTCAATCCAACTTCACAAACGCCCACGCCTGCCACTATGACTGGTCCACCTCGGACACGTCAAGAGCTCTCCCGTCGGAAAATCGAGTACAAGCCCCTCGTCCGCGAGATTGAAACCTATGGCGGACGTGACCTAAAGGCTATAGAGGCTGAAATACTCAACTCTTCACGGCGGCCTCTCCGGGATCTGAACGAATGGGGGACAATCGACATTGACGCGTTGACAATGTCTATACGTTCCAAACTCTCGACAGAACTCTCTTATGCCTTGACCACTTTTACCCTCCTGTCGACTATGAAGGGGCAAACGCCCACAGCTGGGTTCCCAATTACCAACTGTCCCGATTTATTGGAGGAGGTTCTGGATCTTGTGGAAGACCTTGCTTTTGGCGATGTTAAAGACGTCCCCGAACCTATCAACATTCAAGACAATCCCCACATCATCACTAACCGCGAGCTTGTAGAGACTATCTATGAAGCGGAAACCCAACCTTTCGCAGGGTTGGAACGGCGACAAGGTTCTAAATCTGCTCAGATTGGACCACGGCAGCGACCGGCGAACCTTATCCTCACCGTCACTAATATCATTCGTAATCTCTGTACTTTTTCGGACAACGTTCCGTTCTTAGCCAACCATAAACGACTGTTGGACTTTATATTGCGGCTATGTGGAGTCTCGGAAGATAACTCAACCTATATCCCTACTTCCCAAGCTTTATCCCTTACTGATGTCCTTGCCGTGCGAAAAGACGTGCTCAACATCCTGAGCTTACTCGCGCCAACTATTGTCTTCTCCGAAGGCGCCACATCATTATCGACGGCCCGTCGCATCTTTCATCTGATAGCGTCTTATCTTGTGGACCCAGTAGAAGCTGTATCACCTCTGGCTTCTGTTCAATTTTCCGGGGTGCCCCTTGGGGGTACACTGAAACCGCCTGCTCTCGCTGACCTCGCCCTCGAGGTATTCACTCGCCTCGGACAATCAGATGCCAATCGGCTGCTTTTCTCAAAGGCAGTCTCTCGCCCGTCTCTGTGGTTTACCTTTGTGGCTATCGTACATCGTCTGCCGGTGCTCGATGTCGATTTTCAACTGGCGGTGAGGGAAGTGTGGTTGAGCTACGTGGAAAAAACAGTCATGTCCCTCTATACTCTCGGGTTCATCTTCCCTCCCGAGCTCAAGGCGAGGGTGAAAGCCGATCGCAGTTTGGGATTCAAAAGCGTGATGATGCGAATCATCCAAAAGCTGTTTGTTCAAAATAATCCTGAAACAAGGCAGTTCTTCTCGGTCATTGTGCGAAGGATTATCGAGACTCTGAAACTTATTGACGATGGGGAGGATTCGTTCGATAACTCAAAGGGCATTGCACCTACTCTCTCGTTTGGAATAGGTTATGGGGAGGTCGGAGAAAACGATTTCGAACGAGGCACAGGAATGTTGGGTGGATACACAGATATAGGATGGGATATATTATTATGCAGGGAAGTTCAAGCAGACGAGGTGATGTTTGCTGAACTAGAGAGTTTAATCCGGGTGGAATATTGATGTATAGTAATAATTGGGTACTGCTTTCGAATGTTCAAGTCATGTATTACGTGTTTTGATCATGGCAATGGACGCTGTGCGCGCGAACCGGCTTTATAACTGGATTCGATGTATACCACAAGCTGTTCGTAAATGTCTGACTTACTTCCACCCCCAACCTATTCGCAGGAGGATCCGGATGATATCTCTGCACGTTCAGACACGACAGACTCTTCAGGAGGTCCTTCTGAGCCTCAACTGCTTATTGTACCGACAGTCGATACAGTAAACTTTCAAAAGGGATATCTGGGCGCAGAAGATGAGAGAGCAGCCATCGAGGGTGAGCTGCAGATCAAAGGAGCTGGTGCAGAGTCTTGGGATAGAGTGTGAGTTCCGTTACTCCTTCTCTTGTTCATGTTCTCAACCGTTAGTGTAGAACTGTGAGCTTGAGGACGGTCGAAACAGCTTTTACAAAAGAAATCGAGTTGGGGATGTCTGAGATCGTTTTGTGGTCGCGGTCAGCGAATCCTGCAGTGACTTCGCCCCCCTCATCTTTGCTATTCGCTATTCCCCTGACGCCGGATACCCCTCAATCCATAATGACTCCTCATTCTTCTCTTTCCCATATCCTTACGGCCACGCTTCACCCAGTGAATATAGATCTTCCAGCGCTTTCCAAAAGCCTAGATGTTCATACCAAACGGTTCACTGCACATCTGCATTCCGTGCCAACTGCGCCAGAGACTCATTCCTTGGAGCAGCCAGCTTCGGTCCATGTAGAGGTTCCGCGGCTGACTTATAAAGTCGGTGAACCTATCCCAGTCTATGTTACTATTCCCCCTCCAACACGAGAGGCCGTCGTAGACGATGGTCTCAGACTACGTAACGTCAAGACGGAGCTCGTGCAGATAATAAAGATCAAACGTGACAATGATGATGATGATGATGAAGTAGGCAGGAAGCTTGAGGAGCATTTGGAAACTCCAGATGCCAACATCGATGCTGTGGCCGAGGGTACAAGTGCTTCACCGATGCTTGCTCCTGAAAAGCATATGCAGTCTTCTAAAGCTGCTGCGTCGCCTCTGTATTCAGATACTACATTTCGATCAACTCTGGCACGCTCCGGCGCATCCTGTCGTTTTCATTCCTCTCTTCCTGTCCGATTGCGCTTTGTCATGCATCAAGCCTCCCCATTTTCCTCGCCGTCGAATAACATGTCACATCTGCCTAGTTCAGATTACGAGCAACTTGAAGGAGATACTGACTTTTCTTCAATCACGCAGTTTACCCTCCTCCACTCGGTCACGTTCCAAATCAACGTTCATATCTCGTTTGTGAACGTTGGTAGTCGAACAGAACGCATCTCGACCATCACTATTCCTATCTCAATTCTCCCCCCCTCTGCTTCTCTGCCAGAAGTCGGGAGTTCGACAGATGAAGCTTATCAGAAGAAACATGATCGTCCCCCTGTCAAAACAAATCGCTATGAGGACGATTTAGCTCCACATTACTCCGAAGGAGAGGCTGGGCCTAGTGGCATCTATCACGGCGCTCCTCCTCCATTCGAAGAACGAGACGCTCCTCCGCCTTTCTTTTCTTCTGCCTCAGAAGCTTCGACCTCTGCTCGCTTACCCACATTTCTGGAATCGGAACGAGAAATCATCATCCCCCCCGAACCTGAGCAAACATATTCAGAACTGCCGCAATCAATGTACGTCGTCGATGGAGAAGGGTCGTTGTATGGGTTCACCGTATCTGAGGTATTTGATGGTCATTCAGAAGACATGCAACGGTCATCTACACCGCCGCCTACGCTAGAGATGGCTAGTAGAGATACGAACGTTACTCAGCTAGCTGACATGGCTGAGCCGGAAAGGGCAATCGAGGCCCTGGGTTTAGTGCTGACGGCGCAAGTGCAGCATGAGAATGATTCTACAGAGCCTCCACCTCCACCTCCCGCTCTGGATGATCCTTCGGATCCTCCTCCCTCGATTGATTCTGACTTTAGATCACCAGATCAATCTCGTCAAAGATCACCTCCCGTTGAGTCGCCCAGGCTACACACTCCATCACCAGCACCTCCTCCTGAAATTCCAGTGTCTCATGGGCATGCACCGCCCCCATATCTTGTTCCAGAGAACCACGCAGAGCATGTCACTCGTCCACCTCCTTACATGGACTAGATGGTCTGTACTAGGTGGAGCCGTGAATTGTACAACATGCAGAATCGATTTGTGGGTGTGAATGTACATGTAATACTTGATGAGCCATCTCAAATAGGGCGATGTATAATGAATATTCCAATTGCCTGTCCTATAGTTAATAAAAGAGCACGATACATGTACGTATAAGAGTGATGGGTGCCGGGAACAAAAGATTAAGGAAGGAGACGAGCAAAAAGAAACAGCGTAGAGGTGGGGCCGCGATGAGCATCAGACAGAGAGGACGACATCCATATAGTAGATATATAAAAAGGGAAGCTGGACCAAACAACCCTTTTAACAATTGCAAGCGTCTTTAGATTTATTGGCATTCTCTTCTAGATTCACAGCTCCCTCCTGTGTGGTGCCGGCGCGTCCGCCTGCAGCGCCGGGGCGGCCAGCACCGCCCCGCGTAGCTGCCAGAATGTGTTCAATGGGTATCTTTTTGGCTGAAAACAAGATAACATTGTCAACCGCACCAGTTACAAACCAGATAGAAGCTACAGACCTATTTCCGTGAAGATCTCGACGATTCCCTCTCCAGTTTTGGCACTTGTCTCGAAGAATAATAAGCCAGCTTCAGTGGCATAAGCTTGTGCCTCTTCTCTGGGGACCTGCCTCAAACTTTCCGGTTCGCCACCTGCTGAAGAAGGAGCTTCTCCGGGCGTAGCAGTAGCATCGTCTGCTTCGTCTTCAGATTCAGACGAGGGAGCTCCTGACGGTGATGACGAAGGCTGGACCAGGTCAAGCTTGTTTCCAGCGAGAGCAATAACAATGTTCGGATTTGCCTGTCGTTGCAATTCCTTGACCCAGGATTTGGCCTTCTCTAGACTCGAAGCCTTGGTAATATCGTAAACGACGACTGCGGCTTGGGCATTTCGATAGTACATAGGCTATGAAAGAAGAAAAAAGTCATCATCGAGCAATGTTTTTTCTTTAAAAGACGCACTGCTAATGAATGAAATCGCTCCTGGCCAGCTGTATCCCATATTTCATAACGCAAAACTCTATCTTCAAGTCGACATTTCTGCGTCAAAAACGCAGCGCCGATAGTAGGTTCCTTGTTGGCTTGGAACTCGTCCGACACCTGCATTGATAACGAGAAAAACTTTAGTGGGTAGTACTAGTTAATTTGTGAAACGTACAAAGCGAAGCACCACTGAAGACTTGCCCACAGCAGCTTCACCTGGATAGAACCGAAGTTAGATAGAGTAATCATGTACAGCTGGAGGTGATACTGCGCTTGGGCCGAAGCTCAAGCTGCAGCAAAGGCGAGCGGCTCTATGGAAGTGATCTTGCGAACCTAAGAGAACAAGTTTGACTTGTACGGATTTATCTGTTGAACCGGAAGCAGCGTCGGCCATGTTGAATAGAGTAGAAGTACAAAGAAAAGAGGAAGGTGGCGATGATGGAGTTTGCAATCACGCTTTGTCCTTAGGGTTAGGTTAGGTTTGCCTTTTTGAGACATCGAAAACCGAATGCTTTATTCTAAACTCTTCTCTATCATAAATTCTTCTTCGTGCTCAGTATGAAAGGTAATAGGTCGGGACAGGTAACATATATGTCAATGTCGATCTCCACCCTCAACTCTTCCTTGAAGTAATCCGGACACTCTGGGTTGAAGCCGTCGATTCCGCCATCGTCGTCTTCCCGTCTCCAGACCACCGCCGACCTCTTTCTACTTTTGGATCCAGGGGCATGATTGAACGCCGAAGACTGATCGTAATACCAATAAGGCTGGTTTCGAACATCCAACTGCTCCAAAAACTCGGTGTATTTTTTACTAGGTCCATAAGCTGCCTGCGCTGCAGCGACGTGCTGTCCAATTTGGGGTATAACGTTTGTCTCTTTTTTTGGATCCACTGACATTAGAAAATCAATTGCGTCTTTCATCGTCGACCTTTAAGTCGTGCCAGTCTCTCAGACAAGTCGTAACGAGAGAGCCAAATCATTGAACCTACCCATGTCGGGTTTCCATGTCCCAATAGTTTTGTCCTATATAATCACCGAGCTTCGCCATCGCCTAAGAAAATGGATCAAAAAGGTGCTAGAGGGCAACAATACTCTCCAGAACTAACAATCATAGCCTCCTGGACCTAGTCAGCTCGGAAGATGAATATATGGGCGACAACTTACCAGATTAAACGAACGATAATGCATAGGACGGGTACGTACGGCTTCGAACGGCTGCTCACCAGACTTTGCAATCTGTTCCTTAAACGGTCCATAGAAGTACTCATCTAGAGCACTCTTTGCCTCTTGACGTCTGTCGAGGCCGAGATACAATGATGCTAAAATGTAATGGTAAAATGAAGAGTGATTGCTGCGAGGACTATGAGCGAGAAAAAAGCAGAGTTTATCGAGTCATACTTTGGTCTGGAACGAGCTTTCTGCATGCAGAAAAAGAATTAGAAAAGGCGCAAGCCTACTGGATGTAAGAAGCACGCACTTTTCCAATTGGACTAGTGGTCAGCCATTCAAGATATTGGATCATCCAAGTCCGCATTTTCTGGTCGATTTCCGGTGACCAAATGTTACGTTTCTCGAGCGAACGGGAAGAGAGACCCTCCAACTTCCGAAAGATGATCATACCATTGACTATCTTGGCCAAGCCCCTCAGATCCAATGGCCCAGTCCAGCTACCAGTTTGTTTGCCCGGCCCTCGCACAACTTGACCAAAGTTCATATTCGGGTTCATGCCGGTTTTCGGGTCAAAGAGCAGTGCTTCCAACGTGCTGACTACTGTCTGACCATATTGTGCATCCTCGGTAAATACGTACGCTTGGGCGCTACTGAGAACGGCGTCGGATGCCAAGTTAATAGCCCCAGCGCCGCGCAAGGTTCGAACGTCGGGATTCACTTTGCCTGAGGCGACTCGTAAGTAGAGATAGATTACCCTCGTGGCACTCAAAAAGCTTACCATCACGAACAACATAGGGACACGTTGTCCATGCTGCTCATACGTGTCGGAATCTTTTTGTGTATGATGTAGAAGAAACTTACTTACTGGCAGAAGGAGGCATTGATTTCGTGGGAGACGGTGAACACGAACTCTTTGAAGAAGACTTCTTGGTCTCTGCAGCAGCGTAAAAAGCGGTAAAAGATCTAGAGGTATCACGGCTGACGCTTTGAGACGTAGCAGTAGGCAGAGAACTAGTGAAGAAGGAAAGTCGTGATACCAATGTATCGAACGGTGCCTGGGGTGCAGGTAGGTCGTCATTAATGGAATCAAGCATGAATGTGGCTGTCGGCGATGTACTGGAAGACCCCTGACTGCTAGATAAGGATCTACGTAGACGTAGCATGCGATTATGGCGCAAAGCGAACGACAAGTGATCCTCATGCGAGGACCATGCTGCAGTATAATCGTCCATATCCTCGCCTGGATCAAGGTCTGAGTCAGAATGTGGATTATCAGGTTCGTCATCGGTTTCGTTTCTTCCATTGCCATTGGTGACATGAGTGCGTCCAGAGGAACACCAATTACAGTTTGGCCAATGACTTGAAGGTGAGTTGGCATAATAGAAAGACATACGACTATATTGAGCGACTCACTAGGGTGCCCAACTTAGATAATCGCGAGGGTCACCGCTAGGAGGGGTAACGCCATTGTCGTTGCTTACACCTGATGGTCCAGGAAGACGCATATAATCTACATCCGGACGGGATTTGAACGAGGTAAAGAACTTACTCCAAGGTCCTTTCGCGGCCGCTACCCGCGCGTTGTGCATGATTCTGTCCCTTGCGGAGCTGGTAGAGGGGTCTTTTGAATGCTGCAGGACGTAATCTGGGTTGACGAAGTCTGTAGGGTCAGCTACAAAAGCAGGCGTTAGAGGTCGAAGGCAGTTGGAAGGAGAGAAGCATTACCTAGCGTCTTTTCAACGGCGAGTGCGGCTAAAATGATAAAGAGCGAGAGCATAGTGTGTACCAAGGGCCAGCTTGGACGAAAGTAGAATGAATGTGTATAATGATGGTGGTCAAGAAATAACCTGCAAAGCTTGACTTGAGATGAAGTGGGTAGACTTTTAAATCTTATCTTATCTTATCTCGGATAGATTAGACTACATCTGATCAGTACTTACCCAGTGCGGGGCGCGGGAAAGTGGGGAAACTTTACATGAACATACGGCTTTCCGCTTGTCTCACAACTACTGCTATCTGAGTACCTCTGCACCATGTCTTTCGCCGGACTCAACACCTTCAAACCAACCGCAGACAGTATACCTCCTCCAAACAACGTACTCAAGTTAAAGCTTCCGAAAGACCTTCCGGTCAACTATCATCCATTGGTAGGCTTACAAGTCTCGAGGCATCTCGCCCAACTCAGTCCTTTCGGCTAGAACCCACTGGAGTTCCTGCTCAGAGCTGCTTTGATATATCCTAATAAATTGGCAATTGCACACCCTGATGTCAAGGCTCCTGCGTTCTACACTTACTCTGTGTGGTGCGTCTCCAGTGCTCTTTTAAATAACATTCCCATCTTACTCTTGATTCAGGGCGCAGCGCGTGCAAAATTTTGCTTATGCTGTGATAAAAGCGGGACTGAAGCCTGGAGACCGTGTCGCTGTCATTTCCCCCAACACGTATGTCCCATTGATAATTGTCCAACGTTATTGTAATTCATACCAATAAACGACCATGTAGACCAATGATGGCTGGTTGGCATCTACCCTTAGTCCCATTATTGTCAATATGCCAACCTCCTTTCTTTAAAGATTCGTTACAGGGTGCACTTGCTGCTCGAGTAATTCTCACGGCCATCAACATTCGCCTTACCCATCAGGAAGTGGCATACATCTTGGGTGCGCATCCTTCTCTTCAACATTATATCTCGATCTAATCCATTTTTACAGAACACAGTGGATCCAAGCTCATCCTTGTAGACTCTGAATATCTCCATCTTATCAAAGGTACTTGTATTCCGGTGGTCATATGCAATGATACTGGACGAAGCGGGGATCCATATGAACAATTTCTCTGCGACGGAAGACGATTCAGCGAAGAGAAAGGCTGGTCAGGATTAGAGATGGATGCCGACGAGAATTTACCTGCTATGATCTGTTATACGTACGTTAATACTTGGATCTTTGAAAGAGAACCATGATCTTGACTGAGGCGAGACAGTTCTGGAACAACTGGAAGGGTAAGAATATAGTTATTTCCATTAGCGTTCTGCCTAACTTACTGAACTTTAAAATGACAGCCAAAGGTATGTATAAATTCAAATCACTCTCGCAAGTACTGATTCAAGGAAGGGCGTGCTAACAACATTGCGAGGTGTGCATGATCCCGCTATAACATTTTTATAAAATTTAATACCGCTTCAGGATCGTACTTGGCTGCTGTAGCGAATGCATTTGAAGGACAGTAAGAAATGTTTTTCAACATTGCGCTGTGTTTGCGAACTCACGGTATCTACATAGGATGAGTCCCAATTCTACGTATCTCTGGTTTGTCAGTGTTGCTACTTTGATCCAAACAATCTAATCAGATACTAAGGATTCTACCCATGTTTCATGCCGCCGGTTGGACGTTCCCATGGAGTGTGACCTTCTCGTTTACGACCCAAGTGTGTTTAATTTTGAACAAGAATTGCTCATTTGTCCATTGCTGAATGTAACTTGGGTTCCCAGATAACGATGCGCAATGTTGATTATTCCTTAATCTGGAAGCATTTCTTACACTCTCAGGTCACGCATTATTGTGGCGCACCTACCGTACAAATTGGAATTGTTAACGATCCTGCCGCGAAGCACCCTCCGCAGGTCATCAAAGCCTACATTGCAGGTATGCCATCTACCAAAGAACTCATAACTTGAAGTCTGCGCACTCATCGGAATGACAGGAGCTGCACCCACGGCCCATCTCATAGGTTCGTTAGAACAGATAGGGATTACACCGATTCATGTTTATGGTCTAACGTCAGTCACTTTCTTTCTCCGGTCTACAACATTGCTTACTTAGCCCCCAAGCGAGGCAAGTTTTTTTTTTTGTATCAACCCAGTCATCCTTGCCTCAAGGCTGAGTCCGCAGACATATGGTCCATTCACTAGAGGTTACCCGCAAGAATCCTGGTTATCACTTTCATTAGAAGAACGTTCCAAACTTATGGCCCGCCAAGGACATTCCTTCGCCACGGCCGGTGACACGCGAGTAATTTATCGGACGGATGAGAGCCCTGCTGGTCCGAACGGCGATCTCGTCGACGTGCCTTCCGACGGTAAAACCATAGGTGAAGTTGTCACTAGAGGAAATATTGTTATGAAAGAAGTACACTTCTGGAATGCTTGTTATTAGTCGAGGATTGACTAGTTTGCAGTATTTCAATGACCCTGAAGCTACCGAGAAGGCATTTCGTGGAGGGTATTTTGGGAGCGGGGACTTGGCAGTGATGCATCCTGATGGCTCTATTGCTATCCTAGACCGACAGAAGGATATCATTATTTCGGGTGGTGAGGAAAGTCAATCATTCTGAATCCACGGTTCCCTCCTAACCTGTCACTCCTACAGAATGCTTCAAGTTTGGCAATTGAGCAAGGTCCGTTTGCCCTGGTAGCTCTACTCTAAACTGATTTCCGTTTAGAACTGGCTTCCCATCCGCACATTCTTGAAGTTTCCGTCGTTGCTCGTCAGCATTCAAAGTGGGGAGAACGTCCTATGGCCTTCGTTACTCTTCATCCTCAGCATGCCTCAACATGGAAAGGCCGGAATGACGAATTTACCAAAGATTTAATAGCACATGCGAGAAAGAGACTTCCAGGATTCGCCTGTCCTGAGTGGGTTCAGATTGTCCCAGAACTACCAGTGGGTATTTTCAGAGCTTTTTCTGCCGAACGATAACCATTCACTCTTTCTGAATCATGCTAGAAAACTTCTACTGGAAAGATCTTGAAGACTGAGTTGAGAAAAATAGTCGCGAAATTGTAGAAGATTTCTAACGTTGCTATATGATTCATTGGAGGTTAATACCGATTCGGCGAGGAAGAAATAGTCCATATTGGCAGACCCTTATATACCACATTATTACCTTCGGATTTATCATATATGTCTGCTAAGAAGCATACGTATAGGCATCGACTACTTCATCTGCGGGTTGCTCCTGAGGCTGCTGGATCCATAACTTCATATGATCTATTTGAAAACTCGTCCTCGAACAAACCCGACTAAGTATTTTCATGGCTGGCCCTTTCTCGGCCCGAAAATACTCGGAAAATTATTGTACATACTGATATATATATTTATTATTACTGAGAATAACTAAGCTAAATTTACAATGCCCGGTTTTTATTCTCTCCGATGGACATTTTGTTAGTGTTATAGAAGATGGCGTTAAATAAAGCATTATCCCAAGGATTTAAAATCATTTATCCTTGACCACTAGCTCTAGATAGTCCTCGCCACACAGGACAGTATGAACCCTTCTAGACAGAGCCTGTCCAAGTTTATCATGGCCACGGCTTGAAGCTGTTTTTTGACCGTCGGTGCGATATGTAACCTGAGCCGACATATTGAGCGATTGAACAAAGCTGTAATGGGAATCAACCTACCTGACATTCAGTCAAAAGCTTTTCTGCAATCTGAGCTTGGCCGTCGTAAGCTATCCGCAATGTTCTCATAGTGGGATATTCCGCTACAATCCCCTTCGCACCACTGTCGGTCACTCGATGGATTTCGCCGAGCATTAGAGTCCATATGTCCTGGTAATCTTTACCTTTCTCCATCTTAACATTGGAACAGAAAGGAAGATAAGAACGTGAAATCAATCTGACGAGATTAGGTACCGTGAGTCTCTGTAATTGTTTTGTCACGAACAACCTACTTCTCTTCGCGAATACCTAGATATTGGGCGCACCCGAATGAAAAACAAAGTCATCGACTAGTTGAAGAGACTGACCAAGGTCACCAGAATAATTGTATAACCGATCTACTGCTTCTTGGTCATCCTCGACATACGCATGATAGGTATGCTCTCTGAATTGTAAGCTTGTTAGAGCATCCTCATATTTATTCCACTCTTGCAAGTTTCTCTTGCGTAGCCTTCCCATGCCAAAAACCATAATGAAAACTTGATCGACAGGTCCAAGACCATGAGTCTCGCGAAGGTGACCGACAAAGTGACCGAGCTTGTTCTCATTGACGAGAGTTCTGAGTTGATTGATGGCGAGACGGATGAGGGCTAATCTCTCAAACTTCAGGTAAGGAGGATCAACTGGAAGCCATTTGCGACTGGTATATTCACGGTGTATGCGTCGTTCCCAACGAACGGTATCATATCCTGGAAGTAGAGAGGGGCCATATTTGATAGTAGCACCGAATTCTCCCAATTTTTCCTGAAGCAGGCGATTGAACTCAGGGTACGATTGCCAAGAGTTGGAAAGAACAAGCGACATGTCTTTCAGAGCAACCTTCTTGTCCAAGACAACTTTGTTGGCCTTTTTGTGGGCTGCTTTGTCCAATTTTGTTTGCTGTCTCTGTGCTCTCTCCGATTCTCGTTGAGCTTTCTTTGCCGCCTTTGCCGCGTCCTTCTGCTCTTTCTCTTTCCCTTTCTCCCTCTTTTTTCTGTCGCGCTCGTATTCTTTTAATTCCTGAACAAGAAATAAAGTTAGCGTTCGACTATGTCAAGAGACCGTAGAGGAACGCACTCTGTCAAGTTTCTTTTTCTCTGCGGTGCTACTACCTTGTTTGTTGGTGGTCGAGATAGAAGGACGATCCATACGCGTTTTCTTGAGAGGCGAGGGCACGGTTGCAGGATCATTGGAATGTTCGGTGGCACTATGGCGTCTCTTGGTGGAGGACGAAGTTCGAGAAGGCAAGCCTTTGATCAGGTCATTAGGAAGGTCTGAATCTAAGCCAGAGTCGGTACTACAGTCGTATTCGAACTGGGCTCTTCCCTTTCTCTTGTGACTCCCGGTAGCCTTCTGAGGGGAAGAGATCGAGAAGCTATCATCGTCATCCGTTAAATTGGTAGCATCGAGATTTGGTGACGAGGTGGCAGGAACGGTCGAAGGGCCCTCGTCGCTGTCAGAAATTTCGAAGATTTCGGAAGGTTGAGATGATGGAGGATACGTAATTTGCGAGTAAATTGGCTGCTCATTGTCGGTATCAGAGTCGGATATTTCGATGGTTTCGCGCAAGTTGGGTGCCATTGACAAGGTGGCAGGAACGGTCGGGGGGCCCTCGTCGCTGTCAGAAATTTCGAAGATTTCGGAAGGTTGAGATGATGGAGGATACGTAATTTGCGAGTAAATTGGCTGCTCATTGTCGGTATCAGAGTCGGATATTTCGATGGTTTCGCGCAAGTTGGGTGCCATTGACAAGGTTCTTGAGTATAGAAACAAAACGCGATCAGTCACAGTCAAGTCACAGTTTACGTTTGGTGACAAAATCACGTGTTGTCGCGCGCAGCTTGCACACAGCTAGTTCAAAAGATGGATTCCAATATTGAGATTCCAATACTTATTATATATATGATCAATGAATAATATCCATGAGTACTAAAACAGTGAAAGAGAAAAATCCTTGTAGAAAGTGAAAGAGATGTCACGATGAGGGGCACAGTCGTAGTATTCTGAAAGATCCTGCATTTCGTTCACAAATGTAAATTTCATCGTTTTTCCTTCCTAGGAAGAGAACTTCATCGAGAAATTCAGGTTCCGAGTCGCCCACGTTGAACTCCGTTCGAGCTCCCGGGGATTTGGCAAGCCCGGCGCTGAGTTTGGGCTTCGGTATATGGCTGCCTTTGGGCCGCGAGAGGATTGTAGCTGCAGCTGCAGAATTGGTCGAAGCTGCTACAGGGGTACCGATTCTCCAGACAAATGGCTCCCGGCGGTTCATGTTGGACAGACTAGGGCTGAACTGAGGTAGAGCCGTGCGTGATTCGTCGGCAGGCTTTAACAGAGCGTCGCCTATATCGACAGCCTCTACGCCACCCTGGCGCATGGCAATGAGCACAGAGCGGTCCTTGATGTCGACTGCTTCCAGCCGCTTGACATCACCCAATCGGCCCATGAGCGAAGCAGACTTGATGTCGTCCTCGGAACGTTCATCTTCGCTCCACAGGAATCGCCCCTTGAGAACGGAACGTCCACGTGCATCGACAATCGTCGTACTGTGCCCACCGCGAGATGAGAAGAACAATGCAGGAGGGCCAAAATGCTTTGGTTGAGTCAGAAGAGAGATGGGTTTCAAAAGTGGCTTGTCTGAAGGTTGGAAGATATTAGACCCGGAGGTGCCAGATGTCGGGGCTGGCGGAGGCTTGAAAGGATGTGTAGGATCTACACTTTGCGCGCGTAGGTCTTTGAGTAGAATATACTCGGTGTCTTCCTCTTTACGAACCGGGAGGTCGGGAGGTAGTAAGCCATCCTTATACCAGGCTTGCATAAGCGAAGGTTTCCACGGTCCTGTATGTGACTGATTAGAACTCTGATGCATTCTCGAAAAAATGAGACATACCATGCACATTACCCTTGGGATCCCGATAGAACCACTTTGAAGGTGCGCTAGGTGTCGGCACTGGGAGACCAGGTGGAGAAAAGTTGATTTGAGATAAGTCTACGCTATCGCCAGGCTCGTATTCTTCACGATACCCAATAAAGTCGGGATAAGTGGGCGGGATAACGTATTCATCTGCAATGGATGCCAGAGGAAACTGAGGTGCAAATGTCAGCTGCTGGAATGTTGTATACGGCCCCATACGAGCAGTCGCTAAAGCGATCAATTCCTCGGCTGCAGAATTATTTGCAGAAGCTCCATTTTCGGCGGGAGTAGCCGTTCCCTCCGCACCCTCGTTTGATACATCAAATGCAGCACTAGCCGGTCCAGGAGTAGGAGGAACGCTCCTCTCCTGAGGATGTTCGTTTGCAACAAACTGAGGAGTTTGCGGTCCTTGGGGACCTGTTCCACTTGCAACAACTGTCGAGCCAACAGACACGGATACTCCGATGCTGACATTCACGTTCGTAT
The DNA here is from genome assembly GCA_000827265.1 of Collybiopsis luxurians FD-317 M1. Taxonomy (NCBI): domain Eukaryota; kingdom Fungi; phylum Basidiomycota; class Agaricomycetes; order Agaricales; family Omphalotaceae; genus Collybiopsis; species Collybiopsis luxurians. Next base: position 1,901,875 of record KN834749.1, on the reverse strand, counting down.
TCTCTTCCTCGCCGTTGCCAGCAAGTGCACCCTCGGAATCGTTATTAGGGACAGCTGGGTCTCCAGAACGCAGCTCACGAGCACGTCGTCGTGCAGCGCGACGTTCCGCGCGGCCAATTCGAACCTCGCGAACGCGAACTGTTGCTGGTTCCAAGCCAAATACATTTTGAGAGAACACGAGAAAAACTTCCACTAGGTCGTCTCCCTGAAGTTGCAATTCAAGCGATCGAGGCGAATCTGGGAGAATGAATGTCCTGGAAAGCCCTAAAGCTGTTCGATAGGTCCCAGCAAAAAGCTCAACCTTTTCCCCATTTTCTCCACAGAGGATGGCCAGAAAACTAAAAGACAGTTAGCACCAATTGTGTGATAAACGAGATGGTAGTTTACCTCTTCTTGGCTGTCTCTACAGCCTTGATCATTAACGATCCTTTCGTCCCGGGCAACTTGACGTATTCTAGTTTAGGAGGAGGCGTATGTGCGAGCATGGGTGCACCGTTATTCTTTTTCGAATCTGAATCAGCACCGTTGCTGGTTGAAGGTCGTTCGCTGTCTGACTTGATACTCTGAAAGGCATTACTGATGATTCTGGGGATGAACCTCGAACGTGATGATGTAGCCGAAGTAGCAGAAGCCACAGACAATGCAGAAGTTGAAGCAACCACCGAAGCCGCGTCATCAGGGAGAGGAGGAGGAACGAGGGTTGAAGCTGAGACGGGGACTATAGCGGTATTGGCAGAGGAAGGTCTTCGCGGAGTCCGGGTTTGGGAACGCGATCGACCAATAGCTGTCCTATTGGGCCCAGTTGGTGTCTGTTCCCGCGAGAGAGTTGGGGCAGCTGAACGCTGTGGGGCCGGACTAGTTGATTGACGGTCGGTTGAAGCCGAACTACCCGTAAGCATCAATGACCATCTCCGCCGTCGATTTCGCGATGATGTCGGAGTTTCGTGGTCGCTCTGCTGGGATGTAGAGTTTCGAGGACTACTGGGCTCATCGTCCGGCGAGGCGACAGGATGTGAAGAAATTAGAATAGGGGCTTGAGGTTGTCTTGTGCCTGGAGGAGGCAAGTCGGGCAGCCGACTCTCTAGTAACGCTTGCGAAAGACTGATTGAATTACTGCCCCCTTCGTCATCATCATCGTCGGGGTCCAGGTCTCCACGCGGTGTATCGGGCTCTGGAGTTCGATCGTCTCGTAAAGTAATAGGTGGATGTGCTAATGCCTGACGAAGAGTCAAAAGCGTAGGGGCCGGGGATGGCTCTGGAGGAGGGATTCCGGCATTCGAACGAGATAAGGAAAGGTCCAAATTGGCTGGTCTATTGCGACGAGCGATCACAGGAGAATTAGGATGAATATGTGACTGAGATTGAGAAGCAGAATGTGTACTGGCTGCAGTTGATTGACTGAAGTTAGTCTGATGCCTTGAAGCTGTAGCACTGGTTCTTTCATCTAAGGCTTGGCTACCGCTAGATCCAGCTGCGACAATATTGATAGCTTCATCATCACTCGACTCGACCCAATCTTTTTCATCAGTGTCTCGAGGTCGCGCAACCTCGCTAGTAAGGCGAGAAAGTGGGGGAACGCTAAGGACATCAGAAACGGAACCACCTCTGGACCGAGATCGAGTCGGCTCTACAGAAATGATCGGGTTATGGGGTCGTGGATCTGGAGGTATGGTCGTATAATCTGACGGACTGTAAGGCGGCGGGCGGCCAGAAGGCTGCGGGATTGGAGGTGGAACGGAAGGAGTAGGCGTAGCAGATGAAGATCTGTTTGCTTTACGAATTGTGGGTGTACGAGGGATGAGAGGAGCTGGAGGTGTTTGGGACGCATGAGTTATGTGGCCATGAGATCCTTTTCGGACGATGCCAGGAGGTCTTTTTGAAGATTCACCCGGTGGTGGGGTAGACAGGCTCGCCTTGCGAGGCTTTTCTGCAGAATTGCGGCCGTCCAGCACTACACCAGCAGCAACTTTTTTGGCCATTTCTCTCCGCATCCGATCTCTTTCACGTCTGACTTCGACATCTATCCGCCACTCAACAGCTTTGCGTATCTCTTCTAATGCATAAACTCGTACCCCGTCTCTGCGCCCAGCAATAGCAACAAGAACTCCTCGCTGTTCCATAACAACGATGCTTTTGAAGCTGACCCGCCGAATAAGCGCGTACGGCTGCGGTTCTGGTGGCGAGACTAGTGGCAAGACGTCGAGGCCTTGTGCATGGCATAGTAAGAGGTAATGGGGCGAGAGGAAGGCGCCGCTAGATGGAGGAGTGCTGAAATGGGAAGGAGAGAGGTCGGCGGTGAGGACTGAGAAAGAGAGTCCAAGTTCTTGTAAAGTTGGGGGAGGAAGTCTAGGGGGAGGAACCACATTCGTAGGCAGAGGAGACGAAGATCTCGTATTATCATTTGTGCCAGACTTGTCAAGTTTGGATGATGGCGAAGCAGCCGGTGGTTGCTCTTCTCTGATTGCGGTACCTGTCCGGGCTTGGCCGTCGCGTCTGTGAATTAAATTGTTGAAGAATCCCGAGAGTCGTCGTGAAGATCTTGGCTGTAACAGAGAGTTAGAGAAGAAAATGTTGGACTGAATTGCAAGGACGCACATCTGGAGTCGATCTCCTGCCTACGCTAGAGGTCCGGTCTTCGGTAGCCACTGTGTGAGCACTTCTTGTGGGGGAAGGGGGGGATAACGAAGACGAGACTGTCTCGGGGGGCTCATCGTTAATGGGACCGAGGGGTGAAGAACTTTGGATACTGGCAGCGTCTGAAAGCCGTTCAGCTGTGGTCGCCGTTGCCGCAGTCGGACTCTGGTCTTTCTTGGGGTCGCCTGTGACGTTGTCAACGGTAACTTGCTCGACTATGCCTGCGGGGTGATGTAGGTATTGAATGTCATAGTTATCGCTGGAATTGTCTTCGGGATCGGTCTGGGACATATCGCTGAGGTGGGATTACGAGGAGAACATAACTTTTTGGAAGGATACCGTCAAAAAAAAAAGTGCCTCCCGTCAAAGTGACAGACCGGAGTGATGACTCATCACTTTTTATTAACTTGGACCATCATGCTCATGTCCCGCCTCAGTTGGCTCAGACGCTCGTCCATTAGGCTTAGTTCATCGTTTGCTTCACCTTTGAATTCAGTTACTGACGCAGATGCTCTTCATTTTGCTAAAATTCTATCTTCTCCATCTTCCGTTCTTTCCACTCTTCCTTCCATCTCCACTCCTCCCGAAGAACTGGACATTTACAATAATGACTGGATGGGCAAGTATAAAGGAAGGTCTACAACCGTATTAAGACCCAAATCAACCCAACAAGTCAGTGAAATCGTTAAATGGTGCAACGAAAGAAGGATTGGCATCGTCCCTCAAGGCGGAAACACTGGTCTCGTTGGTGGAAGTGTTCCTTTACGAGACGAACTCATTCTCTCCCTCTCAAATATGACTCAAGTCAGATCTTTTGATCCAGTATCCGGTAGGGGCTCTCTTTCATACGTGTCTTCACCAATCTTGACACTACCTCTCAAGGCATCCTCGTTGCGGACGCCGGATGCATTTTGCAGTCCTTGACAGGTGTGTATTATTTCCTTTCCTATGTGAATGTTTAATGGTCACATCCAATTTCCAGACTACATCGCCCCCCACAACCACATCATGCCTCTAGATCTTGGTGCGAAAGGAAGGTGTGCATATAATTTCACACCGCTTTATCCAATTCAGCTCATCCAATCCTGTCACCTCGCTTTATCCATTTTCCATCTACTGTCCTTGCGGTGAGAAAACTCATCTAGTTGTCAAATCGGAGGCAACGTGTCCACGAACGCAGGAGGATTGAGACTTCTTCGATATGGCTCTCTCCACGGTTCAGTTCTCGGTCTCGAAGTTGTCCTACCTGACGGAACTATTCTCGACCAATTAACAACTCTACGGAAAGACAATACAGGCTAGTACTTTTTGTCGCGTCTCTGTCCTGTTCAAGAAATAAATTTGGTTGTTCAGGCTACGATCTTAAACAGCTCTTCATTGGTGCCGAAGGCACCCTCGGCATCATTACTGGCGTCTCCATTCTGACACCCCCAGCACCTCATGCTTCGAACAATGTCATCCTCGCCTTGCCTCGATTCGAAAATGTTCTACCGTTATTCCAGCTAGTGAAACGTCAGCTTTCTGAAATTCTCTCCGCCTTCGAATTTATGGACAGAACTGCGTATGATCTCGCTGTGAAGCACGGTCAAGGCCGTGCTCTGAGCACCGAGGAAGTCGAAGGCGCCGAATGCTTTGTTCTGGTTGAAACCAGCGGAGGTAAGCGGGAACATGACGAGGAGGTCAGCATCTTCATCCTCAATCACCGCATAACCCCCATTTAGGCTGTGAACTTATGCTTTGACCGTAGAAACTCAATAATCTTCTTGAGTACCTACTCGAAGCCGACGGCAGCGAACGTCTTATTAACACCGGTGTTCTGGCTCAGAACCCAGCACAATTCTCCTCCTTATGGGCTCTTCGAGAAGGTATCACAGAAGCTGTTTCCAAGGAAGGAAAAGCATATAAATATGATATCTCTATCCCTCTCGCCACATTCAAAGACTGTGTCGACCAGACTCGCGAACATTTGCGATCAAAGGGTCTTCTGAGCGAGGACAAGGTGAAAGCTGTTATAGGTTACGGTCATGTCGGAGATGGTGGGCAACTATCACTCGAAAACTGACATTGTATTTCTTACAACGCACGTTCTATAGGTAACCTCCACTTGAACATCGTAGCCAATGCATACACACCAGAAATTCAAGATGCATTAGAGCCCTTCATTTACGAACTTGTAGGTAAGTATTTCCATCTGTGCGTTGTGACCGAACCCAATATGCACCGTAATTCCCCAACTATGTTTGGCAATCATCTGACTGCACTCTTGTAGCATCCCACCGAGGCTCAGTATCCGCGGAACACGGTATCGGAGCGATGAAAACTCACGCGCTGCACTACTCGAAGAGTGAAGTGAGTATTGCATGGATGAACAAGATCAAAGCAATGTTCGATCCCAATGGGATCATGAACCCTGGGAAAGTGCTGGAATGAAGGACGTGAGCAAGGAGAATCTAGTAAAAGGGACAGTTGCGAATCCGACGTGATGCGACGATATTCCGTTATATCCTCATCTCAGTTTGTTGTATCGCAACTGCAGTACCGCCTTTTCCCCAATAATGGTAGCGGTGATCGCCTGGTGTTGAGGAACAACCTGTTTTAGTAGAGTAATCCTCTAGTGGCGCACTATTGAGGATCCGATTGAATTAAAATATGCTTGCGATCCTACCGAGCTTTTAAGTTTAGTGCAAAGGCCACGTCGGAACAGGGTTGATTCTCAGCCTGTGCCTCACTTGACTGTTCAGTACTCAGTGTCAACATCACCAAAAGCTTGAGACCTAGTATACGGGCTAGGCATACCTAGACCGTACGAAAATCGGTGCTCGCGGCGAGGAGAGTTTCAGTGTTTGCCTGTCGTTATCTTCACCTGCCCTGCCAGCGGTGGCTCATCAGACTTGTGTACTCCGGGATGTATTACTAATTCTATACATCGACGCCGATTGCGTTGGCTTGGCCCTTGGGCGCCAATAGGCGCTTAAAACTATCGAACCCTAACCAAACCCGACTGTTGGACTTGGGTTAGAATGACACTCCAGGGGATTTTCCAGGGTATCCGTTTCTATCTTCAGCCAGAAATTATCGCGGAAGTTCAGAATGCCTTGCGACAGTCTATCATTGTATTGACGTTCCTATTATCTTCCCCTATCCACACTCACCTTTGCTCAGGAACTCGGCGGTCAAGTCGACGTTAATGTTCCAGACAAAGGATACGTGCTCGCTGATTTGAACTCTAACGAGCCGGAACGGACACGGATCTTTCAGCTCTTCAATCCAGAGCGATGGGTAGTACCGTTGAGCTATGTCGAGTCATGCAAAGCCATGAGGATCCGGCTGCAGCCAATCTTTCTCGATGAAGGGAGGCCTATGCATATTCATATACACGAAAGCATCGCGAACATCAACTTTAGGCAGAAAATGTGCGAAAGAATTATGGTTCGTCTGCTGTTTTGTGTTTCAAATAGTCATCAAACCGACGCTACCAGGAATGTGCTGGTTATCCATACGCGACAGTCGATTCTGCCCGCGTTATCATAGCCGATGTAAAAACTGGCGTGTTCAACGCATTAGTGAAGATGTATCAGCTTACTCCTCACAAGTACATCGAGTCTTTGGAATGGGTAGAGAAATGTGTTGAAAGACAAGATGTTATCTTTACGCCTCATGTGTTCAAGAATCCCGGTGGAAGAAGAGCAGGGGAGGAGTGAGTTCCCTGCATCTGAGAAAACATCCTAAGATTGACTGATGACTTACCCAGACGCACACAATTCTCTGAAGAAGACGAGCAGAAGCTGTGCGAGTGGATTGCTGCGAAGATTCCATATAAATCTACTGGTGGCAGAACTGGGAACAAACTATATCAGCAATTGTGCGAAATGGTGAGCCCACTGCCTCTTCATCCTTCCTGTTCTCAGTCTTATGCTGTCATAGCGCAATCATCCCGAGTATACCTGGGTCAGTCGCCATACTTGGCAGTCTTGGAGAGAACGGTACAAGAAGAATGCAAATCGTCTCGACAAGATCATTGACAACATTGTAACAACTACGAAACCCAATCAGGGGGAAAAATGGCAGTACGGCTATGTCCGCCAAGACGACGACAGGCCGAAGAAGAAACGAAGGCGTCTCTCGAAACCTGAAGAAGAGCGACAACCCCAACCACAACCCCAGGAATTCGTCGTCGGGTCTAGTGGCACTGGGAAAGAGCCTGTCCATCCAGATTTCGATCCAGTCACTCAAGCAATGGCCACAAATCCTTCCCTCGGTCAGCTCGCTGGTATCCTTCGGCTAGCCTCTACCGCTGATATGAATACTGTTGACAATGGAGAGGATGGCTGGCGGATCAGAGTCGGGAGTGATCTCCCTCCTGCATGGGCGAAACCCAAAAATGCAGATGATTTGGGTGAGGAACACGTTTCTGGGAACCCAAAGGCTAGGTACATGTTGCTGCGATTCTTGCTTTGCCATGATCGACTTATTACTCATCACAGTGAACCGCCTGCTATGACTGACGATACATTGCAACTTGCGATGGTTGCTGTTGCTGGTCATGTCCTCGATCAGAACTTGGCGGATATTGCCCGTCAGACTCGCTTCACGACAGAGGAAGTCCGTGAATATTATGACCAGTGTGGTGATGTTGAACGAACCAACAGACGGTTTCGTAAAATGAGGGAGCATCTCAATCTTCTCCCCGATGACGAATAGAAATATCTTTATTGCCTCAAGGTATATAGCTGTATAGTATTGTATATATTTTGATAGAAAACTTCCTGTCTATCCTTAATTCGTAATGTTCAGGGAAGAGAAGCAAGCAAATGCACGCTTGGTGATAGATTGAACGATAAACGACACTGTTCGCTCGCAGCAGCAGAAGGGAAAGATCCAAATCAGTGCCCTCATTTGGCAGGTCTGTTTACCCGGGCCGGATAGCCGCTACGAATGTACGCCATCATAGGCCATTATTCGGAGATGTACAAAATGAAGGTTGCTTTGCTCTTCCACCGCGCAGAGCATGGATGCTGCTCCATCATCTTCTGCGCCCATGAGTAGCTCAGCTCGTTCAAAGTCAACATCAAGACTAGTTTCCCTGTTAATCAATGCAAGTCATCTCATGAAGAAGGATTATGCTATCGGAATCGCTTTGCTATTGGTCGTAGTATTTCTTTGGACCGCGTCCAATTTTATTACACAGGTGCGTCTGAATGAAAATTCCAGCCTGTATAGAAACTGAGTATTCAATCACTGTAGGACTTGTTCCAAGATGGGTACGAGAAGGCCTTTCTGTGAGTCATGAGCCTATTTCGCACAAAAAATTCTCATTATATGTGCCCCAAAGTGTCACTTATCTCAACACATCCGCTTTTGCTCTCTACCTACTCCCTTCTCTTGTGAGATTTTGCCTGAGGAAAAGTTCACTAGCCCAGAAATTCAGCAAGGCTACACGATACGGTGGGTCTGTCGCTATGTGCTCCCGAGAACTAGTCGCGAACGTGCATCTAATGTAGGCAGTACAGAGTACCAACCCCTGCGCTCAGAGGAAATACATACGGATACTAGTCCTTCTGTGGAAGTAAGTTGCGAGAGGTGCACATTGCCGCTTATCGACTCATGCTGGGCCTGTAGTCTACGACCTATATTGTTGAGACACTTGGTAGCTCTGAGCTAGCCCCACTTTCTACTAGGGAGACTGCCAATCTCGCACTTGTGTTTTGCTTCATCTGGTAAGTAACAAAATCATTCTAAGGTGTACTCTTATTAATCATACTTTGCGGCGCAGGTTTGCTGCAAACTGGACGTTGAATGCAGCCCTCGATTACACCAGTGTCGCTAGTGCCACTATCCTATCCAGCACCAGTGGTTCGAGTCATTGGTCGCACTCGACCTTTCTTATTCGACTCACGACTTTTTCGCACAGGATTTTTTACTCTTGGGATCGGACGACTATTCAATGTCGAAACGTTGTCAGTGGCAAAGATTGGGGCTGTTATTGCAAGGTTTGTCCCCGGTCATATTTTCTCGGTTGCCTCTCATTCCCGCGCGGTCAATAGTTTCATAGGAGTACTCCTTGTTGCACTCTCAGACTCTTCCGAGAGCAGCAGCGGAACCAACGGCCTGATCTCAGCACCAATATCTGTCTCCACTCGTTATGCGCTGGGTGATTTTCTCGCTCTATTCTCCGCTGCCTTCTACGCCTTCTATGTTATACTTCTCAAAGTTCGAATCCGCTCGGAATCCCGCATAGACATGCAGCTATTTTTCGGATTCGTTGGTCTTTTCAATATCATCTTATGTTGGCCTATTGGTGTTCTTCTTCATCTGACTGGTGTCGAAGAATTTGAGCTTCCCTCGACGGGAAAAGCTGTTGGTGCACTTCTAGTCAATGTGGGTTAAAAAGCTTTCGAATTATTCGTGGGCTGATACGCCGTCCTCACAGATGGCAATAACCTGGTCAAGTGATTTCTTGTATGTCTTGGCCATGCTCAAAACCACACCGCTCGTCGTGACTATTGGGCTGAGTCTTACCATTCCCCTCGCAGTGGTGGGAGACTTTTTCCTCGGCAAACAAACTCAATTGCAAGTCTTGGCGGGTGCACTGCTGGTCCTCATAAGCTTTGTCGTGGTTGGAGCTGATGATTCCAAAGCCGATTCACGAGAGGATCTTAGAGAAGGTACCCTAGCTCATTCCGATGGTTGAACGTATACATAAATCAGTGTTGTATAATTAATCGCAAATAAATAGACATTCTGTCCGATGACGTAGAGGCTTTACTCTTCCACCCACGATCACTGCTATCTATAATCTAATCCGACGAAAAGCAATCCAGCATGGCTCCCCGTTTAAACAAAAGACAGCAACGGGAGCTTGATGAACTCGAAGTGTTGGCTGGAAGCTCGCATACCAGGGACTCAGAAGAGATTGAGGAGGAAGAAGAGGAAGCAGAACCCAGAAATAGATCTGGCGCATCTGGATTCGCCGCGGTGAGGTTCAGCGGCTCCCTGTTCTGAAGCATAAGGTTAACAATTATTTCAGCTTTTCACTGGAGAAGACGAGACCGAAGACGACGACGATGAAGAACAGCCAAAATCGCGGTCAAAGTCGAAAAAGGTTTGTCTCGAGACCGATCATAGAGGCTATCTAGCCAACTTTTAAATTATCCTACAGTCAAAGAAGAAGAAAAAGCCTACTGGCTCTGCCCAAGAAAGTTCCGCTGCAGATGTATCAGTCAAGCAACCTATACAACCTCTACCCAAGAATGAAAGGAAGGCGGCAAAGAAGGCCAAGGCCAAGGCCAAAAAGGCTGGCATGCCAGACGAGATTGATGCTGCGTTGGAAGCTCTGTCAATGAAGTATCTGCGTTTTAAATTCTTTTCACTTTCTCTGGCTCTTACGGTCTATTCAGGCATCCAGAATTCAAGCGCAGCTCCGATAGTGCATCATTGAACGCCATGACTCGATCACTTGCATCCTTGCTGGCAGTGAATCCTGCCCATCTAGATAGCGAAGCTGAACTGAAGAGGTTTTTTGGGTCAAAAGTAGTCGCAGCAAGCAAATCGGATAAATCGGGATCATCTAAGCGTACCCATGTCTCTCAACGATCTGTACTGACGAAACCTCAACCGAATTGGGCTCCGGCGCACATGCGCGAAGGTTTGTCGGCGAGGCAGTTGACGGAGGGGGAGGTATCGGAAAAGTTCGGCCGCAGTGGGTGGGGAAGTGTGTCGGCAGCATTGGGCGAAGAGAAATGGTGGACGGTTGAGTACAGCAAAAGATATAAGGGTTTGACTAGGTTGTTTCTTCAGATCGTTCTTTCTGGCGGTAGGGTTTCGTCGGCAGCTTCATGGAAATCACTCTCATTTCTCGCAAGATCCACAGGGATTTTACAATATCCTTCAAAGAGCTCCTTGGCATGTCGATTCGTGGTTGCAGCTTGCGGAGGTTTTCAGACACCGAGAAGGTAAGCAATGTAATTATGGAGGGCCCTGTTCTTTATTTACAGGTCTCACTATCCGCAGAACACTCGTCCGCCGTTGATGCTGTGGATAAAGCCATGTTCGCGTATGAGCGTGCCTTTGTTGGTGGATTTAGCTTCACAAGCGGCACCAACCGGTTAGATTTTGATAGGGTGGAGAATCGTCCGTTCTTCCTTGCCCTGCATAGACAAGCGTCGTGAGTACAACTGCTTGCATTTCTACTTCATCCTCAAGATGGCAAAATTGCTAATGATGGGCAACAGCGACTTACAGCGCCGCGGATGCCTGCAAACTGCTTTCGAATTTGCGAAGTTAATATATTCGTTAGATCCGTGGGGTGATCCTCATGGAGCTCTACTCCATCTTGACTTTTTGGCCTTCAAAGCAGGGAAGTCACAGTGGTTATTGGATTTATTTAATTTGTTCGAAGAGAAGCCAACATCGTCCAATGAAAGCTCTTGTCGAATGGATCCTAGTGTCCTGCCTGGATGGATGTATGCTAGAGCATTGGCATTGAAGTTGTCTAACAAGGAGCAGGATAGAAATGCTAGCACGGCTGCTCTTACTGAGGCGGCTGACTCGTTCCCTTCTATAATCCCATTGCTCGCAGACAAGCTGGACGTGACATTATCAGCCAGTATACGAGGACATAGGGATTTCAGAATTGAGACTGATGGCAGGTTTGTCTGATCTTGATTATCTTTCATTCAAATAATAGCCATCATCTAGGACTTTAACCACCCCAAATGCCATTCTTCACCTCCTATCACACATATATGTCCAACGTTCCTTCTCACTGTGGAAAGACCCCAAAATTTCTGAATGGTTCACCAAAGTAATAACATCACATTTCTCGATCCTTCCTTCCTCCTTACCTTCAACTCCGAAGCGCAATCGCTTTCTCGCCATGTACACTGCTGGAGAAAGTACAGGCGCGCTTTCCTATTCAGTTTACCGCCATCTTCTCGTTCTCGAATCGACATTGTCCTTCCGGTCACTATTTCCATTCATACCACATTCTGTTCTCAGCAGTAAAAGTTTTGCCTGTGATCCCCTGCCGCCGCCGAAGAAAGTACAACTATCAGAGTACGGGGATGCCTTTTTCGCTGGGATTGATCAAGACGCAGACTTGCTCGGTATGGGGACGAGGAGGAGGTTGACGAGGAGAGAGAGAGAGGTTCAAGAACGTAGATTGCAAAGATTGATTCCCGACGTCAATGAGAGAAGACAAGTACAGGTATATGGGACTTGCCTCTTCGTGTCATCCTTGCAACTCAATTGCTCCTTCTGTGTTGTTGTAGGCGATATATGAAAACAATCCCGTCCTGCAGCAACGTTTTCCTGGTCCCGAAGGTCTTTTTCAATTCGTCCAGGCATTGGAAATGATTCCCCCAGATGCACTTGAAGATGTATTTGCCGCGGCTGCTGGTGTCATGGGGGAGGCGGGAAATGATAATAACGATATGGGGATGCCAGGACAGATGCCTGGTTTGGGAGAGTTTTTGTTGAATGCAGATGATGTGGCAGATGCACCAAATGGTGATAATACTCCTGAACCTGAGATTCTCGATGATGAGGAAGAAGAGGAGACAGAGGATGAGGATGAAGAAGATATCACTGTAAGTCCTGACCTCGCCAGTGAATGCGAACCGAGGCCCATTTCATGTTTCTAGCCTATGCCAGTACGGGTCATCCGCAATCTTTTAGGTAGGTTCTGGGGTGGTGCTGGCGCTACAAATGCGGACGATTCATCCGAAGAAGAGTCTGATGGACTGCGACGGGATTAAGACGAAGACAGGATAGATTAATCGTTCATGACTCCACGCTTTCGTGGTAACATTCTTCGATGATCCGGAACGAGATAGCAGATTTAACAATTGGTAGTTTGCTTGTCGGCACTTCAAATGTGCAAGACTGTATCAACGACGTTCATTTGCCCGGGTGTTCAGACCGTATAAGAATCTGCAACCACTATGGAGCCAAAATGTTTTCTGCTACTCATCTTCCAAATGTCGATACCATTGCTGCCGATTGGACCAGCAACGAGCGGTCCAGTTCCTCTTGACAATATGCTTAGGGAACATTATTTATATCTGGTTCCCGTGAGGTTCGGTGGCGGATGTCACTACTCGCAAGCTCTATTACACTCTATTAATATTACGCTATCCAGCACGCTACATAAAACGCGGCCCTTGACCGATGGGTATTAAATACTCGAACTTCATAGTTCTTAGGTGGCTACTTTTCCATTCCCATGCTCCTGCAACGCAACCCCCCTCTAGTTCGCAGTATCCCTCCTGATACGCCTCACTCTGTTATCCATTCCCTTCCGACATGGCAGGATAATGTTGATCGTGCGATGGGAAAGCCCGGCGCGGTCCCTTTAATGGAAACGACCTATCCACGCTTCGTTGTTCATCCATTCATTAGACCGGTATGTCTAGTAGCTTATTTTCAAGATTTAGATAACAGAGTTTTGACTGCAGCTCATTGAACTGGTTCTCGAGTCGCTCAAAGCACCCTCTGAGCAAACTTGCCTTTTATTTCCGTCTCCAAAACTTGCGAAAGCCTTTTGTTCATTCATGCACCTCCAGTTTCCTTCCTCTCCGAAGACGGAACCACTTTGGGTCACGGAAACTGTAAATGCACCCCAGGGAAACACTGTATTTGCAGTCTTGTTTCACGTAGACCAACGAATGCTGGCAATGAAGTTTTGGATGTTCAGCGGGGCTGGGATCTCGATCCGACTGGCGGAGAATTGCTTGAATAGACTAAATGGCCGGACGGAAGAGACTCTCGGGTTGCCGAGTGAACCTGGACATGAATATGAGAGTTATTACAGTTCTCATACAGCCCTAAGCTCTGTCTCCGAAGCCAAAGCTAGAATCAAAACCCGTGTCGCTGGCATAAATGCAGACGGAACAAACATTCGAGGTGTGGAGGGGCTAAAAACAAGTGATGCTTTTCTGTACTCCAGCGGGATGAGTGCAATTTGGTATGCGTACCACTTGTTACATGATGCACTGGAATGTGGAGAGAATCACAAGTCTGTCCATGTGAAGTGAGTTGATCTGTGACCTTCAAGACTGTTGAAATTGATCATTTTATACATTAGCATCTTATATGTCGATTCATACAAGTTACTGGACACTTCCCAGTCTGAGTACTTTATTTTCACCAACAACAATCTCAACGACTTGGAAAAACTGCTTGAAGGCTCTGCTTCTTCTGTTCTTGGGATTTTCACCGATTTTCCTGGGAATCCACATTTGAGAAGTGCCGACCTTCCTAGGTTGCGTGCTATCGCCGACAAATACCAGGTAGCATACTTTTCTACTATCTATGAACTGCATCTCACTTATGCATATGTACCCTCAGGTTCCTGTCATCATAGATGAAACTATTGGGTGCCATCTGAATGTATCTGTGCTTCCATATGCAGATATTGTTGTCTGCAGCTTGACAAAGTTTTTCAGTGGCTTTGCCAATGTTCTCGGTGGAGCGTATGTTCTTGCTTCTTTAGGCGATATCACATTAACTCACTCATTTTACCAAGTTTGCTCTTAAACCCGTCGTCTCAATTTTACACCACATTCAAGACATATCTAGACAAAAACTATGAAGACAATTATTGCTCCTGGGATGCATTAGTCATGGAGCTCAACTCCAGAGGGCTTGAGGAACGGCTCATAAAGATTAACAAGAATACAGAATTGCTCGCAGATTGGCTTTTTGAGCGTTCAAAAGCTGGAGGAAAAGAAGATACAGTCCTTGAAGAGGTTTTCTATCCCAAATATCAATATCGTGAGAATTACGAACATTGTATGAGAGTGGTGTCGGAAGGCAATGGCATTAGACCGGGCTACAGTGGCCTTGTCGCATTGTCTTTCACCTCTCTAGAAGCTGCAAAGACCTTTTATGAAAGCATGCAATGTTATAAGGGTACTACGCTTGGCACAGTCGTAACACTGTTGTCCCCGTTCATTGCGATTGCATTCCCTCCAGAGAAGATGGACTGGGTACGAGAGCACGAGATGACAGAGGCCTTGGTGAGTGCTCACCTTATTTTGACTTGTTTTATGTAAATAATTTGAATGTGTCCAGGTTCGGTTTAGTGTAGGTGTGGAAGATATTTCGAGAATCCTGAACAGTGTCGAGGCAGCTCTATTCACTGCTGAAAAGTGTTGAAATTTTACTGCCACATGTTTGGTGAGTTATATGGTTTCAATCTTTGGGTCAAAGCCATAGAATAGGTTATTCGATAATTCTAGGTGTAGCTGCTCATATTTTTCTTTGAGCTCCCATTGCTGTAGACAAGAAGACTATGTACTAAAATAAATGTGTTCCCATTTCCAGATGGGTCTACAAGGGATCTCATTTGAAAATGTTAAGGCTACTTGTACACTACTGCTAACTTTCGAATCCATAGAGCATGAAAGATTGCATGTAAGTACATGTAAGTAGTGATCTGAGGATCTTGATAGGATCCAGTAGTACGCTTTGTGGCGCTGCAAGAGGAGGGAGGGGAACTGAGACCCCCTTCAAGCCAAGCGAAACTAAGGCAATTTTGTCCTGGATGCGGCTTAGCGAAGTGTGTAGTAGTAGGAACGACTCAAGGGTTTTGTCTGCCATAGAGATTGACAATGGCATAGTGATGAGACTACTACTTAGGACATTGTTGTCCTCCTCAAAATATTGGTCGCTTTAATCATAAAATCATGACTTATTCCACAGAAAAGGGAACACAATCTACCGTAGTGACTATGTGGTATCAAAAAATGGGGTAACAGGACTGTTGTTAGGACCTTTCCCAAACCAACTATTCAATTCTCTAAATTCATTTGGATTACTTATTGTTTCTACTTATTCAGGTTCAAAGCAGCACATTGGCACTAATAAACTAGATTTTGTGTAGATAGAAAGAATGGAAACAGTAGCTGCATCAAGCTAGTCTACTATATAACACCCAAAGACACAATCTCCAGTATATAATCAATTTGTTTGGCGAGGTGTAGGGATGTTGTCAAAGGTTCCATACAAATCCAAGATCTTCTGACACAGTCCAAAGTTCCACAGTGGTTTTTATAGATTTCTAGCTTAGTTTAACTTGTAAGTTTTGACTGGCTGGGGTAAATATTGCCCAGCTATGTTGTCACAGACTAACCAAAAGAAGCCAAAGGTATTCAAGAATTTAAGAGAGAGAGAGAGAGCTCTAAGTTTGGTTTCCACCAGACTGTACCTGACACACTGCAGGGTTAGCTGGAACTGGCTTCTCATACCTGACACCAAGCAGGGCTAACCGAGATGGATTTTAGGGTTTTTCATGACAGCTATAAGCTAATCAGGCATAAAGTCAAGGGGATCAAGAGTGGCAAGTCCCAGCTGCAAATGACATGAAGTATACAACAGGCCTTCGAGGCACTCGCTGCCCTGAATAATCAATACCCTTAGCCAACCTGCTCAATGGTCCTTCAAAGCCTGCGCTGGCTGTGAATAGTCAATACCCTTAGCCAACCCTAGATGGACTGCTAAGACCAGAGGACTACCACATGTTATCAGCTAAGAAGGGGGACACTGAACAACCTGCTAAGACCAGAGGACTACCAAGCACTATCTGCACAAGAGGGTGGGACATTGAAACTTGTATTCACAAAGTAATTCTACAGTATTTATACAACAAAGCCAGCTTGAGCCAGCAGAACAAAATGAGATGGTAAAACTATAACACTTCTGGCTGCCTTTGGCCACAGTACAAATTGAGTAATAAATCTTGGTAAAACATAAAGAAAATAAAGAAAGATTCCTTTTCTGGTATTCGTTGCCTGACTGGACCTTCAGTACATTGGCTAAATCCTCATTCCTATGTTCCTTTCATGTGCACACATATGTTGCATCATGGCTCATCCTATCCTGCACTGACTAGCATGACTAGCCATGCTTAACTACTCCCAAGCTTATTCTGGATAACCTAGCCAGATTGAGCTTGTCCCCTCCAGATATTCCAAACCGGTTGTAGGAGAGCTTTCCAATGATATCCAGTTTATAATACTTCTGTGCATTCTGTACAGCATTATTCTGAAATGTTCCTCATATGGTCCTACTACAGATGATCATGATTCCTGGTTCTAAAATCTTCCTTTGACTTAGCTGACTCCATCCAGGGTGTGCTAAGGTCCAGGTCCATTTGATTTATTAAATCCCAGCAATACTATTTGTTCCAATTACACTATCATCATGTTGCTTACCATTTAGTCGCTCCTTAATCTTATCATTGCTCCTTTTAGTTTACCATTACATAAACCCCCTTCATCTATTTAAGCCAGCAAGTATGTAGAAGTAGGGTAACCTTTCTTAAATCGACACCTTTACCTTGTCACTGGTCTGAATGCTAAGCTCAGTGCTCACTCAACTCAGCAAGCCTTCCCCTTTTGTGACCGCACTCTCTGTAACTCCATCACCATTGCGCGGCACAATATCATGTTAACTCACTCATTTTACCAAGTTTGCTCTTAAACCCATCGTCTCAATTTTACACCATGTTCAAGACATATCTAGATGAAAACTGTGAAGACAATTATTGCTCCTGGGATGCATTAGTTATGGATCTTCACCTCAAGGACCCGCAAATTTGGCGGATCACGTGATTAGTTATGTGGGCATTGCTGTGGCCCGTTGTGTGCCAACTGACTTTGCATTTGTTCCATTGCACAACTTGAATACTGTACATGGGAAACTAGCATTGTAAAGTAGATTTAGTTGTACTTTAAAGAATTAACAGCTAGAATACACCAAAAGTGCATTGAAGGAACTCCCTATGACCAGAAACAGTAAGCTCGGCGCTAGAAGAAAAAATCCCCAGCTAACTATTGCGACATTTTCCTTATCGTTTCATGCGTCGCCATCTTTTCTTTGCATTTGCCTTGTCGTGTGTATGATATGTATGACATTTTTAAGGTAAGTCAAATTCTTTTTCTACAGAGATGTCGCCATTTTTCTGGTGTATTTACAATCTTGAGTTTACCACACCTTCCATTGTCGAGAATGTGGGAGCTGTAGCTAGGGATTTCTTCTAGCGCCGACTTTATTGTTTTTGGTCATAGAGAATTCCTTCAATGCATTTTTGGTGCATTCTGGTTATTAGGTTCTATAAAGTACAACTAATTCTACTTTACAATGCTAGTTTCCTATGTACAGTATTTGAGTTGTGCAACGCGACAAATGTAAAGTCAGTTGGCGTGCAACGGGCCGCAGAAATGCCCACATAACTAATCACGTGATCCGCCAAATTTGCGGGTCCTTGAGGCAAAGATTAGTTATGGAGCTCAACTCCAGAGGGCTTGAGGAACAGCTCATAAAGATCAACAGGAATACAGAATTGCTCACAGATTGGCTTTTTGAGCGTTCGAAAGCTGGAGGAAAAGAAGATACAGTCCGTGAAGAGGTTTTTTATCCCAAATATCAATATTGTGAGAATTACGAACATTGTATGAGAGTGGTGTCGGAAGGCAACGGCATTAGACCAGGCTACAGTGGCCTTGTCACATTGTCTTTCACCTCTCTAGAAGCTGCAAAGACCTTTTACGAAAGCATGCAATGTTATAAGGGTACTACGCTTGGCACAGTTGTAACACTAGGTCTGTTCAGTTTGAGCTACAGAATCCGTAGAGCCGTAGAAGCTCATAGAAACCCGTAGCTGGCTCACTCAAAATGTCACGCTATAGATACGGCTATGAATATTTTTATGGGTTTCTACGGCCCTACGAATTCCGTAGCTCAATTTTGAACAGACCTACTGTTGTCCCCGTTCATTGCGATTGCATTCCCTCCAGAGAAGATGGACTGGGTACAAGAGCACGAGATGACAGAGGCTTTGGTGAGTGCTCACCTTATTTTGACTTGTTTTATGTAAATAATTTGAATGTGTCCAGGTTCGGTTTAGCGTAGGCATGGAAGATATTTCAAGAATCCTGAACAGTGTCGAGGCAGCTCTATTCACTGCTGAAAAGTGTTGAAATTTTACTGCCACATGTTCAGTGAGTTATACGATTTCAATCTTTGGGTCAAAGCCATAGAATAGGTTATTCGATAATTCTAGGTGTAGCTGCTCATATTTTTCTTTGAGCTCCCGTTACTGTAAACAAGAAGACTACGTACTAAAATAAATGTGTTCCCATTTCCAGGTGGGTCTACAAGGGATCTCATTCGAAAACATTAGGGCTACTTGTACACTACTGCTAACTTTCGAATCCATAGAGCATGAAGGATCGCATGTAAGTACATGTAAGTAGCGATCTGAGGATCTTGATAGGATCCAGTAGTACGCTGCAAGAGGAGGGAGGGGAACCTAGACCCCCTTCAAGCCAAGCGAAACTAAGGCAATTTTGTCCTGGATGCAGCTTAGCGAAGTGTGTAGTAGTAGGAACGACTCAAGGGTTTTGTCTGCCGTAGAGATTGACGATGGCATAGTGATGAGACTACTACTTAGGGCATTGTTGTCCTCCTCAAAATATTGGTCACTTTAATCATAAAATCATGACTTATTCCACAGAAAAGGGAACACAATCTACCGTAGTGACTACGTGGTATCAAAAAATGGGGTAACAGGACTGTATTGGTAGTATCTCGATATCCTTATCGAAGTGTATGATAGTACAGAAACCCTGTGTTCCTTCTATGAGGTGGAAATAGTGTTACTGGGACATATCAATTCATGGAGAGAATGTACTACAGAAAGGATGTCGAACCTCGTCTGTCTCTAGGTTCGAATCCGTCTGCAGAGTCGTGATAATCTCGGAGCGGTAAGTGAAGAATGGGACAAGTGGTAAGGAGTGAGGGCGGTCAGGGCATCGTCTCAACGATGAGTATTAGACTATACAACAAAATTAGCGGGAGTCACTGTGTCGGCAAGAAGCAAACTGCCTTAACATAATGACTCATGAAATAAAAAGGAAAACAGGAGGGAAAAACACATAGGTGAAAGGACTTATAAGTCAAGATGAGAAAATAAAATCAAACCGACATGGTGAAGATGTGAGAGGAAAAGCAAATGCCAGACTTCAAAAGTTCTTACGGTGAGCAGCCGCACTGCCTGATCGCGGCCGCGTAATTTCAGACACGGACGAAGGATCAGGCGAAGCTTCTGTACTTTTTCTCCGTGTCCCGTTTGGTCGACCTATTCGACTCTGACCCAGGAGCGCTGACGAATTAGATGGTGGTACTTTGGAGGTATGCGATCTCATAGTGACGTTCGCATGTCCATCAGGTAGGTGAGGCAAAGCTTTGCCGTTGTCGGACGAAGGCGTGGTCGAAGCTGAGCGAATTCCTATAGACCCCGGCGGTGGCATTGCTGCAGTGCTGGATCCCAATGAGGAACGTTTGGGTTGATAAGAATAAGGACCGCCGCCGGGTCCTGTCGATCGCTTCTGTCCTAACACGGTCGCAGAACTTGAAGTGGGCAGTGGTAGGAAGGTGGGTGTTGCGGGGCGAGAAGTAGGAGTGGGTATCGAAGTAGTGGTAGCTGTGCTTCCCCCAGAAAGCCTCGACTGTGGTCGTTTGTTGTTTCCACCAATTGTGCTCTGGAAAAGTGGGCCAGTCTTTGATGATCCGAAGGTAGGGGAGGAAGACGTAGATGCCGCTGGTCGGAAAGTCGTCTTTTTCGGACTGGACGCTCTACGCCGCTCTTTCGGTGGCGAAGGCGAATCCTCCATGATGAGGACCCATCCTGAAGCATCACCACCGGAACCTTTCCTACTCTTCTCTGATTCTGTGTCCGTGCTGCGTCTAGAATCAGAGCTGCGTCTATTTGACAACGGATTTTCCCAACTGGTTCGGCCGAGTACATTCCGTGAACCAGACGGTTGAGTCGGGGTTCCAATGGCAGACGCGACAAGCGCGTTGGGTCGACCTGACGTGCTGCCCATCCTCAATCTGGGTACTCGCGTGTGAATCTTTTGCTCAAGATTCTTAACCCTGGCACGCATCTCAGATACCATCTGGACACCTCTGCTTTTAGATGCCGTACTAGTTGTCGAGTTCGTGCTCATCGTCGATGGATTACGTGTAACGGCAGGACGTTTACTCGGAGAGGTAGGAGTTCGAGGGGACGAATAGGCCGGGATGGTCCTGGAACGAGGGATAGACGAACCATTCGGGGGTGTCGAAATGGAAGAAGAAGCCGGATTGAAGCCTGCGCGTTGCAGTAGTGTTGATTGGCCCTTGTTAGCGGAAATAGGTGCAGCTTTACGTGGGGTTGCTTCATCTTCCGATAAGTGCGTGTCGGAAAGAGGTTCGGTACTCGGATCGAGTTCTGACAATTGGAGGTCAGAAGGAGCCGAAGTATTGAGTAGATCTTCAGTTGAGGGCACCGATATTCGAGGGAACGACGGTATACTGGAATTTGAACTGTCACTTGAAGGAGAAACAGAGGACCGTGCGGTCAATTGATCCTTCAAATGAGATATTTCAGCATTGGCATCTTATTAATGCAATTAGAGTTAGCGTTGGCATGAGCAAGCTTGTTAGCAGTCGTACCTCTTAATTCGTCTCTCAACCTTTGACACTGCTCTTCTACATTAGCCTTGTCGAGCAGCTCATGTTCGAGCAGGATCTTTTCCTCCAAAGCTCGAGTATATTTGCTTTCTACATCAGCCAGAGTGGAGGATACCGCTCGCTCAGTCCTTTCAAGGTCATCGTTGCCCATTTCTAATTCCCGCAGCTGGACCTTGACCGTCTGGTGTTCCTGCCGCAGCTTGTCTAGTTCACGCTGCAGGGAGGCGGTAATTGTGTTGTGTGTCGTCTGAAGAGATATGAACTTTGACTTGGGGAAATATGAGCACAGATTGAGACAAGGATATGAAGTTAAGACGCACCTTCCAGTCGTCCTTCTCAGATTCGGCCTTTGCTATCTTGACCCTAAGATCCTGCTGGGCCTTTTCTGTCCTCTGGAGCTCTGCTTCTAGTTCTGTCTCGAGTTCCTTGCTGGCATGATGAAAGTCGTCGAGCTCAGCCCGGGTCTCTGCAAGCATGTCGGCGACCTGAAGGTCATGTCAATTGATGAATCCAAAAGAGAAATATTCAGCAAGTACCTCATTGTACTTTGTACGCCAATCTGTGGATGTTGAGGCAGAGTAACATATAGAAGAATCGTCGATGGACATGGCTCCCGTGGACGACAGCACGGCGGTCATAGCAAGAGGAGCGGTCGCTGAGCTGAATGACTTTGCAGCCAATGTTGATCGCTTACCCAATCTGACAACCAAACATTGCGCCACTATAATTTTTCACGTCTACGTTAATATTCTAATTTCTATACTATTCCTTCAGGTTTGGCACATTTTCTCTTCTCAATTTTCCCTGTTTTACTACATCTCATTTCCTGCCAAAACCATGTACATTTAAACAAGTTGTTTACAAGAGATATTTTATACACTTACTTGCCAGGAAACCGGTTCCATTGTACCACCTGTTCAAAAATTTAGCAGAACAGAATATTTGCATAACAGGACTGACCAGCTTCACTTGTAGCAAAGATCACACCTAAATCATTCCTCGCAGTTGTAACAAAATAACTACGAGCATCGCCCAATGAAATCTTCATTAAAGCGTCTTGAGTATCCTACACATACCCAATCGGTTGCAGCACTCACGACAATTCCTCGCACAACGTCTCCCCCTCTAAAGCAATCACTAATCTTGACTTTATCCTTCTCAGTCGCTCGAACGTCTTGCGAACGAATTACACCCGTAAATTCTTCTCCTGCAGGCAGCGGTACACCGTTCACGACCGTAATAGATAGCAGGGCTTGCATAGGGGAAAGCCGTGTGATAGATCCCAGTACCACCGAATTTGGAGCCGGCGGCTGAGGTCGCACGCGAGATATCGATAAACTCTGTAGGTAGACATCCCATATAAACACATTCCTTTAACAAAAACATGGCACAAGTGACGAACAGATCCTTCAAAACGGGGTACTCCAACAAGACTCGCTCTGATTTGCGAATCCTTTTCATAAATTCCTCCTCCTATCTGTGGTACAGGGCCCCGAGGTAGTGGAATAGGCTGTCCAGGCAGAACAAGGTCAGAAGCCATCAGAATTTTTGAAAAGCAACAGGTTCTGCTTAAAGCTTGCTTGAACACCGTTGCGGTCCGGGCGCTTAACTGATCGCCTTGCACTAACGCATGTTGTATTTTTTGTAAGTACGCCTGAACACTTTTGTACACACAAATACATATATACGCTCGAGGGTTGAGCATAACTGTAACTGAATAAGTACCAGGTCGAGTCCATGGCTATCACAAATGCCAAAAAAGTCGCAAGCCAGCCGTGAATGGAAAAAAGGTTGCCTTTAATCAAGCTCGGCCAGCAAACAAAGACAACGACTGGGTCCAAGTGACAGGAGGGTTGGATGAGGTAGTTGGTATGCGTGACCAATGAGCACACGAAGGAACGCAGTTCGATTCGGATTTGAGTAGGTGGATGCAGAAAGAACGGCAGTAGGCTTGCGATAGCGAAAATGAAAACCGACAACAATGAATAAGCTATCACCGATAGCTATTCAGCTAGCAATCGGCATAAATAGCTTCAAGAACAAGTCACCTCGGTGAGTGACCACCCGAAAATCAAGTCAAAATACGGATAAATAAAATGTTAGGGAAGGTAAAGGTAGAACGAACGAATAGATTGGTTTGGGCAATCCGAAATGGACATCAGACAGTGGGCGCTGAAAAAATGAGAAGATGTCGCGGCATGTGCTATCATAGACGTTGTATTTACACCTTGACAGCGGATTGAGTCAAGGAGCGTTTCCTCGATTTCGCGGGTGCAGTTTGACGGTCAACCAGGCAGAACCTGGGGACTACTCCACGAGGCGATTCAGCTTTCCCAACGAGCTGAACTAGGCACCAACCGTCATGGTACTCCTCCAGAAGGCGGCAGTGTTCACCAACTTTGATGAGTAGTTCATCATCAAGAGATGGGCGGAAGGTGTTGATGACGGTCATGAGACGAACGACATCCGTACTGCCACTTCTGCTGTGACGGGCTTGAGTGGGTGTGATCTTCGTCACAACTTCGCCAGAGATGTGTTTGGAAGACACAGATCGAGAACGAGAGTGTCTATGTTTCTGAGGGAACGAGGAAGTACGGGCAGGGCTGGGAAGAGGTTGTGGGGGTTCCTCGGAGACAGAAGTGAGTGGTAGTGGGGTAGGGTTTGAGAAACGGGATGGAGGAAAGTCACTGGAGGTGACAACATTCAGCTGCTTGTTCAAGGGCGCTTTAGTGACAGGCTTTACGGCCGCATCGGTCGGTCCTTCCACCTTCTCCTGATAGGAAGGAGGGGGAGAGGGTTCATTTCTCCATGAGGTGATAAATTTGCGTCCTTCACGAGCAGCTTGGACGTGTTTAGGGAGCTCTCCGTTCTTAAGAGGGACTCCGCGATACGTCCGAATCTGAGGAGTCCAAGCAGCTTCACCTCTATCAGCAATAGGAATGAAAACTTGCTGAGGTTTTTCGAGCCCAGCATGTTTCTCCGAGTCAAAGCTCGAATTCGTAGCCGGCCTCCACAAGGGATCATCGCTGTCTCCTACACCGGACAGTCTTTGCTTCCTTCTGACTCTATATCTCCATACGCAGACTAGGGGTGGAAATAAGCAAAAAGTACAATGCTGATCGAAAAGATGTATGATACTCACTTCCAGTCACGACCAGGGCAAAGAGACTGAGCACAATGGCAAGTGCAATAGTAGACTTTGGTACACTGTCTACGATCTGCTGGGCATAAGAATTTGTTGCTGTGGGCGTGCTTGCAGGCGCAGATGTAGTACTGGCCTCCGTAGCACGCTTGAAATCGCGAAAAGCGGGACTTCTGCGACCAAAGTGACCAGGGCTCATAATGTTCGGAGGTCGTGAAAGAACGAAAAGAAAGAAAGAACGAAGTCGTTAAAAGACGACGGAGAAAAGAAGAGTCGTAAAGTACGACGACCAGAAGAAGAACAACGGGGTGAAGAAGAAAGCTTGAGAAAGCAGTGCGCCTTGATTAGCCTATTTCATAGCGCGACGCCATCAGTTTAGATAGCATCAAAACGTCTCTAGGTCCAATCAACATCCACTTCCGGGAGCCGTTTCAGTCCATGATTACATCTGAAATGAGGCATTTACTATAATTGGTATTCGCCACCGACCCAATAAATTGAACAAATAAGTACATTCAAAAGTCCATAGAGTCAATCAACAAGTTTGATACCGCTCTCGACAGCGACCTTGCTCCCTCCGAGTCCACAAAATCCTTCAAAGAATCTTCCACTACTTTCTCTCTCTGTTCCTTTGACAACCCTTGCACTAGCTGATCAACGGCGCTTTCTTGTAGAAACTCTGAAGCTATGGCCCTCTTCTCTTCTGTCGTGAAGGGCACAAAAGGTAAAATGGCAGAAACACGGGAGAGAACAGATGCACCCAGTTGATCTGAAACGTGAGGGCGGAGGATCCCCATGAGCTCGACATATTCACTACGAGTGAGTACTTCTTCGGGTCGTTGCCGAGATTTATGGTACTCGAGGATTAAATCGTTCCCGATATTTGAAGTGCCAACCCATATCACGTTCCGAACATCTATAGTTCGTGAGTTGGCTTCAAAAGTGCAACGACCTAGTACCAAACAGGATTAGAATATGCCCTTACGAAAGTCGTAACTATAAGTACCTAATTCCCAAGGAACAAGCAACGACCACAGTGCTTTGCGCTCGGTCTTTTCAATCTCCTACATTACCAGAATATGTTCATAATAATCAGGGGAACTGGGTAAGAACAAAACGCACGTCAAGCACCACGACACATCTCTTGCCTTCATTATTAGCCAAAAATTCGACCAACGTACAGGGAGGAGCATCCTGGGATTCGATTCCCAGTTAAATATATTCAAGAGACAATGTTATACACCTACCTCGTTGGAACTGATTGAATACGATCTCCAGATATCTTCGGCCGTCCGCAGGGTAATCATATTCACAGTATGCGTTGGAACTTCGAGAAGCGAACCAACTGCATATATTGATGAGTCTGCCAATCCGCGAAGTAGATGAAAAACACATACACTGGTGCGCCAGCATGCTCTTGCCGTGTCCACTTGGCCCTAAGCGACAACATTGTCAATTCTGTGCACCGATAATCTGGAGTGGCAGCACTGACCACATAGAAAAACGACTACGGGCGACCTGGAGATCTTTTCCGAATGTATACTTAGGACACGATATAGCTGTTCCAGCGCTCTGTCCTGGCCAATTATTCCGTACCTCATCCGAATGAGGGGTCGGAATACCGAGCGCTGCATGAGTGCATCTATTCGACGAGTTGTTACGGTATCGGCCCTATCCAAATAATATCTGAATTTGTATGTTAGCAAACAGCAGCATTTGGGAAGAATAGAGGGCAGTACACTCACTTGGTAGCAGCATCCAATTCGGCTTCACCGTCAGTCTTGCCCTGGTTCAAGTTGACTTTACCAGGATCCGCTCCATATCCTAATAATTTCTTGACGATACCGAGTTTATTTTTCAAGCCTTCGTTCTCGAGTGTAAATTCGAGCGCAGACTGAGCTTGTGGACCAATCGTGTCATTGGCATTTATGGGCACGTTCTTCGCGTTATCGTCGCCTCGTTCAAGTACACGTTCAACTTCCTCGGGATTATCGCTTGCAATGGCGAACAAAAGCGTGGGTTGGGGGGTACTGGCGCGAGGGGAAGGCAGGGGTTCATGAACAGAGCCGAGAGAAGTATCTCGACGTGCAGGAGTGTTCTTAGAGGATTGGTGGCCTGGCTGAGGTACCGAGAGACTGGCCGCGGAGCTGGATCGACGCGACCTTACAGGAGAAGTCCTCTCTCGATCTTTTTTGGCCGGCCTACGTGAGGCTGAAGTGCTAACGGATCGCACTGAACCAGACTTGGCAGACTCCTCAGGCTTCCCTTCCCAAGTAGGTGGTCGTGCAAGAGGTGCAGAATTTGGCTCTTGCAACAAATTACGTTCATCAGGTGTCTGGATTGGTTCATCGCGAATATAATAGATACTGCTTCTTCTGAAAGGTGAGGGTATCGTGGACGTCATAGAGGGAAAAGTTGGAGGAGACTTTACAACATGCCCGCTCACCACCGCCGGCGGTGCTGATTGAGGACTTGGAGAAGGAACAGAAGTTCCCTGCTGAAGTTGACCTGGGTCTATGGGAGGGGAAAGCATAGACAAAAGCTATGAAAGACAGTTAGACAGGAATTAACTCTGTGAACAACTGTCCTGACCGAAGAACTGTGAGATGAAGCAAAATCCGAAGTAGATGCAGAGGCTGATAGTACATTGGTAGATGCTATAGATAAACGACTGTCATTAGAAGAAAAGGGGCGAGAGGTATTTGATGAGGATGAAGCATGAGCTGGTTTTAGGACAATTAATGCTAGTAACATATGTCCACAAATGACGGCACAAACCGTGAAGCTGACTGCCATGTTCAGCAGAAGAGAATGGAGCAGTTATCGGCGGAGCTACATTTGTCACAATTGTAGATAATCTCAGCGGACGTAGCTTGCTATTCTGTCTTTCGGTATAGGAAATTCCTACATGGGGCAAAGGCAGCGGTTGATCATTGGCGTCTTTGTTCGCAGTCACAGCAGAAGGAGGAATAAAAGTAGGTGATTCTGCAGGGGATTTGAAAACCCTAGCAATAGGTGGGGATTTAGGAGAATTTCTCCTCGGCGGTGGTGTAAACACTCTAGAATGATCATCTGGTAAAGCTGTGGAAGGTGAATGAATGGCAGAATCAGGCAATGGTGGGGTAGCAGCAGCCTGAGTAGGTAATGACCTGGAGATACAGATATCACCATCCATGTCATTTTGCACCATGTTATCGCCCTCTTCATCATGTTCAGACTCTGAATCGATGTCTGAATATACATCATACAGAGAGTTGATAGTATCGTCTTCCCCTGGGAAGCTGGCAGCTTCGTCGGCCTCGTCTTCATCCGGAGTCGGGGCAAGGTAAGCCAACTGAGCAGTCTCATCATCATCATTCGAGGACTTAACCTCTACGCGCGCCGTCGAGTCGGCCTGAACATCCTCCGGAGCAAATGCAGGAAGCTGTTTCGCTGTTTCAACACTTTGTAAAAACTCCCGTAAGCTATTTGATCTCTTGCGAAGAGCCTCGTTTACTTCCTCTTGAACTTGGGCATGGGTGACAAGTTGCTCGTCTCCCACGAGTGACCTGTTGACCTTGGATTTGGACCGAGGAGGAGGTGCTGGTGCCAAAATAAAAGGCCGCACAGTATCCTGATCCTCGGAATCCCATCTGGCTATCAGACGACCGGTATACTCTCCATCCTCATCGCCATCGTCATCATTCAGCGAGATCTCTTTAGCTCTGGCAGTTTGTTCTCCTTCCCTGAGCAGTCCCAAATCTTTTTCTTCCTTCTTATGGTAATCAGAGGGAGAATCAAGGTCGAGATCTGGCTGAATGTTATCATCGGAAACGTCAAATTTGGATGCAAGAGGAGATGGGGAAACTGGGACCCGAGGCATGAAGGGACCAAGCCGCGGAGACATGATACCTACCCCGCTCACGGCAGGGTTTGGGAGTAGTCTAGTCGAAGGGCTTCCGAACGGGGAAGCCAACAGTTCAAATGTTGAGCTGAGGGCAGGGCTTCTCGGAGGAGACAAAACCATGGGCGAAGGAGATACCCATTGGGAATTTGGTGTGCCATAATCATAAAATTTTGATTCCTGAGAAGGATCGTGTTGTGAATCTCTGGACTTCGAAAGTGCGTCAGAATGTAAGATGGAAAAGTGCTTTAACTGTAAATCTGAGAATTCGACTGGCGAAAGAAGACCGGAATGGGTTGGACTGGGAGGGGCCTCGGTTTCGGGCTCGGCAAGGATTTGGTCATGGAAGTCAGATTCATTGACAGGCTGGGTGTCAACCTTGGGGGGAATTTGGTCGGACTCATCATCAACTGCCTCATATGACATGTCGTCAATGTACTCGTCGGGTTCATCCTCTTCGTCTCTGATAACTCCTTTCAAAGCTAGCAAAAGATTTGTGGTTCTGGGTGACCTAGGAGGAGAACGGACGGATGTCAAAGATGCTGAAGGAGGAGTGTCTGGAAAGATTTTGACCGCAGGAGGATTAATGAGGGGTTTGGATTCAATGATAGTGGATTCGTCTGGATTCCAGTCACTTGAGACGTGAAGGAAGTTGCACCGATCCTGACCGAATATGCAACGACCTTTTCTATAATACTGGCATGGGTTCGCTGTTGAACATGATGAGTAAAGAAGTAGTAGAAGGAAAAGATATACTTGCTCTTGATTCTCCAGGAAGGATCCTGAACGACAGTCATTACTTGAACATGGTAACATAAACATTCCCACAAAAGGCAAACTGACCGTGGTAATCCTTGCCAAATTTCTCAGTCCATCACTTGTCCGTCCTTCTCCGAAGTCCTTCATGGCCTCTGTTGCTCGAATTTTCGCGCGTCGTAAGCCTTTTTTCTTTTCTTTCATCTTTATTCTTATTAACCCTTTGCAGGGCTTCACGCTTCAGCGCGGAGAAATGCTCTTTCTCCGTTCAACATGCCCGCCATGAGCCCTACAATGTCGGAGGGTGGTATTGCTTCCTGGAAAAAGAAGGAAGGAGAGTCTTTTTCTGCTGGAGATGTACTCCTGGAAATTGTGCGTCAGTACTGCTCCGGAAAATCTCTTTTCTCATGACCTCGTGCTCCTCAGGAAACCGACAAGGCAACCATTGACGTCGAAGCCCAGGATGACGGTGTCATGGCCAAAATTATTGTACGTTTATTTTATGAAATTCGGACGAAATCCCTTTCTCATATCTTCCTCAGGCTCCAGATGGTACCAAAAATATCAAAATTGGAACTCCCATTGCCATAGTTGGTGAGGAAGGAGATGACCTCTCTGCCGCAGCAGATTTGGCTGCAAAGGCCTCCTCGGAAGCTCCAAAAGAATCTCCAAAGGAGCCTGAACCTCCAAAACCGGAACCCCAAGCCCCCGCTCCTTCTTCTCCACCTCCCACCGAATCCAAACCTTCCAAGCCCGAGCTTCCTTCAGGAGACCGTATCTTTGCTTCACCTATCGCGAAGAAGATTGCCCTTGATCGTGGAATTCCTCTGGCCAAGGTCAAAGGATCTGGTCCCGAAGGCCGTATTCTTCGCGAAGACGTTGAAAAGTACAAACCTTCACCCGAGGCCGCTACTTCAACCGCTTCTCAACCCCCAGCCGCTCAACTACCCGACTATGTCGACACTCCCAACTCTAATATGCGCCGCACAATTGGCTCCCGACTCTCCCAGTCAAAGCAGGAAATCCCTCACTACTATGTCACCGTTGACATTACCATGGACAAGGTTCTGAAATTACGCGAGGTGTTTAACAAAACATTGTCGGAGAAGGACAAGAGCGCCAAGCTCAGCGTTAATGACTTTATCGTGAAAGCCGCTGCCTGTGCTCTATCTGATGTTCCTGAAGTCAACTCTGCCTGGCTTGGTGAAGTTATTCGAACGTGAGTATATTTTTATGAATCGACCCTTTTTTAATGGCCTGTCGAATATTTTTTAGTTACAAGAAGGCTGACATCTCTGTTGCTGTCGCTACTCCTTCCGGTCTCATTACCCCCATTGTGAAAGACGCTGGCTCAAAGGGTCTCGCAACTATCTCCGCTGAAACCAAGGCATTGGCTAAGAAGGCTCGCGACGGAAAGCTGGCTCCTTCCGAATACCAGGTACGTCAAATGCCTAGTCTCTCTGTTACATCTGCGTAATTGTTCGTTTTCCAGGGTGGTACCTTTACCATCTCCAACCTGGGAATGTACGGTGTCTCGCACTTTACTGCTATCATCAACCCCCCGCAATCCTGCATCCTTGCTATCGGTTCCACAGAAGCTAAAATGGTTCCTGCGCCGGAGGAAGAGCGCGGTTTCAAGTTTGTGCAGAACATGAAGGTCACTATGAGTTCGGATCATCGTACTGTAGATGGTGCTGTTGCTGCCAGATGGTTGGCTGCCTTTAAGGGTTATTTGGAGAATCCTTTGACGTTCATGCTCTGAGGCGTTGCTACTACTTTTTACCAAAAATTTAGGGATAACTTTTACTTAGACTAATTTAGGTTCGCTTACACCGCACCGTATAAATTGCTTCGCTAGTTTCTGTTTTGTAGTGAACGCATTTGGTTGAGTCCTGAGAGTGTTTGACCGCCCAACCTTTCTTTTTACGCCCACTATCATGCCAGGCAAAACACGAGAAACGCCTCTCAAGCATCCAGGTTGATACAATATTATTGTCTTGAGGCCCGTTAATGCTCATGTCAGCTACATAGATCGAGATTATCTGGCGTTAGGCTTGGAGGGTTCTGCCAACAAGCTCGGTGCCGGAATAATGAAACATTCGAAAGATGGTTCTGCCATTGTTCTCTCTAACATCAGGCACACCTACATTACACCTCCTGGTGAAGGGTTTCAGCCTCGGGATACTGCTCTACATCATCGGGAATGGGCCCTGAAAGTGATAAATGACAGTTTGGAGAAAGCTGGCGTTTCTATGCACGAAATTGACTGTATCTGCTTTACCAAAGGTACGTCAAGTACGATCTTTTGATCGGCCAGAAATGCTCGAGTGCTTTTGCAGGGCCAGGGATGGGAGCCCCACTGCAATCGGTAGCATTGATAGCTAGGATTCTTTCCCTTTTGTTCAACAAACCGCTGGTCGGAGTAAACCATTGCGTTGGCCGTGCGTGAATCTTTCCTTCCGTCTCAGCGTCCTTGAATCTGAATCTGACGCATCTCAGATATTGAGATGGGCAGAGAAATAACTGGAGCGCAAAATCCCGTTGTTTTGTACGTATCGGGAGGCAACACTCAAGTGATCGCGTACTCGCGTCAATGTTATCGAATATTCGGCGAGACGTTGGATATTGCTGTCGGAAATTGTCTGGACCGTTTTGCTAGAATCATTAACCTTAGTAATGATCCCAGCCCTGGATACAATATTGAGCAAGAGGCGAAGAAGTGAGTTTGATGCCCCTTATCTGCTACTATATCTCTGCCTTAAGATTAATTTACGAGCCAGGGGAAAACGTCTGTTACCATTACCTTACGCGACTAAAGGAATGGATGTCAGTCTTTCTGGAATCCTATCCGCAGTCGAAGCCTATACTCTGGATAAGAGATTTCGGGCACAGGGATCTTCAGGCGGGTTTCTGGATGAAGAAATAATCACTCCCCAAGATCTCTGTTTCTCCTTACAGGAGACAGTCTTTGCTATGCTTGTAGAGATCACAGAACGCGCCATGGCTCACATCGGCAGTAAAGAGGTCCTGATTGTTGGAGGCGTCGGGAGTACGTGTGGTGGTCATTAAATGTGTTTCCTGCTTGCTGATGGTAAGTCAGGTAACGAGCGACTTCAGCAAATGATGGGTATAATGGCCCAAGAGCGACAGGGCCAGGTTTTTGCCACAGATGAAAGGTGCGGCTCGCTGTTCCATTACTGGGTTGGGATTGACGACTTGTAGATTCTGTATTGATAATGGGATTATGATCGCTCAAGCTGGGCTTCTTAGTTATCGCATGGGCTATAAAACTCCTTTATCCAAGACAACTTGCACGCAGCGGTCAGTTCTGATTTTGCCTTTAAACTGTTTACTACTGAGCTGACGACCGTCCAGGTTCCGTACAGATCAAGTTCATGTTGCATGGCGAGCTTGACTGGCTCTAGAATATACAGCAGACGCCATAATACATGTAATTTTTTGTCGAAATAGACGGACGCCGCTATCATACTATGAGACAGAAAAAAATTCTAAAATTCCCGAGAAAATTATACATATTATATTAATAGTTACTTGGCCTTTGCAGTATCCACTAAAGACATAACCTCGGCGCGGCTCTCTAAATCTAATCCTTCCACTAATGCATCAAAATCGTTCCACCACCAAACATTGACTGCATTGAAAGGTCCTGGCACAACAGGATTTCTCGCATCCCACGGTTTATCCTTCAAAATATAATGTAGACACCTAACCTCCTCGTCGCTCCATAGTTGGGGGTGGATAACTCTCAATGTTTTAAGAGCATTGTAATACCATGGTAAAGGCTGCCATTTGCCTTTGAAGAATGCAGAGAGTAGGTCCTGATCGGGGAAGCCAAAACTTTCCAAATTTTCTGTGTTGAGATAGTGGATAATCCCTTCATTCAAACCAGAAGATGGATTCAGAACGACAGTCCCAGAATTCAGCTGTCCATACGGCCGAGGACTCGTCATGGACCAAGCCGGTGGGAGATCTGAGGGGCTCTTTACAGCAGTGTGTGCGCAATTTGGGGGTACCCTGAGAAATCAATGCAGCATCGAGGCGAGTAGGAAGAGATCGCACGAACCAGTCTGCAGGGTAATGAGCGAGCTTCATAGGATTACACGCACATACGTGTGCTGCAGCAATTTCATCCGGGGCCAAAGGCATCTCCAGTAGCTCATCCATATTGCGCCTGATTACCATGTCGGCATCGAGCAGAACAACCCGCTATTGAGAATAAGCAAACACAACTAGTCTTGCTGTCAATCGACTTACCTCGAAATCTATGAGCTCGAATACTCTAAAATGGATGTTATTCAGATTTAAATTCAGAATACAACCTCTGATACCTGAGTTTTGTCCAAGTGTCTCTGAACCTCTCGTCATGATCAGGGAGAGTGTGCCTACTACTGTTTGGCATCAGACTATCGATAGCATACGTTTCAATACCACACTTCGCAAGTATAGTCCTTGCTTCATGCTGAAGAAAAGGTGTAATCATTACAACGAGGGGATATTTGGATCCAACTGATTTGAGGCCATGCCAGATGACCAAAACGCCTGGCAAGTAAGTTTTCTTAGTGAGAAGAGTGACAAAAGCTTTGCGCGGCATGTGGGAGTAAGAGATAAAGACGTGATCTAAGATAATTTCACTAATCTCGGAAATCTCCATTGCACCATCGCTCATAAAGCTTGCTATAGATGTATCGAATACAGTGGTGGAGGAAAAAAAATAACACATCCAACACCCAAATCACCGGAGACGACTATGATTAGAAGATAGGATGGCGAGTAGAAGGCAGACAGAAAATCAACAAAAAATAGATATAGACCGAATGAAGAGGGAACATACCGCGCTTCACGCTCAGATTCGAGCAGAGCAAGGATGTCCTGGTCACGAACGGGTCCTTTCACATTCCGAATGATCGACCGGCTGGGGTCGTCCAAGAACTCGACACGAACTTGTGTCACTCCTCCACGGGATCCAGTTCGTCCAAGAACCTAAAAAAAGGTCAATATGGCTCTCCCCTTCATGCTTCAGTTTAATCTTCAGACCTTCACTACTTTTGCGAGTTTAACCGGTGCTTTTGAAGAATCCTACATCTGCATTCAATGCACATTCCATGCACAAAAAGTTGTCTGAACATACCATTTTAACGGAGTAAAGTGTCGGACACGAGGAGGAAGAATTTTTTTCTAGTGTGTTGAGGACGAAATAAAGTTTGGACGAAACCTTTACAGGTGCTAGGTAAGCAAGCCGCAATGCAAGCCGAGCGCTCATGTTTTGATGGCGCTTAAGCCATGGACTTCTCCGGATTCAAGCTGTACTGCCACAGCACACGATCTGAGAGTTCTCCTTCGTAAACGGTTGATTACGGGCTATTCAAACTGAAACACACAGATTTAGCCTGATGGTATGTAAATTTTCGTTTGCAGTGCACAATAGATCAACTAAGTGTATGGATACATCAGTAAGTAGTGCTACAGGTGCTACAGTGCGTCAGGTAGACAGGAATTATGAGAGCGTTTTCGTAGGTTCAATATGAATTATAACGGGGGCCAATATAGTTGACTATATCAATAAATTTTCTTCCTGTAGTGTCCGTTTTACCGCGATGCTATCGCGTAAGTCCGTAAATTTCATCCAGCTGGGATTGGTATGCTTCCTCGACAGCCTTTCTTCGAATGTTGCCCTTGGTAGCGGTACGAGGCAAAGTGTTCCGAGGGACAACGATTATCATTTTTGTGGAGGCAATCCGTTCGTGCAGGTATCTGCGCGAGTGGAAGTGTCGCGTTTTCCGGATAATTTCCTTTTTGAGTTTTTCATGGTCGTCCACTTCGACAACCGGTTCTACGAAGAGAACAGGGGAGGGACGCCCAGTGCCAACAACGATGCATTCTGCGATTTGGCCACCGCACATGGCTCTCACGTTGTCTTCAATCGCTCTGAAGAAAAGAAAGTCAGAATTCGCAAACAAGAAATGCAATAAAATTTCTTACTTGGTATCGCAGCGGAGCGAGTTTTCCGACTTGATCCAGTCATCATCACGGCCACGAAATACATAGCAGCCCGGCAGTGGCTCTTGGAACAAGTCACCCGTGTGGAAGTGACCATCTGATGACCTACGCGAAGGATCTGGGCAGTCTGGAGAATCTGACCGCACTACAAGTTCAAGTAACCTTGCAGTGGATTGATGGCCTTCAGAACTCTCAGAATCGGCAGGTACAAATTGGTATGAAACTCGGTCAAGAGGTCTCAAAAGAGAGGCATCATTTCCAGAGCCTCCAATGGAAAGAAGGAGAATGCTGCATTCGGTACTTCCAAACAAGTTCTACCCAAGGGGTTAGCGATCATTTCCAAACCAAGAATGAAAGAGACTTACCCGAAGTTTGATGTTGTTCTGTAATGCAAACTCCTGTTCTTCTCGGGGAAGAGGCATTCCACTATAAAGAACTTCGTCGAGGTTGGCCAACAAAGAAAGCAGGGAAGGGTTTTTTCGTGCGGAGCGCAGCTGCATAGCGAGGAATGCAGCAAACTGGTTCAGTCGATTGAGCCCACACATCTCAACCATGCGAACCAATTCTTCTGAAGAGAAGGAGATTGTCGTTGGCTGTATCGTACAGGCGCCGTGCTGAAGCGATCCCAACAACACTATAATCTTCGGTTAAGTGCCAAGCCTACAAATATAGAACTTTTGAACTTACTAGTCGTTTGTCCAATATGACACATACTTCCCCTATTGGATGTTATGACATTAGAGAAGAATGAATGACAGGAAAGAAGGGACTTACATCCAAGTGGTGACATCTGGTCGCGCGGCATTACGCGGTATACCAGTCTGGGTCGCCTTGTCGACGATAGAGTCCAACCAGCGGTAGCTACATTGAACGAGTTTGGGGCTTCCCGAAGTTGACCCGCTGGTATGGAAAACCAGAGCAATGTCATCCTCGGTTACGGCGGGTAGTGGTGGCACAGACACTGAGCATGACCTCGTGTCAGACTTGGCCTGATAAATGGGTATGTGGCAGTTGTCGAGAACATTTGCAAACGTCCCATCGAAGATCAACGCCTCTGCTTTCGCCTTGGCGAGCAGCTCGAAAATGATTTCAGGGTTGGGCAGACGAAGACTGAAGAGCTGAGGGATAAATCCTGCTCTGGAGAGTCCGTAGATTGTCACAACATCTTCGTAGGTGTATCCGCCGATCCTAAGGTACCAAATAAGTGATCATCGGGTATAACAAGAAAAGCCAAGAATACCATAAACCGACTACAGATCGCGGAGCAATGCCATCATGCTGGAGCTTTTCAAACCAAAAGGAGGCAGAACAAAGAACATCGTCGTAGAATTGTTGGTATGTGATGGCGGTCCAGTCGCAGAGTTGACCAGTTTGTGCATCCAAAAGGGGAACCTTGAATACAGGCCTGTGCGAGAAGCGTGCGGTACTCGATTCGAGGACAGAAAGATGAGTTCTGTACATATCTATCAGAATCGAGAGTCGACCGGGAGTGGGGACAACGATGTTACAACAGACCTTTATAAGACTTTGCGAGAAAAAAAAAAGGAAAATGCCGTCCCAAGAGGAAGACCGGAGGCTTGAGCGGGCCAGCATGCATACATACTGTCGTCAGGTTCCATGCACGAATAGCCACATCTGCCGATTTGAAACATAATGAAGGGTAAAGGCACGGATTAGGGTATAGCATATAGACTTGCAGAGCCGTTTGTCATCTACGGTCCCATAAACCCGATACCAAATCCGATAGTTAGTTACGAGAAGGAAGAGAAGAAAGATCAAG
The DNA here is from genome assembly GCA_000827265.1 of Collybiopsis luxurians FD-317 M1. NCBI lineage: Eukaryota > Fungi > Basidiomycota > Agaricomycetes > Agaricales > Omphalotaceae > Collybiopsis > Collybiopsis luxurians. Next base: position 1,865,146 of record KN834749.1, on the reverse strand, counting down.
AACGCCTAAAGCCCATTGAGCACTTCCGGGCTAGTAGTTGAAAGCTGAAAATTTCGTTCCGGGAGGTACGGGAGAATGGGGAAATGGTCAAGAATCCCGAATGAATCCCTTTGTAACTGTTGAACAAGGGTAATCCGTGGCGCTGCTCTCCACGTGTTCAATTCAAGAGTATTGATTTGAATGAATTTCTTCACAAAACTTTCGTCCCAGCGAGGAGGACCACGGACTGAGCACAATTTATACCTGTCTCCTTCCGACTTGCACTTTACGTGGTTATTTTTCTTTCTGCTGACATCTTGAACTTACGGTCACCACCGATGTCTCTGTAAGTAACTACCTTACGCCTCCGCGAGGATTTCTCCATCCCGAGGCTGTAATCCTGTGCCTCTCGTCTGCTCCTAAGTCTCTCCACGTTTCTGTCTTGTATTCATCCCTTCGTCTACGGCATTCTAGGCATTGTCAACCTTACACTTATCCCTGGTTCCTGGTCATGACCGTCAACTTCTACATACAAGGGGTAGCTGTCCCCCGATGGCGACGCTCTGGCCATCGATTAAGAGATTTGCAATCATTTCCCCAATGACTCATTTCGTCAAATGGGGCATCTTTGTTATTTTCTCATCTTGCCCTCAACCTTCCCAAGTATTTATCAGACTTTTGTCATTCTCTCAATAACTACTCCCGAACTCTGCCCGCCGCAAGCTCGCTTTACGTCTCCATGGTTTTCCTCAATTATTCCATCGAGATCAGATACCGTATAGGTAGGGGGAGGCGTCAAGCTCACTCTCCAAAAACCTTGCGTTACCGCGGATCATTGGTCTCTTGACACTGGCGACAACTCCTTCAGCTGTTCCTCTGCACTCCTCTAGTAGTAAAAATTCGATACGATGATCCGTTTCGATGGACGAGATTGCATTCTGAGGGTCACAGCACCGTAATCTGTACGATGAAGAACAGCTTAGAGATTCAAAGTTGTGAGCATGGAATCTGTCGCGGCCACACTGGTTATTCTTCCTGTCCGGATAGCAAGTGAGCCATTGCTATGTTAATATGCAGGGTATTCGAATGGTTGAAGTCTTATTTGGCCTCGGCTCTAATATCTTTCCGGGTGCGGCTCGAGTTCTTTGTTCATACGTTCATACACGAGGACAAGCTTCCTCCCGGTTCAGGGTGTTCACTTTACCGGAGAGACACAATGACATGGATGCACATCCTTGTACAAGGCCCTGGAGCGTGATGTAGGAAATGACTTCTCTTCCTTACCTACCATCGTCGAAGCTTGATAACTTGATACCTAATTATGGGATCTGTAATTCGAATACCGGTGACGCAGAAGGTCGTAAGGTCGTAAGGTCGTAAGGGCTGGACACTCATTCTCGAGGCATTACCCAAACGATGAGATTCGATATTGTACCTCATAGATCTGCGATTAAATGTCTCCTCGACTCGTCATCGCTCAACGTTGGCTCAACGGTTACACTTACAGTACCTGGAGTGATCTAGAGCCTGAGGCCGGAGAGCATCACGTGGCTAAAACTTCTTTCAGTCCGGAATCGACTACGACAGCGACCAGCGTGTTATGCGCTGGGCTCGCCTCGATTGTGCCAATCATCCACTGAATCGTGGAATGTAAGGTCAAAAAATTACTTTTCATTCGTTATCATTCTCAGACGTCGTGTTCACCACAGATTTTTGGCTTTCGTCTCATAGCAGTCTTCCTGCATGCTCAGGAGAGCTGGTCTTGCTCACAGGCAGCGTATAGAGCAGGCCACATTTAGTACTCCCATAGCTTTTACTCTTTCCTCGATTTTTTTTCGTCCTCGACGTCCTTCTATCTCTCCAAGATGTTTGCCCTTGGCGGCTTTAGCTACTCGGCCCAAGCTGCTCCGTTCTTCCACCTCCGGTATCCCTATATCCGACCCAACTCCTCTGGCAGGTGCAGCCTATGCGCGGAATGCTTCCCCTCGGGATGGACAGCAAAAAAATACTCCGAAATCCCCTCTTCCAGCTCACCTTCTTTCCGAATTATTGTCCCGCGGACTATCCGACGCCGCCCTTCGAAAAGAAATTCGGAGAAATCATCCCTCACTTCTCCAACTTCTCCGCGACAACACAAAGGCGCGCCAGTTAGCGGAGGCTATAGCCTTGACATCGAACTTTCATCTTGCTGTCCATGTACTGCAACTCGCACACGAATTTGGGTGTCATCTAAAGCAGAACGCATACGAATGCACGGTATATCATCTTGCCATCAATCTTCATTGGAATACGGTTCTCTCGATAGTCTCTCTAGGGGAACGGCATACCGGAACTACTACCGCTCGATTACTGAATTGGTGCATCCGCGCTCTGATAGAGAACAGACAGTACGCTCTTCTTCGAAATATCCTGGACGTCTTCGAAAAGTACCAGGTAAAGCCCAACCGACGCACATTTCACCTACTTATCTCAGGTCACATCCGAAATCGAGACCTTCACGAAACCCGCAAACTCCTTCGCCTGATGGGCCAGATTGGACTCCCTCCCGACAACTCTACTCACGCAATCATTACCAGCTATTATCGACACCTCGGTCCCAATTTGCAGGTCCAGGACCAAGCGCTTCGATCTCTGACATTGTTGGACGAGAATGTCGCTGTGACGGTTCTGAATCGTTTGATACAGCTCCGCCTCGATGCCGAGGATCCTGCGGCTACTCTCCAAATGCTCGCCGTTTTCGACCCACAGCAGGTTTCGTGTATTATAAAAGTGATATCTGGGGTTGTTTCCACCCCTGGCGGCGGAAACCCTTTTGCAGAACCTCTCGACAAAATCAATCGGACGCATTATCTCAGTGCGAACGCTGAAACGTTTGCGACTTTTATCCACTATATGGCATCGAAGCAGGATCTTTCCGGCGCACTTGCAGTTGCTCAAGGCTTGTTTTCGGCCAACATCCAGTCTACCCCAGAGATTTTCACAGCTCTTACTCATGTCTACTGTGCGAGTGGGGAAATTACCCTTGCTTTCAGCACTGTGCTTCGTACTTGCGAGTACGTACCTGCTGAAGCTTTTTCATCGCTGTCGCGTCAAGGCCTTTACAATCCTAGTGCTTCCTTACCCATCGAGCCCACCGGGATCGTACCAAATACTCGTCTGTTCAATGCCCTGCTCAAAGGCAGTCTTTCTATTCATGGGCTCGCCTGTGTCCGAGACATTTTCACAATCATGCAGGCCAATAACATCCGTCCGAACGAGGGTACAATAGAAGCATTGATAGCCTATGTCGGTAAATCCCAGAGCGCACGTCCGAGGATGCTACTTCGGGTGCTCAATAAACTCCGCTTCCCAGAATTACAACTGACACTCAGACATCTCCATGTCCTTCTCAGCCGCATCATTCGCCATGAGAGATACCTGACGTTTGGGGTTGGCTGGAATACCACCGCAGCTATGTTCTCACGCAGCCGTCAACCTACCGTCCGAATACAGCCGATATCGCTACTTGCCAAGAGCAGTACCGAGTCCTTCGATCCCATTGCTGGTATCCCTCTAGAGGGAATAGAGCGTCGCGCAGCAAAGTCTCTTGTCGGGGAGCTCAGCATACAAAAGACGAGGGTCGATGGAGTGTTTGCTAGTCTACGACTTAGGCATGAGGCGGCACTCAAGGTGGACATGGATGCCGCTCAGGATGTATTCGACCTTATTCTTTCTCGTGGGATTCAGCCCAATGAATATCATTTCAGCGCTCTCATGGAAGGATATACCCGCAATGGGAACCTTTCGGCTGCTCAAGATATTCTCAAGGCTGCCACGCAAGTCGGTGTGAAGCCTAATCGTGTCATGTACACAATTCTCATCGCCGGTTACGCTCGTCAAGGTCAACCTGAGGCAGCTGCGGCCACATTCAAGCAAATGGTTGAAGCAAATATCCAACCGGACGTGCCGTCAATTGATGCATTGACGAGTGCCTTCTTTGCTGTCGGATCGTATCTAATGGCTAGAAAGTCGTTGATAATGCTGTGGCCATATGTGCAGCCTTTCCCAGACGAGTTGCTTTCTGTTTCCCTTAAAGAACTCGCCACACGATTTAGGCTTTTACACAAAGATGGACAGACCAATTCAAAATTGTCACGATCACAATGGAAAAAGATGTACAGGAAATTGCGGCAGCTATTGACGGTATGGGATGCCTCCCAGTCAAAAGGCAATATACGAAATACTTCATTGCCCAAAGCGACAGAAACGAGATCATAGAACTTGCCAATGCGATTGTAGTAATTATTTCAGGTACAAATAATAATAATACTCATAAATTTCATGCGAACAAATGCAATGCTATTGTGATACACCAGAGTCTACTGAAGAAAGTGTGTGGCCTAAGGAGTTGCATATTTTGCATCTAAGAGTCGTAATGCTTCTCGAACACCCGCCGCCTGTACTTGGCGCAATCTCTCTTGACCGCGCTGCATAAGGACTTCTTGAGGTACTAGTCGTGGAGGTGACGATCTGGCTCTCTCCCGCTCATGGAAATGAGCGTGAGGATCAGTGAGAACGACAGATTCAGGATCACCAGTGCCCGTTTGAATGGCATCTGCGGGGGCGTCGGGAGATCCCACACGCTCAGGGGTGATGCTCCCAGGTGCAGGGGAAATGACGACCCGAGAGCCTGTACACTTCGACCTGCGAGCGACGACATCCGCTAACAGTGCGAGATCAGAGAAAGCGATGTTGGGGTGAGACTTAAGCTGTTTCCAGGCGTCATTTGTGGGCATACTTTCGCCCTCGTGGAAAGACGACTCTGGTCCAGGAGCTCGAAGACTCACTTCGGCAGGATTGATACTGAAATTTTCCGAGGGACTAGCAGCTGTAGAAGCCTGCGCAGCGACTGATTTGCCCAAAGCATCACAGAAAGCCTTGCCGAAGCTGTCATCAGCACAAGCTAGACAGTTTGAAGGATCTCCGGAGCACGTAGGCGCTGCAACAGCAGAGGCAGATTTCGTGGGAGGAGCGGTAGTCTGGCGACGACGTAGAGGTACAGCAGGCTGGAATGCAGGTAAATCGTCGAGAATGGATGTGGGTGAATGCGGCGCAGGAGATCCGATCCGGATGATACCTGGTGCCGAAGTTTCGAAAATTTCTGTTTTGGGTACCATGTCAGTCGAGGACGGAAAGGTCTCCCTACAGACGCAGGGTAAATGGCCGGCGCAGAACCCGCAAGAAATGCCAAACACTGAATGGTCAGCAGCAGTAGTATAGCTGTCAAACTTGTCCGCAGTGGGCAGGTCGAGAATAGATGAAATGGGATGCCCCGAAGTAAGATGATGGTCTAAGGAGACAGGAGAGAACGGGGAATCGGACGTGTCGTTGGAGCTCGGTGAGGAGGCCATGGAAGGTGGTGATGTAGAAGAAAAGCTAGTAGCGATATGCGAGAGAATTGCGTCTGGAGATCCGTCGTCGACTCGTTGGCGTTTCCTAGTCGGGGGCACAGAACCGATTGACGAAGCCGGCGAATCGTCACGCCAATGTTTCTTGTCACTTTTACGAAGCTCCCGTTCCACCGAGACAAGTTTTTCTTTTAGTACAACATTCTCTCGACGTAGGACTTCGTTCTCTTCTTTTAACCGTTTAGCAATGTTTTGGAGGGCGACATTGCGTTCGATTTCGCCTTGCTCGTAAGAATGTATACGTGCCTGCAATTCTGCAAGCTGAGACTGTTTGCGTTCACGAAAAGCACGTTGAGCAGCTCTAGATGACACGATTGTCAGATGGAGATCGTAGGTCAATTGTCAATCAGGTTACCTGTTCTGAACGCGACGGCCTTTGCCATCTTGATCTTCGACTACTTCCGTCACGACTTCTTTCTTCGGTTTACGCCTATTAAAGATCCAGTGAGAAGCCATGTACGAAGGATCGAGCAAAGGACGTACCCAGGCTTTGGTTTTGGCTGGATTACCCATTCTTTTGAAGCTAGGGAAGGAAGTGAGTAGATTACTGGGGCAATGGGGGAGATGAGACGAACCAGTGGCCCAGAGAGTGCTAGAGGAAGAAACAGCGGCAGTAGCCATTTTACTCTGGCAGACAGAGAACTAAGAGTAGGGAAGGCGTTTATATAGATATGGTGAATGAGAGAAGGAGAGCGTGGTGATGATAAGATAATATTTTGCCGGTTCGGTTCCGCCACCGGCAAGTGGACGTCTAAAAATTGCAGGTACTACGCCAATAGCGATTCACAAGTGGAGTGTGTCTAGAGTATCCCATAAAAGCACTTTCTCAACTTTCTTATTTCCTGGCCCACATGTATCCCTCATATATTTCTCATTCCGCGGACAACTACTCGTTAATCAGACTCTACAACTCTGCGATGGTACCTAGGTTATAATGCCTCAATGACACACCTTCCTGAGTTTTTTGTTACTTTTCTTGGCCAACCAGATCTTGTGGTACAACCCCAAATAATATATATGGCTTGATCCTTTCTTCTTCTAACGTGGCTCAATTTCCACGTCCTGGGGCCAGTGAGAGAACTTGTACAGAACAAATTCGCAATGAAGTACATCGACAACTACAGGAAAACATCAATGGAAGGAGCTTATTCCTCTACTTCCTCTTCAATCTGTTCAATAATTTCTTCCACCCATACTTCAATTTCCTCCTTATCCTCCTCGGACTGCTTCTCTTTCGCATGGTCGTGTCCTCTGTCTTCGGCGAGTTCCTTCTTACTCCGAGTCCGCCAGGCATTCCACTCATCAACAAGCCGTCTACGGAGAGCAAGTAGTTCCGTGTTCACGGTTTCACTCTCTCTCTGGTCCTCCTCCTCAAACACGCGACTGAACTCTTTGAGATTCTTTCGAATTTGTTTCTGCTGCTCTTTTGAAAGCAACGTGCGGGGCCGGGGCCTCCAGAGGAATTGCTTAAAGCGGTCCTGAATCTGTTTCAATAAATTCTGTCCGCGGAAATCCCAAATTGCGTATCCATTTTCCAGCTGTGGAATGAGAAAATATGAGAACTGATTTAATATAAAAACTGTTGAGCCATCATTCTTACTGTGTGAGTCCACGCGCTGGCGCTCGTGGCCAAGTAACGCCCGCTAGGATCCCATTCAACGTCGGTCACACCGTAGTGGTCTGCAACGCCAAGTCTTGAGATGGTGCTTCCCCATTCTTCCTTAACCGCCTGTCCATCCCGGCGGTCCTCGAGCGTGAAATCTAGATCCCAGAATTCGAGTTCCGACTTTGTCGAGGAGCCGACGGTAGCGAGAACAACAAAGCGGCCCCGAGGACTCCACCGTATAGCATTGCTCGTACGATTTGGCAACGTTTCTGGAGCAAATGTTAATCATCCAAAACATAACGTCAGCCGTCAGGGAAGCTTACTCAGAAGCTTGAAATCGTTTTTGACACGGTCCAACTGATAGAAGCTCACGTCTGTTTTTATCGTTATACCAGGACCAGGATTTCCGAGATTCGGGTCATTTGTCGAAACTATAGCGAAGCGTTCGCCCTTGGGTTCCCATGAAAAGTCAGTAACAGTGTCTGGATAGAAAAATATTAGACCAGAGCTCGACAAAACGAGAGATAACAAAAGTACCTTTGAGTTCGACAACCTCCACAGGAAAATCTTTCTCGCGGACCCGAAAGATTTCCAGGTTACAGAAGATGGACTTTTTCGTTTTTGTGTGTCTATCGACTTTAACACATAAAAAGTCGCCTTGGTTTTGCCAGTATAGTTTGCACTATAAAAGGGAAATCAAACGCATGATTTTTGGACATGGGAACGACAAAACTAACCTCTGAAACGTTGAAAAGGTTCTTTTGTCGCAAAACTGCGCGACTTGGGAAACTCAACAGAGTGACGCGTGCGGGCTGATTTGCTACTTCTGGTGTCCAGTACGCTATCATATTCTCAGGAGCCTTCTTGGCGCCTTTAGCACCAGCTCCCACAGAAGCAACCTTCTCAGCTTCATCTCGATCCTTGTCACTGAGAGGACACCATTCAAAATCGACTACCCCTTCAATTTTCAAGCTCTTTTTTCCATGAAGGAACATGCTTGGTAATTCGTGAACACTGATCATTTGACCTGGAATGACTCTGGCAACAAATTTATCGTCGGGGCTCCATTTCAGTGCCGGCCATTGCATCTGTCGCTTTCCAGCAGGACCTTCGACAGGGTTTGTCGAGAACGTTCGCAGAAGGTGACCCGACTTGATATCCCATACTGCAAGATTGTTCCCTTCATCTTCCGGTGAAAAGTATTGCGGTCCTTGAGGTTTTCCTTCGGGGACAATGATAGGTTCATTGGACCACGTGACGAGGTAATTTTCGCAAGGGGAGAAATCGATGAGCTTGACAAGAGGATGCGCGAACCGCTGTTGTGGTTTCCACGATGGTCCACCCCACAGACGCACGCCCTGTCTATGAAGAGTAGCGATGTATGTTCCTAGTGGAGACCACGACACATACAAAAAGTCTCTCCAGTCCTGCAGCTCAGAGTTAACAGGGTAAAGATCGAAAAACAACCGGCACAGCATACCGGTTTGTATGCGAGTTCACACTGCGATGGTTTTCCATGCCAGAATATTTCAATGTCTTCCGCGCGATACACAACATACTGATCGCGACCTTGAGGATCGGCTAACCAGGCCCGCAAGTGTTCCTGTGAGGTATAAGACAACGCTTAGCACACGAATAATGGAACGAACCCTCGGCATGTACTCCTCGAACTCTGGCTCAACATAAGTCTCATCCATATGCGCATACTTTTCAATGTCACTAAAATGATTGAGCTTGAAGGTGTGCTTTGCATCGAATGGATGGTTATTCATCGCTAGGAGTGCATTGTTTGCGTCATTTGCGTTCCGAAAGTCCATGAAAAGATAACTGATCTGAAATGAGCATCCAATAAACTCGATCAAGACCGTTCAGCACGTACCCACTGCTTTTTCCTGTAGATTGGTCCCATGGCATAAAGATATCTTCCGACTTGACCGATACACCTTTTCTCGAGAACTCTTTGCATATTTTTGTGAGCAGCCTGTCGAGTTTGGATTCGTCGATGATAGGTACTCCATCGACAACGAGTGTGTTGTCGAAGCTGTCATCGTACTCGACTTTGTATCTGAATTTCATCAGCTGGAAAACCATTAAAAACACTAAGTCTGAGCTCACTTGGCTTCGATATCAGAGAAATCAAGGTCCTCGACGTTCTCAACGTTCTGATTCAAACCCGGCATTTTGAAGCAAAATTTTTGCCAGCGGAGGAAGAAGGAAAATTATCAGTCACGTGTAATTAATGGCGGCTATCAACAGCGCGACGCGCAAATTTTCAAAGTCGCTTTCGAACAACGTGCATGGAACAGAGGCTCACAAGTGAGAGGCTACTATATATGTCAGCTCTGATTCTCCTAATGAGGCTAGCTTAGGCCTTTCTGAGGTCAACCGAGCCTCCAGACACGTCGCATGGCAGATTTTTGGCAGCATCGCCTGGATGGCCCTGTACTCGGTATATCCAATTATCTCACGTGTGTGGTCTGCAAGTATTTTAAGCAGCCCTTGATCAAGATGGTTTGACCGCTCGTCCATCTTTTCCTCATGGTCGATAGCACTCTGGGCTATTCTCAATCCTCCCCCAGCTCTCCCGCTGCCGTCTCTACCAAAGATTATGCAGAAGAGAATAAGAGACAGACTCTGCCTCTAACCACAAAGGAAAGACTGAGTGCTTACTTTACTATCGCAGCCGCTGCAATAGGTTTAATCAGCGATGGATGTAAGTTCTGTTTGCGTTCTGGGAAATAATATCGACTTCAACACTCTATGTAGATCAAAATAGTGTCATGACCATGATCAATGCATGTTTTCTCAACTTGCACTTGACTTTTACTTATACCTTTGCGCTAGGTCGTTTTCAAAGACCTGTACCCTCATGATTATACTTCTGTCGTTTCTACGAGAGTGTCAAACGCTTTGCTAGTCGGTCGGTGCTGAATAGTCTCCCATTGTCGTCGTCTGACCCTGCGTAGGCGCAGTTCTCGGACAAGTTTTTGTTGGTTTGATATGCGACAGGATTGGTCGCAAGGCTGCTCTGTTTCTTACGACCGCACTCATTGTTGTGGGGGCAATCTTATGCACTGCAGCCCATGCCCCTAGTCCAACTGGCCTTTTCTGGTTTTTGACAGTGGCCCGTGGTGTTACTGGTGTGGTAAGCCTTAGTTCAAGTATAATTTTAGGTTGAGTCCATGATTGAGGATTTTATAGGGAGTTGGGGGTGAATACCCGGTAATTGACCTTCATTGTTTGACGCGCTTCAATCTCACTAACTTCGAAAATTTTTGTTGGCGTGCAGTGCGTCGTCTTTACACCTTCTCTTTCCTAAGCCAAATGTTCTTTGTGCGTAGGGCGGGCTCCACTAGTGCATCTGAGGCCGCAAATGAGAAAATGCCAAATAATCGAGGTCCTGTCTTTGTCATGGTCACGAATTTTGTTCTCTCTGTAGGTACCTTGGTACTTGCTCCAAGCTTTCGTCAAACCAACCCACCGTTGCATAGTTTGGCGGCCCCTTAGCCGTATCGATTTTCCTTATCGTACTTTCCGCTGCAGGAACAAATCATTTACAAACGGTTTGGAGGGTTTGTTTCGGGATTGGTATCATCCTTCCCCTCGGTGCGTCAAGGAATTCCGGCCCTATCTTCAACCCTTTACTCCCTTCTAGGTGTGTTCATCGTCAGGATGCGGATGGTATCACCTACGTTGTACAAGAAAGGTGTGAGAAGTCATGCGGCCATCTTAATGATTGATCTTACTTGACATCTGTAAACCATCTGCCAGGTGCCATTAAAAGACAAGTTCCTTATGTGCTTGTTGTCAAACGATACTGGAGGTCACTCATTGGAACATGCTGTGCTTGGTGAGGCCGATCTTTCCGTGCCAGAGGGTGGCTCCAGATCTCACGTAGTGTCCTGCAGGTTCCTCTATGACTTCGCAAGTAGTGTTTTTAAATTCTTCATCCGGGTTTTTCATGCCACATTTAGGTTACTTTTCCGAATGGTGTATTCTCAGCCACCATCATCTCCAGTGTCATCAAGAACAGTGACATCAAGAAGACAGCCGAATGGCAGCTCCTGCTCGGAACGATTGCTCTTCCTGGTGTTTTCATGTGAGCTCTCCTGATCCTGTATGCATGCCTGTGATCTGATGAGATTTAGTGGTGCCTGGCTCTGCAATATCATCGGGCGGAGGAAAACAGTCTGTGCTGTTAAGTTCAAATGTTTTACAAGCGTCTAACGGCATCCTGTATTTTGTTTCTAGCTAATGCTAGGATTCAGTGGTTATCTCGTATTCGGTCAGTGGTGCCCTGGTTGATCTTTCAATTCCGCTGAAGTTGTACCCCCCAGGTTTGATCATTGGATGTGCCTACAACAAGATCATTACTATTGTCCCGTTGTTCGTGGTTTTTTACGGTCTTATGCAATCATCCGGAAATTTGGTACGCGATCTTCAAAGAAGCTTAAGCTTTTACTAACGACATGTAGGGACCTGGAGATATGATGGGATTGGTCTCAGCCGAGTTGAGCCGTCCCTTTTTATACCCCCAAGTTTTACTCAAATGTCCCTAGATCTTACCCTACCGCTATCCGGGGTACATGCTACGGCTTAAGTGCCGCGATAGGGAAAGTAGGCGCAGCTGTTGGAACCCAAGCATTCACGCCCATTGAAACTAACCTTGGTAAAAGGTGGACTTTTATCATTGCCGCCATCGTTGGTGTGCTTGGTATTTTAGTCACCTACTTCTTCATACCGGATATGACTGGCATTGACCTTGCCGATGAGGACGCAAAGTTCATGCAATATCTGGCCGAAAATGGATGGGAAGGCCAAGTTGGGGAGGATGATGACGACGAGCTCACTATCGAGGACAGCTTGGATGAGAAGAACTAGGGGAATTTTTAACATTTTGTACTCGTTGTTTATGACCTTTATGCTTTCATTGACGAAAAATTGTCACCATCATTCTCAGTGCAAACCTGACAAGGGGGAGTCCATGCGCCTCAGTGGCATCTGCGTGGCAAAGATTCCAGAAATATCTTTGGTCAAGTACAACGAGAGTGCAACGTGGCCGCTGCATCTTCAACTGGTGAACACGGTCTTGTGAATAGCGTTGGTCGTTAATAAAGCCTGGGTACAATTGTGCCCAAATGAGTTCAATAATCGACGCTTTGACCGAATGCCGCTTGGTGGCGGTTTCGTGTGTGAAAATTCTCATTATTGGCTGATCAGGTTCCTTCGATTCCCGGTCAAGCACCAGCTTTTGCCCTCATTTGCGAGACTCTTTAATCCTGAGGCTGCGAACTCAGTCGACATCGAATTGCCGCCACGGCTCGAAAATTCATGCACGATTCCTTCAAGTTAGATTCGTGGATAGGCACTTCGTTGACGACGAGTGTATTGTCGAAGCTGTCGTCGCTCTCCAATCTGACTCCAGCTGGATCTCTGCTAATGTCCGGGAAATCAAGGTCCTCAACATCCCAACTTCTCAAGGTTCTCCGGCATTCTGAAATATCATTGAAGGTTATCAATCAGCAATCAGAGTGGCACGGAGACCGCCGCTCCAACCTAACGATTCCCCTCTTCCGCACTCCCATCGTACAAACCACGACGGAAAAACTTGCGAAGCCGAACACACTATGTAGACAACTCAAGACCAAAGGCTTACAGCCCACGAGAGGGAGAACTAAATATCCGACCGTTCATCGCTCCTTTCTGCCGGCGGAATCATGGTATGGAAGGTTGAAAATACAAGGAACAGAAGGACAAAGCTGCCGAGCAACACAATGGATGTTCGCATCTTGCAGTACACTCGGATGGTTCTCAACAGAAAAGGACGGCAGGCTGTTTACAGGCTATGCATACGGAGCGCAGCTATTTGCGCGTACGTGGAATGGGTTCATGACGCAAACATGGCCAAAACGGTGCAACACGCGCTGGAAAACTCAAGTTCGAGCACTTTCTCTTCTTCGCCCAAATATTGGGATGTATACAAATTCTAGGTGCTATCCTATGTGTACAAGAGATTTACAGAGCTAAAGACAAGTAGCTGCGAAACGCTACATCAGTGCAGAAGAGGTTATGCTTATTTTTCGACTCACCCAGCAATCATCGTGAGGCCACCCAAAGGAGTCACTGGCCCGAGGAATTTCAAGTCCCGGTTGAGCGTCAGTGCAAAAATGGAGCCCGAGAATAGGGCGGTTCCGGTCAAAATAGCTGGTCCAGCGAAGCGATGGATTGCAAATCGTGGATGCATGGAAATCAGAAGGAGACCAAGACCGTTGAACATCTAATGAGAGGGTCATTCAATATCTGTAAGACTGTAACTGCGACGTGTATATGGTGTATATACCGCATAGTGAGCAGCCGTATTCCAAGCATTAATTCCATCTGGTGTGATGTTTGGGCGATTCTTCAATGTATGTGCGCCTACTGCACCAGTACTGACTGCCAGAGTACACAGTAAAGCCCCTGCTCGCCATAGCCAGGGGCTGGCTGTCCCAGTTGCGCGAGTGAGTAATGGCGTCGAGGACATGATTTACGGCCCGGTTTTAGCGCCGGTCTACTTTTTTTTCATCCACTACCCCGTCAATATGGGCAAGTCCCAGAAAAAGACTGGAAAGGGCCGTCTAGATAAATATTACAAGCTCGCAAAGTAAGCCATCAGATTTTACTGTATATATCCCCAACTAACATTACTGGCAGAGAGCAAGGCTATCGAGCTCGTTCGGCATTCAAATTAATTCAACTGAACAAAAAGTACAACTTTTTAGAGTCCGCGAAATGCTGTATAGATCTTTGTGCTGCTCCAGGAGGATGGTTACAAGTTGCTAGCAAATATATGCCCGTTAATAGCGTGATCATAGGCATGTCGTTTTTACTTGCTTTTCACTTTACTCTCCTCACCGTATTTCAGGTGTCGATCTCGTTCCTATCAAACCCATTCCTCGGGTAGTCACCTTTGCTGCTGATATCACAACCCCCCAATGTCGCAATCTTATTCGTGCAGAAGTAAAAGACTGGAAAGCTGACGTTGTTTTACACGATGGGGCCCCAAACGTTGGAACTGCATGGATTCAAGATGCCTACGGTCAATCAGAGTTGGTGCTCATGAGTCTGAAACTTGCAGTAGAGTTTCTAGTCAAGGGTGGAACTTTTGTGACAAAGGTCTTCCGAAGCGCAGATTACAATAATTTAATCTGGGTGTTCAACCAACTCTTCGAAAAGGTCGAGGCTACAAAACCACCTTCTTCTAGGTAAAATCCCTTTTTCTCATGCTTGCTACCCATTTCTGAAACTGCTCCAAGAAATGTATCCGCAGAAATTTTTGTCGTATGTCGCGATTTCCTCGCGCCAAAGTATATCGACCCCAAATTCCTTGACCCAAAACACGTATTTAAGGATCTTTCCGCATCTATACCCGAAGATCCCGATAAGCCAATCCGTCCACACAATGCCGAGGCGAACGTCTTCCAGCCAGAGAAGAAAAGACGAAAACGAGATGGGTACGAGGACGGAAATTATACCTTGTTCAAATCTGTACCAGTCTCGGAATTCATTCGCAATCCCGATCCAATTTCAGTCCTTGGATCTGCCAATAAACTAGCCTTTCAAACCGATGAAGAAAAAGAGTGTGTCACATGTGTGTAGATTGTGCTCCGAGTCTTATCCCGTTCAATAGGTGGCTTGCGCTCGACGTTACGACGGGAGACGTAAAGGCAAACTGTGACGATCTCAAGGTTCTCGGAAAGGGTGATTTTAAAACACTTATTAGGTGGCGACTTGCCTTGCGGGAGGAGGTAGGTGCTGATTACCACTCACTATCAATTTCGCCGAACTTTCTTTCTTTAGCTCGGTTTGGATGTGAAACGGAAAGACACAGAGGATGCGATTGAAACCGTCGAGATCACAGAAGAAGTGGATGAAGAACAACTCATCCAGGATGAAGTGAGAAGCGAATCTTGAATTATCAAATGCCATTTCTTATATTCTACCACAGTTGGAACGATTGAACGCAGAAAACACAGCTCGCGCAAAGCGTGATCGTCGCCGAGCAAACGAGATACGGACGAAAACGATTCAACGCATGCAACTACAGATGACCGCTCCCATGGACATTGGTCTTGAGTTGCAGGATGCTTCTCTGGGGGGACAAGATGACATTTTTGACCTGCAAGGTGCTGAAAAGGGAATGCAAAAACGTGGCGGCGTGTCAAGACTGATCGGAGCCGACGGTGCTGTAGTAGAGGATAGCGATGATGAAGCCAACGACAATATCGCTAGTGACGACGACGAGATTTTGGAATCCGACGAAGAGCGGGAGAAGAAAACGCAGGCGCTGGAAGACGAAATGGACGGAATGTATAATTCATATCAAAGTCGATTGCGGGAGCGAGATGCAAAGTTCAAGGTGAAGGAGGCCAGAGAAAAAAATAAAGAGCGGGAAGAGTGGAAGGGTGTTCAGGAAGACGTGTCTAGTGATGAAGATAGTGGAGTTGAAGGTGGATGGGAACAAATGCAGCAAGCTAAAGCCGGTGATGATTCTTCTAGCGACGAGAGCGAGGAAGCACAATCGACTGTCTTTACCAGGAAAAAGAGGCGCTTACCGGTCTCCGAATCACCGAGAGAATCAAAACGTTCTCGCTTGCTCACTAAGCTGCAGGAGCCAGCCGCATCGGGTAGTCAGGCATCGAAGATTTGGTTCAGTCAGGATATATTCGCCGGCATCGACGAAGATCTGTTGGGAATTGAAGATGATATTGCGGGAGAAGAGGATGAAGAGTTCGGACAGGAAATATCGGGTACGGAGGATGAGACTGAGAATGAGAATGAAGAAACAGAGTGGGAGGATGAGGTGGGATAAGTTGACCTGTTCAATCTTTCATGACTAACATCCCTTTCAGGATAACTTTGAGGTTGTTCCTGTGGATCATGATGCTGAAATGTGGGACGTTTCGAACGAAGATGAGGGTGCCATTAAACAAGCTCACATACAGAGTCCGTACACCCCCTTCTTTCATCCCGGCTTTTTACTCATCATTCATTGATAGAACATGGGTTGACTACGGCAGAAGCCGTGACTTTAGCGCAACAACTGGTCAATCGCGAGAAAACTAAGACTCAATTGATCAACGACGGGTTTAACCGATACTCATTGAATTCGAAGGACGATCTTCCAGTTTGGTTTCTTGACGATGAAGCAAAACATTACAAGGCTAACATTCCGGTGACCAAGGAAGCTGTAGCTGCACTGCGCGCCAGACAAAGAGCACTAGATGCACGCCCCATCAAGAAAATTGCCGAGGCCAAAGCAAGGAAGAAGTACAAAGCTGCTCAAAGACTCGAAAAAGCTATGAAAAAGGCAGAAGGTGTCAATTCCACTTCTGACATGACAGAGCGGGAAAAAGCCTCACAGATTGAGAAGCTCATGCGGAAGGGGCTGTCAAAGGGAAAACCAAAGAAGGAAGTCAAGGTGGTTGTGGCGAAAGGTGCCCACAAGGGTGTGAAAGGTCGTCCAAAGGGCGTAAAGGGTCGGTACACCATGGTGGACGCGAGGATGAAGAAGGAGGTGAGAAGTACTTTCTTGCAGTAAACCTTAAAGCTTCTGACCGGTTCTTTTACCCACAGCTGAAGGCGAAAAAACGTGCAGAGAAGGCGAACAAAAAGCGCAAGAGAGTGTAAATCAGTGCAATATCATTCGCGAGTTAGCTCTACTTTTAACTTTCAATAGTTCTACGTTGTATTATGTCGTGACATCCGGTTCCGCGTCTAGGAAGGAAGGCTTCTTCGGGGTTGCAACTCTCATTCCACTGAGAAAATCGCAACGTTTAAGGAAACCTCGCCAGGAGTCCTCGGTAAAGGGTTCAGCGCAGATAATCTGCAAATTGTTATCAGTAAGTTTCGCGTAGGAAAAAGTAAAATGCTATACCTTGCAAACGGTGGACTTGTCATCTACCTCTAAATCAAGCACGTTTTCGGTAATCACAGTGACAGTATTCTCCACATGTGGTGCACATATTTCTGATTCTGCTTGTCGCACGCTAACACTGGAGCGCAAACGGTATACCATACCATCCAAATGCATCGTTATCGGTGCGTTTGGCCGTGAAACGTTCGATGGAGCGTCGAAGAAGCTAATGTTCGGAGAACTATTGAGAATTGTTCAGTATGGAATAAAAACGCAACCTACAACAGGGACAGATCCTTGAGGTATTGTTGCAGTGACGACGGCCATAGCTTTCCAGGAAGAATAGAAGAGTCAAAGATTGAAAAATGAATATCCATAGGACTAGGGAGGGGGATCAGAAGATTATTGAGCACAAGGCGAAGTCGAGCACCAACCGATCCGGTAGCATAAGGTCAACTGTGGAGCTATGACCGATTCGACAAACAGGATCCAAAGGTGAGTCTAAACCACTCAAGATTGAGGAGTTTTCGAACAAAGCACCGGTGAAAGAAGACTCAGAGACAGAATCTTGGTTCATTTTTTCTGAAGGCAAGACCGTCTCCAATTCTAGCACTCTGGTAGCTGCGAATGAATTGTCAGCAGGGGAAGCTTCGTATGTAAGCCGGTGCAAGAGACGCTGTTTTAGAAGATTCAGCTGGAGGGCCGGGGCGGGAAAGCTGTGCAGAAGTGTATGTTCATCGATAACACTATGTGCATTCAAGTTGATATAGTAACTCACGCTGGCATAAAGAGGCGGCCTACATGTTCTTCTCTAACCCACTTGAGCAGCCTTGATATGGGCCATGTGCCCTCCAAAGGCGGCACTAATGAAGAATGGCCAGATGAAGGAGGAGTCAGGAGAATGTGACCAACCCTATTCGACAGAATTTAACATTATATTGTGCTGAAGGAATGTGACAAAGACTTACACGGCTGAGATGACTCTTGACCGACTCTCTGAGGGCTCCGGTAAGGCATGAGACAGCTTCTGTCGAACATCGGCCAAGTTTCTACTGAAATTGAGCGAATTTCACGTAATCGCTTTCTTAAAAGGACGTACTCTCCCATATCTATAATGCGACCTCGCCCAAGTTCCAATCCGCCTGACTTTTGTACATCTTCCAAAGAGCTTGTCCCTATCCATTCGGTAACTTTCCGAGTTCTAAAGGCCCCACTCGCATTTACATTCCAAGGTAAGGAGTGCGACGATAGAAGAGGGTAAAGCGCATAGTGATGAGGAAACAGGGACAATGAAACTGGGTTCAACATTGGAGCATCTGGGGGAATATAAGCTAGAATGGAGCCTCCAGAGGTAGCTTCCATCTTGATAAAGAACATTAGGTCGAAGCAACTGAAGGCTTTGAATTAGACATACATCGCACAGAACATGCGCAACCAAACGCTTAGCAATAAAGGCTGCTTGGGGATCACTCTTCACATAGGATAACCGAATCTGCCAAAAAATTGTAACGAAAGAGAAAGCCGTAGATAGAAGTATGATTTCACCTGTCCTTCCCCAAATTGCTCTACGAACACCCCTGACAAGCGTGAAAGACGCTGTAATAACTCAACAGGTATTATTTTATCTGAAGATAGACTGTAGTATTCTTCCTCAATTTCCTAGGAGCTCATAAATCACAGATGCATTTCAGAGATATACGTCCGTACCTCTTTGAATGAGGTTATATGTTTTCTGATTTGCTTCAAGGCGCCGCGTAAGCCTTCGGCATTCAATGAGAGTGGCTTGGTGGAGAAACTGATATGAATATTGTATTTCCTGGAAAGAGAGTGAAGATTGCAGCCGTCTGTTTTATGAATCAATGGCAACGCTTGAGAAACGATAAGATGAGAGCGAGCCTTTTCCTAGAATGAGAAATGATTGGCGCGGATCCAGAGGAAAGGCTAGTAATACATTAGGACAATACCAATAAGAGGGAAAATGGCGCACATTCAGAACGTATTTCGCTCCAGTCTCTTTTCTTGGCCCGAATTTCAGCTAATGAAGGCCATCCCCAACTTTCTTCAATGATTTGAACAGCGAACGCTTGCTTCGCAGCTCGACTTCCAGGTTGTTCAATTTCCAACATTTCAACGAAATTTCTCAATTGTTTTCGGCTAAACGACCTGCAAAGCTTGTCCACCAGTGCGTTGTATTCCTCCTCATACTTTGGGGATTCGGGTGGAGAATGATACGCAGGTCGTAGCCTGTCAATATCTTCCAGAGTAAGCATTTGACTAGACTCCGCTATTTCGGCAAGGTAGCTCTGTATCTTGCTCTCCTCGAGTAAATTTCGGGGAGGAACCTTCTTCGGCTTATTATTTCCTTTTTTCAACCGTTTTGGGTTCGAAGATGCATTGTGAGAAGCCTTTGGGAGAGTACTGGACGTTGGAGTAGCAGTAGAAGGAGCGGAAACTTTAGAGGGAATTGTGGAAGAATGTTCAGACCGTGGCGACGATTGAGTTGTTGTTGCTATCAATGTCGACTGAGCTCGCCGGATCAAAGTAACAGAGAATTGTAAATGAGGGCAAAAACATAGCTGGCGCTTGAGAACATGCAAGGCCAGTGACATGAATCGAAGGAACCTGACTAAGAATGGAATTTTCACACACAAGAACCGCATTCGGTCAAAGCGTCGAATATCGAACTCGTTTGGGCTCAGTTGTACCCAGGCTTTATTCACGACTAAGGCTATTCACAAGACCTCATGCTCATCTGAGGGAGATACAGTGACCATATCGCGTTCTCACAAATGTATTTCACGGATTCCTGCTGTCAGATGCCACTGCTCATATCGCGACACTTAATCGAGCTTGCACTGACGATTGTCATTATTGGGAGCACGAAGATTGTGAACAACAGGTATAGAATGTCAGAATTCCCCTAAATCTTCTCATCCAAACTGTCCTCGACAGTGAGCTCATCGTCATCATCCTCCCCAACTTGGCCTTCCCATCCATTTTCGGCCAGATATTGCATGAACTTTGTGTCTTCATCGGCAAGGTCAATACCAGTCATATCCGGTATGAATAAGTAAGTGACTAAGATACCAAGCACACCAATGATGGCGGCAATGATAAAAGTCCACCTTTTACCAAGGTTAGTTTCAATGGGCGTGAATGCTTGGGTTCCAACAGCTGCGCCTACTTTCCCTATCGCAGCACTTAAGCCGTAGCATGTACCTCGGATAGCTGTGGGATATGATCTAAAAAATTTCTAAGTAAAACTTCAGGGCATAATAAAGGACAATATTCAACTCCGCTGAGACCAAGCTCATCATATCTCCCGGTCCCTACGTGTCGTTAAGATTTGCTTAAACTTTTCCGAGTAGAGCTTACTAAATTCCCGGATGATTGCAAAAGACCGTAAAAAACCACGAATAACGGGACAATAGTAATAATCTTGTTGTAAGCACATCCGATGATCAAACCTAAAGAGCATAGCTTTAGTTGAACCGAAAGGCCGGCCAAAGCACCACTGACCGAATATAATATAACCACTAAATCCTAGCATCAACTAAAAACAAGTGTATGCAAGATGCTATTAGACGCCTGTAAATTATCTGAACTTAGCAGCGCAGACTGTTTTCCTCCGCCCGATACTATTGCAGAGCCAGGCACCACTAAATCACGTCAGGTCACGGGCATACATACGGGATCAGGAGGGAGCTCACATGAAAACACCAGGAAGAGCAATGGTTGCGAGTAGGAGCTGCCATTCGGCTGTTTTCTTGATGTCACTGTTCTTGATGACGCTGGAGATGATGGTGGCTGAGAATATACCATTTGGAAAAGTAACCTAAACATAGCATTGAGAACTCGAATAATGGAATATAAAAAAAACGCTACTTGCGAAGTCATAGAGGAACCTGCAGGACAATGTGTGAGATCTAGAGCTACCTACTGTCACGAAAACATGGGCCTCACCAAGCACAGCATGTTCCAATGAGTGACCTCCAATATCGTTTGACAACAAGCACATAAGGAACATGTCTTTTAATGGCACCTGGCAAATGGTTTATGGATGTCAAGTAAGATCAGACATTCAGCTGACTGCATGACTTCTCGCACCTTTCTTGTACAAAATAGTCGACATCATCCGCATCCTGACGATGAACACACCTAGGAAGGGAGTCAAGGGCTGAGAATAGAGCCATGTTCGCTTGACGCACCGAGGGGAAGGATGATACCGATCCCAAAACAAACCCTCCAAACCGTTTGTAAATGATTTGTTCCTGCAGCGGAAAGTACGATGAGAAATATCGATACAGCTAAAGGACCGCCAAGCTATGCAAACAGTTAATTGGATATAACATTTGAGGCAAGCACCAAGGCACCTACAACGAGAACAAAATTCGTGACCATGACAATGACAGGACCTCGATTCTTCGGCATTTTCTCATTTGCGGCCTCAGATGCACTAGTGGAACCCGCCCTACGCACAAAGAACATTTGGCTTAGGAAAGAGAAAGTGTAAAGACGACGCACTGCGCGCCAACAAAAATGTTCAAGTTAGTGAGATTGAAGCGCGTCAAACAATGAAGGGTCAATTACCGGGTATTCACCCCCAACTCCCTATAAAATCCTCAATCATGAACCGAACCTAAAATTATGCTTGAACTAAGGCTTACCACACCAGTAACACCACGGGCTACCGTCAAAAACCAGAAAAGGCCGGTTGGACTAGGGGCGTGGGCTGCAGTGGATAAGATTGCCCCCACAATAATGAGTGCGGTCGTAAGAAACAGAGCAGCCTTGCGACCAATCCTGTCGCATATCAAACCAACAGAAACTTGTCCGAGAACTGCGCCTACGAAGGGTCAGACGACAATAACGAGACTATTCAGCACCGACCGACTAGCAAAGCGTTTGACACTCTCGTAGAAACGACAGAAGTATAATCATGAGGGTACAGGTCTTTGAAAACGACCTAGCGCAAAGGTATAAGTAAAAGTCAAGTACAAGTTGAGAAAACATGCATTAATCATCGTCATGACACTGTTTTGATCTACATAGAATGTTGAAGTCGACATGATTTCCCAGAATGCAAACAAAACTTACATCCATCGCTGATTAGACCTATTGCAGCGGCTGCGATAGTAAAGTAAGCGCTCAGTCTTTCTTTTGTGGCCAAAGGCTGAGTCTGTCTCTTAATCTCCTCTGCATAATCTTTGGTGGAGACGGCAGCAGGAGACCTGGAAGAGGATTGAGAATAGGTGTTATCGACCATGAGGAAAAGATGGACGAGTGGTCAAGCCATCTTAATTAAAGGCTGCTTAAAATACTTGTAACCATAATTGGATGTATGCCAGAAGTCAGCCACGCGACATGTCTGGGGACTGAAAAAGGTTCAAGCTGGCCTCATTAGGAGAATAGGTCAGAGCTAACATATATAGCAGCCTCTTACTGGTGAGCCTCTGTTCCATGCACATTGTGAGTGGGCAACTTGAAATGAAATTGCTGATTGTGACTGGGGAAAGAGAGAGAGAGAGAGAGAGGGGGGGGGAGAGGAACTTAATTTTAACCGCCAGAAGCCACCGTTCCGGAGCCAAAAGCGGAATAACCGAATGGCTGGAGTAGAACTGTTCTGAGTGTAATGTATATGTGTGCCCATTTACATAGAAGGCCTTAGGGTATGGATAAGAATGACACAGAGTGGGAGGAAAAGGTAAATGACAACGTGAATTGCCACAAGGAACTTGTTTGGTAACCTATGCGCGTCGGACTCTGGTCTTCGTCGTCGCTCATCGTTGCGGCGATCCGTCGTCTATGTTCTTCCAGTATCCCTACACTTCATCCTCCATCGTTGGTTCCTCCGCTTTTTTTCCTATGTTCGAGTATAAACTTGTAGCCGCCTCGATTACTACTCCCCCCCCCGCGCGACAGCTGGAAGTTTCCTTCCCTGGTTTTGGTCGTACGTAGCAGTGAGAGAAACAAATACACGGCGTGCTAAGTGCTTTGAAACGCGTCGCCATCACGTGGTGAAATCTGTCACAGCCTGTCACGTTTACCGTGACGCCGTCCCTGGCTTTACCTTCAATTCTTTGGCCATCGTCAAAGCCATTCCACCCAATATCTCTGCGCGCTCCCCGCGTCCATCTTGTGTACTCATCTCTATTACTCACACGCTTGCTCGACATAATCTTGCGATATCATGGAGGCCGAGTCTCGCCCTGCGCTGGTTTCGTCGCATTCTTACTCAGATTCTTCCTCTTCACCTACTCTGACGAGGTCTTTGAAGCGGACACTCACATCATCTTCGGATTTGGACTTTTTCAGACCAGCAGAGTCATCTTTCAACCCCCGCCCATATGCTCCAACCGTAAATTCTTCTTCCAGCTCCCATTCCAGAAACAAATTTACTCATCTCAGTCGTAACCCTCATCGTCCTGATTCTCATGTTATTTCCACCCTCAATATGGACCCTTCACCCTCCGACCCCAATACCGTTTTTATTCATCCTCCTTTTACCGACTTTCCTGGATCGCAAAATTTTCCCGAGGGCTTGACTTTCAGACACCTCACCGAAAATCCAGAGTGGTTTCTCGACGTTAATGACTACATTCGCGTCGAAGATAATTCATCCAATACTCCCACACTAGTCACAGCCCAAAGCGCATCACTAATACCATATCCACCTCATCTAGAACCTCCCCGAGGATGGTGTCCTGCCAAGAAAAAAGACTTGAAGGAACTCGGGCCTGATGGTTGGCCAGACGGCGAGGAGCCCAGGTTACGATGTACTTTTTGCCGACGCACTTACGCTGGTGTTAATGCTAAGAGCATGTGGCGGAGACATGTCTTTGAAAAACACAAAATTGCCATGTCAAACCGTCGAGAAAACGGCGATCGTCCCAGGGGAAGAGGTTCCATGAGTAAGCTTTTATTCCAAATTGTGTATTTGGCTGTACTCATCGTTACCCTAAAGAAGAGAACAAGCCCGCTCCTAGGGGCCTTGGTTCCAGTGAGGAGTCACTGGTGAACATTGATGTCGCTCCCCAATCATTTGTCCAAGGCCACTCCCAAACCCAGCATAAGATCAGATTTCGTCCTGCGATCATGGGTGATCCGATAATTTCTAAACTTCCTTTACCTGTATCTTCCTCGAGCTCGACTACTCCGACAGAAGCCGCGCTTTCCAACGAGAGCTCGATTGAACAGGGCGTATTTACTCCACCTTTGACGCCTTCTCAGTCTCCGTCCGGTCCAGTTAGTCGGTCCGGTGACGATCCTCGAACTTCGACACCTCCCATATTTTCTTCACCCTATGATCCTCAAGCAACTCCAGCTTTTCGCCACTCTCCTGCGCCAACACCGTACGATCAACCGTGGCGTTATCCGAGCCCTAGCCACCCCTTTTCTAAAGCCCGAGATCTCTCGCTGAGTGTTTTGCTCCGCAACTCCGGGACCTTGTCGGTAGACAGCCCAGGGCCAGTTCCTAGTCTCTTGCAAGATGATCACTCTAGTCCCAACAGCTCCCTAGTAAGCAAGAAGTCCTTCTTTGTGGAGTTGGATACCCCGGATAGCATCACCAACAGACGCGTATCTGGCTTAAAGAGCGTTGCATCTACCCGTCTAGAAGAATCGCCCCTCGGACGGAGCCTGATTGGCCGTAGCCACCACAGAAATATTTCTGATCTATCGCTAGAAAATTGGCCTTCACCACGTAATCCCTTCTTGATGAGCGCATTGGATGATTGGGATTCTGAACATCAGACTAATCCTACAATTGTTCATGGGCTCGCTCACGGATTAAATCCTACTGAAAGCCCCGTAGTCAGACGTGGAAATTCTCTTCATCAGAGTGGTCTGGGGATAGGGCTGCTCGAACCATTTGTATTGCCAGGATCGGGTAGTCGCGGCTCAGAGTCGTCTTCGGATATTGAAGACGAGTTTGAGATATTGGACGACTTGACTGGCTCACGTTCATCTTCGGGTTCAACTCATTCTGAATCCATCACACCGCCTCCAAAGAAGAGAAGAATCTCTTCTGCTTCTTAAGGGCACGTTCCACTCATCGATTCGATTTGCTTTGCTGCTCTTTTGCTATGTGTCTGTTTGAACCACCCGTGTTTGTACAATCTATGTTTCCATTTCCATTCTCATCTCCCGATATATTCTATCTGAATCGCGCCGGTCAGCCGTCGCAACTGTATCCCATCAAACGTGTTTGGCTTGTAGCTATGTCTCCTGTTTCGCCTTATTTATCACCTTCAGGTTTTCAATTTCTCGCAGTCTAGCCTTGTGTTCTTCTTTGCCAGATTTGCGATTATAATTTAGATGTAGTTTCCGGTAGCTTACTTGTGAAATAAATGAATACCTATATGAACTTGGGAGGACTCTGGTCCATCCAGAAACTCGAGGCGAAGCAACGCTTACCTAAGTAAACGTCAAGTCACTTGTATACCATCTCTCTGCGACCGTTTATCCAATTTTCTGCTGACCCTAGGTTTGTTAATTCCTTGAGCAGGTACTGGTTGTACTAACTTCCTGATTCCGTCTATGGCTATTTCTTGTTTCAGATACACCCTTGTCTCTTCATTCAAGCACAACTTTCTGCTCTTTCTCTTATCCCGTTACTGTACAGGCCCCTCCGCAACGATATAGCACTTTCAAAGAGCGTCTTTTAGACTATTTACCAATATGCAGGCCATCAAATGTCGGTGAAGCTCTGAGTCCTTCAAAAATCCAACCATTGACTTGCTGTATGTTCAAATTAGGTGTTGTTGTGGGAGATGGTGCAGTCGGAAAGGTGAGCTGAGCGCTCCTGGGCATACTTCTGTTCAGAATCTCAATGAAAGGCTGGCTGGTAGACTTGTCTCCTTATTTCATACACCACTAATGCGTTTCCGGTGAGTCTTTGAACTCTGTGTTCTCAAATCGTCGATTTGAACTTGATTATAGGGAGAATACATTCCAACTGGTAGCCCTGTCTTTCCCTATGCACGACCATTATTTCACTCATGACTCCCGTTCAGTTTTCGACAATTACTCTGCGAATGTTATGGTGGACGGAAAAACGATTTCGCTCGGCCTGTGGGACACTGCTGGACAAGAGGACTATGACCGTCTCCGTCCCCTTTCTTACCCTCAAACCGACGTCTTCTTGATATGCTTCTCTCTCGTCAGTCCGCCTAGTTACGAGAACGTGAGGACCAAGGTGAGTTGTCTGAATGTTTACGAAGGATTTCGAAAAGCTAATCTTTTTTTTCATCTGCAGTGGTATCCGGAAATTTCTCATCATGCACCTTCGACTTCTATCGTGTTAGTGGGCACCAAGCTTGATCTTCGTGAAGATCCTGCGACGATTGAAAAGTTACGAGATCGGTACGTCGTAAGACTATGGTTCTTAGATTCATCCTCATTCATCTTTGCAGCCGAATGGCCCCCATCCAATATTCGCAAGGAGTCTCAATGGCCAAAGATATCAACGCGGTCAAATATCTAGAATGCTCTGCACTTACACAGAAGGGCTTGAAGACCGTGTTTGACGAGGCTATTCGCGCTGTCTGTAAGTAGAGTTTTGATTTTGCACTGGTCGGTTCTAACAATAATACGTGCTGCCAGTGAACCCTCCTCCCAAAACCGAGAGAGGAGGAAGTAAGAAGGGCCCGAAATGCATTATTGCATGAGTATTCATTGTACAAGAAGCTACTATAATAATTTGTTCACCGGCGGCCGATTTTTTTTTTTCTCCCGTTCCTTTTTATATCACGCCAATTTACGTTTTGCTCGACTTTTGACCATGACTGTGATGTTTTCGTATACTCTCTTTTCTCGACGGATTATGAAGAGATCTGTTCTTGACATTCCTCTATATCCCAGATTATTGACTGTTCATACTCTATGTATATTTTCTTGGAAATTTTTACAAAACCGGCAGAGGTGACCGTGGGACCATGCCCTGATGATTATCACAGCCAATATCACAGCCAGATGATATAAGGTAGCCCTGTTAGACCAGTTCCTGACATTCGTTTCACTTTCCTTTGGCTGTCATTCGTTCATTAAACGAAATTCTGCTTCACCTTTGGGTCACACAAAGGCGATCTCGCCGCTGACCATATCAGCTATCTGCTTTGGTATGATAATTAGTGCCTGTCATTCTGTAAGTATTAGCCATACTCCCCCCCCCTTGCGCTTTCTGACTGTCAGCCCAGTGATGGACCAGTCCCATTTGGATCATGATTCCACCAAGCTTCAGCCTTCACGGTTACCCCCCCAGAAGCATCTGTCCAAAGGCTCAATAGACACAAATGCTTCCGGGATAGCTGACAGTACCATAAGTTTTGCAGGCTCTCTTCACCTTGGCCGATTCCCAGCCCCCCCTTTGTCCGTTCCCAGTTCTCCCATCTCAACCGAATACAGTCCTTCCCTTGCTACCTCTGGATTTACCCATCGGACGTTCGGTAGTACTGCTCCTCTGGCCCCGCTGCGGAAAAAATCAAATGCTACCACAGTGACTTCTGGCTCGGGCTCTTCGCATAGACCTTTACCATCAAACAAGTCGAATGCATCCGTAGGCTCGAGCAAAAGTGGGGAAGGTGCGGCTCCAAAGTCCCAGCCTTCATCACCCCGATCCCGAACAATATCACCTTATGATTGGCATGAAGGGGCTTCGTCAATAGACGTTGATGCCGCCGAGGACCGGCTTTTGTCCACCAACTTCATCACCACGTTACTACAAGAGAACCCAAATCAGAGGACTCACCGTGCTTCAATGAGCAGCGATGCATACAGTGGCTTTTCGGAAATGACATACCCCCCTGTTATGCGCTACCCAGGTGCATCAGAAAAAATACCTCCCCTTCCAGCCTCTGCTGCTGTTGCCAAAAAATTTTCTCCTTCGCGGCCACAAGGCGCCAGACCTCCCCCTAGCTCATTTAGTCCTATTCCTGAGCAGTCTGGCCATGTGTCAGATGACTCGGATACGCTCGCATCCAATGGTGACTTCGCCACAACCGTTATCAGGTCTGCTAGTATCACTCGCAACCCCAACCTACAGGGCGCATCAGTGGTGGGTGTTGCACCCGCTAGGCTGACAAGCTACACAGCTAGTTCCCCCACCGAGCTTAGGGCAAGCTCACCGGCCAGCGATGACAGAACATTGTCTTATGGGCAATTTGCTCATGTCTCCAACTCATTTCTTCATAATTCAGCCCTGCCTTCTTCTGTCATGCAGCCAACCTTCCTTCGAGATACTTCAAGAACGAACAGCGGTATGCAATCGCGACAATCTTTCCACTCTACAAAGAGCTTCGTGCCTTCTGTCATCTCCCGCATTTCTGAGACAGGACGATCAATAGCGCGAGCAATGCCTTGGAAGAGAAAGCCTCTACCTCCGGTCCCCACGATACCTCACATTCCAATTGCGCAGGAGGCTCAGAATCGCCTCGAAGATTCGCGTGCACCTTTACCCGAGCTGGTCGCTCGCGCGGAGGCTCTGAATGGGTTACTCGAGAAAGGTTATCATCCGCATCACAGCTTGGACTCGTATTATGGCGCACTGCCGAAAGACGATTCTCACGCTTCTGCATTTGTGGGTAGCGGCACCTCCTTGCGAGATGGAGAGAGTTCGCTGCTGAGACGGCGTGGTGATACGTCCGAGGTATGGGATGCTCAACTTAGTCCTAGGAAAAGTCGCACGCCCAACCCACGTAGGAAACGGTATATCATTATTCTTGCAGTTTTTATTGTCATAGCTGCAGCAAGTATCGGCGCGGGTGTAGGGGTAAAACTTGGCCAGAAACAAGTGTCATCATTGCCTAAATGCTCGAATGAGAGTTTCACCGGGACTTTTTGTGACTTGGGTGAGTTGTTCTCGCCCTCGAGGTTTTACCCGTCTTATCCTGGTCCCTAGATGCGACCTGTGTGTGTACTTCGAACGATTCTAGTTGCAACGGCTTGGCACAAAGCATCATTTCCCTAACTCCGACTATGAATCAGCACTTCAGCACTAACTACACTATTCCATCTGTTTACACGGCGATATGGCTCGCAGCCGGTTCATCAACAGGCAGCAACTGCGCATCTCAGGCTATCTTAATCGACACCCCTGGTCTTTCGGCGCAAAGCACACCCAACCGCACCAGCTGGGCACGATCTGCGTTGCTCTGGGATTTGGTTCAGTCGCAGAATGTCTCGGCTATACAAAGTCTACAATCTTTTACAAAGAGCGCGCCATGGTCGAGTCTCAATAATTCTGACGGTCCGATCTCTGGGCAATCATCCTTTTCAACGAATACCTCTGGGTTCACATTTGATTTTGCTGCTCAGATTATTTCGCAGCCTGCAGTCAGTTTCGCGGAAAATGGTCAACCTCTTAACGAGCAGATCTCAAGAGCAGGTAATACGGCAACCGCGGCACTTAATCGAATGTACAGCTATGCAGTTGGTATGACTTCTTTATTTGTTCCAGCTCCAATCTGGGCTTACTTTATTCTCCCATAGCCTCTTCAACGCAACGCTCAAATGCACTACAGCTCTACTGGACGAATGTCTTGGGACAGAAATCCAGCGATCTTTTGAATTTCCAATCAGTCGTGAAGAGTTCAGCGATTCTACTGCCATTTGACGCCACTTACAATGGAGTGGCGAGTCAGCTATCAAATTCAACCCAAATGTTCCCTATTCCTATATCTTGTTATCCTGGTTTGAATGCATCGCAGATTCAGCAGATAGATGATATTGAACAGACTGTATTCGGTCTTTCTGCAGTCTCTCCGGCTTCATCTTTCAATTCTTCCTGCTATCCGGACAGGCCTCTTTATGGAGTGCTAGACGTTCTGCGGCTTCGTCTTCCTTTCATTGACTCACGCACAGGAGTTGCAACGCAGGCAGTGTCGCTTCAGAATGATGTGTATCCTCGAGCCATTGTTCGTTGTGGTGAGGTGTTGGGGGCGCTCCCCTTATCATCCAATGCCTCTTCATTTACCGCTGCCACAATTAATCCTCGGAGCTACGGGACGCTCAATAATTTTGATTCAGTCCTCTTGGACTATCTAAGTGCTATCCCGGTCGACGTCGCTGTTGCTCTTGCATCGTTCCTCCTGTCATCTACCAATGGCTTGCCTCCATCTAATACGTCTACGCTAGCCAGTTCCATCGCCTCGATTCCCTCGATAGAGGTTACTATTTTCGGCACCGTTTTACCCTCGGACGTAAACAATGTTGTCTCTTCTTTTGTCTCACCTTCAGGATCACTTTTCTTTGGTTCAAATCAGGGGCAATCCGTTCGGGATTTTGCGATTATCGCTGCAGGCCAGTCTGTAGTATGGGCACAGGGCGCCCTTTCGACGGTCGTAGCACGAGATTCTTCCGAAACGGACCCGACCTTCCAGGATATCTGGACCAATGCAGCGCTTGCTATCACTAACAATGCCTCAAATGTCGGAGTTTCAAACATAACGAGTTCTTTGCTATCCACCGGAAAGATGTCGGCAGGGATATAGCTGTTATTTTTATTATTTTATCTAGTTTATGACTTCTATTTGTCTTATAGGGAATTGTTTTCGATTTTTTATGCTTCAAGTTTCCCCATTTTTTGCTTGGATCATATTTACGAGCATTACTATTCGGTACATGGCTGTATGTACTTACTGGAATTTTGAACTTTGCTGCGAGATTTTAGACTTTTGTGTCTCAGGCGGAGTTCGCCCCTGCGGCCAGATGGGGTTGGTCATGTGCAGCACAGCACAACTACTTCAATTGCCTTCACATCGAATCCCTGTTTTATCATCCTTTCACCAGTACTCCCAATGCCCAAAGTCTCTTCGACCGCGAGCCACGGTCATGCGGCTTCGCATGGACCTAATCTTAATGTTTTGAAGAGAAATCAGGTATGAGCATCTTTCGAGTCGAACGTTCGCTAGGAATTAACCCTCTCGGCCATCCTTCGGTGATGCTCTAATAGGCTTGCCATCAGGTTAGTCTCCCGTCTCAGTTCTCGTACGGCTAATATTGACCCAAAATTGTTTCTTTCGCTCAGTGTCGACGACGAAAATTGGTACGGAACATGTTTTGATTGCCTCATGAAGATGTACTCACTATTTGCAACTCGGATTCCTGCAGAAGTGGTATGCGTCCTTAATGCATCGCGTCTCAGTTCTGTGCTAAAGGAAACTCTTTCAGTGATGCCAAACGGCCATGTTCGACATGTGTTCGATCTCATAAGCATGCCATTGCGCACTCGCCCGCAGGGACGGTTCATCCTCCGCAGCCTGAGTGTACTTTCGACGAACGTACGTGGTGTAACTATAACATGTTCTCGCAGAAACTTATCTACTTCGCAGCTTTGGAATTAAACACTGGTATCGACGGCCCAAAAACGAAGTATGAGAAGCTGGAGAACCGGATAGGTGTGTTCCAACCTGCCCAAGTTGTGTTCTCCTGACAATCTCTTTGTTTTCAAAAAGCTGAACTTGAAGCTCTTCTGCAAGAGAAAAACGCTGAAACGCAGAGGCTCATGAGTCCTCAACAAAATAGTAGTCCTGCGTCTTCAAATCACGATAGAGATAGTGGGTTTGGCTCTGAATCAGACAGTCGATCTTCCGGTTCCACTCCGGCGTTAGTGCACGCGGCTCCATTATCGCTGCCAACGATGCCTACAATGGATGTTTCGTGGACTCATTGGCCGAACGATTTGCCCGGACCCGAACTTCTGCGACACTTGTGAGTGATTAGTTTGATTTATCTTCAGTGTCTCTCACATATTTCCAAAACAGGGTCGATGTGTTCTTCACTTTTCATCCGCATGCCGGGCAGTTATTCCATGCCCCAACATTTATGACCTTCCTTACGCTTCCTCCCAATCATCCAAAATTTCCTGCCACACCTGTGCTTCATGCTATCTGCGCGGTCGGCGCCTCTTACACTTCTGCCGTTACCTGTGCGCCGCCTCCCGATTTCGATAAGATCGCACCTGGTATGTCCTTATCAGATAGTTCCAAATACCTATCCTGATTCGTCGTTTAGAGGATATTTTCACCGAGCGATATCGAGTGAAGGAAGATCGGCCTGACTCTTTCGCAGAACAACAAGCTGCACGCGCCAAAGAAACATTGCAACGGATGGAAATTTTGGGACTGGAGCTGTTGCAAGTACTTCAAGGTGCCACTTCCCCTTCGCTTCCACCCTTCTTGGTCTGACAGAGGATTTTCGCAGCTTCTGTTCTTCTGAGTTGGTATTACTGTTCGAATGCTAAGTGCGTCTCCTCTGTCTCGTTGTGAAGTAGCTGTCATTAAGCGGTCGTTTTGCAGCTGGGCCGAGCTGTTTCTCAACACCTCTCACTCCATGCGTCTCTGCATTCCCCTCGGTCTCAATGTCTGTCCGCCTTTCCATACAATATCGAGATCGACAAGACCAGCTTCTATCTTGAAACCGGCGAAGAACGTTGTTGAAGACGAGATGCGACGGAATGTCTTTTGGCTCGCATACGCCATAGAACGTCAGCACGGGTGTGGCAATGGATGGGCGCTTAGTTTGGACGATCAAGACATATCGCAGTTGCTTCCTGTTCGAATTGACCAGTTCGAGAACGGAGTGCGTGATTCCAATTTCTAGCGAATGCATGATGTTAATATGTCGTACAGACACTCGTTTCGCCTAGTGAACGTCAGTGGGCCCACTCAAGTGATTTATTGTCTGTCCATCCGGACAAGCAAACAGATGGCCTTATTTTATACGTGAAAGCGGCTATTTTACTTTGTAAGTCGCCTGTGCTGCTTTCTGATTGTTGATAATTCACTTCAATCATAGCGAAAGTTAAAACTTTTAACTCCCGTTTTCGGGCGAAGCACTTCGCTGGCGATGGCGAAGGAAATTTGTCATACAATACTTTCCGTGCCGACGAGCCTGTGGATCCTCGAAACACTATGGCTTTCATCGACTTGGATGGCACGGTCACTTCTTTCATTGCCACATTCCCCTCGCATCTCCGAAATCCAGTGACTGATGGGAAAATGGACTGCACAACATTTGCTGCGTTGATCATGTCGCATGTGTACGGCTTTTTTATTACCTGCTCTTTGCATTACACTGATTTCCTTGTTGAATCAGTGGTATGATCATTCTTCATGAACCTCATGCAGATATCCGAAGTCGCGGTTGCATATCTGCTCTCAAAATTTTAACTGCTACCCGATCGATCATTGACCTGATATATACAGCTTGGTCGACAAGTTTTGACCTTTCTTTCTTTGAATCGTTTATATCGGCACGTCGTCACCTGTTTGCCTTCCATAACCATGCTAATTACAAGTTTTTCATTTTTTAGTTTTGTTTCTTCGTTGCTGGGAAAGTCCTTACCCGGTTTTTGCAAGCTGCAATTGAGGAAGCAGCCGAACCTCAAATCAAGACTTTCCGTCATGACTTGGGTGTTGTCAGGTTAGTGGGAACTTAGATTCTTTGAGTCCTCTACCTCATTATTCGCTATCCTATGTAGATCTGCCATCGAACAGATGGCTCCTCGCCATCGCCTTTCATTGCATCTTTTGAAAATGTTGGATCAGCTTGCTTTAAAATCAGAAGGACAAACGCAAGGACAGGACCAGGCTCAAGTACGCAGCTGGTCAGAGCCTCAATCTTCCCCGTCCTCAACACATCCTCCAGCGCAATCATTGTCCTTAGAGTTGGTTGCGGTTTAATTACTTAGTGTATGCACAGTGACTATTTATTCCCATTATGTATTCTTTGTTGTCTGTATTAATTGCTGTAACATAACGTGGAATGGATGGATTGCTTTCTTATAGACTTGAGTAATCAGTCCTGAGTACTGAGGTATGAGTCAACGTTTAGGCGTCTTTACACGCCATGTCGGCCAAATTAGTTGGATTTCTTGGACCGTTTGGAACTTACACTCACCAGGCAAGTTACGCCCACCATTATTCTACCTAAGTCTCAACCTTTGGAGCTAGGCGGCATATGAACGCTTCAAGGATACTGTCGTTTATTGTGAGAAACCAACCATAGCTGGTACGTGAGCCATTCCAGGAACTCAGATGTGTACCTTGTATGAAGTTTCCCCAGATGCTATTGGATCCCTGGATAGCCTTGATTATGCTGTCGTTCCTCGAGAGAACTCCATCTATGGTTCCGTAATCGAGACATTTGATAATTTGAGATTCCTCGAAACAGGCTTTATTCAAGGCGAGATAGTACTCAAAATCCAGCACTGTTTAATCGTCAAAGAGGGAGCGAAACTTACCGATATTGACCATGTCCTGAGTCATGAACAAGTCAGTGTCGTGGATATGTCGTCCTTCTCCTCCATCATACTGAGATCTCAATAACAGGCATTGGGGCAATGTCGAAAATTCTTAGCGAAGAAGTTACCCTCTGTTGCAATTTCCAAAACAACGTCTACGGCCGCTGCAGCGGATGCGGTATCCAGATCAAAAACATCGAACGTCGCCGCCATATGTTCCAAAATCTGTACAAATATATTTGAGAGTTTGGAAGTTCTTGAAGAAGGCATCCAAGATGAAGATCGTACGTTCGGCTCATTCTACTCTTACTTTGTGCTTAAGTATCACTTTGAAGTCAATTATACGCGATTTTTCCTCCTCGCAAGAGACTCTGGTAATAAACCACCTGCCTATCCGATGTGCCCCACACATGCCCTCATACGTGTAACTCCGACAACCGAGCAGACAACGGTCGACTTCACAGCTCTTTTGAAAACACTTGACCTGTCCGTAATACGCATAGATCGCCGGCCCTCACTTTCTTCCATTCCGTTTCACGACACGTACTTTCTAGAATTGAAATCAGACTGGATAGAAGAGATAGAGGAGTCACTATCAAGGGTGAGGGATGCGGGTTTTTTGGCTGTAAACATCGGCCTATGGTAGATACATGTTGTTTAGATACATCTAATCCTGCCCAAGTAAAGCCTATAGCTCAAAACTTTCTTCAGCAGTCTGAAGAATTTCAGCGACTGCCTCTGGAGAACGGGGTTTGATTTGGCAATCAAATGGACAAGGGTGGCTGTCGAAAAATGTGAACGGGATATACCTGGCGTATACAGAAGGATCCCACCTGAGGTGATGTGATTCATACCGAGGTTCTATATCGATAGGTTGGCCTAGCTGATTTAACGGTTTCGAGATATCATAAACGGATAAGATTGATGCGACTGCTATCCAGATTGTGTCGTATGCAAACCAGCGTCCGGGGCACATACTGATAGTCAAAGTTGAGAAAGATACTCGAATTGGATGCAGGTTCTCACCGTCGGCCAAATCCAAATGCAGCGTCAGGTATTTCGTTGATTCCTTTAGCCGCGTTTTCCTCCGGATTCAAGAACCTATCAGGGTCGAACTTGAGAGGATCTGGATAGACATTCCTGAAAACCCGCATCAACGACCGCAAGCCCCACGACTAAGAGTTCTTACGGATCACTGGAACGACTGTGTCAACTTCACCGCTTTCAGAAGCTTTGGGGTTAAAAACTCACTGAAGAATAGCCCACACATTCGGAAGCACCGTTGTTCCTTTTGGTATTGAATAACCCATATATTCATCATCCTCAGGAACAACACGAGCGAGACCCAATGGAGTAACTGGATTCCAGCGAAGAAGTTCGTAACAGATACAATCAATGTACGGGAGTTGGTCTCTATCAGAAAAGACAGGCAGTCGGTTAAGCCGATCAAGCTCTTTTTGCGCTTTCCTTTGAACGTCGTCATTCAAGCAGACAGCCAAGAATAGCGAAACAATCGAAGAAACGGTAGTATCGCTCCCGGCTGAGAGGCTTAGGTTCTTTTCACCATACATCGAAAACTCGAGCTTACCTGCATAGGTAGTTGCGGCTACGTTTCTGATCAAAAATTCGTCTGCTTCGGTTGTTCTTCCTGAAGCAATATCTTCTAGTTCTTCGCCAACAATAGAAGATGGGGCATTTCCTTCAGCCTGCGAAAAATTTAGGAGATTTTCAGTTGAAAATATGAAAAACTCTGACCGTCTTTCTCTTGACCATATTGAAAGGAAGATTCGCTGATCTTCAGTGAGCTGGAGCATGTGTATAGTCAATCAAAATGAGGTACCCATTCCGTCCACCGAAACACGCCATTTCAACGCTTGTTTTTGGAAAGATGCAAATGGTAACCAAGATGGAAGATGCTTTAGAATCGGAACATAATCCTAAAGCAAATGATTATGGTGCAAATAGGAGCATTGGGGCGCCCTACCACGAAATACGTTCCGAAAATACCAGCTTGGGAGAGACTGATTATAGTTTTTTTAGCCTCGGGTTTTTGAGCGCCCAAGAAAACACATTACCTTGACATGGCTTTATCTGCCAATGAAACATAGTTGTCTCCTTCCTCATCGACATGTTCGTCGATCTGTATTCCATATGTAAGCTTCAAAATGATAGCTGCGGCAGTTCTGGGGATTTTTACATATGATTTGATAAATTCGCAGCATGTACATTCGCTTACCTTCTGACGTGGTGTCTAAATTTTGCGGGATCATGAAGAAGATTTCGTAGAAGGGTGTGGACTTCCTCGGTCTGCAGGGAACGGTGGTGTTCATGGGAGCTGGCCATAGGAAAGTATTTCAAAAAGAGATTGCGATGTCGCTGGGATGCAGGTCAGAGTTTTCTAGAAAAAGGTATTTGTCGGGCGTCTCTCGAGGTACCTTCCATGAATTTCCATATGGCATTGCAGAGAAGAGCCAGTTCCATCCGATCCTACGTAAACATATACATCAGAGCGATCCTCGGACGGTCACATTAGACATACAATTCTACTACCATGGTCCTTGAGTGCACTAGAATCAGTGTAGTACATATAAGAACCAGAAATTGCAAACCTGATAGGTCTTGAAGAGTAGTTTGCGCTGCGCTTTTCAAAGAGATCTGATATGGCTTGGGGGGAATTCAACACGAGGATTGGGTTGCCAAAGACTTGAATGTAAATCAAATCTCCTGTATAACGTGAAATGATGATAGTCAGAAAAAAAACGCGACCCAGTGAAAAAATAGCGCATGCC
Organism: Collybiopsis luxurians FD-317 M1; assembly: GCA_000827265.1. Taxonomy (NCBI): domain Eukaryota; kingdom Fungi; phylum Basidiomycota; class Agaricomycetes; order Agaricales; family Omphalotaceae; genus Collybiopsis; species Collybiopsis luxurians. Next base: position 1,828,191 of record KN834749.1, on the reverse strand, counting down.
ATAAGTATCCTTCCACTCGGAGTAAGTGCGCCACGGATAAGTAGACGGTAACTTGACCTTGAAACCAAACCAGGAAGGTTTCGGGCCCGGAGGAAGAGGAAGGCTCCGTTTCGAGAAAAATAGACTATTCTGGGCAAGCTTAAGACCGAGAATGATTGCGGCGCAAGACAACAACTTTAACCAAACCATGGCGGTGAATTGAAGAGAAAGCCTAAACAGCGGGACCAAGGTAAGCTAGTGAATTGCAAGTGAATGTTACCCTAGTCACGCGCATGGGCGCTTATTGGCTGAGTCCTCTTTGCTTGATAACCGCAATGTCTACTGCCAATCCCCTCGCTGGCCCTTCACCGCTCAGAGATATAATAAATCCTCAATTTCATCAAAATATATTCCCCGCTGAGAACTTTATAAAATCTGAGCTCAACATTAAACTCGATAAAGGTACATATCTGCTCGACTTGACCCCTTCAACTTACCCTATAGTAAATTCACAGACGACCAGATATGTCGTTTGGCTCTGACCCCTGCAGGATGCCCACTGGGTCCTCTTCACTGTCCTCTCCGTCATACCATTCCGTCTGCTCAAAACTTTCAGCCGCCAAAACAGCTCCCAACCCATCCTCGTGAACGCGAAAGGCTGGCAACCGTTTGCAAGCATTGGCTTCGGGGACTCTGTAAGAAAGGAGATGCCTGCGAGTTTTTACACGAATATAACCTTCGAAGGATGCCAGAGTGCTGGTGGTTTGCAAAATATGGTTATTGTTCAGCTGGAGATGAATGTTTATACGCTCATCCGAAAGAGCGTAAAGTGGAGTGCCCCGATTACAACCGCGGGTTCTGCAAATTGGGTGCGTTTCTTCTGATCGTCTGCATTGTATCCTTATTGACAGCTCTACGTAGGTCCTACATGCCCTCGAAAACATGTTCGCCGTGTCGCTTGTCAGCTTTACCTCACAGGATTTTGTCCGCTGGGCCCAGAATGTCCCAAGGGCCAGTGAGTAGTACTTTGTATTGTTACGCTTTCATAGCTGCTAATGATTCACAGTCCTAAACCAGGTCTTCCGCCGCCCAAAGCCTATGATCCTCCTTCTCCTCCTTCAAATCGAGATCTAGGCCCCCCACCCCCTGGATGGGGAAGGTATGAGCTATTTCCCAATGCATCGGCACCAAACGGTATTTCTGGAGCTACTGCCAACAACGCGGCCATACCTCGCAGGAACTTGGACGAAGTGCTGTGTTTCAAAGTATGTCTTTGCCATTACTGTGTCGATCGACTTAGCTAACTTGTTTTTCAAATCAAGTGTGGAGAGAAAGGTCATTACGCGAATCATTGTCGAAATCGAAATGTTCCTGGAAATCGAGGTGGAATGGAGCGACGAAAGTTTATGGACGAGTAAAGGGTGTAGTTGAAGCCATGAATGTGTATATGGCGATATTGTGGATGGTATCATGAACCATGGAGGTGAGAGCTATGCTATGTAAGATGAACGTTCTCAAAACCGACCGAAGTCGGTCAAGAACGGTAGCTCTTGTCTTTTTGCGTGGCATTGAGATTGGTCAAGAACGGCAGCTCTTGTCTTTTCTCGTAGCATGGAGATGATTGATCATCTTGCCGCCTGTGTAGAAGTTCGATGGATTTTCGCTCGTAGCTTTCTAGCGTAGCTTTACGTTGTCGTGTACCTGTTTGACTTTGTACAAAATTGTCGGCCAAATGTTGAGGCAATTTTGAGCTGAACCCCTGAAATCATATCTTGTTCGTCAACCACATCCGAAGCCACTACAAACATTACTCCAAATGGGCTGGCAGAAAACATTTACACTCGCCCGTCACTCAAAAGGCTGTCATTTAATCACCGATGAAGTCGTCTCTCAAATTCAAGACGGACTGAGGGATATTCAAGTATGTTATGAATCGATTTCAAGGAACATTTTAATCGCCGACAATTAGGTTGGAATGCTCTTTATTTTCATGCAAGCAAGCAGTTCTTCATCCATTGCTAAGCTCTGATCCATGTCTTACTATCCAGAAAACATACATCCTGTGCATTAACTCTGAATGAAAATTGGGATCCAGGTTGGCCATTTTCCTTTTTCTCCCCTTATCATTTGTTCTTATCATTCAGCACAGATGTAAGGCGAGGTCTGTCGTTATTTTCAGCTTTTCTAGGTTCTGCCTAACAAGATCAATCATTGCAGACATGGACATGGCACTCGACCATATAGTACCGGAGAGTTTGGATTGGATCCACGTAGACGAAGGGCCGGAGTGGGTCACCCCGCCGTATTTCGTTTTTTTTTAGTCTGACCGAATCTGCTTCTTTCTAGTGATTCGTAAGAGAATCTGATTTATTGCATCAAAGGCCATTTCATCTCATTTGAGGCTGGTAGCGTTTCTCATACTAAATCTTCTCTGTTGGGAGCCACCGTGTCGATACCGATAACTAATGGAGCGCTCAATCTCGGAACTTGGCAAGGTAATAAATTTCCGAGCGAAAACGGAACCCCGTCGCTGACGAACGGCTTTGTCTTAGGAATTTACCTCACTGAGTTCAGACATAGGGCCCATACGAGAACTGTGGTAGCTACTATCCTAACTTGAACGTGAGGGAAAGTTACGTGGCTAGATTATATGACATCGAATCATGGTGATAATTAGCATACATCGAGCACATTGAATCATACATTCGACCTGGTAACTACCAGTGTCTCGCCCTGTCTTCGTAATGGTCAATGGCAACATGATGCATTTCATCATTGAATCTAGTGTCGGATGGACCCACAGTGTGCTGTAGTTTTGGATTTGCAAGTTTCATATTTTCTTGAGATGGGATGTTCCTTAAGCTTGTCCATCTGGCAGTATCGGTGCTGTCCTTACCAACCATATAACAAACTTAATGTATTTCAGTGAAGTCAGATCACCATCAGCTCTAAGTGGACTTTTGATTGTATGCGAGCACGTGGATACTATAAAAGCGCACTACAGCTCGTGAATAGGTCTCTCTGTTTTGTTGGTGCAGCACTACTACTGATAAAGATATCCTGCTCTTCGAGTTTACTGACTATTCTCGTCCCGTTTCTACTGGATTGCTTGGAATTTATCTGCATTGACTCTTGAAGACGCTTTACGCCACATTAATTGCCTTTCGCAATGCCAAAGGCCGCAACGAGCTCACAAAGTAATAGACCTGCACTCCGTAGAAACCAGGTGATCACCCTCGGATTCCTGCAATAGTGTTCGCTAACTTGCATTGGCAGGTACTGTCTATCTAATCTTCATCATACTTGAGCGCGACTGAAGGGTCGGCTATTTCGGGGATTCCCTAGGCGTGTCGGTCTTGTCGCAAACGAAAATTAGTATGTCATGTTGATATCTTCCAACTATTGGTGGCTCAGATAGCTCGAACAGAAATGCGACGCTGCTCGCCCTCATTGTTCAACATGCGTCAAGTGGGTCCATTTTCCGCCCTTGTCGGTCAATGTTCATTGTGCTCATCCGGATGTAGACAGTGGCAAGCACTTATTAGCGTCCCAGCACCCGTAGGATACGCGTACGACTCCTTCGATTTGTGCTAATGGTAGCGTCTCTGACATTGTCCGTTGGCCAGCCACCCATCCGAACCTCAATGCTCGTATGATCCAGTTGAAGGTTTGACACTGGCTCCAGAAACAGACCCAGTGGAAAAAATTAGACAGTTGGAAGAACAGATCAGTATGTTGACGGATAATATCTACTATTTTATGTTATTCACTACGTCTAGGTACACTAAAGAGCAAATTATACGAAAAGCAAGCCAATAGTCGTTCCACTTCCGCCTCCCCCAACGTTCAGCCGTCCGAATCTGTTTCATCCATTCCTTCACAAAACTCTTCACCTAAGGGTATCTCATTACCTCATGCCTCACTCTCGATACCAGAAAGCAGTCGCGAAAGTGCCAGTGCAAGTCCCGACATTGCTCCTGCGAACGGTGATCCGTTCATGGAACTATTATTTCTGGGCTGGAATCCTGATCTCCCCGATCCCACGACGTTGAATCATTAGTAAGGATGATAATTACGGATCCACAGTTTATGTTCTTTAACCTATGTTATGCAGCATAGATGTTTTCTTCAGATGTGATCCTTGTGGGTCTCGAGTTCTTCACCGACCTTCATTTCTTGCATCAATGTTGCTATCTCCAAGAGACCCAGGCTTCCCTCATTCCGCAATTCTTCACGCTATCGTGAGTATTCTTGTAAGTGGATGTATCTGGCACTTTACGAATCCTCTACCCAGTGCGCGTCTGCCTCCCGCTGGTCCCCTCAAGACCATGTAATAGTTCTACCAGATGGTACGCGACGGTATGTTGACGACAGATGCCCACCATTCTGCTTTTTGTTCATTAAATTTGCTCTTCGTTCTAGAGACAGTTTTGCGGAGATGCATGCATCCAAGACTAGGCAATATATTGACAAGTGCATGAGCACAGGTAGGTGGCACACATTGTTTCTTTGCAAGAAGAACCTACACATTTGACAGGAGAGGACATTTTCCAGGTCATGCAGGCCTGTATATTGTTATCTTGGTATTTTTACCAGGAAGGTCGCTGGGTTGAAGTCTGGATATTTGCGGCATTTCAGACTCGCGTTAGCATTCCCCTCCGCCTGAACTATCCAGGGACGTTCTCCACTCATGGAAACAACTCTCCTGGGGCGTACCTAGCTCCACCGAAAGACCTTCGTGACTTGGAGTCCCGGAGGCGGACTTGGTGGATGACTATTTTATTCGATCGAATAGCATCCGTCGGAGGGTGGATTCACTCGGTCGACGAGCGCGATATTGGGACAGAATTCCCTTTGCGAAACGAGGACTTTGACTCTGAGGTTTGTCAGATCCGCTGTTATGCAGCCGAATTTCATTAACTTGTGAACCAGAATCCTATACCAAGTAATCCGCAAGACATCGCGACACCTGAGCTTTTTGTTAGACACCCCCCGCAGTACACCGACTCCTTCAATCTCCTTATCAAGGCAGTGATGCTCTTCGGCAGGGTTACTGATTTTAATGTGCGCGGAAGTTTGCGAGCACCTACAGCCCCGTCAAAAAACCAAAATCCCTTTTATCTCGAAGGGTTTGAGGAGCTTGACAAGCTTGTTTCCCGTGACTTTCAGGACAATCTGCCGCACATTTTCAAAAACAGTAATGGTGTTACTGATGTGCCCGACGGTGGAATTTTTGATACGGACCTGTACATGGTGAGCACCGTCCAATTTGTACGCAAGCCGTAGCTTATTTTTTCATGCTAGGTACATATTATACCTCATGCCGCTGTGATTACACTACACAATCCATATGTCAACTTCAGTGACCCAAGCAACGTATCCACGGCTCGATGCATCCATTCAGCAAGATGTATTCTTGCGGCCTACTACGTACTTTCGGCTACCTCACTCGATATAACAAGACTGCACCCGTTTGTCACGATTTGCTGGTATCTGGCGGCTGTTGTACAAGTTCAGTTGTGCAAATATTTCATCGAAATCGCCGATAGTGACAGGGAATCCACAGTCTGGGGTGAGATCAACGTTCTGAGGTAAGGTCCAACATTATAATGAAACGTACACATTCATTTAGTACCTAATGTAGGTTTGCGATGTTAGCCTACGGCGAAAAGTCGCCAATCGGAAGTAAGTTTTTAACAGAATATTTAAATCTGCATCCGTATAACAAGCTTTTCAAGCCCGACAAGAACGACTTTTACAAGGATTGATGCGAGAGATTGTCAGGATGACAGCTCAGAAACAACCGCTTGAAGTGGGTGCGCCATTGTATCCCTTCTCAAGTTCATCTCTATGGCGCAAAGGGTCTACATCTTCCAAAGATGGAACGGCTGGCGTTCCTATGCCTGCGAGCCCACCATTCGAGAATGGAGGGCCCTCGCCTCCCGTCGCCGTTACTACCCCTGGATTCCTCTCGACTACGTCATCCACAACAGGTTGGATGATGTCGAATGATGTTACCCAAACTGCCGGTATGGGAAGCGACCAGGGGTCGACTTACGGATAGTAGATGTATCTTTCTTATACGTCAATTTGTTTACAGTTTTTTTGGGCCACGGACCCGATTTTACAAAGGTTAATTTACCATTGCATGTAGTTGTACTACCAGATCTTTCTAAATTACATCGTTGTTAAGTATCGTATACTTCTGGTTATGCCCATGGCTCAGTGATCTTGTTTACGAGGACGTTCATCTCTTTGACGAATCTCATCCCAAGTAGAAGTGGGAACTTTGTTTTTGGAAGCGGCGCGTAGCTCATCCCAACGAGATGGAGGGTTTAGAGCTGGTTCGGGCGACGGGGGTGTTGGTAATGGCCAGGAGGGGGACGATCCCGACTCGGAAAAAGGTGAACCTACAGCAGTGAACTCGGAAGGCACTAGAATGATGGTTAGAAACGGTAACACGGAAAATGAGGGCTAGACCAACCTTGACCGTTTAAGATTCTACCCTTCATGCCGGGCTGTAAATTTCTGATAGCTTCCAAGACTCCCGATGGGTTATCCAACTTATCCCAAACATCGAAAAGACCTACGGCCGGTAAAGCGCGAAAGAAAGGACTGATGTTTTCTATTGAAAGTAGGAACAGCAGAGGGGGGATTATGTATCTTCGGGGCGGAGTTTGGAGATAAAAGAGAAAAAGGATTGGCGAGAGAAGGAAAGCAGGACCAATGTTATGCCACTGTAAAGGAGAATGAGAATCAAGAAAGGGAGAAGGGAGAGAATGAACCTGAAAATAATACCACTTTTTCAGTGAACCCAGACGAGTCGATAGTTGGTTGTAGTCATTGGAAGATATCAGGCCTTCTGCTAAAGCAGGACTGAGCAATTTTCGAGCATCGGCTTCGCTTTTGAGCATTGTGTTTTGAAACCATTTCTGGTACGAAAATTGGAAGAGTTGAGTTAGAATTTCAGCTTGTTGGGCAGATTTCTGAGGAAGCCGGGGAAGGACGGGGGGAGTGTCCATAGCTCATAAATGTCACGTGGACCGTGACACCATTTATTTCTATGCCTGCTGCCTGTTCGCAACCAAACCCTCATGAGCACTGTCCTTCATTCAGAATCAAAATTACCCCCTCCGCCTCCTGATGACTCTCAAGACCCCTCCACTGCTCCTTCAATTCCTCCCAAATATTCAGATTCACGACCTGCTCATCTTGGCCCTTTGCCCACTTTTACTCCTCTCGAGCCTCTTTGTAATTCCTCGTTTCCATATCATCAAATATTACTCACTTATTTTTCTTTCAGCCGTACCCTCGACGCCACTTTCTCCGCTCTCGCCAACTTCAAGCGACGCTCCAAAGTCAAAAAAGACGAATCCGTTGAATGATCTCATAGACACAGAAAGGGCATATGTCGACCAGTTAACTGGAATTATACGGGTCTGTAATTTTTACTCCTCTTCGCATATATATGCATTCTCATGTCTCTATAGAAAGTCGCCGCTGCCTGGTCCAGGTCTAATCTTCCGCCCGCAGAACTGGACACAATGTTTCGTAGTGTGGAAGGAGTTTACAAGGCCAATCGTTCGTTGCTTACCGTGAGTTGCCTTCTTTATTTAACTCACTGCTCTTTCAATTATTTCACACAGAAACTAAAGGAAATCGGAACGAACCCTTCCTCCCCGAAAGCACTAGGCGACTTACTCATGCGATGGGCAAGCGCTTTTCTCAGCTGCTCTGCTTCTTCTTCTGACCCTTTGCATAGATCGATGACCTCGAAGCGCCATACTCGACTTATACCTCAAAATTTCTTTCTGGCTTCGATGTGTGGGAGCCTGTTCAGTCTAATTCCAAGCTCAGTTCCATCCTCGTCAATTTTTCTACTTCAAACCCTCCGCCTGCCGGATCTGATTCTACATGGACCCTTGATACTCTTTTTCTGCTACCCAAAGGCCGATTAAAGTATTACAGGAAACTGTATGGCCGATTGCTCAAGAGTACTGCTCCTGGGAGAAGCGATCACAAGTTACTGGTTGGAGCTGTTGACAAACTTGACAAATTGCTCGATACAGTGGAGCAACGACAGAATGTACAAGTGGGTGCAGCTGAAGATTCTCCCGCCCAAGAAGCCCCTGCTCGAGATCTCGAAGATGAGGTCGTGCTTGATATGCGCACTCAAAGCATGCGCAGTGAACCCGAGCGCCTCGTCTTGCCTCAACGAACAAGCGATATCGACCATATTCCCAGCAGTGGGAGTAGCTCCGCGCGGGATAGCGGAACTTCCGGAGAGTGAGGCCTTCTTTTCGCCTTTGCTAGTAATTTGTTCACTTATTCAACAGCATGGACAGGATGTCTCGAGAAACCGCTTCTACGGCTACCAGTCGAGGATCCACGGCTACTCTGGCCATGCCAATTTCGGAATTAGAACGTCGACTCACAACAGAGCGTTGTGTGGACATCTTCACAATGAATCGCAGGGCACGTTCCTTCATTGTCGCATTCGTGTTTTACGTACTGATTTCTGCTTGAATAGGCTGTCAAGTTGCAAATGTCACCGCCGTCCCTCACATTCACTCGTGAGATGCGCTGTTCGATGGATTTAGTTATCCGCGTTACCCCACGCGCGACTGGCCAAGAAATTGTACACCGACGAGGCCACATATTCATCTTGTCCGATTTATTCCTTGTCTGCGAGCGGATGACACTGGAGGAGCGAGCAACTATTGACTCTAATGGACCTGATATGTGGCTATGCTATCCCCCATTAGCCGGGAAAGTTTTACGCGTATCGGAGGTACCTGAATCAGGTCAGTAAATTGAATGGAGATGCTGTCGAAAATTTCGTTGATCGCGTTTTTCTCTTCACATACAGACACGGAATTGCAGGTTCACATCATGAGGAAAGAGACGCTCATTCTGAGCTTAGAGTCTCCTCAGGCTCGAGAGAACTTGTTGAAAGAATTTAAAGACTGTATCGAATTTGCCAGCTCGAGTAAGAAATTCAAGTCGCGTTCTCCACCACTGTCTAACGATGTTTATCAGTTGGTCCAGTTTCAAAACAGCCTCCTCCTCCTGTGCCTCCCATTCCAGGTTTTGGGGGACTTCCAAGATCCCCAGGGCAGAGCGTCTCTCCAAATCGACTATCCCCTCCGAGCCTTGGTTCTCCCGTAAGCCAGACGTCTTCCCCACCATCACAGCCATCACCCGGGCTGGAAGCGCCAGGCTCTCGCGCATCTTCACTCAATCAACAGTCTCCAAGATCCTCGGATGCCGGATCTATCAACGACCGCTTTTCTGGTTTGAGGGGTATGCCTCATGTAACTTCTCCTCCTCCAGGGCCGCCTCAGCGACTTCCGTCGCTTCACGAGCCACCCTCAGCCGCAAATGGCCCTGTAGGTTTCGGTCAAGCGTTCCCGGTTTCTCGCAATCCGAGCCTCGTCTCGCAGCACCACCCTCCTTACGGTCCCGGTCGTGGGGTGCCGGGAGCTCCTCCGCAGCCGCCGATGAAAGGCCCAATGCATCCTCCATATCATCCCGGCCCGCCCCCCAACATGGGTGGTCCTTCAGGCCCTCCCATGCAAGGTGGATTGCCGCCGTATAATGTCCAACCTCGTGCACCTTTCATGGAAGGATCCTTACCTCCACGACCACCGTCCGAGCCACCTATGCAGGCACACCCGTCCGGTAGAAGATCACCATCCACACGCTCTCTCTCAGCACAACAAGACCATTCTCGATACAATAATATGCCTCCCAATGGTTATCCTCCAAGTAATATGAATCCCAATGTAGCCATGATGCGAAATAATTCTATGCCGTCATTGAATGCTCCGCTTCACGCGCCGCAACCTCGAACTATGTTGCCATCGGCTGCATTCAATCGTTCCGCTGAGGCGTCATTTGCCGACCCCAGTCCTCCGAACTCACCAGTGGCGGAATCATCTGCCTTGCCTCCTGGGCCTGTCACTTCTTCCATCACGGCTACATTCAAATGCAAGGTGTTTTTGAAGCAGCAACATGCGCAGTGGAAATCACTTGGTTCTGCAAAGCTTAATTTGTATACGGAGAGTCCGACGAACGTCAAGCAATTAGTCGTCGCGTCTGAAGACAAAAACAACACTGTCCTGATTTCGACGATTGTCCTAACGGATGGGGTTGAAAGGGTAGGGAAAACCGGTGTCGCTGTCGAGTTGAGCGACCGAGGGGCAAGAACGGGTATTGTTTATATGATTCAGCTGCGGAATGAAAAGTCTGCGGGGGGATTATTCGATAGTTTATTGCAGGGATCGGATAGGTCGAAATGATGGACCTCTTTCGTTCTTTTAATTTCCGTTTTTTTTTCCTCCTAGGTGTGTACATAGATGTGGGACTGTTGCTGGGATTTGATTTTACATAAATGGGTACTTTTGCGCATAGTATCTCATCGCCACTCACTTTGATACACTTTCCTTGGTCTCTCTTTCACTTTTTTTTACGGACAGTCGCTCATTCTAATAATACCCCCGAGTATATGATATCTCTTTCACCTTCATGCGTAACCGGGCATTCGTACATCTAAGCTCCCCAAATCTCCATCCTTATGTAAACAGTACTTCGGCACACAAAGATACATGATCTGAACCGCAAACCCCCATCTGTGGGAGACCGGGCTCGAGGTCTTCAGTAGAATGCCCAGATAGCACTCCAGTGATCATTGAGTGGCCCCCAGGAGCGTCTAAGATAAAGATATAATCTATTGATATTCAGAAAAGCGTGCTTCAACGCGAGTCCAACGACTCACCAAGGACTAGCTTCCAATAGAATGTGTAACTGGTCCATTCTGGTTCGAAATTTCCTCGCCTATTAGCAGCGATAGATACTCTATCTCCAAATGTCCTGGTCGGCTTTCCTGCGAAGCGGAGATCCCGTAGACCGGCGTCGTACGCGCTTTTTAACGGAGGGCCGGACTGGGAGAACAGTTCATGCAATTCCGATGTCGAAAGAAGCCCGTCAGCTCTTCGGGCTGAACGCGCGTTGGTGATATTCCTGTCGGGATCCACGCCCTCTTCTCCGGTCTCATCGTCCTGGCTAGTTCCGGTAGCGACACTAGGGTCTATTGTTGAATGCACGACATAAGAGGAGCGCAATTTTTCTTCTTGCGTGGGCAGGAGAGGATCTCCGACTATCAGCGAATAGGCAGGGTCGTCGGGACAAAAATTGAAATCTGGGAAGGTATAAGCAGATGCTGAATCGCATATAACCCGACAAAGTTATACCTCCACAAATAATACACGGCCAATCTTCGTGTCCTATGACGCGCTTAAACTGGACCACTTCGCGCTTCAGGATCGCCGCTTGTCTTATGAACGAGCTGAGAAGCGTCAATAGAATACACATAGAAAATACTGACCTTGCTTTTTCGTACACGTACCTGGGCAGCGTTGAATATGTGAACAAAGATAGAGACACGTAATAGGTACCAACTTTGGATGCCAAAACAGATGCGTTGTCGCCACGATTATGCCCTTATCACTTTGAGAGTGCTTCAAGGCCAATACATGAGCAATGTTTCTTGTTCGAAAGCTGCTTCCTTGTAGATTTACTCCCTCTTCATCTCCGCGTATCCTCTCATCGTCATAAGCAATCACGCGTCGATCAAGTTCGGTGTAGTTCTTGAAAGCAATGAGACAGCCATGTTTCTTATTAGGCGCAGATGCAAAGCGATGGGTATAACCTGCAGCAGAGAGAACAGGGAGAAGCTTTTCTAGTCTACTCGGGATGAGTAGAAAATTGTAAGAAGTACGAAAGTCGCTACCTATCGACCTCTTGAAGACATATAACATCAGCATTTTGTAACAGCACTTCGTGGTAAATCATGTGTTCCCGTTGAGTGGCTTTTAAACAGTCGCTGTTGGGGAAAAGTTCGCGTCCTGCAATTTTGCTTTTTGTTTGCAATCAGGAACGCCATGTGCACGAAGTAACGCACGGACAAGGCATTGGGCAAGAAGCTTTATTGTGTAGATGTCAATCTCAGGCGACGCAAAAAAACGAAACGAACGGACGTTCCAGGTGACGATCTTTACGCGATGACCGTTGAACTCCTCGGGATTCTTGATTTGGATCCACTTGCGCTCGACGATTCGACCTTTTTCAGTGTTGACTAAAGAAGCTGCCGCCGGGGCTTCAGCATTCTGTTTGGCCTTTTTCGCTTTTCGAGCCTCTTGTAAAGCGAGTTGTTGAGGTGTAAGAAGTCTTTGAGAAGCCATTTCGCGGATTTGACCTGCAAAACGGGGTCTGCATATGAGAGCGCGTTGGAAGATGATGACGGCAGATGAAGCGGAAGGCCGGACGCCCGTTCTCCGGCACCGAGCAAACGTTTACATCAGTCAGCGGTGACTAGCTTGACTTGTTACATGCTATCCATTTCCTTGAGGGCCAGCCAGCATAGACAGGGAAACGTTGGGTTTCGTCTCTCTCAATTTCTAAACAAGGGAAACTGTGGCGTCCCCATCAAAAAACCCAGCTGTTTAAATTTTCCATTCCGGGCCTCCCATTCCTTTTCTGCTACCACCACATCCTCTACAATGTCCCAACCACAGACATTTGGAAACTTCGATCTCCTGCAGAAAGTCAAGCTGGATTATACAGATGTCGTCGTATCTAAATACAGGTCCAGAGTCACCGGTTTAAGCCTGGTCCATCTGGATTATGAAGGTCTTCATAGTTTTTGTACTTCGTGTCCTTCTCGCGTTTGACACTCTGCCTTAGCACCTATCATAAATGGCTATTTCGTTGTTGGCACGGAGAGTATGCACCTACAAATTTCTCGCCTGAAGTGCGCGCGTTAATCTCGATGCAGTTTTCAACGACAGTGGTTGTCCTCATACCCTGGAACAGTACGTGATGTTGCTTTTTCCTCGATTAAAGATCAGATCCGACTGACTCTGCGCTTCTTCTCAGCTTGGTGTTTATGGGCTCGGAAAAGTATCCATACAAAGGAATACTAGATCATTTCGCTAATAGAGGTTTTTCGAATGGAACGAATGCATGGACTGATCAGGATAACACCACGTACACTGTTTCAACTGCGGGATCACAGGGGTAAGTTTTTTTTAATCAATTTCTTGCTAAATCGAGTCAATTCAACTCATAGAATGCAGGTTTTTGCAGCTGCTTCCAATTTATGTAGATCATATTCTCTACCCGACTATAACTAAAGCAGGGTTCGTCCGCTTCCTTCACTCCACCTCCTTTGCTAATTGTCAGACCAGATTCGTAACTGAGGTACACCACATCGATGGAAAAGGACATAATTCTGGAGTTGTCTACAGTGAAATGCAAGGCAGAGAAAACACATCGGGTGACCTCATGGCGCTTCATGTTCAACGACTACTCTACCCCCCTGGCAGCGCATATCGTTCGGAAACCGGAGGACTCATGGAAGCTTTGAGAAAGCTCACTGTTGAGCAAAGTACACATGTCTTTATGCTACTCATGAACGCCAGCTGACTCCATCTTTCAGTTCGAGATTATCATGGTGCCTACTACGTGCCACACAACTTCTCTCTCATCGTTGCCGGCAAGTTGCCCACAGAGTCGTTGTTATCGGTCGTTCAAGATCAAGTGGAACCTAGTCTTATTTCTCATGGTCAAAATCATGGTCCCAAGCCGGCCGGCTGGAAGCGTCCTTTCTTAGAGACCCCTAGTGCAAATATGCCCTCTCTTTCGCACTCTGTTTCCGAGACGGTCGATTTTCCCGAGCAGGACGAAAGTCAGGAACCCTACCATTAGATATCGTGAGAACTTTACTCATTGTTTTTAGGCGTAGGTGAGCTCGCGATTAACTTCTTGGGTCCTGCTCCGAATGAGTTCTTGGAGAGAAAGGTGCGTATTGATCCGCTTAGGCCGACATTCCAACATACCCTTCTTTCAGGCGTTGGACGTCCTCGGTACATACCTGACTTCGTCCAGCACAGCACCCTTAAACAAGGAATATGTCGAGATCGAATCACCGTTGTGTACCTATATTTATTTTGCAGAAGAAGTTCGAGCCAGTCGAGTTTCTCTACCGATTTACGTTGGTTCGGTGCCCACAGCGGAACTTGAAACATTCGACAAGAAGCTTAAAGCAAGTCTTCGAAAGATTGCCGCTGAAGGTATTGACATGGAGCGAATGGCCATGGTCATCAATCGGGAAGAACGCCAGGTAGTTTCACGCCTCTTTCTCTTTTTTTGCGGTATTAACAACATCCCAAGCTTCGTAGTAAAATAGAGTCGGCTAAAGGGGAGACCTTTGTGGGGTCTATTATCTCTGATGTGCTGTATGGAAAGGAGGATGGGTCCGAAATATCGAAGAGTTTGGCAGAATTTGAATATTATTCTGCCATAAAGACTTGGACTTCACAGCAGTGGACGGAACTTCTTCAGAAGTACTACATTGACCCTCCTTCAGTTGTGGTCATCGGCCGGCCGTCTGCGGAACTTGCGGAAAAGCTCGAAAAGGACGAGAAAAAACGGCTTGAAAAACAGGTCAAGGCGCTGGGGCCTGCAGGCCTGAAAGCGGCAGAGAAGGAACTTGAAGAAGCCAAAGCTGAACATGATAGACCCATTCCCGCGGAGGTCCTCACGCGGTTCCAAATTCCGAGCGTATCCTCCATCTCCTGGATCCCCGTATCAAGTTATACGCAGAAGGGGAAAGGAAGAGCTGCAGGACCAGCTCCCGGGGCCCCTTCAGAATTAACTCGAGTCATCAATGCGGATGGGGAAGAGTTGCCTTTCTTCTTGGAGTATGACCATGTAGAGGCGAGTTCAGTTCATTAACTAATCAGGTTTACTAGTCCTGAGCTGGTCTCAGAGCGACTTTGTCAGCGTACACGCAATTTTCTCCCTTTCACAGCTGCCTGATTACCTGGCGAAGTAAGTAAACGGTCCTTGCGATTTGTCTAGCCTTCTAATCTTTATACATTATTTATCTTTTTTGCAGGCATATATCCATATATCTTTCAGCATTCTTTGCCCTTCCAGTAAGGCGTCTCTCGGGCGAGCGCTTATCGCACGAAGAGGTTGTAAACAAGCTCGACAACGAGACAGTGAGTTACGAGATAGGGCTTGGCTTTGGAGGGTCTTTCGCAGAAAACCTACGAATTTCGCTCAAAGTGGAAACCGCCAACTACGAGAATGCAGTGGCGTGGTTGTATGATCTGCTCTATGGTTCAGAGTTTGATAAAGAAAGGTAAGGTCTTTTTACTTAACCCAAGTGAGTAGACTGTTTAGTTGTCTCATTAGACTGGCTGTCGCTATTGCGAAAGTGCAGCAATCATTGCCCGAATCCAAACGAGATGGAAACACAGTTCTAGGCTCTCTGTGGGCCGATGTGTTTCTCAACGAAAAATCTCGATCTCGAGCGGGCGCTATCCTACAACAAGTTGACTTTGTGCCCCAATTGGCGAAGGAGTTGCAGGAAAATCCAGTAAAAGTCATCTCCGATTTTGAGGAAATTAGAAAGCATGGTTGGTATACTTTTCTTTTTGCATAATTTTGTTCGCTTACATGCATCCATTCAGTTACTGATCCCCGCGGAATGCGTTTTGGCGTTACTGGAAATGTGCTCAGGCTCAAGCATCCTCGCAGTACATGGGCCAAGTACTTCCAAAAGGCCGTTCCCCAAGTTCCGTTAAGTCCAGTTTCACTGTCCTCCGAATTCCTGAGTCGCGTTGGTACGAACCCAGCGAAGAAGGTGCGAATGAATTTGCGATTGTGGCTCTATCATCAATCGTGAAGCCTCTTTTATAGGCGATTGTTATGAGCCTTGCAACCATTGAGTCCTCATTCGTGACGCACTCCACCCAAGGGATCAAAGGTTTCGATCATCCTCTCTACCCTGCATTCCTCGTGGCGCTGGAGGTTCTCAATGCAACCGAGTCGTATCTATGGAGATACATTCGTGGTTCCGGTTTGGCCTACGGGGCCTATACATCTCTAGATCTTGAATCCGGTCTACTCTCCTTCACTCTTTACCGAAGTAGCAACGCTTTGGGTGCCTTCAAAGAAGCACGAACTGTGCTAGCAGGTCTAGCAGATGGATCGGTGTGTCACTCTACTCAATCCCGTGCTTCCATCCTTGAACTCAATGCCTGCATAATAGATTGCTCTTGATGATACAACTTTAGATGCCGCAAAGTCAACAATTGTTTATGATGTGGCTAAGCGAGTATCCACTGCTGGTCGTGCTGTAAGTATCGATTTGCCCTAGTCATCAGTGAAAACATTCACATTTTCTTACAGGCCATTGCATCTTTCACCAACCAAACTCTCAGAAATGTCTCCCAAAATCATCAGGCAGAGCTGCTCAAAAAATATCAAGCAGTGACCAAGGAAGATGTTCTCGCAGTTCTCAAGAGTCATTTCCTACCTCTTTTCGATGCTAAATCCTCTGTTGCGGTTGTCGTTACCGCACCTTCGAAGGCAGGAGAGATTGATGCCGGTTTAACTGAGTACGGGTTCGATGTGGAGCGAAGGACTTTAGAAGTCGACCCCAGCGAGATGGATGAAAGTGATAGTGAGAGTGGAAGTGAGACTGACGATTCGCGTTAGGGAGTTACTGGTATCCTACTCTTGCTTTAATGCCAACTTACGTTTGCTTCTATCAACGATCTATCAACAGACACTGTATTGGAACCCATAACTCAGCAAGATGCTTTTTTTCACTTGAGAAGGTTACCAGACAATGACGGAGACGCTTCATTAGCGGTTTCTGAACTGACCACCTGAATGAGGTTTGCGTTAGCTTCGCCTGGATTGAGCTCCACACCATCCAAAAAATTGTTGTCAACGAGAAATCGGATGGCCTGAGATAGGTTCGATACTGTCATGCTGATTTCAGGGAGGAGTAGCTATTGGAATGATCAGTTACGTCGGCAAAAGGAAAGAAATAAGGCCTACGTTGCGTAATAAATTTGATCTAGGAGCGAAAGGGTTGTACGGCGGTCTTTTAGGTTGAGGATAAGGCTTTTTAAATATTTTATTGGATTGGTTCGCAAGAGTGGACTCGGGCGGGTCCATCATCTGTTCATCGAGGAATGATTGTGGCGGTTTCGACGACAGTACTTCGGGTTCACTATCGCTATCAGAGTTGGAGTTATCGCTCGCCTGCTTTTCGGCTGCAGGCATTTGCTCTGGCGGATTAGCTTGTTTCTTTGTGTGCTCCGGTGCTCCTGAATGGCCACCACCTCTAACTCTGGGACCCCGTCCTCTCCAACCAGAATCGGACAAGCCCCGACCCCTGCCTCTTCCACTACGAGAACGATCAGTTCGATCATTCCCCTCGGAAGACCCTTGAATTCTTCGTTTCTTCTTCGAAAACAGCCCCAAGGATTCCACAGAGAGCTCGCCCCTCGCAGAAGCTTCAAATTTTCGTTTCTTCTCCGCAATCAGTACGCTGCTAGGCCAGCGTTTCTTCCGCTCCCCTATCCAAGCATCTATTGCATCTGGCGTATTGAGAACGACATTGGTTCCCTGGATGGGAACTGCTTTCCTGAGCAAATAGATATCGTGTCAGTTGAGGCAAAGTTGAAAAGACTCGAAAAGCAAAGCGAACCCTTTGAGACTGGGATCCGCGTCCCATTCGGGTTTCTTCTTATCCCAGCCTGGTGGATAAATCAAATGCCTATCCATCATATGAATTTCGACACTTTTGGCCGAGCCAGTGAACGAGCAGCCTTTGTAGGGACACATGTCACGCCCTGGCTGGTACCAAGTCGAATTGGCATGAGCAAAGCTCTTCAATCTGACGCCTCCGTTATTTTGCTGCGGCCTAGAGAAACTCGGACCAGCTGCTGGCTGGGAATTACCGGCAGCGTTAACGTTCGGATGATACGCAGATGATATGGTATATCCTTCTGTATTCCGTAGAGGGGTTTGGTTAAATTGCTGCATATAAGCCTGAGCATAATGGGACGAGTATGCTTGGGAGTAGGGATTTGTCAAGGCTGAGCGCAAGGCCAAGGCTGCAGCCTGAGCACTGTTCGCTTGTGTGGTTGGCGGCCGTGAAGGTAAGAATGATGGCGGTTGCATGTCAAGAGAATAAACGCGTGAAGGCTTTTAAACTTTTCACAAGATGATTTTCTACAAATGTGTCCATTTTCCAAAATGCGTACATAGTATTACTGACAAATAACACTATGCAATATCCGCTTACTACTAGACCAACTAGCTATACTTTACGTAGGTAGGCATACTTTTACAAAGCCCGGGGTCCAACGACGACAACAGTGGCCAGCGTACGGTGTAATCGGTAGAGACAGGACCTAATTATGGTCAGGAAGGGAGCATTGTGGAGAAGGTACAAAGTCGAGTAGCTCGGGGGAGCATCAAGATGATTTGAGATGATAGGAGGCGACATAGTTGGCAGACCAAATCACTGAGTAGCGACGAGTCGACCGAGGGAAGAAAGAGGTGGAGAGCATTGTCAAGTAAGGGACGGGGATTTGGGCGACTATTATTGCTACAATGTACATAGACCCTTCAATCAAGGGCTCAATAAGATTGAAAGGGAGAGGAATAGCCTCAAGAGGCTGATTTGGAATAAAATGGCGACGCTCAATCCTGCAACTCTTGCTGCTGTTGCGCTTCACGCCCGACCCTTCTCTCCTTTTCGCTCTCGAGCTGGTTGTAAAGCAAGAACAGGGCTTTCTCATTGGCCTCGGGGGTACCCACGATGGTGAACATTCTCTCGCCGGTTTCGTCGTGAGGGGCTTTGGCAATAGAGATTTTAGAGCCAGATAAGCGACGAATCTCGGTAATCTTTGTCCCGCTGCGGCCGATGATACAACCGACCATATCCGAAGGAATGGAGATATTCTGTGTACGCAAGTTGGCAGCGGGCTGTGCTGCTACGGAGGCCTGCTGCGAGCTGGGAGACGTGGCGCGACGAGCGGTATCACCGTTGGCACGACGAGAGCCGTTGTAAGAAGAAGTGAGACCATTGGAAGAGCGTCTGGCGCCAGTTCTCTCTTCTGCAGTACCAGGATGATATAAAACAGTACCCATTCCTCGCTCCCAATCTTCAAGAAGGCATTTGCCAATTTCTTCGATGGCATGACCAATGGCCTCCGGAGAGCCCTGGACATCAACGATACGCTCAGTGGACTGGGGTAGCATTTCCTTTGATGCAATCATGCGGGCACCAGAGCCATCCTGAATGGCTTTTATTTTCAGACCACTGCGGCCGATGATAGTCCCCATCAAGTTATGAGAGATGAGCAGACGCAGAGTAGTATGAGAAGAGGACGGAGACGCGTTCACGGGAGAGGAAGGGTTAGAAGCGACGAGTTGAGATATGATTAACGTGTACGCCTATACGAACGAAGACGGTTAAGAACACAGGTCGAAAAACGAAAGTGAACCATCATACTTTAGCCACACTTTGGACAGGACCAGTGACGGTGAGGACTCGCTCATGAACGCCTTGGATGACCTTGCTGACACCGGCCTTGACACCGGTTTGTTCCCGAAGCTCAGCGACGTTTTTACCAGCTTTTCCGATGATTACGCCTGCATCTTTGGTGCTCACGAGCGCTCTTAGAGTGAGAGTGTCCTGAGGAGAAGAAGTCGGGGATGGGGAACGAGACTGCGGCGGTGAAGCTGGCAATTTCGGTGAAAAAAAAAAAAAAAGAAAGAAAAAAAAAAGCAGAAAAATATCAGACAATGATCAAGATGAAAAAATGAGCGGGTGACCCCTACCTGAGTCTCGTTTTTGAGCGGAGGAGTCGGACATGTAGGATGAAGGGGAACGGAGGGAAGAGAAGGGAAGAGAGTACGACGGCCGGGATGAATCAAAAGTGTTTGGCTTTTCGGCAATTCGCGCGCTTACGTCTAGACCGGTATATATCTCAACACTTTTATTTTCAATTTTTCACTCAAAAATGCATGTCATAGCGTATAGTAAGGTCGACATATCAGTTACATGGCCCCGTAGAATGCATAGCAGGTATGATAATGATATTTCACCGTCTAATATCCAAGATCAGCCAACTTGGGGAAAGACGATGTCGAGTCAGCGACAGCTTTTTGGCGCAATTTGATAGCTGCAATCTGAAGTAAAAGTTTAGAAGGCATATGCCTGGAATTTACCATTATCAGCATACCTTGCGTTCGTGGAAGGCCTGAGCCTTAATCTTCCTCTTCTCCTCAAGCCGATCAACAACATCCTTATAGCCCCAGCCAACTTCGTGAGATAGACGCTAGAAAGAAAAAAAAAAGTAAAATTAAGCAGATTGTCTTATTGCTAGAAATGGTGCCTACTTTAACGGTGCAGTATTTGCGGCCAGGCTTTAGCCTCAAAACACGAAGTGCATCAGGGACAACCATACGTTTCTTGCGGTCATACGGTGGAGGAACACCCTCAAAGAGCTTGAGACGCTCAAGGGCGGCAGCACCACGGGCAGTTTTGTGGGGAGTCATTCCACGGATTGCACGGTAAAGAATCTTGGAAGGAGCGCGGTGGTGGAAGGGTCCGGACTTTTTAGGGTTTACAATATGGCGTTTGTGCAAGAAGTTGTGGTATCGGAGCTAGAAATCAAGACAGTCAGAAAACGCGTCAATGGTCTTATTACTTGAACCAACTTTGTTTCGGAAAAAGCTGCCAGAAATGTTGATCTCCTCACATCTCACTACCACAATTTTCTGTCCGGAAAGAATTTGTTTGGAGATGATCGAGGCCAGCCGACCGAGAAGATGTCCCTTGCCATCAATAACGATTGGCGTAGAAGAGAAAGTGGCCATGGCGTTGTCTGCAATATAATTTTTCCCAGATTAGTTCCAAGTCCAAATGCAAGTCGAAATTCTGAAAAAGTAGGGTCTCACCTAGAGGAAGCCGCAGAGAACGGTAGCGTCGAAATCAGTACAAAGCCAAGAATATGTATGGGTGGCATACCTTGAGTCTTGAGTCGTCGTAAACCGCCGCGATTCGAAAGTGGAAAGCCTCATCTCGTCACACAGTCACATGATTATAGCTAGATAGTTCTCCCACGATCACTAGATATGACTTGTCATGTAGTTGCAAGTTCCAAGTTATATCGCCGGGAATCACTACGCAAAGTACAGTACCATGTAAATACGCCTAAGTACAGTTCAACATCTTCATTCGAGCTTAACTTCTGCAAAGGGGTACCGTTCACGTCCTTTGAACCTTCCTGATAAATCAACTACGAATATATGTCCCGAATCAGGATACTTTTGCTGGAGACTGCTATCACCACCCATAGCGCCACAATGGGATGAAGTGACGTAGAGCTTATCGTTGTCAGGTCCTTTAAGTTCATTGGATGTCGATGAGCATATATAAGTCTCTCGGAAAAGACCGGTCGATTTTCTTACCGCCAAAACAGCATGAGGTAACGTTCAGTACAGTAGGGAACACAATTTCGAGATCCACAACTCCAGAGCTTGTGAATCGACAGATCCGGGAGTCTCCCCACCTATGTGACTCAGTAAAGTATGAATCAAAACCGAAAATGCACCGACCTTGCGCTCCAGATTCCACCGTCGGTATCAACGCATAGGCCGTCGCAGAAGCCTCCATAGCCAAGCTGCTTGGCGTCAATAAGCATGCGTCTGTTGCTCAGAGTACCTTGATCGACATCGTAGTCGTACACGTAAATATGGTTCCTTATAGAGTCCGTGAAATAGCTGGTCGGAGCCGTCATGAGAAGACCGAGAGCGGAAAGCAACTAGGCACTCACAAGACCTTCCCGTCCGGGCTCCAACCCAGCCCATTGGAGTCCTGGACAATAATATATCTCATCAAGGAAAGCTGCATCGAGCACCATATGCCTACGTACCGTAAAAGGTCCTTCATCAACAATCTTGCATGTTCCATGAGAGGGGTCATATTGATACAGTTTTCCCGGTATTCCGTGTTCCGGGGAGTATACAGTACCGGCAAGATATCGACCTTTGGCATCGCAAGCACCATCGTTGAATCTAGTGAAAGGGACGTGTTCGTCGCGTAATGGTTGGACGAGATACTCGAGAGAGCCATCGGAATTGAGTAGCGCAAACCCCTTCGCCGTCGTGCAGGCTAACTACAGCAAAATGATTCACAAAGAACTCCATGTGCGAGCCTAGTCATTACTTACTCCTGAGGCATTTTGTCGCAAAACTAGGCTTGTTATAGGAACATCGTATTGCTCGGTGGTAATGGTAAAATCAACGGTGTTAAAATGGTGAATCTAATGAATGTTTCAAGAAGACCGGAGGACAGAATATTGCGAAACGACACCTTTTTTTCAGCAATGTCGACAAAGTGTAGAGTTGCAGTGACCGGATCATACAAAGGGCCTATAAGATGACGACGGCGTTAAGAAAGTTCGTATCCGTAAACTCTCAAATAACCTTCTCCGAGTGTACAGCCCGAGTGGAAGAGAGGCTTGTCGACGACGATCTTTGCCTCGTTGATGAAAGACATTCAAGCGAGTTGTAGGAATCAAAGAAAAAATGACATTATCTGCGGCACAGGGCTCTATAAACCATGACATATCGGTGAGATGCAATGAACGCTACAATTCGATCACCGAAACTCGGAATGGTCCATTTTTTATCCAACGCATATCTCTCAGGTAGTGATCAGCATGACAAGGGCGCGTCTGAACCCTTCTCAAATTGTCCGGGCCGGGACTACACCCGCAGCTTAGAAGAAGGAACAGGATTGGTGGAATGTAGGAATACATTGCGGGTAATCCCGAAATTGGATACTAGTCTAATGAGCTTTAACAGATGTAAGTACATGGAAGAGACACAAAAGACACCTGAGCCTACCTTCGGGAGTTTTGGCAACATAGTCGATGGCTGAACGTCATAGAAATTTAGTCAAAAATTGACACAGATGACCACTTGGCATACGAACCTTGCTGCACTGTTTGGATTTCGTCTGCCTCAGCATCCGGTATCTCGATCGCGAATTCCTAGCAAGTAGCACGTCAGAAATGGTCAACAATTAAAAGAGAGTCGATGAATACTTCTTCTACCGCCATTACAACCTCAACAGCATCCAAGCTGTCCAAACCGAGGTCTTTTTCAAAGGAAGCTGTGGAAGTAAGCTGGAGAGAGGTCTCGTGAGGGACTGAATGACATAGATAGAACAGAAAGCGTGCCTTTGCCTGATCCACCTTCTCAAAGCCCTTCAACACGTCCAGAACACGCAACTCGATGTCAGACTTAGAAAGGCCGGCAGCAGCAGAGAAAGACCGAAAAGGAAGCTGCTGTGTTGTCCTGCGAGAGGCACCAACAGCCATACGGGGAAGAATTGATGATCTAGCAGCAATACGGAGCAGAGACATGGTTGAAGCAAGAGAGGTCGGAAAAAGTTTGACAACGTCTGCGACTATTCAAATCCTTAAGAAAATTCCCACGCATCAGGTTCGGCCGGTTTCGAGTTGCTATGTACTCAACAATTATCGCAGATACTGCCAGAGCTCAACTGCAATACAGCTAGCTTCAGTTCAAATCTCCAACAACCCCCAAAAGTTATCTTTTATCAAGGAAATTCGACCTAGTTTGCTCAATTTAACATTTAGATTTTTAGGCGCTCGTAACCGCCTCTACTTCCGACCACCATGAAGCATGGCGTGGCTTTCAGAAAACTCTCGAGGCCTACATCACATAGAATGCTGATGCTACGGTCTGTACTCACGTTCTCCTCTTTCTTTGTCTTGTATATGAATATCTCTCCAGCAACTTGGTCACTTCCCTTTTCGAACATGAACAGATTAAAACCACTCTTCCGAAGGCGAGAGAAACTGCCAGACTGGCTGAAAAGGTACATATAATGCACAAGTCTGCATAGTCTACCATACTGAGCACGGACAGATAATCACATTGGGCAAGAAAGGCGATCGCGCAGCCCAAGCCAGAGCATCTGCATTCCTACTGAAACCCCAAGTCCTGCCCAAACTATTTGGAACTTTTGCCAGTCGTTACGCTGAACGACCAGGTGGTTATACCCGAATACACAAGTTTGGAAATCGTCCAGGAGATAATGCTCCCGCCGCCATTCTAGAACTTGTCGACAATCCCAAAGATCTGCGATGGGAAATTACTGCCCGTGCCGTTGGACGCGAAGTTTTACAGGACAAGTTACGGACGGAAAAACCCCTCAACATTATTAAAACTGGTGTTGCTGGAACTCAAGAAATCATTGAGGCCGAGAAGAAGGTCGAATTTGGCCAGCAGGGGCTTTTACGACCAAAGACTCGATGGAATTTACAAAAAATGTTACGTTTCCGAAATGAGGACGCTGTATCGAAACTGAGTCGGAATGTCAGCAACCATATTGTGTGTATCTTGTATTAAATGCTCTTCTCTTTAATAACATCGTCTACAGGATCATTTGCTAGCCACTCCGATAGCCATGAAAACTCTTCATGACAGGGAGAAGAGGAAAACTGTCGCTGGTGAATTTCCAATACGCGCCGGTGAAGCAGCACTTGGGGAGACTCGCAGCGCTCTTGATCTGTCTCAAGGCAAGCTCGGAATACGGTCGCAACCAAGAGGTCCGATTCTAACTGCCAATTATATATTTGGACGGAGAATCAAATCGCAATCATAAACATAGTATCCTTCATTAATTCAATTTTAAAATTTGCTAGCAGCTTCCAAATCGTCGGCATTCAACCAGTCTGCCCCAGAATTCAACAGTTGCTCCCAAACTGCGTGTCGAGCTTGAATGGGCCATCCCGGCGTATCCCAAAATCTTGCTTTAATACCGTGACTGTGCGCACTGCTGATGAACTGTGTCATGTTTGCCAGCTGAGCTTCGCTAATGTTGCCTATACCTGACCACCCTATCGCAACCTCGTAGTCCGTACTTGCAATGGGCGATAGACTGACATTATAGACTGTGTTTGGATCATCATCAAGTCCAGTGAGCGGTGCATCGAAAAAGACGTCTCGCGGTGACAAAGCCTTGATGCCATCCAACGGCGTATTTCCCGTACCAACAGCGGTGATTGCAGACACACTTAGCTCGCCATTCTCAAAAGTTGTCAGGTATTTGAGCTGTCGTAACGGCTCGAGGGCCTTCAAAACTGGAGGCAACGTGCTGGCCGGCTTTGAGTACAGCCGGATGCGAGAGAGTAACATTATTCCCTTACCTATCACCGTCCGTCTTCATATCTATCAGCAGTTGTAGGGGGGTTGTACCAGACATGTCAAACACGCCACTGGGACGAAAAATAAATTAGGACTGAATGGTAAATTTAAAAGTGTGCCCTCAGTACTTAGGTGCAGTTTGGTTAGCGGTGAACGCGTCGACAGGATTTTGACGAGCCAGAATCGCGAGGAGAGGCTGTATGTAAAGCGAGTCGAAAGTACGACTTGGAGTCAACGCCCCAAGTTCGTGGCCGACCTAAAATCTATCCTTTAGTGACATGAGCTGAAAAGGTCTATGGGTCTTTCTTACGTGGAGTGTTCCGTTGATAAACCATACGTCCGCCTCTACACTCGCTACACCGAGACTCAAAGCGGTGAGTAACGGCACGTCGCGCCAATCTGGCTTCCAGGATGAGTATCTGGGAAGTCAAAATTGATGTAATTATACTTACAATCATTATGAGAATGAATTTGTTTGGGCACGATATTTTGGGTAAACTGGGTTGGATATTGTAGCAAACTAGAATTACTTTCTTCTAGCATGGCTATCTGATCGAATACCCCCGGCTTGCCGAGCGCCCCGAACCCCTGTGCCACTACGCAAATGATAGCGATAACTGCTGCAGAAAGCATCTTGTGCTGATCAAGATTCCCGAGCTACAGGCAGGGTTTATATAGATGAAGGGTGGGGGGCTTTTATACGAATTCGGCGATCGTATGCAAGGTGACCTCTACAAATCTTCTCTTTTCAATCGCTGCACGTGTGTAACAACTGCCAACAGTCCAAAGATATC
The DNA here is from genome assembly GCA_000827265.1 of Collybiopsis luxurians FD-317 M1. NCBI lineage: Eukaryota > Fungi > Basidiomycota > Agaricomycetes > Agaricales > Omphalotaceae > Collybiopsis > Collybiopsis luxurians. The sequence goes on along the minus strand of KN834749.1, from coordinate 1,802,296 downwards.
AAAGATGCGGTATCCTGTAAACAATGCGATCCCCGCCGAGGTTGAGTATAGGCCGCGATATTAAATTGAGAAGGCGTCCAATCACGCCAGGCAATCTGTGCTCTCGTCGGCCCGCGAAGGCCAATGAAGTCGAACTCATAAGCAAAGACTGCATCGCGCAGAGTCCATGTACGTGTTTTGTGATGCATCGTAACCGCAAGCAGTCACACAGACAATGCCGGAAGCCCTTTGCAGGTGCATTATCTAACCACGCGCTAGCTGGGAGCATAGGCGTTAAGGTCTGGAACAACGGATGCGATATCAAAATGAGAGTGCAGGCTAGAGTGAAATTTTGAGGAGCACCGACCTTGGACATCGTCAAGGCTCTCCACTGCTAGCAACATAGAACGTAATCTGGTGGCCCCAGAATGGGACGTATCAGAGAGAGATCGAAGTCTTCCAAGACTATCCAGGACGAAAGTCACGAAACGAATCTAGTAACTTCCCACTGAGCAAAAAACCTCTTCAGCGATGAGGCTCGCAGTTCGAGACCCACAGAAACGAGTAAGCAGTTCTACCATCTGTCCTTGTCTTGAATCGAACCGCTACGGCGAATACAACTTGCCTGAACTCCAATCAACTAACAAAACGATGAAACAAAGTTAAGGAACCTCGAAGGAAGGTTATTCTCCAAGTATATGTAGAGAATGAAAATGCGAGCAGTTGCCCTCAAGCGGACCGTTTTGGGTCGGTCAAGTGAAGGACTCATCGTGAGTAAGGAACTGCTTCAGGTTCAGATCTCTGCGAAAACACGCTGTAGCAACGAGGCAGCCTGGCAGCACAATCGGGTTGTGCTCGCAAAGCCATGCTCTCGGCGGGATCAAGATTCAAGCCTAAACGATTTTGTGACCGATAAAGATTAAAGATAGAAAATAAGTACGCATTGGAAAGTCCTGAGTAATAGATAAATAAATTCGAGTCCGATATCCTCGTGGCCAGTCATACTAAAGCCTCGCCACAAATGCGTGGTCTGCAGAAGATGTTGCCATCGATAGTTATTTGCCCCCCTACGCCTCTGGAAATTATCACACTATGACATCTAGTCGAGGGGAAAGACAAACCAAGCCTGCTAGCACTGTTATGACTCCTGATCTTCCTCCCGCCCTGCCACCGTGGGCGAAACCCAAAAGCAGCAGATTCGGTAGTCGTGCCACAAGCGATTCACAACTACACCATCCAGTGGGGCAAAAGAATTGTTATATCGCGATGTGCTCCCACTTGAGAAGAGATGAGAGACATCGCAACGCATATCCCTCCATGACCGAGCGCTATAGAAAGGAGGTCGTGAGTTTCATAGATTCAAACTGGCTTGGGTTAGGGAGCAAAGACAATTCTCACCTCACATCAGCCACCTTGTAGACGGAGCCCGAGTTGATTTTGACTGCATAATGGTAGATAGAGCCGGGAATGATTATCAGAGGCACAGACTCTCCGGGAAGTAGCAAGACTATGGCATCCGCATTGCGACCATAATCTTCGGAAAGTTGTATCGACACGGGCCTCAGTGTGTCATTGTTGAATTCGAGGAGGACTTCACGGTCTGCGCGCAAAAGAGCTGGCATACTGAGTGTCGAATGTATAGATGCTACCTGTGCTTGAGACCCCTGATAAAATACGGGAATAGAAGCCTAGGACAAGATTCCAATTCTAGAATTGAGATGGGAACAGGTGCCCTTACACGAGAGGATACAAAGTTTCTCTTGCGGAAATCCCTCTGGGAGCCAATAGCAATGATGCGAGCTGAGCCTGGTCCAGTAGTTTACGGCAAGAATGGTATACAAAATCAAAGGTAGATGTTCATCGATCCCGGGGCCCTTTATAAAGGCTCGAACGGGAACAAGAAGCAGGACGAGTTTCAATTGTCATTGTTGGGTCTTAATGTTGTATCAAAACCGTTGCACGCTTGCATACGTATAATAAAAATTCGAAGCAATAAGCCGCCTCGCAAGAACAACGTTTTCTGGAGGTCTCGTGACAACATATTAGCTTTTTCCGAGTACATGTCGACTTCGTTTCCGTTTCTTTCTTTACCTCTCGAATTACGCGAGATCATCTACAAACTATTTCTTTCAGAGTTGAAGCACGATATACCTAACAATCGGCAGCCCATAAACCAACATTTTGCTGTGCTCCACGTCTGCAGACAGATTTCTTCCGAGGCCGAACATTTGGCAGGCTTCCGTTCCTATGTCAGTCTGAGCCACGAGGCCCAAATTTCCGCTTTCAGAAGAAATATAAGCGAGGAGCAGGCCTTGAGAATCACAGCTGTAGACGTTGCTAGTGATCCAAGGCTGGTACATGCTCCAGGCCACGTAAGTCAGCTGACTTGTCAAACCTTTCAAAGCCTGAATGATTCCTGCAGACGGTTGCGGTGCCAGTGTCTGAACTCTTTGGTGTCTTATCCAAACTCGCATCTCTGCGCAAGTTACGCGTTTTTGAATGTAATCGTAGCCGTCCTATCAAGGACTTTAGTAAGCTTCTGCTTCATACTTTGATTCGGCCCATGGCTAATTGCGTTCTTCTCAGTCCTGGGAGCAAGGTTTACCTTGCAATTTGAAAAGGCATTGTTCCCTTACGGTGAAGCGCCGCATCTGGACTCTTATGAGCTATACCTGAGTCCTTTCAAGAGCTCAACTCGCATCTTCCAGGTCATATCATCCGAGTTCTGTCAAACCCTTCGTCTGTCGGGGGATTGCGGACTTCAGCAAGGCACAACACTGCCCAGGCTCTCCGACCTCTCAATAAATGGGGTCACAGGGCACTACTTGGACCAACATATGGAGGAGTATTTTAGCCAATCTCCACTCAAAACATTCCAATACAAGCAAGGGGATAAATCAGGCGCTCGGTTTGAACTTCGAGATCATCACCTCGGGTCGCTTGCTTTCGGATCAGCGTCGAAACTGAACAAAATTTCCTTGCTTGGTTGTAGCCGCCTGTCAAGCTCGACCCTATCAACTTGCTTGATTAATCTTAAATCACTTCGTTATCTTGCTCTTTCCTTTGTGTCCGTTCATGAGCTGCAAAGCAACTTTATAAATGCTTTACCCTTGTCTCTCATGGTGTTGAAACTTGCAGTAACGAATGCACGGTATGCAATACCTCGATTGCAGGAAGAACATCGTTTATGTGAATCAGTTGAAGAGCTTGTGATTATGAGGAAGCCTGCCTTTGAGAAAGTATGTATTCATTTTCGGGCTGAGGTAATGACGCGAGGAGTAGAGTCGAAATGGATTGGAATAGCAGCTGCACACAAGTTTGTGCTGGAATTAGGACCATGGGATGAAGATGAGATCTTCTAATTAACTAGAATACTACGAGTCCGCTGTTTAATTCGAAACAGATAGAGCAATGTAGGATAAATGTCCAGCACTAAATATACAATGAAAACAGAAAGGAAAAGTCCATATCTAAATCACATATCCAAATTTGGTTTCGTTAATCTGGGGGTTTTTCGACGACCGAGCCCTTCGGCTGAGGAATATTGTTAGCAAAACAAATAGCCGAGAATAGGATGTCGACAGACCCTCATGAACGCCGACATGTGCCGCCCATTCTGGGCTGCCTCCATAAACTAAAGCTTACCAGGATGAGCCTGGGCATTTGCAGGGCGATGCAAATCTGATGAATCGTCATAATAAGGATCATTAAATTTGGGAGTGGGACCAGGATCCTGGGTGTAAGCGTAGTTTGGATATGAGACAGGATCACCGTAAGACATGTTGCGCTGATATGGAGCAGCATCAGAGTAGGAATACCCGTCTCGAGGTTCACGAACAGGTTGATTCATGACATCGGTCATACTAGCGGCGCTGGGTTGGCGGCCGTGATTATATCCGTAATCGGCGGACTGCCTGGAATCCCAGGCGTCCCGATTGTTCATAGGAATGCCTTCGCCATTCAAAGGATTGGACGGGTCATTGAGCGCATCATACTTGATGTGATCCCGTTGTTGCGCTGAACTATAGGAATTGATGACAACATATAGATAAATCTGAGAGATTTCAGGTCAGAACAGACGTCCGCTGTCTGAAGAGCGAGACAAGAATCTTACATGCATGATGGCAAGCCAGACCCATATACCTGACATTAAACCGACGTCGACCCAAGGAAAAATGTTGCACAAAGTCTCCCCCTCAGATTGTTCGGTTGAATCGGTGGTATTGAAGAAATCAGATATACAATCAGATTGAGCAGTAGAATGTTTGGAAGCGGAGATGATGATCCAAGCAGCAGCTATGGCGAATGCAGCGGTGATGGCCAGGCTATGAAGAGTGATATATCGTCGAAAGAGAACAGGCTTTTCCTGGAATCTAATGAGTATTCATTGAAGAGCAAAAATAAACAAGTTCGATGCACCCTTGCAACACCCAAGAATCCCAAAACCTGTACGGCGGCTGCAACCAGGCAGACGATTCCAAACAGCCATGGAGCGAAAGATGGTGTAGCAGCACCGACGACTAGAAATGGTTAGAGATTTGAACGTTATAATGACTTAAAGATATGTACTTGAAGGGGTGCCAAAAGATAGGATTCCAATAACGAGACCTGCTACGAGTTGCTCGGTGAGCGCAGCGTAAATTCCTGAATTGACCAGGGCTGATATGGTGCATGAGCTTAGATACATAGAGATTGCATGAAAGCTGGTAGACTTACGAATAGCGCAGCAACAGTATTCGCGAGCCTTCATAGTTTATCGTCGAGGTTGCAGATGGTTGTCGGGGACTGAGCAGCGTGAGTAACCAGACTCAGTACAGCATTCCGTCATGGGTGGGAGCACGTGATGGTTACCTTATATATCCATTCGTAACTCCAAGGATGCTCTCTACTAGCACCACCATGCTCTACCTTCCTCTCGTTGCTGCCTTTTGTTTCATATCCTTCGTAAATGCTTTGGTTTCTCAAGTTCCTCTCAACGCAGAAAGCAGCTTGTCTGACAAATGGAAATGGATAGACTGTGGTTAGTCTATACTCAAGTTTGCAGCGTGACTGCTCCTTAACGTGCTTTACTAGGCCTTCCGACGGACCCTATACAAATTCATAACATTGAAATATCTCCAGACCCTCCTTCTCCTGGAAAGCCGCTTACGGTCAAAGTAACGGGTACAGCTATTGAGCGCATTGAGGTCGGCTTATTCGTAACGTTTGATAAGGATGAGACTGGCTGACTCTTTGCAAAGGAAGGCGCCACTGCGGATGTAACAGTCAAGTTGGGCCTTATAAAGCTTCTTACGAAAAAATTTGACGTTTGCGAAGAAGCGTGCGTATATACTGGTTGGATTCAGCTTCGCTAGTTAACCCCTCATCTCACAGTCGCAACGCTAATGCGAGTATTCAATGTCCAGTTGAAGAAGGCGATTATGTTGTGGAACAGACAGTAGACTTGCCTAAGGAAATACCTCCCGGTTCGTCAGCCTTTCAGTGCATGTCTTAGAAACTGACTCCAAATATGTCGCTGTGTAGCAAAGTTCAAAGTGTCTGTGAGGGGACTCACTGCCGAAGAGGATGACTTGATGTGTCTGGATCTCGAGATCGATTTTACAAAGAAATTGCTCTGGTAGTCGGTGGCGGGCGCGTTCTGTCTTGAACTCTTTTTTCTTGCAATGACATTGATGACATGACCCCTGGTTGGCTTTGTATATCTACATTCTAATCGCAACTTCTCCGTCGACGTGAGATATAGAGTCCATGACTCTTCAGCGGACTTTCCACGAACCGAAAAAGAACAATTGAGGGTCTTCTCTATGAAGACACAATAAGCAAAGTTCTGTCCCGTCCATCAATACAGAAACCGTATGTACTTAAGTAGACTGCTTGGACGCAAGGCATATCTGAACTGCTGTTCCTCAGAATCGATGCCAACCAGTACTCTACCATTTGAAATTCTATTTGATTTGGCGAACGATACGGGTAGCGATATCGTGTTCGAACCGGCATCCGAAGTGCCGTATACTTCTGGAGGTGCAGCACCGAGCATTCTGCTGGGGAAAGGCAGACACGTATCGCTCGTGCTTGACGCGGGGTCTACGTATTATTATACGCTGAGAAGCTCGAAAAAATCTTGGCAGATATCGTAAGTACTCTGTGCGTTCACGACTCATAGAATGGTAAAGCGAATTCTCCGCGCAGAGTAAAATCGTGGAAGGATATTTGCTGCACCGTATCCAATGTGTTATCCGGAAACGTAACACGGAGTTTATCGAGTGGTATATCGTGCAGATGCGGGGAGTTTTAGCGGGTGAGTTGTCGCTACAGGCTTGTCGAACTGTAGTGCTTGATATATTACTTCATTCACAGCGGTCGCATATTAAACGATGTAGATCCATTTTATGAAAAGGATCACTTGTCCTACTGAATGTGCTACGAATTGAATTGATAATTTCGATTTATGTGCTTTACTCGGAGCGGGAATTCTGAATGCTGGCGGCCCTCCTATTGTGTGAAGAATCAACTTCGAATTCTTTCCTTCCAGAAATTATCATGGAACCCACGTGAATATGTCCCAAATCGCCGTGTTGTTTTTGTAAATCGCAAGACCTGTGAAAGCACTGAGAACTATGCCTGTCGTTAGATTTAGTATGTGACCCACCATCGTTGGGAGAGGCGCCGTTCAAAATTTGATCAGCATACTTTATGAGTCGATTTCCACCATCTTCAGTGAGTCCAAGAGCACCAAATTGCCACGGCATTATTCTGCGAACTTTGTTTAGCTTTCAAAAATACCATAATTGTGTTCAACAGACCCGCTAAGAGGACAGTAGTCAAATATATATATCAATCTTAAGCAACAGCCGAACTTACGAATGATTTGTATCAAGGGCATGCTGAACCCAGCTAGGATAGATCGCCGACTTGTTAGCTTTTGCTGATCGTCAACAGCCAGTACATGTTGAACGAGATGGCCAAAGACTTACTGACGCCAAACTCTTCGAGGATGAGAGGCTTTTTCGCTTGCTTAGCGACTAGAAATAGATGATTTACCGTCCTTTGCAACTGCAAGATTCGGATTTAGATACCAATGGAATGATTTGTGATCCAGTCCAAGCCCCACGCCTCTATGTCTTGCGTGGCGGTAGAAGAAACAAGCTGTGGCAATGAAGAGGGTTAGGTTAGCTTCCAATTGCAAGTGGAGTTGGAAGAACAGCCGCACAAGTTGAGGCTCCCTGGTTTCAGAGGCCCATTAGGTGAATTCATAGATAAGGTAAAAACGTACTTACCAACTCTCGGGATACATGTGCTGCGAGAAAGAAGTCATGGCTTCAGGAATTTCACCGGAAGCGAATATCCAAGGCTCACATAGACAGCAAAATCAAGGTTGCTCAAAAGTTGTTCGCGATTGAAATCTTCGCCGGCTGATCTGAGGTCTAGTAAATGTGATTATGTCGTGACCGAATCTACGAACCTTGGCCATTGAAGTTGTAGTCCGACGCAAGAGCGGGGTCATCCCAGAAAAATTGCCCTTCACCACCTGTAGTGATCATATGGAACGGATCACTGGTAGGTATCAAACGGGTTCGCTCCTTCATCACTGTGATAAAGCAACTATCTGGAAGGTACGTACAGACTCCGAACAAAGTTAGACTGCTGTTGATACCATTTCGTGATCGTTTCTGTCCCGGGCACGCAAGCAGGGCCACTTGGGTAGGTGTCGCTTAAGCATCTTGCTTCATTCATGAGTTCCCAGGCAAAAATGTTTGGAGAGTTCTTGTATCGCTCGACGATGGTTTTGACGTAGCGCTCTGATCGTATACGTTTATGAGAATCCTAGTCTTTCAAGGGGGAAGATACCCACGGTACGACGCCACGATTCTGGTATCGGTGAAAAAGACATCATGGGTCGTCGGGTTTCCTGCTATCCACGCGAGGTAAAGGTCTGAGCCCTATAGAATTACCGTTGGTAGACCGCACGCAGCTGAGAAGAGAGCGCATACACCGTAGCCAACCCTAGTTGAGCCAGCGTCAGCTAGTCATCGGAATGGCAACCCAGTCAACTGACCAATTATTCGTAAAAGTCACGATGAGCTTGATGTCGTACTCCCCAGCAGTTTCTACGACATAATCAAGTCTTTGGAGGCCTTGGGGACCGTCATTCAAAGACCATTCGCTGCTGTTCCAAAGCTGGGACGATCCGCTCGATAAATCAGAACATAAGAAATTCTGAGGCAGATACCTGGTAATACGTCAAATCGGACTCTAACGCTCCCGCTAACTCCGACCCGTTGATGGCGTTGAATCCCTAAGAAAGGATGAGGCGCTGGGGGAAGCATTGAGCGTAATTAGAGCAGTACCCATGTACGAACGACCTTTACTCCTGCATCACGCATTTGCGCAAAAGTGGAGTGTACATCCGTATCTGTGATCAAGAGAGGAAGCCACTATGTCTCATCCCTTCAGATTCAAAGCTTTCATTCATTACGAATGACCCACATAGCTATTGGCTCCAACAAACCTAAATGGTTTGCCATCGAGCTCGAATTCCGCGCCATTTGTGGTTACAAAACCTGGGGGAACCGCTGCGCTCAAAGCTGCAGAGAACAAGAAAAATATAGCGAATGTGAGGGTAAGAAGCATTGTAAGTAGAAAAATCAGGGAGCATTTTTTGTAGCCTTGTACAAGTAAGTAAGGGGAGAAATTCGGAAATTTATCGGTTCAGGAGGTACCTCAGTCTGGTGGTTACTGTATGGGCAAGAAATAGTGACGGCCCGGTATGCCCGGTGGCGTCTGGGCGTCTAATGAAAAAATTTGACTTTCAACTGTTATGCCAAAGAGTACAAAAAGGAAAAAGGAAAAAGCTGCAGATTTCACTGTAATGGGTTTCTATTAACGTCTTTTATTTATATTAATCAACTTCAACAAGAATAGAAAGCCAAACTCAAACTTGGCAAAGGAAAGCAGGCTCCCAGTAATGTCATAGACACTTCCTTCAAGGCTCGCTGTACGTCTCCATCTTCTCTGCTCTATGAATTGTCAATTCATTCCGTCTAGCCATTGCTCTTCCTTCCCAAAGTATTGCCATAGAGAAACAAGATGGCGCACCTACCACTCGACGCAAGCTTTCACTCGACGATCTTCTGCTCAACATCAAGCATCACAACCCTGGCACTCGGAAGGGTACATGATTCGACTTTTTAAGTGCTATGGTCGCTTTACGTCCGATTCTAGATACGCTATTTGGGTTACGGGAGCTGCTAGATGCCCACTGGGAGTTAATTGACTTTTCACTCCCCGCTTTGATCAATGCCACGGTACGGATTATTAGCGACGAGGTTTGTGACTTTGACCTATCACATCTCGATCTTATTTACATTCTATCGTAGGATGCCAGCGTCCGAAAGGCACTTTTGTCCCTTTACTCGTGGCTGATACCTAGGATACCTAAAGTACGCGATACTAGTCGCTTGAAAATGGAAACACTTCTCAACACCTAACAGGATGATCTTGCTCCTCATACTCCTTTAATCCTTCTATTCACCACTTCTGCTCAAACTCACATCTTTCCTGAAATCCGCGTTGATGCGATCCGATTTCTGAATGTTTTTCTCGAACATTTCCCCGAGTTCATCGTTCGTGGCTGGGACTCGACGAAAAATTCTCATGCAAGTCGGGTTCTGGAAGGTTATCTGGGTGTCCTTAGTGCAGGGACTATCACGGGCGACGTAGACGGTGATACAAATGAGTCGTTACAATGTTCTTCTGAATGTACTAAACGCATTATAGGTCCTCCGGTAGCTACCTCAACAGCAAGCGTAATGCTTACTCCCGGGGTGGGCTTTCTCTTTCTCTTTCCTGTGCGACAAAACTGACTCGTCCTTCTCAAAGTCCAAGCTTGTTGTGCTGCAGTCATTAGCGCGCTTTCTAGAGGCTGCTGTAGAGTCTCGGTCCATTTCATCAGTGTCCGATAATGCGTTGTTTTTATCACCGTATTTCACAACACCAGCAGCTTACACCGCATTCAATCGGCTTCTTCAGCCCTCACAACCTAAGCCCTCAGCTAGCAAAGCCTGGCTGCCAGAAATGGATTCTAAATCAGATGACTTTCCTATTGCTTCTTCATTAGCCAGTCAAGCAGGTAATCTCTCATTATCCCTGCAAGATCTTACCGATACTCTTGTGGCATGCAAGGACTTCCACGAGTTCGGTGTTCCCTCTAGCAGTGGAAATTCCTTTATCGTGGTACGCCATTATTTTTGATGTGTGTCTAGATTCTATCAGCTCATTCATCCAGCGTCTGGCTACCGCTCTTCACCCGACTCTTGTCTCCGTATTTCTGGATTGTGCTCCTGCAGTATTTTCGCCTGGTAACAGTCCTGCAGAAACGGAAATGGAGCTCGTCTTGGCTGTGGCATCGATTACTAGCACTCTTTATGGGAACATAATCCAGGATAGCTCTCCTGTCAGTTCCTTCCTACTTATAGGTTCTAGTCATTCTGAACTTCGTTTGTAGGCTCCCTCTGCCTTGGGAGAGCTGAAGACTATGCTTAATTACATGACGCCCTATTTTCCTTTCCATCCGGGTGGAAGAAAGGAGATCAAGGTCTGTTTCTGTGCTATTCCATCGTCTCATGGCTCATACGGCACGCTTAGATCGAACAAGCGTTTCAAGATCTCAATCTCATTTACTGCAATCTTACCTCTCGTCTAACCCTAGCCTCTCGAGCGGAGCCTGCACCCCGCCGAAACGTGCCCCGCGGCAAAAAGGGGCGACGCCTCAGTAATGATGCTTCACAGACAGATCGAGTCCATGAATATGCTTTGCAGATTCTCCGCGGGCAAGCAGCGGACTCTCAGCTAACTCGCACATTAACTCCTGCGGCGTACAGTTCGCTTCTTCCGACCTTATGGTCATTGATCAATTATTCGGCTCAAGATCAAGAGAATTTGGAGCGGTCTCGAAATGTCTTACAGGCTACACTGGAGCATGCTGTTAAAACTGGATCAAAGTCTGCACTAAAAAGGTCTACGTTCGATTTCGTGGCTCGGCTCGTACTTGTTCGTTCACTCAACCGTTTCAAGAACTGCGTTCTGATCATCTATCCATGTAGCTGGAAACTGATGTATGTTATGACGGCGCATTTCGACTGGGAGAAAGTGCGGAGATAGACAGGGCCCTGGAAGAATGGGTGACTCATCTGCCACAAGTGCTATGGGAGTTGGGAGCCAGCAATGTTTCAATATCGGAGGTAATCACTTCTCGTATCTGATATCAAGGTGTGTTTTACTCACGATGGATGTCTTGCAGGCCATAGTACTTTTCATTTTGCGTTTGCTTCAGCGCAAGTCAAAGATTGTTCATGAGGATGTGCGTTTCGTTATCAAAGAGCGAATGAATCATTTTACACTCACCATCCTTTTTCATCAGACACTGGCTTCCCTTCAAACACGCCTAGCGCCCTACTTCCATATCAATCACCCGACCCGCGGACCGATTCGGGGGCCGTATGCAAAGCTGCCTAAAAACGGGTTGAACGCACCTTCTGGTCTTGGTCGACGCGTCCTTGACATGGTGATTCTGTTGTGCGGCCAGGGACCTTCAGGCACCGTGCTCGAGGATGCTGTGGATAACGCCTTGGCTGGAACAGAGGAATATGAGTACTGGGCTCACTTGAAGCATTGCTTTCTGTCCTGATAGCTGTATGCTGTTTGCATTCAAGCCGGCGAAGGCATACATACTCTGAACCAACGTGATATTACTCATACGTTTTGATGTATGCACACAGCAGTTTGCTTTACCGGCGCCGGTCAGCACGGCCGCTGCGAGAATCAATCTTTGTTGACTAGCGTCTGGTGCGCAGCTGAAGAAACCAAAAAGTTCATCATGCATCATGTAGTTTAATATATCCCAATTTAAATTTACCCAGTACAACAGATATACGCGCGAGCAAGCTCGTGAAAACATAATATGATCTAGCCACATAACAACAGCACTGAATACTAGCAGCGGTGAGCACAATACCTTCTAGCTACCCTATACACTCCAAAGAAATTCGCGCTGCGCTGAAGGAGCCCAAGAAAGAACGCCTCTGGGGCGCAAGGAATCATGCAAAGAGTTACAGATTTAAAATAAAAGATAAATATCCTCATAGGGGTGGGATTACACCCACGTCCAAGTTATGTCGATACGACCCAAAGAAGGATCAGCGAGGGTATCGAACGCAGAGGGGGAAAAGTCGAGATCGGTCAAGGCACAACCTGTGCATCGATCAGTCACAGTAATGGTGACACTCTTGCCTTGGTCTATGTGAAGAAGAATTAATGCATCATTCTGGACTTAAAGAGAGCAAGACTTACAAGAGGCCTGAATCTTCTGGCCACAGACAGGGTTCGAGTTCGGATTGACACCATCATAGCCACTAGGAGACAGTAAGACGAGACCGTTCTAAACCCGTAGCAATTACTTACGGATACTCGTCGAAGAGGAGATGTGAGACAGCCGCAATGTAGTCCGTGTCTTGATTTGTGATCCCACAAGCCCCAAGACCGGCTAAAAATAAATCAGCCAATCCCTATGCGCGAAATCATGTTCAACTTACTGGAATAGAAGGTACCTATAGCAATGCAAATGGGATGTTAGAGCATGGCAACGAAAAAGATAGCCGAGAATATATTCACCTTGACCGCTTTGCGTCCCGGACAAAAATCCTGAGGGGGCACTTGAGCCAGATCCTGAAGAACCACTTGAGGGAGAAGTGGATGCTGGTTGCTGTGAAGAGGTTGGTGAAGGTTTGGGAGTCGGGGTGGGGGTAGGGGTGGGGGTGGGGGTCGGTTTGGGAGTGTCAACGGAAGAAGACGAAGGCGTGGGAGAGGGTTTGTCCTTGGAAGAATCACTAGAAATGCTAGCTGGATTTGAGCCAACATTTACAGGTGCATTTGGAGATGATGCAGCTGAATGAGAAGACGTAGAAGAAGTGGCGATAGACGTGCTATTGGCCGTAGGAGCAGGTCTCGCTTTACAACGTCTAGTGAGAGAGCGCCTAGAAAGGTCGCGTTTCTTTGGAAGGACAAGGGGAACAAAATCTGAAACAGGTGCTGGCTGGGCTACACGAGCAGCGACTGCCCTATGATGATGAACATTGCGAACGGCATGAGGGGTGGCAAGGACTTGGACACAGGAAAACGCGGAGAGCAGGACAATGAATGACTTTGTGAAAGACATTATTCAAAACGGTCGCAGGGAATGAGGGAAGAAAGGAGAGGGAGTTGTGTCCAAGATGAGGATGGTTGAAAGAGAGACAAGGACGTTTTATACCATCAACTGTCAAAAAAACTCTCTAAATAGGATCTTATGTAACAACCGGCGGTGTGTGTTTCCCGCATGGGTTTTCATTTAAAAAGAAAAAAAAAAAATGCATACACTCATGTTCCGCACAAGGCAATATAAAATTATCATGATAGCACCTACACTGAGCCCGCTGTAGCCGCATACATTTTTACAAGACCTGTGCTTGTTGTCTCTGCCAAACTCTTTGCGTAAGCATCTACCTGTCCCAGCATCAACATGCTCTCTAACCGGCTCGGTTCGGGTGGTATTTTAAACAAACGCGTCACATCCTCCTCTGGCAACGGAGCCAATCCTTGCGCAACCCTTGCCGCATTCTCCTCCTTACGTTTCGACACATAATTGTCCGCTTTCGCCCTCTCACGAGCAATTTGGCGGGAGAGATATGCAAGGTTGCCTTCTTCATTCCGATACGTATCTAGAGCATCCACAATATGCTCTAGATTTTTGGTAAGTCCTCCTGAATTGAGATCGAGGACCGAGAATGATGGCGGAAGTGCAGAAGTGGGAGCCGAATGAAGAGTAGCTTCAGGCGAAGCACTGCTTAGTTCTCCAAGGAACACGCTTAGGAGTGGATTCGTATGGACTCTTAACGGAAGCTCTTCCAAAATGGAAGAAAACGTGAGCTGATGGTTTGCCAAGCTACGTTTGCCTCTCTAAGTGCCTTCCATCGCGGGGTAGAGAGAGAGAGAGAGAGGGGACTGACCTTGTGGTGCTAAAGCTCGATTTTTTATAAGCATCCAGAAAGGCAGGTGTCAAGCGAAACGCGCGGAATGAAGCATTTCCTCGCGCTGTTTGAGAGACATCTATCGAATGCCATTTGAGCTCAAGCGGAAGAGTAAAAAAGAAAGATTCCACTATCCATACATACCGTGTACGACAACTATACCCCCATGGCGAAGTTTTTCTTGATGGATCGCTTGAAGATCAATCAAATTTTGGTTAAAGAAGGCCCCGAGCGTCGAAGCCTGGTAAAAGCCAACTATGTTGTCATCTCCTTGTACTTCTTTCAGAGACCGCAGCATGGATGCTTGGTACCGAGCTAGCCATGATCTTGTTACAACTTGGCATTACTCGTGGAGCGCTGTACACACCTACAGATTTTGCAGATTTGTCGTCGTCATCTCCAGAGCGATGAGGAAGTGCGAAGGAGTTGGAAACTTCTAGATAACCGTCCAGATCGATACCAAGAAGAAGACCGAAGGGAGATGAAGAAGTGCTGTCGCATGAGTGTTTGAGAATTTTAGATACAACCTAGTAAAACATAAGGAATGAAATATGAATAGAAAAAAAGTCGTTTGCAGACCAGTCCATCGAGTTGGACACATTGTAAAGGGATTTCAGCTTCGACATCTATAAGGGTTGCCATTGAGGGAGGAAGGGCTTCATATGTGGGTGCTGCAGGAGTGGGAGCAGCTGGAGCAGCAGGGAGCGAGGCCGCAAGAGCGGCAGCCATTGAAGGAGCGGCCATAGCGTCGAGCTGAATGTCGTTGATGAGAAGGAGACAAGAAAAATTGAAAAGGCCTTTAGGTAAACAAATGTAAATATTGGGCGCTAATGGACTACTAATACAGTGTCTCTCTCTTCTACTCACGAACGACCTATTCTTCGTGAACGACAAGGCAGGCTAGCCAGGCAAACTTACTCTGATCTTCGACAGTCGCTCACTGTCTGCCCAAATCCAGATGGCGATTTCGCGCGCAAGCAGAATAAAGATCCTCCTGGTCATCGACGTTCTTTTCTTCTTCGTCGAACTTATCGTCGGATACGCCGTGGGCAGCCTAGCATTGGTCGCAGATTCTTTCCATATGCTCAAGTACGGTCTCAAAAATTTTGTCCTTTTTGGCCATTTCCTAAATGGTCCTGTAGTGATGTAATGAGCTTGGTAGTAGCGCTATACGCGATAAAGGTCAGTCCCTCTTCGGGGGCTCTTCCGATTCACCTGGAACCCGAATGCCTCCTTGCTACCCTAATATGGAAGGGCTATACGGTGACATGGTTCCATCGGAACCTCTGGTGAAGAGGAAAGTGACCCCGAAGCACCACGGCCAAATCAGAATCATTACTCACTCTATCTTGAAGCTTACAGTGGAAAATGCGGCGGATTCCCGTTACTCGTACGGCTGGCATAGAGCAGAAATTGTTTCAGCATTGATCAACGGAGTTTTCCTCCTTGCGTTATGTTTCTCTATCTTCTTGGAAGCCCTGGAACGCTTCTTCAGTACCCCAGGTAAGTATCCACATTATCGTCATCATTGTTAGTAACTCAAATCTTGCAGAAATTTCGAACCCGCGATTGGTGGTCATCGTTGGATCTTTGGGTCTTGCTTCGAACATTGTCGGTTTATTCCTTTTCCATGGTGCGTGCAAGACTCAATCAATCATAGTCGATTCTCTATTCATGCCCGTTTTCGTCTCGCAGAGCATGGCCATTCTCATTCGCATGAATCTCCGCCATCTGCAAACCCTCCTTTGGCTTCAGGAAAAAATCCGTCTCAGCGATCTGCCCCCCAGCGTATCCGAAGCCACGCACCTCGAGCCAGATCCGAATCATTTTCTTCTCTCTATGGTCATCCTGCAGCTACTCGCGCTTCTCTAGTTCATACAGCTCAAGAGTTAGCGTCTGCCCGTTCCCCATCTCCATCTCATCATAGACACTTCAGTTCATCTCGCCTATCTTTGGAACATTCACAATCTTCGCAAATAGCAAAGCCCGCTTCGAATGATGCTGTAGCTGACGGACCGTATGACGCAATTACCCCTACCGAGACAACTTCACTTTTATCCACACATGAACGTTCGGCACCTCAGCAGCCCCATTTGCATGGGCATTCTCATGCCGGATCTATGAATATGCGTGCCTTGCTCTTGCACGTTCTTGGCGACGCATTGGGCAATGTCGGAGTGATTGCAACCGGTCTCGTTATTTGGCTTACCTCCTGGGGATTCAAATACTACTTTGACCCAATTATCAGTTTGGTTATCACCGTGATTATCTTTTCATCAGCCCTACCTTTAGGTGACTCGTGTTTCGCGCGTTCTTTTCCTGTACCTCACCCATTTAATTTCCGCTAGTTCGCAGTGCATCTTTCATCTTATTACAAGGTGTACCGTCTACAATCTCATTGGATGAAGTACGGTCGTCAATCCTCGCCGTCGAGGGCGTACTTTCATTACACGATCTCCATATCTGGCAGCTTTCCGAAAATAAAAACGTTGCCAGTGTACACGTCATGGCATCCAGAAAACACGATTTCATGCCTGTCGCTGCAAAGATTAGGGAGACTCTTCATCGTCATGGTATTCACTCTAGCACCATTCAACCCGAGTATCCGAGAACACACGAACCTGAGGATCAACTTATGGTATTTGTCCTCTTGGTTCATTTACGCACAATATTTCTTGCTCAACCGCTCTTCATAGACTTCCGAAAGTACCTCATGTTTGATTGTATGTCCTGAAGACAGAGAGTGTAATCCGCAAGAGAATTCATGTTGCCGTGAGTAGCCTTTTGTCCCGCAGTTCGGAAGCATTAGTAATTCGAGTAAAGCTCCCCCGGCAAACACAGTTTAAAAAATATTCTACGACAATATTATTTTATGTTTATCAAGTAATCGCCGTGTAAATTGAAATACAAACATCGTCATTATCATGTTCCAATCTCCATGAAGATTGGGAAATTGCTCACAAACGATTGTGATGAACTTAACCGCTGGGCTAGTGTGTTACTGGTGTAACTGAATCTTCGTGTCCGGAGGTCAGAAACGAGCCTTCTAGCCATCGCTGAGCTAGTTTGCCCGAAGACAGGTAAGGGTTTTACAGATGCACTATGCATGGCCAGCTCTAAATGCATCACAGCGGTGAGCACCGAAGAAACTAATGCCACCAGCAACTCGGCATTCATTGTCTGCTCCGGTCCGGCCTGTTGACTGTCTATATGAATAATCAGCGAGGGTAGAACGTTGTGCAGAAAGATGGGAAGTAGCGGAGGACTAGTCGTAGGTCGTGGCATAGTGAGAATAAATACTGCAAGACGCCTGCTACTTTCAATTTCCGTTGATGCACTGGCTGCCGCAAGAAGGTCTGACCAGAGCACTTGCAGGAATTTGGAGGGCGACATAACCTTTAAGCAGCGTTCAACGTCAATCGAGGCGATCTTAGCGGTGCGAGCCATATCCAGCGCTGTCTTAATAGCTTGTTTAGGGTAATCTTGCCAAGAAACATGAGAACCTATTTCGAGAGCGTTCCGAATCCGAGCTAAAGATGGGATGCATCAGCTTGTAAACGCTCACGCAAACAGGGGGCCAAACCTTCTTCGCGGGCTCCCAGAGCTGCCAAGAGGACTCGCCGCAGCTCTTCGTTGTTGAGAGCAACAGGTGGTACGCCTCCTTTCTGGCCTTGATTAACTAGGAGGGCCATAACGCGAGGTCCACATAACGCTAAAACAAGACGCGGGCATGAAGAAGACAGCAACAGGGTCTGCAAGACTTCAACATGAATTGGCGCATTAAACCTAGGAAACAATAAAAATCATGATCGTGCGGAACCTGATAGACACCAACTTTCTCAAGTGGATCTCATTAATCAAAGCTTTCACGACCCCCTCCAGCGTCCAGTTGAGAAGGGGATCAGTGAAATATCCAATCCCATTTCTAAGCGTGTCCACGTTCATTTTGCCTTCTAAAGTCAGCCTGATAGCATGCAGGACCAGAGAAGCAGCTATTCGTAACAAAGTCTTTGGCTGCGTAGAACTGTATTTTCATTTAGCTCTTCCGCAGTTAATCGATTGATTTTCTGACTTACCGAATAATCTATTTTTAGACTAGTCAGCTCTTTTTTTTTTTTGAGAGAGTGGATTAGATCAACGAACCGTATCCTCAATACCTTCGCTGTCGAAAAGCTCTTTGAACCAAGTATCGAAAGTGATAGAATCAGCGCCACTGAGTGAATCGCGCGCATAAGCTCTAGCAGTCATTTTGAGGAATTCTGTTGATATTGTTCTTCCGTTCACAGAGAATGATGTTGTTTGGAACTAGAGAAAAGCGTGACTTTGGCAATGAAGTAGCATGCGAATAAGACGAACATCAAATCGTGCTAGGATTAAATGTAAGAATAGCACAACATCTCCTAGATGGCTGAGTGCGGTCTTAGGGTCGCCTACGAACAATATCAAAGTCAGCTATGGGACGGAAGTCATGTTCGTTACGCACCGACGGTCTCGCAATTGTAAACTTCAAGAAAGTACAATGGGTGGGCTACTAATTCCGAAATACTGATGTGCAGAGACAATGCGTCTAGAGTTTGTTCGTGGTGCAGCAGTCGACATAAATGACTCATGGCTTCGACGTCAAGCTGAGAGGTGGCGTTGGTGAAGCGCTGTGTAGCGAAATTTGAGTCGGTTTCCACAGTCCTGCAAGCCACCTTTTCTCACCTGCTTGACAAAATTTCCAAAGGCAGCATGACTACCTGGCTCGCGCCGGATACGACTCAACCATGTTCGATGCTCCTCGTTTTCCGTTAGCAATTTTGATTCTAGAAATGCCTATATGCGTATCAATCAAATTCCGTATTGAGTGGATATCTTATCCCACCTCTAAGGTCATTCCTGCATCGTGGGCTTCAGATCGTAGATTTGGAGAGTTGTCATTCGCGATTCCTTGGTCAATGCTCACAGCGAGCCTCTGATCTAGGAGGCCATGAGCTTGCAATTCTCTCATAAGAGAGCGAGCTAGAGGCTGTGACCTAAACAAAGAATTAGCAAATGGCTCGTTTCGAATTTGCTGAATATTACGGAGAGTGACCGGAAGTCCCTTCAGCTCGAGCAATCACATTGTCGCAAAGACCCAGCAGCTCGTCATTACGCCGTAGCAGAGCAAACAGGGAATTTTGCATTGCATGTTTCTAGAGAATTTCAGTATAAAATCCAAATGAACAAAGCGAGAACTTACCCAGTCGGATTCAGAACCGGAACTTTCTACAGTGACACACTTTTCAAATGCTACTAGCAGTTGAGGGAGCTATGATAGCTATTAACGCAGGATCTTGCAAAAGTCAATTTGCATACCCGCCCAACAACGAACGATTTCCATATCGTAATGCTAATGTTCGAATTGTGAGAAAGGCACATCAAGGAACACAGCAACACTTGAGTGTAAAAGGTCGTTGGTGACCAAGAGGTCCATCTGAATATGCCTACCAAGACCGCGGCGCAGTACTGTAAATTTCCAATTCCAAATTCTCCTGCTCTGAGAGAAATCTATTCAAAATGAGTACTAGATCGATAGCGGAATTTACACGATTACTTACAAGGGTATGGAAAGTTAAACTCAAAGTAACCAAATCTGTGGTTGAACTTGAACCGACAATATCACCTTTCCCAAGTGTCAATTGCATTGTATGCATCATTTGGGCTTCACGGGCAAGTTTAGCATCATCACCCAGTACAAGGGTAAGAGTAAGTATAAACGTCTCCAAAACTTGCCTCACATCGTGCGAAAGGCGAAAATTTTGTAAGAGCGTATTTGCAGTTTGAAAATGCAGCGCAGCTTGCGCAGTGGATATTTGTGACATATCCGATATACAGGATAATAGCACTACGGTAGTGAATGAGAAAGAGATTTCGACGCGAGAGATTATAATCACTTACGGATGACGAGCCGGGAAGACGAGGTGGTGAGCTGATGAAAGTGGGAAACGGGGAGAGAATGGGCTATTTGGAGCAGTCCTAAAGCATCTTGTACAACTCCTAGAACGACAATAGGCGATTCATCGAGGGCTACTACAGAACCAACGGGAGGTTGCCCAAGCAAGTAATTCCTATCCAATGCGATGCGACAGAGCATATCCAAAGTCGCGGGATTATGAAGCTCGGGGGAGCGTGCAGCCTGGAGAAACGTTGCTACAAACACCGCGAGGGATATCATTCCATCTTTGAGCGCGAAGTTGAGGTATTCGTGAAGGGCAGGGTCTCCGGGATAGGACCGATACAAGGCAAGAACAGAATCTAACAATGTGAATAATATCAAGAGGTGCTGAAGGAAATGGAAGCGGCGATCACCGACTGCTAATTGAGGTTTCGACTGCTTCTCTGGTCTGATGGGACGTGTCTTTGGCAAGAAATAATTTGACGAGACTGGCCCACTAAACGACGAGAGAAATTGGTGAAATGCGAATGCAATGCGCGCGAAGACTGACTTTTACAGCCGATATGCCAGAATAAAAACAGTTGCTCGTAATCTCAGAGATGAACATGATGGTCGAACAGGGAGATGGGATTTTTATCAGTTACTCTCTTCTTGGTATTCACGTGATGGCTTCAGACTTGAGATATGTTCTCGCAGTTCCGACATGCAGTAGAGACTTTTGCACCCCAGCCTCGACGAAGTACCGATAATTCTGCGCAGAATGATGGCCGTTCCTCGCCCCATTCTCGAGCTCAATCTGTGGATGCAACTTCCCCGACGGCGGCTCAGCTGGCAGAAAATGCGCTGTCGAATTTACGAAAATCTTTTTCTCCGCAGCCTTCTGGCGCTCCAAACTCTCCACAAAAGTCCCCTCCAACTCCCCGTCCTCATAAATCTACATTAGAGGAACGTTTACGGGCGGCTGCATTCACAATTGGCGAAGTATCTAGTTCTACAACTCCTCAACAATCCAGTAGAGCTTCCCCGGCCCCTCTTGTGTCTATTAGGGACCATCCATTGTCGCCGGCATCTACACCTCTTCCCGACTCTCCTGTTGTAGTGCCATCTTTATCCCAGGATCCGCTGGGCGTCCTTCCGGCAATATCGAAAGTCCAGGAAGCAACAAACGGAAGTAATGAGTATGACGTTCCGGATAAATTTCCCGTCGTTGAGGACAACAGTATCAATAAAGATGCAGTAACTGGCGAAGTAGAAGAGACTGTCGAGGATTCAAAAGTCGCAGTAGATGAGGCCGAGTTGTCTGACAACAAAGAGTATGAAGCTTTCAACCTCGAAGCGATCTCCGCCGAGGAAAATACGCACTCACCGGACGCGGATAGACAGACTCTACCTCCTGGCGAAAGCTTTCAGATAGAAAATGATTCTGTTGATGGAAAATTATCAGCAGGAGAAAGTTCCCCTCACTCGATCAATTCGACCTTAGCTACCGTTGAGGAGCTGCAGCAACAAATTCAGCTGGTTGAACAACGTTTTACGGGCATGTCGAATTTCTCTGGGTGTTTCTTTCACGCTCTTATAGGTTTATAGACGTATCGACTTCGTTCAAGAGATTACAAGCTGAGAAGGCAGCAGCTGATGCCGTTCTGCGCGAACTGACGCCACTGGAGTCAGTCCGAGAAAGTGAGGCTTTAAGGGATTATCTCAAAAATATCTCATTAAAAATTGAGGTAAATACCTGTTTGGACTCAATTCAACATCTGAACCTGAAGTTTCATTAGCTATCGCAGGACGAAATAAAGCGGCTCAACACCAAGCTCGAGAGCAAGTGCTTCTTTAAGATGTAATGAGCTTCGCTTATACTCATTTCACTAGCTCAAGAGGGTCGCATTGAAGAAATGCGCGATACTCATCGACTAGAATCACATTCCCAATCTGAACAGATTGATAAGCTTAAAAAGCAGCTGGAGGAATCAGAGCTACTTCTCAAAGCGTCTCAGGAAAGCTCAGACGAGACTCAAAAACTCAAGGAGGAGAACGAACGGCTAAATGGAGAGATTGCGAAAGGGAAGGAAACAATCAAAGATGAGGAGGAAAAGCGCGTCAAAGCCATCAGCCTACTCAAAACAGTTAGGCAGAAGCTAACAAAAGCTGAGAAGGATCGGGATGATGCTCTCAAGGAGACATCGGCCTTGAAGGAAAAGGAGAAGAACGAACGAGCCCGGGAAGAGGAAGAGAAGGCAAAGCATCGAAACGAAATCGAAACTCTCGGCGTAGAACGGGATAGAGTAGTAGCTGGCTTGAAAGCTCAGCTCGATAAGGAACTTGTTGCTGCTCAGGAACGTCACGAGAAGGAACTGGCGGCTCTAAGAGCCGAATTTGAGCTCGGCACTATCACAGTGAAAGTATGACGATATTCTTCGTGTTATGGTTTGTTGCTAATGCATCCTCCTTAGGCCACGCACGACAAGGAGATATCCACCAAAAACTCCAGAATCACTCAACTTGAAAACTCACTCAACAGCGTTGTGCGTGACAAGAACTCATTTTTCGAGCAGCTTCAATTGCGTCAGGCGGAAGTCGAATCCTCTCAGGCGCATCTCGAGTCCCTTCAGAGTCAAAACGCAGAGCTTCAGCATCAGCTTCGCGAGCTTGAAGATCGCATTATTCTTCTGAACGAGGAATTACTTGACGCTCGGCGAGAGCATGAATTAAACCATAAAGATTCTACATCCTCGGCAGACACTGCACGACTGCTTGCTTCCGTTGAAACCAAGTATGAGGGGAAGCTGACGGAACTGAGGAGGGTGCTGAATAGTGTTGAAAAAGAACGAAACGAGAGTGACGCAGAGTGGAGCAGAAAACTTCGTGAAAAGAACAGCGAAACAGAGAGGCTCAATAGACAGCTCGGTTCGGCGACTCAGTCAAAAGCTGTGGATGAAGGGGTTGCCGAAGATTTGAAGAATCATATATCTCGCCTACAGGAGCAGCTTGTAATTCGGCAAAATGAGATATCTTCTCTACAGAGGCAGATAACCCAACTCAAGGAAAATGAGGTATGTAATTATTGCCTCGAATGTCTTCAATCTCTAAAACCTTACCAGAGCTCAGTTACTGCTCGTGAAACGGAGTCGGATACAAAGATTAAAGTCCTCGAACAGGGAATAGAAGAGGCTAGATCTCGTGAAAATCAGCTACGTACGAATAATAAGGTGGGTCCCTTAATCTCTATCTGTGACAGAAATGTCTGACCGTAATTTTCCCAGACTCTTCGCGACGAATTACGCAAGGTTCAATCTTCCGCCGCGCTGCTTGACCGCCAGCGGAACCCGGGCGTTGGGTATTGGACCTCTCGAGCTGAATCGGTCCAGCCTGCCTCTACATCGTCCGATTCCGTAGCCTCGTCGACGTCCTCCGGTCGTACGTCGACAGATAAAGCCGCTGCCGGCAAGGAGGAAGAGGAAGTAAATCTCGAATACCTCCGCAATGTCATCTTACAATTTTTGGAGCACAAGGAGATGAGGGTGAGATTGTCGGTGAACATGCATTCTAGGTGCTGATTCTTTTCATATAGCCCAACCTCGTCCGGGTGCTGTCCATTATTTTACATTTTACACCGCAGGAAACACGCAGATTAATTGCTAAAGTGTAGATAAAAAGCCGTTACGAGTCTACAGTGAGATAATCTAATGCACTTAGATATTTACGATACATTGAAGGCTATGAAGCTGGAGCTGAAAGTATTTCAGACTCTTCACGTTCTTTGCCCTTTCCATTGGTTGTGCCTGACGTTGAGAGGTCGCTCGACGTGGTCATGGGAGGAACTGTTGATGAAGATGCATTGAACGACGTCGGACCAGGGTTGCTGGCGGCCAGCTGCCAGGCTGGTATTGACGGACGACCGAGTACTGGCGCTGGGGACGGCGTGCTAGACATAGTTGGGCCTCTGCTCAGAAGCAAAGCTTTCAAGGACTTGAGCTCTTGCTGAAGTTCAGCGAGAGATTGTGTTTGCATGTCTTTGTTTTTCTCAATCATCTATGTGAATGAGATGCGTAAGGAAGTTCTCAAGAGCGAGAAATATCAGATTTACCTTGGGAAGCATATCTCTGATGGTATTTATTTCGTCTCTAACTTCCCGCATCTCGTCGCGAGCTCTTGCCTCAGCGTCCCTCATCTCGGATACGACGGATTCCACATCTTTGGTCGTCTTGTCTACCTTTTCCTTTTGTTCTTCCACGGCTTGTTTTACGGCGGCAGTTTCAGTTTGAATTTCCTTCAAAAGAGCCTCTGCTGCGTCAAATTGAGCTGTCAGAGCATCTTTGTCGTCTTCATAGACGGTTGAATTCGGAGGCTGGAGGTGCGGAGATAAATATTTCTGAAAAAATATAGTAAGCTCCACAGAACTATAAAAGTCATTGAAGATACCTTGAAGAGAGAGACTGCACCGTATAGTACAGTCCCTGACACTACGGCAGTAATCTGGCGCATAGGGTAGTTGAACATGATTAATCTCCTCGGCATGAGAAAGAGCGCGTACAAAATAATCTCTCCAGTCCCATTGTGGAGATGGATAGGGTTGACCGAATACAGAAGGATAACCTACTCTGTAAGGCAAGGTAGGAGCAGCAGACTGATTTGTAGCTTGTCGAATGGCGAGATCAATTTCAGGTGGGGTAAGACCTTTGGATTCCAGAAATTGGATACGCTGAGTTAGTGGTGAAGCTTGTGACTAGTTTATTGTTTCAGGGTGTTTGATTGAAGTATTTACTTTGTTGTACTTGCCTTTGGATCAGCAAGAAACGCGACTGCATTTCGAATGAGCTCTTCGCGATCTGACATGGGTGTGAGTGAGCAAAATACGAAATCACGTTCCGGACTTTGCCGGTACGGCAGCCTCAAATAATTTTCGCGCGTCCGCTCCAAAAAGTTTCCAGACAACCACCATGCTTCAGGTTGCTCTTTCTAGAGCTGCGCCACCTGCTTTCTCTTCTCTCTCTTGTATGCTTTTTGTTTAGTTTATACGGACTAATATCTCACAAGTTTCTAGCTTTGCTTCCTCGTCTCTCTCTTCCAAAAGCTGCTCTACCTATAGGTTCGTGAATCCTCTCTCCGGTCCCAAATTCGCTTGACCGTTGGTTTTGCAGTTACGCGTAGAGGATATGCCGTATTCAACCGTACAAAAAGCCATATGAACATTGGAACCATTGGTATGTCATCTTTACAACTAGTTACGCGCTTTTTACCTGACTTTGCCCTAACAAAGGTCATGTCGACCACGGAAAGACAACACTGACTGCCGCCATTACCAAAGTCCTTGCTGAGAAGGGCGGTGCAACTTTTACCGACTATGCTCAGATTGACAAGGCACCAGAAGAGAAAGCTCGAGGTATCACCATCAACTCTGCTCATGTAGAGTACGAGACAGATGAACGACATTATGGTCATATTGATTGTCCTGGACACGCTGATTGTGCGTCATTCTTGGTGTTTGACCTTTCTCCTTTCTTGACGCGCTTGCAGACATTAAGAACATGATTACTGGTGCCGCACAAATGGACGGTGCTATCATTGTAGTCTCTGCAACCGACGGACAGATGCCCCAAACTCGTGAACATTTGCTCCTTGCAAGGCAGGTCGGAATCAAAAAGCTTGTTGTCTTCATAAACAAAGTGGATATGATCAACGACAAGGAAATGCTGGAACTTGTAGATATGGAGATTCGTGATCTTCTTTCGACCTACAATTTTGATGGAGAAAATACTCCGATTGTTATGGGGTCTGCGCTTGCTGCCCTTGAAGGTCGTGATCAGGAAATTGGTGCTGAAAAAATTCTGGAACTTGTTAAGGCTTGCGACGCATGGCTTGATCTCCCCATTCGTGAGTCAATTTTCTGTTCAGAGTTGTTATATCCTGTCCTCAAACCTCCCCCTAGGTGACCTTGAGAAACCCTTCTTAATGCCTATTGAAGGTGAATAACATACTTGTATTCTCCGAAATTTCAAACTTACATTCACCTCAGATGTCTTTTCCATCTCTGGTCGTGGCACCGTCGCAACCGGTCGTGTGAGTATTCTATGTCCCTGTCACAAATCTTTCTGAGCTTTTACAACTAGGTTGAACGTGGTACTGCTCTCAAAGGTGATGAAGTCGAGGTCCTCGGTCTTGGTTCATCGTTCAAGACCACCCTCACTGGCATCGGTTCGTTTTACCGAGTTGTTTCACTTAGCTAAGTCACTCAACTCTAGTCCAAAGAGATGTTCCACAAGGAACTTGATCGTGCTGAGGCAGGCGACAACATGGGAGCCCTTCTCCGTGGTATAAAGCGTGAGCAAGTTCGCCGCGGACAAGTCCTCATTCAACCCGGTAGCATGAAACCAGTCAGGAAGTTCCGTTCTCAGGTCTATGTACGTACAGGTTTGATTTTTACGTAGATTTCTCGTTGAAATGACTCCTGTGATAGATTCTGACAAAGGATGAAGGTGGACGTTACACCCCGTTCATGCAGGGCTACCGACCTCAGTTATATCTGCGGACCGCTGATGTCACTGTTGACTTGAAATTCTCCGAGGGGACACCCGACGCCGATGAGAAAATGGTGCGCATACAGAAAGCCCTCCAGTAGGACATTCACCTAACGGCAATTTTAGGCCATGCCCGGAGATAATGTTGAGCTCGACTGTGAATTGATCTTCGATCTTGCCGTCGAAGTTGGTTCACGCTTTACTCTTCGTGAGGCGAATAAGACCAGTAAGTGCAAAACGATTTCCTATTCTCCATAGTGTATTAATCTTTCCCGCAAGTTGGAACCGGTGTTGTCACCAAAATTCTGGAGTAAATACTTTTGACGACTTGTTAAGGGTCAGCCCGAGAGCTCGATTACTTACAATATTTTATTACATACATACATCCTTGCATGGCATCTACATAAACACCCAGCTCTGAATGTGCTAATTTTCTAAATTTGCAACACGTATAACTAGCTTGGAATTCAAGTCATATCTAATCTAATCAAGGTGGTTCTGACGTAAATGTAACGGAACGGGTCTCCGTGTATTTTTTTGCGTTTCTCGAATTTTGCAGTCTGCTTCAAAGTTCATCGTTACGATGCTAAGACATACCCTCGCTTCCTCAAGCACTTTGTTAAGGCGTCAGGTCGTCAACGTTCCACGAGCAACCTTCAGACCCTTCGGTTTACGGACCCTTGTTAGTGCGTACCGACATTTCGCTCGCCTTGATATCTTCTAAACATTAACTGGGTCGCGTTTGAACAGCGAAAAAGTATACAGTTGAACACGAATGTGTAACGTTCGACGACGCGACGGGTGTTGGGGTCATTAGCATCACCAACCATGCACAGTCTTCTCTAGGCGATGTTGTTTTTGTCGAACTTCCACAAGTGGGGTCAAAAGTAGCTCAGCACGGTGCGGATTGCACATCTTGTATGAGCAAACGTGGCTTATATTAGGCTGTTTAGACCAAATTGGAGCAGTCGAGAGTGTCAAGGCTGCATCTGATATTGTGAGTGTTCCGTACTGATCGTATGAACTTTGCTGATATGTTAGCAGTACGCGCCCGTGTCTGGAACAGTGGAAGCGATTAACGAAGGTCTTGCAGACCAGCCCGGTCTACTTAACAAGTCACCTGAAGAAAATGGTACGAGAATTTTCTCTTTGTTCGCTCCAATAACTAACATTTCGGAAAGGTTGGCTCTGTAAAATCAAGCTGTCTGATCCTTCCGAGGCAAGTACTCTTTCAAAAACGAACAGTAGGCATTACATTGACTATGATTTGTTGTAGCTGGAGGAGCTTTTGAACGAGGAACAGTATAAAGCGAGTTATGAATAAGTTTTTCAATCTATTGACTTGGGCTAGATAGACCAGATTTTAGCATAGAGCTAATGTTGCGTGTTCTTGTACGATTCAACTCGAGCAGAGCAAAATTTAATGCAGATAATAATTTTGGAATGGACATGCTACTAATTGAAATACATGATGTTCTATGAAGAAGACGAAGACGACGACGGCGAGTACTTGTAAATTTCACCGCGAGCCTCCATACGTTCCTTGGCCTCGCGAAGGGCCCAAGTTTCAACGCTGCAGGAATGTAAATGGACATGGAAAGAAAAAGGGCAAGCGGAACGTGCCTATTATCTGGTTTGTAGTATAACATGACCGCAGCAAAAGCCATTGATCCAAACATCCCAATATACCAGATGTTCTCCCAGCTTTCTTTTACGCGTTTCTGACCTGGTGGAGGGGGCTGCGGAGAAGGGAGGTCGGTCGGTCGGTCGAAGCCGGAAGGCATTGAAATTCACTGCACACCTTTTCGCCAAAAAGCCAGCCAGAAGGTTCATTGAATTGAGGTTCTCCATGAGAAGCAAAACGTCTGCCTCGCAGTTGAACTCCAGCCCTGGCAAGGCGTAGAGCTCGAGACGATTGTAGCATTGGAAGGGGGTATGTCACAGTGTGACATGTGACACTGTGTCACGATCGAGATTGAGGTCCGCAGGTCGTAGGCCGCAAGCCACCATTTCGGAGCCAAAAAGGGGGAGAGTCGTAGAGTTTGTTGGATGGCAGTAACATTTACGTATAGAGTGTCTTATCGTCGGGACTCCAGTTCAAAGTCGCAAGTTGACTGATACATCATGTCGAATAAACACAGCGAGCGCTATGCTATTACGAGTACGATTACGATGAGGCCGCTATTCTCTCAGTTCCGGGTGTTCATGACCGTTCTCTACCTCTGTTGGTAGGGTGGTTGCCGTAGTTGCTATATATATGACTGCCGTAGCCGCCACGAGGTGATAGCAGAAGGTACAGTGAATTGAAAAGGCAGTGAATGACTTTTGTGTGGCTGTAATTCTTAGCCGTTTTTGATCGGTTTATCTATAGACATCGCGCCAAAATGTCAAAATAACTTGTCTACAAATATTTTTTTTTTTTGACTCCTTTGACCCCTCCTTCACTCCAGCCCACTATGGGGCTACTACACAAAGCTGTCGCAGCACTCGCACTCTTTACTTGTATCGTATCTGCTTCACCCTATAGAGATGATCTCACAGCTTGGAATCTGAATACTAACAAGGACGCAACCGATCCTACCCAATACTCCACTACTCGTTCTAATACAACTTACACTCTTTCGCCTCCCAATTGGCGTTCTCTCCCTGTTTACACTATTCTTCTAGACAAGTGGGCCGATGGCGACCCTTCCAACAATGATTATTTTGGGACGATGTATGAATGGGATTACCGGGAAACACAACTGCGCTTTGGTGGCGACCTTAAAGGTCTTGTTGCTCGTCTGGATTATCTCCAAGGAATGGGAATCAAGGTCATTTACATCTCCGGTACTCCTTTCCTCAACATGATTTGGCAAGCCGACAGTGAGTATAATAGTGCTGTCTTTTATCCTGGCCTGACAAAGAACAGGCTACTCCCCCCTTGACATGACTGTCCTTGATCCTCATTGGGGAACATTGGCCGACTGGGTTTCTGCTATTGATGAGATTCATGCTCGTGGAATGTACTTCATGGCTGACCTTACTGGTGAGTCTCAAAATTGTCGTTCCTAACATGTGAATATTGAGTTTCCCTTCAAAGTTGGTACAATGAGTGATCTTCTTGGCTTCTCGGGGTGAGTCTATCGCTCCCTTCTCAAGCGTCGAGTCGAATGTTGATCTTTCTTCCACAATCAGGTTCCTCAACTCCAGCGCTCCGTTCACCGTCGACGAGTACAGCGTGGAATACAAGCATCCGGAGTACATGCCTTGGAATTTTTCGGAATACAAGGACTTTCAGGTAAGGCTGACAGTATACCCCTTCATTGATTTCGCTGATAAATTGCTCAGTATTCCAACACGAAAAACACTTCATGTGTTTACCCGACTTTCTATGACGATGACAGTACGGTGATTCCTACCAGCGAAATCGGTGCAACATACTGTATGGAATCTGACTTTGACCAGTACGGAGATATGGAAGCATTTGGAGTGCATCCCGACTGTGAGGACACTCATTCGTAAAGATTCACATTGTTGGTCTTGACCACCCCCCTTTTCCAGGGCAGCGCCAGCTCTCCAAATTTGCTTCCGTCCAGGATCGACTTCGTGAATGGAAGCCAGAAGTGATGGCCAAGCTGACTACCTTCTCCTGCATGGTAATCACGGCGCTGGATATTGATGCGATTCGTATCGACAAGGCCACTCAAGTCACGGTCGATGCACTAGCAACTTGGGCGTCGACGACTCGGAAATGTGCTCACGATCTTGGGAAAACGAATTTCTACATTCCAGGAGAGGTCACCGGTGGAGACACCTTTGGATCAGTCTACCTGTAGGTATCTTTATTGTTTGGTGCGATGAATATCTTCTTACAACTAAACGTAGTGGCCGAGGTCGTAATTCCACTCAGCGACCGACCAATATCACGGCTTTTTTGACAGCTCAATCCAGTTCGGATCAGAGCCAATACTTCCTACGAGACAGCGGCGATGTGGCTCTCGATGGTTGCGCTTTCCATTATTCCATCTATCGATCCCTCACCAGGTTTCTGGGAATGGACGGGAATCTTGCAGTCGCGTATGATGTCGATACTAATTTCGTCAACGCTTGGAACGAAATCTTTGAAGATAACGACTTGTTCAATTCTCAATCCAATGACTTGGATCCTCGTCATATGTATGGAACTAGTAATTTCGACGTCTTCAGATGGCCTAGTCTGGCCAACGGAACCCAGCGCTCTGCCTTGGGCACCTTTATGACATCGATGGTCATGCCAGGAATAGTCATGGTAAGCATGGAAAACCTTTAGTTCTTTAATGCTTACACTCGCTTTCCAGTACTATTATGGCGAAGAGCAAGCCTTCTATATTTACGATGACACTGCAAATAATTATCTATACGGGTAAGTACCATTTTTGAATGATGGGTTCTGGGACCTGAATGTTAACATATGAAACAGACGTCAAGCAATGCCCGGGAATCTTGCATGGAAGCGACATGGGTGTTACCAACTCGGCTCGGAACAATACTTCAACATGCCTCTGGATAAAGCGACCCTCGGCTGCCACGATGACTGGAACGCTCTCGATCATTTCGATCCGACTGCAGATTCTCGTCGTCTATTCGCGCAATTCAATTTTTTGCGAACCCAATTTGCTGCTCTTCAAGATGGTTTTTCCCTTACTTTGCTTGGAAATTGGACCTATGAAATTCAGCGCCCAGGTTCCAATAACACCGCAACCGAAATGGGATTATGGAGTGTCAGCCGTGCAGAGATGTCAGGCGTTCAAAACCTGACTGGGACCAACACCGATCCAGTATGGCTTTTATACACCAATGTGAACTCGACTTCTACATGGAACGACTGTATTTCCTCTCCTTACGAATCTGGCAAAGTCGTCCAGAACCTCTTCTATCCGTATGAGACTTACACCCTTCAACAATCATCTGATAACGGGGCTGGATGTCTGGGAAGCATCACAATGGACGGATATGGCTTCAAAGCCCTTGTCGAACAGGAAAACTGGATAGCTCCTCCTCCTGCTCTCACCGGATTCACTCCTGGTCACGACTATCGCATTAACAGTGAAACTAGTGGTACCAGCATTGACATCTCTCTCGAGTTCAACACAGAAATGAACTGTACTGGCGTCACAAATAGCATTACGCTGAGCATGTCTGGGGTGAACAGTGGCTCAATACCGACCATTTCAAACGTGAATTGCGGTAGTTTGAATGGTTCTCAAAATGTTGTTGTGCAAGGAGTCTCGCGCACACAGTGGTCCTGGAATGCGACACTGACCAATTTTGCCGATGGTATACTGAATATCACCCTGAACAAGCCCTCCGCTACCAGTGGCAATACTACCGGGGTATGCTGATTCTTGTATCCAGATGCTGTGGCCGTTTTGAACTAACTTTGTCTCCGTTCAGTCTGTAGACACTTTGTTGCTGCGAAAGGGATTGCCGAATAACGTAATGGTCTTCCCCGAAAACGATTACAATTCATCTGCGCTCACCAAGAATGGCGACGACTACATCTTCACTCACTCAGCATATGGAGCAGAGAAGTTGCGTTATTCGTGGAATTTCGGGCAAAACTGGACGAATTGGACGGATTGGGAGGACACTACAACCGTCAACCTGACCGCGTTCAAAGACGCAAACTTGTTTTGGGACGGAGATCATATCGTAGTGCAATGTAAGTTTATTTCTCTACTGTTGCTTCTTTCTAAACCACCAATACCACTTGCCAGACTGGAGCTCCGCCGTTCTTTCTAGTTCGCATGTAGTACACAGTGACTACGGCTGGTCGGGGTATACTCGTAGGGTTCCTCAACTTATTGCCACCGGAGGGTTCAATGAAGTAAGTTGTTGGTTTATTTTCCAGGTTTAGTTTTACTCACATTCGATCCTAGTGGGGCAATAATAAAGGCATAGAGAATACTTTCAAACAAAGCGGGGATGGTCTTTGGGAATTCACGTTCATGTACTATTGGCCTGCCTACTTCCAGGTCAATGTTTGGGGCCAAGACAATTACTTCTACGGTGACGTTGACGGCGACGGTGTACTTGATCGTTTGGCGCCAAACAGCGGGGCACCCAATTATCTGAACATGTCGGCTCCTCCCCTCCCTCATCTTTCCTGGACGGTCTTCGTCAACGACAGTACCTTGACTTGGTATCTGGAACCTCACGGTCGGGAAGGAGTCGCTGCAACCATGTATGCCCTTCTTGTGTCTATCCCTCTCATAACCGGTACCCTCGCCGTCCTCATATTCATGTGGTCTTTCTATGGCATCAAGTACAATCAGTACGGTGTCAAAGCGAAGACCAACTATTTCCCCATTCTCGGTGCCCTTGGAGGAAAATCATCAGATAGTAAGGACGGAGTCGCCATGTCTGAGAAGAAGGTTCATCGCTCTAACACGGAAATTATTGGCTGGCCGGAAGACAAGCTCAAACGCCGAAAGGTTCTCATTGCCACTCTCGAGTACGAGATCATCGACTGGAAACTCAAGGTCAAGATTGGTGGTCTTGGAGTCATGTCCAGTTTGATTGGTAAAGCCATGTCGGATGTCGACCTGCTTTGGGTCGTACCCAAAGTCAAAGATCTAGAGTATCCTGCAGGTGATCCCGCCGATCCTATTGAAGTCATCATCTTTGGAGAGCCGTATCTCATTGAGGTCGAGACCCACGTTCTGGACAACATAACCTACGTGATCCTCGATAGTCCGGTCTTCCGTGCTCAAACGAAGGCTGATCCGTATCCTGCGCGCATGGACGATCTTAGCTCTGCCATCTTTTATTCGACTTGGAACCAGGCTATCGCGGCTACCGTTCGCCGTTTCCCTACGGTGGATATTTACCACATCAACGATTACCACGGTGCCCTCGTTCCCATTTATCTGCTTCCCAAGGTGCTCCCCGTCTGCCTTTCTTTACATAATGCCGAGTTCCAAGGTCTCTGGCCTCTCCGCACGAAGGAAGAAATGAAAGAGGTGTGCTCGGCCTTCAACATCAGTAAGGAACATTGTACGAAATATGTGCAATTCGGTAATACTTTCAACCTACTTCACGCCGCCGCCTCTTTCATCAGCGTACATCAGAAGAGTATTGGTGTCGCGGGTGTCTCAGACAAGTACGGAAAGCGTAGCTGGGCTCGTTATCCTGCTTTATGGACTCTCAAACACGTGGACTCTCTGCCTAACCCCGATCCCACCGATATTGCTGCATTGGACGAAAACCCGACTGACGCGAAGAGTGTCCAAATTGACCAGGACGCTGAGGCTGCCCGTCCTGAACATAAACGACAGGCTCAAGAATGGGCAGGTTTGAAACAGGATCCTAACTCTGACTTGTTCGTATTCGTCGGTCGTTGGTCGAAACAGAAAGGCGTTGATCTTATTGCCGATGTTATGCCATCCTTGTAAGTGGAATTATTTGCTGCATGGTCTGTGTTCTAATCTCCGGGATGATAGGTTGGAAAAGCGCCCCTCTATTCAGCTCATCACTGTTGGCCCCGTCATTGATTTATACGGTCGTTTCGCAGCGGAAAAGCTGGCTCGTCTTATGGAAATCTATCCCGATCGTGTCTATTCTAAACCAGAGTTTACTGCACTTCCTCCATTCTTATTCAGTGGTGCAGACTTTGCGCTTATCCCATCCCGTGATGAACCGTTCGGTTTGGTCGCGGTCGAGTTTGGCCGTAAAGGTGCTTTGGGTGTTGGAAGTCGTCTTGGTGGACTGGGATTGATGCCGGGTTGGGTGAGTCTCGATTTTTCTTTCGATCCCCGTCTCCCATTAATTTTCCCCTCTCAACAAAGTGGTTCCCTGTTGAGTCAAGTTCGACAGCTCACATGTTGTCACAACTGACCAAAACTATCAAAATGGCGCTCAAATCATCTGAGGAAGAGCGTGCTATTCTTCGTGCACGTTCTGCTGTACAGCGATTCCCAGTCGTGGAGTGGCGACAGCGTATGGAAGATTTCCATCGACGCAGTATCATTGCCAGTCGTGACCAAGCTGGCGCGGATTCTTGGAGAGAGAGCGACTGTGACGGTGGTACCGGAGGGGTTCGCCCTACGGGTGAAACTGACGACTGGAATCCCATCACCCAAGAACAACCTTCTCAGCCAGGCTGGGATCACAGTAATCTGGCCAGTCCTATGGGTAGTCCAGGATTGAATAATTCGGTCGATTCCTTCGCTATGGATGATCCAGCTCGCACTCCTCCTCGTCTTCTCCTCCCTGACTCGCACGGCGACGATGATAACGCGTCTCATGGTAGTGTGGATACCGCGCATGATTATGATGATTTCCTTAGCCGCGCAAACCGAGTCATTGCTCGTGAGCAACGAACTGCTCCTGATCCATTCCTTGACGCCCCCAATGGAGACTTCAAACGTCCCGCACGACCTTTCAGTTCTCATTCCCGAATGTCTTCTGCGTCGTCTCTCGCAGATGTAGCCGATGAACATTCGAATTCGCCTCTGAACAAAGCTATTGCATCGGTAGACAATGATTCGCTTTTGACGAAAGACCTTTTACTGACATTCATGTAGTTCACGGATGCTGATGGAGGAGTTGCGGCGGATTTCGTACAAAGGCTTCAAGATCTCAATGCCAAAAATTCGGAGCATGATCTCTCTATTGAAAAGTTCCTTATGAAGAGTGAAGAGAAGTTCTTCGACAAAGTAAAGAAGGAAAAATTAAGTAGTGCCGCCAGCATACGCTCTTCGCAACGAGACTCTGTGTGGGGAACTCCCGATCCTTCAGTGTACTCTCGCCCATCTTGTAAGTTACTCGCTCCCATATTCAACTTTAGCTGAATCATTTCTAGCACCATCAATGGGAAGTGGCTTCCCTAATTCAGATTGGGAGACTCCTCAGGCTGAGCCTGAGGAAGTCCCAATGACTCGCTTACAGGTCTTTATGGCTCGCGAGATCGGCGGGTGGCCGCTTTATACTATCGTCATCGCTCTCGGACAGGTTTGTACTACTCTGATAACTGCATCACATTCCAACTCATCCTTCTGTATAGACCCTGTGTGCCACTAGTTTCCAGATCACCCTTTTGACAGGTCATAACTGGCAATCCAGTGTACAGTTGTATATCATAGGTGGTATTTTCTTAGCTGCCTCTCTTGTATGGTATCCATTATTCCGTCTTCGACCCTCGATCTACGTTCTTTCCGCCCCATGGATCTTCTTTGGTCTTGCATTCTTCTTGATTGGCTTGCCTTCAGTTTCTTCCTCTCTCAATGGAGCACACAAGGTTCTCTCCAATCTAGCGACCTGGTCATACGCCGTCGCGTCGGCTGCTGGGTTCTTATTCTTCGGGCTCAACTTTGGTGAAGAAGCTGGAGCTGCTACTGAGGTTTGGATGCTGCGAGCATGTATAGTACAAGGATCACAACAAATCTGGGTCGCAGTCCTCTGGTATTGGGGTTATAAACTCAACAGTGAAGCCAGCGATTATAGTAAGTGGAGCGTTGATGATTTATTATTTCTTATGCCGATGAAATTTTATAGCGCCTCCATGGTGGATTTGTGTCATTGTTTGGCCGTTGGCCGTCCTGTGCTTCTTGTTCTGTTACCTTATGCTCTATGGTCTCCCAGGTATAGTTTTACTTCATCTGTGTTGTTGTTGAGCTAACCTAATATTTCATTCTTATAGAATACTACAGACAAACACCTCCGAAAGTCCCGAATTTCCTCAAAACCCTTTTCCGCAGAAGGATCGTGGTGTGGTTCCTCATTTCCGTCGTTCTCCAAACCTACTGGCTGAGTGGAGTAAGATCTGTCCATGCATGAATGATGGCTTCTTCAACTGATATGGAATTCTTTTAGCCTTATGGTCAGAACTGGTATTTCTTATGGAATTCCGACATTCCGACATGGAAAACCCTGCTCCTCGTGCTGACCTTCTTCATTGGTGTCTGGTCACTTATGCTTTTCGTCTTAACTTACTTCAGTAAGACCCATACCTGGCTATTGCCAGTGTTTGCTGTAGGTCTTGGAGCACCGAGATGGTGCCAGGTAAGTTGACTGCTTCTCAAGTTCAAAAAATTCCTTACTGAACTTGTTTTCGATAGATCTATTGGGGAGTATCGGGCATAGCGACTTACGTTCCCTGGGCCAGCAGTGGAGGACCATATCTCGCCGTTGGTCTGTGGCTCTGGCTTGGTGTTCTCGATTCCGTACAGGGCGTCGGTCTTGGCTTAATCCTCCTGCAGACGCTTTCACGACTGCACGTAACTGTTACACTGGCGTTCTCCCAAATTCTTGGGTCTGCAATAGTGATGATTGCTCGCGCAACAGCCCCTGACGCGTTGGGCGCTGGAACAGTTTTCCCTAACCCCGGAGTATGGGATCCGCAGAATGGTCTGAGCGGCAGTCCCATGGTGTCGGCTATGTTCTGGCTTTGCCTTGTCTGCCAACTTATCGTTGTTGCTGGGTACTTCTGGTTCTACAGAAGAGAAGAGCTTGCACGACCATAAAAGTCAATTTCGGGTATAATTATTATAGATCGAGACAGGGACACTCTAGGACTTTTCAATAATGCTGGATTTCTTGCTATCTGTGGCAATCGCCTAAACTATCTTTTACAATGGGACTCAAATAATTTTTGCTTATAACTGTATTTACCTGCAATATGTCGTAGAATTCGTATATACTTGATGGAATATAGATTTTCCTCATCCAAAATTCGTGCTTCAACTCGAACGTCGCTGTATCGCAATATCATGCCGGTGACTTTGATAGTATTTGGTAGTCGACGTTCTCGTCGTTCTCGTCTCCGTCGCCATCTAATTCGTTACTATCCTCATGGTAAGTGGGAGAGCAAGGATCTAATTGAAACCTAGGCAGAGCGTCAGAGATCATAGCTATTACAGAGTCAATAAAGTAAATCGCACCCTGCTGCCTGGTAAAAATCAAGTGCGGCTTTGTTCTCTTGCGGAAAAAAAGAGCCCAGTCATCATTTGAAATACGGTTCTTTTTAAATCTCAACTTACTATCTAAGACGGTGAGCATGATTTTATCCATATGTGACTGTTTGCCGAGACCTTCAAGTAAATTCATCAGATATTGCCCCAGACCCCGACGTTGGTGCGATCGGCTGATTTGGAGTTCATAGCTACGTCGAAAATCTTCATGAAGAGGATACCTTGGAGAAATGTTGGACGGACCAGTACAGGAGGTCTTCCCCATCCTCAAATTCGAAGCGAAAGCTGCAAAACCCAACGATCTGGTCTTGATTATCCGTAGGGCTTAGCAAAATGTAACGCGACAAAGAATGAAAAAGTTCTTCTTTTTTGTCAGGGGGGTCCCAGCCCATCGACGAACCGACGCATCTATCTCGCTCGCCCGTCGATTGTCAAAGGATAAGCTGAAGTGTGTAAACTCACAACTCGCGCATATTTTCGTCAGTCACGGACCATATCTGTAGTCGCGCATCTTCAGTCAAATCTGCCGCCAGTATAAATTTGCATATATAGCTAAAGATACTAGGTATTCCATCGAGAATCTTTACAGCCGGGGATACTCACGCGTCGGGAGGCTGTCCTACGACTTTGAGCACGTTATTAAGTTGCTTTGCTGATTTCTAGAGGAACAGAAACGATTGAAGTCGACTTATTCAATCAAGCTCAGAACAATATACCTTATTCGCAAGTTTTACTCCCTTGGACCCGTCGGATGACATTGAAAAAAAAAAAAGAAATGGAACCGCGCTTGGCGCTTAATTGCCGCTCGCGGGCGCTATAGATTTTCTTCGATCTCGACTTTCCCATCATGAAGCTCGACGCTACGGATCTGCGATATGTTACTTCTGATGAATTCCGGGTCCTCACATCGGTATATCTTCTGGAGATCGAATCTTTCTGTCTTCTTTAACGGAGAATGCATAGGTAGAAATGGGGTCCAAGAATCACGAAGTCGTCCCTACCTCTTTAATCGCTCAAATATCCGGTTTACGAAATGGAGGCGTGAATAAGATCATCGGCTCTCTTGCTAAAAGGAACCTTGTGGCAAAGGTTCAAAATTCGAAATGTAACGTGGTTAGAGTTTCGACTCTGCTTTGTACCGCGAATTAACATCACACAGACGACGGATACAGGTTGACATATGGGGGTTACGATTTTCTCGCTATGCGTGCTTTATCCAAGAGAGACTCTATGTATTCTGTCGGAAATCAGATTGGAGTAGGGAAAGAGTCAGGTCAACGTTGTACAATCTTATGCTGAGGGCTCCACGCTGATAATCGAGCAGATATCCACATCGTTGCTGACAAGGACGGCAACGAGATGGTTCTAAAATTACATCGGTACGGAAATGAACACAGCGCATAGCATCCTTATGAAACCTTGGAATGCAGTCTGGGTCGGATATCTTTCCGAACGATCAAACAGAACAGGGATTATCTAGGGAAGCGAAAATCAGCTTCTTGGATGTACATGTCTAGATTAGCGGCGCAGAAAGAGTGGGCTTTTATGAAAGTAGGGATCTTTAAGTTTGCCTCGGATGGTCCCTTTACCTTTCCACAGGTTCTGCATGAACATGGTTTCCCTGTACCGATGCCCGTAGACCAAGCTAGGCATTGTATTCTTATGGAATTCATTGACGCCTATCCTCTGTCAGCGCCTTTTACTTCACTTAAGCTTTGACTAACGCTCCCATCAGTCGACAGATAGCCGACATACCTTCCCCTGGTAAATTATACTCTTCTCTCATGGACCTCATCGTGCGGTTTGCGCGGGCAGGCCTGATACATGGTGATTTCAATGAATTTAACATTCTGATACGACGCGAGACCGGTGAACCAGTTGTCATCGATTTCCCTCAGATGGTTAGTACGTCTCATGAAAACGCAGAGTGGTTAGTGCTTGAATTTCATCTGTTATTTCTCTTGTTGAATTTTGTAATACAGGTATTTCAATCGGGATGTTGAATGCATAAAGACATTCTTTCGGCGTCGATTCAAATACGAGAGTACCTTATATCCGAAATTTAATCGCGTTCCAGCAAATGAGGAAGGGAGCGAGGACTTTAGACTTGACGTCGTAGTTGCCGCAAGCGGCTTCAGTCGCAAAGATATGAAATTTTTGGAACAGGTAAAAAGCTTATCTCTTGAAGCCGGACCTTCTCATTCATCTTCTATTAGTACATGGAAGAAGTGCAAAAGGCAGAGTCTGAGCATAGTAGTAGTTCTGCTTCTGTTTCAGATGAAGAAGTGAGCGAGGACGGGAATGATCAGGTAGAGGAACTAGGAGATGCGTCTCTTCATGCAGAGACTGGCGACGCCAAAGCTTCGCCTCGAGTTGGTTCAATACACTCAACAGCTTCCGACGAAGGGCCACCCGACACCGAGACTGACCGTGAAAGCACCGGAAATCTCTCGAGATCTCCTCCTCGGTCTCGCTCGTATTCACCTTCTCCTGCAGACACTGCCGTCAGAGATATCAAGGACATCGTAAAGTCGAATTTAGAAAAGACTCGGGCGCGGCAACAGAAAAAATATCACTCAAAACGTAGCACTCATCGGGCGGGCCGTGCACGTGGCAGCAAAGCGAAACAAAATCCCAATTCAGCAACTAAGGATTGGGATTTCTAGCACCTAAGCACTTAAGGTCTGGAGGATGTGGGGCTCTTGATGTACAATGTACAACGCAGTATAATATTTACCGTGATGAGCGCTTAGTACTATCAAATTAGGAAGTTTATTGTGTCTTGTTTTGACGCCCTTACAGCTTGAGCTCAACTTTCATCTCGGTTTACATTTACCATCTCCCTTGCTGAACTACTATCATGGAACGTGCCGATCTCGAAACATACCAAGTTCAACTTTCTCAGGTCGAAGCTACCCTTCAGGCGGAACCGGACAACGAAGAACTCGCTTCTCTCCGAACTCAGCTGCAGGAGCTGATCAGTCTCACTGAAACGGCGTTAGCCCAGGCAGAAGAGGCCTCGACCTCCAAAGCCGAATCTTCCCGTAAAAGCGCCTCTCATACTCCCGCTGTTACTTGGTCAGCAGGCGATGAATGCATGGCTAAATATTCCAGCGATGGGGCTTGGTATCCAGCCCGCATTACTTCTGTCGGAGGGTCGGAACAGAACCGTGTGTATACAGTCGTGTTCAAAGGCTACAACTCGACGGAACAGGCGAAACCGTCCGACTTGAAACCTCTTCCGATAAGCTATACCAACGCGGCGTCCTCAGCGAAACGCAAACACGAAACCGATGAGGAAAAGGAGCGAAAGAAGAAAAGAACCGAGAAAAAATTGGAGACGAGGGCAGCGAAAGCCAAGGAACAGAATGCAAAACAGGCTACATGGCAAAAATTTGCCAAAAAGTCAGAAAAGAAAGGAGTGCACATTGCAGGCGTAGCTGGAACTAGTATTTTCAAAACACCAGACAACCCCCTAGGAAAAGGTTTGCGTCGTTCTGAGTGTCTTGGCTTGTTCTGCACATTCTGAAATGTTTTCTTTGTTTCGTCTAGTGGGAGTAACTGGAAGTGGCAAAGGAATGACACAGGTTACCGCGATGGGCAAGCACAAATTCGCACCAACTGCCGATGACAATTCATGAGGGTCTTAGTGGGATATAATATATAGGTCAGCATGAACATCAGTCTTGCTAGCGAGATCAGTTCCTAAAATCAGTATAGAAACAGACCCGTTTGTGCTGGCCGACTGCCGTCGTCGCACTAAACATATGTGATGTTCCTAATTTCTCGCTTTTGTATCAGCAGTGCCCTCATTATCACTTCATTTTACCCCTTTCCTTTTCATGCAATGAAACTTGGTCGCAAACCATCGCTGCCCCTTTGTCCGACTCTATCTCCTCCACGGAGATAGCATCTGCTTTCACTTATTGAATCTTGGCAGCGTAGGATGAGGAGCGCAAACAGAAAATATTGAGTGCAAGTTTCTGCATCCGTTCTTACTCGATAATTCGCTAATGATGAACTTCGCATCTCAAAGGTCACATCTCAGCTGTTGACCTTTGGCCTTGATGTGTTATGAGTAACAGTGCATCTTTGGTCTAGAATATCTCCCCACAGTCTCATACTGCATTTAAGAGAATACTTTCAGAAAAAGTGAAACTTTTAAGCTTTCAACCAATTAGGTAAACTACATCATAATGCTTTAGCTCATAATACATATGTGGCATCTATGCATTATGAGACAGTTGACTGTATATGAGATGCTCATCTTGATGTTCTCACCGATATCGCGAAAGTTATAACAAAAATGGTAAGAGAGGCCCATATCAGTGATGATGGTTTTATTTGAACTTCGCACATACACCCGAAGAAGTAATTAGTATGCTCAATAACTTGAGAGCTTGATTAATCGAAATTAATCTTAGGTGGCTCTTGGGTTATTTTGGTTGGCTGTGGAATACGATGCCTCCCAATTCTTCAAATTTTTTTCGAGTCCCGCGTTCTGGAAACTAGTGAACAGATTTTCCAGTTCTGTGGAGGATACTCACAGCTCTTTGTAACTCCATTAATTTCAATTCGAGGTTTGAGTAGTCGTATTGTAACCCCGCTATCATACTCTAATAGCATGGCCGTTATCGGCGTAAGGCCAGCTAAAGTTTTTTTGAGAAACTTACCTTTGCCGTTTTCGAGTTTAGACCTTTAAATGAATCGACTTGTTCGAAGGAAACAGGCCAGAAACCTAAACGCAAGAGCTCCACGTGAAGTCGCTCAACGTGTGCTTCGAGGGATGCTGACCAGTGCAGGTAAGGTCGTGACTTGTACGGAAACCCTTGTATACTTATTCACCTAGGTATATTGTCCGTCTATGAGGAGCTCCCAAGGCTGCTCTGAGGTACGGTTAGCAACAGCAGAGCTGGACAGAAATTTGGACCAACAGCTCATAGGGATCGAAAAGGTTTTTTTCGAGAGCGTGATTCCATATTTTTCGACGCGGCTTGCTCTTGGTTTCCTCGTTCTGGGCGTAGAGACGAGCATAGGGATGGGCAATGCTCACTCGAGACGAAGAGCTTGCGCTTCTGTTTCCCCTAGGGCCAAGCTCGGGCCTACGTGCAGAGTTGAATGGCGGTGGCGGTGAATTGGAAGCAGGCTGTGGCGCGGATTCAGTAAAGCCAGGTTGGAAAGGTAAAGGCTCGGTTTTGATTAGAGGGCAAGACGGAGGGTCAACGGTCTTTGGCATCGTAGAATGAAAAAGAGGATTAAACTGGGGCGAGGAGATTTATATATACCTGACGGCGACATACAGATTTCCGTAAGCAGGATCGGGACGTCAAGAGGAGCAGATTCTCAATCAAGTCCGATTGAAATTCTTTTTTGAAAAAAAAAAAGACTACATACTTCAACGAAAAGACATGGCTAGTAAAACTCGAAGGTTTCAATAAGCAAGATAAAAACAAAGATTTAGAGTAGACTGCACTGGATTTCAAGGTCCATAAAAGGGAAATCAGAGTGACGAGTTCAGGTTCTTTCCTTCTACTGATCCTTCGTGACGATTACCCACGATTAAACCGCTCTCTACCTAATTCCCTAACATCTTTTCTCCTCGTCTTCACGGTCACAAAACACGGTCGTTACTTTTCGTGATTTCTTGACGATCTTTTTATGAGATAGAACAAGGATTCACTGAGTGATGCATTCTGCATATACTTTTTTTTTTATTATCTCATTTGATCATCGATCTTCGCAGCCGAATTGAGGTCCTGACCAATGGCCCTGAATCTTTCAAATAAGTCCAACTTTGGCTTGGTAGAACTCTCCGCCGACTTCTTCAGTGACAGTGGTTCCAGAGACTTGTATTTATTTCATCGGCTTCATGACTCCTCTTACATGTAATCCTCGTCACGGTGCTTCTTTCCGGCAATTTGCTGGAAAGCCCTTTTATATCTCGCGTTTCCGTTTAGCTTTTGCCTATCGATTAGAACAGCACACACATACTAACCTATGAACAGCAACGGCTACCCTGTAAGTAATATTGCTAACTCCTCAGCGCTCAACGGTTGCAGCTTAGTTTCTTCTCCGTTTTCAGCCCTATGGCTGTCTGGAGTCTCCGACGAATAGTAATTTCATCCAGAATATTCCACTGGCTTCCGACACGGGTGATCCCCACTCTGGATACGAATGGGCTCCTCATTACCGACGTGACGATGATATCGTCTATGGGCATTACGAGTTTCAGTGGCCGGGCTACTCACATGCTACAGGTGTTTGGTCTCAAGGCTCATCCTATCCGAATGCCGTATCAGCCCAATACACACCTGAGACGCCTTGTGTGGACAGGCTGCCTCTGCACGCTCCGGTTCCAGTTCCTGGCACTTCATCTATTTTCTTTACTGATCTCGGGAGTCCCAAATGCCCTTCGGCATTTCCAAAAGAGAGCCAATCATTCTCCTCAACGACTTACAGCACTTTTACGCTTCCGAATGTCCTGGAAACTGGACCAGTCGCTCCTTCCCAGTCCTCCGAAGAGATTGGTAATAAAACAACCCAAAGCACCTTTCCGACCCCTTGCGAGCTCCTCAATGAGCTCAACAGTGGTAGTCCCAATTCGACTCCCGGATCCAATTCTCGCGAGTCCAATGATGAGAGTCTGTATGCTTACATCCCGGCCTTCACTTCACTTGAGCCGTCAGTAATTTTCATATACATTCAATATCGATTGAAGCTTTCTTCTGTGATCTGACGGTTTATTTATTCGCAGTGAGACCGCCGATTCCTCTTCCATAACGTCGCATG
This sequence comes from Collybiopsis luxurians FD-317 M1, assembly GCA_000827265.1. NCBI lineage: Eukaryota > Fungi > Basidiomycota > Agaricomycetes > Agaricales > Omphalotaceae > Collybiopsis > Collybiopsis luxurians. Next base: position 1,758,099 of record KN834749.1, on the reverse strand, counting down.
AAAAAAAACGACAGTATCTCCTCTGTCTCGAACAATATGTCGTTTATCTCCACGAACAGTTCAAACTAATCGGTGCCTCACCTATTCCAATCGAACGTTATTCAACTTATCGAGGAATGAGTAGTCGCAACATTCGGGTATGACTTATTTGTAACTATTCCTCGTCTATGATTACTTATCTCTAGTAATTCTCAGACTCTCCTTGCATACATGGAAAACTCTACCGCGAAACTTAGAGCCAAAACTCGTGCCGAAGAGCAGCGCGTATGTATCTTCGCTTTAGCAATGCGCTGGCCAGATATTGATTTCTTTTTTCTTTCCATAAAAGTTTCTTGAACTTCGAGCTGCTTATCTTCGTCAAGGAGGCGGAGATCCTTTGGACTCTAACATTGAAGGACAATGTTTCTCTTCAGCGGCTTCCCGGTAGTCCATCTGCTTCTATGGCTGATCATTGTTGCAACTTCAACGATCCGAGTTCCTCATAACCTCCAGGACTCAAATGTACTGGCCACATCCTTTCCCCCTTCTCTTGCGTTGGGCCAGGCGTACGGCGTTTTGTCCAGAATTCAATTGCTTAACGTTCGTTCTGCTATCCGTAAATAATAATAATTGGCCATCTAATTCTGTTTCTGGGCATATACTTTCACACTTGGCCTAATTCGTTCAGAGAAAAGTTCCTACCCATGAGTAAATTTCACCTTCGAATCTTGTACCATACGTGGAGAATATTGAACTAATACAGCACATACAAAGTATCCGGACAAAAACACTACACGAAAAAAGGTAGTCCTTGGCGCATGTAAAAAGGCTAGTAATACTGGTGCACATCATCACCGATCATGCTAGAAAACTTTGAGAGATTGTTCCCAGATTGCACCCCCATCCTGTAGATCTAAAGTATCTGTTTTACATGTCTTGATAAGGAGGGAGTTCGTCATCGTCATTATTCTTCGACGCTCCAGCTCCGCTGCCAGATCCAGCACCAGAATCCTGTCTAGATCTCAACAGCTTCTCCCTCTCTTCCCGCTCGAGTCTCTTCTTCTCATCCTCGGCACTCTCATACTGCGGAGCAGGACCGGCTTCCCCCGAATGCGCTTGAGAATACTCTGCCGCCAATCTTTTCTTTTCTTGTTCCGCGCTTTCCCATTTGCTGGCTTCTCCGACTACTGAGCCCATGGCGCCGAAGCTGGTAGGGGGGGTATCATTAGCTGGGAGGCCTCCGCTTCGGGGACCAGCCGTGGGAGAAGCAGCTTTAACATCGCGGAGAGAACCACTGGCAGGTCCAGGGCCAGACTCAGAGAGGACGGGAATGCCAGTTTCTGCAATAGTCGGAGTGTCTGTCACCGAAGGAATAGGCGTCGGCCTCAGAGGATCGGGTACAAGAATTGGAGAAGTGCTCGTCGCCGAAGAGACACCAAGTGCACTCGAAGAGTTGGCGGCAGGGATCGGCGCAGGGGAAAGATTAAGGGCAGAAGGGTTAATCGGAGGAGACTGGCTCTTAGCCGGAGGTGAGGTTGACACAGATGAGGTGGAATCTACCGAAAGTTTGGCAGGTGGAGGGAGAATTTTTGATCCTGACAGAGGAGGCGTCACAGGCACATTGGTCTCCGAGCCAATGCTCGAGAGTTCGCTGGCGTGGCTTTCACCAAAGCTTCGGGTGTCGGATCGACCAAGATCTGAGCCAGTCGATTGGGGAGGTAGGTTAATATGGCCAGTCTTGTAATTATCAAGTGCTCTTTGAAGAGAAGCGCGAGCGGCACCGGTGGCCTGCGCACCCGCATAAGGTGATTCAGGGGAAGGCGGTAGAGTTGGAAGGGCGTGAATAATAGGATGTGCAGCTTGAGAGAGTAGAACCAGTTTCTCGCCGTACTAGAAAAAGAGTGTCAAGTCGAGGTTTTATTTCTTTGAACGCAAATCTTACTTCACGAATAGCATCCCATTTGAGCTGCTCGCTTTCACGAACGCCTTTTCTCTTCAAGAGTTCAATTTCTCTCTCTTGGGGCATGTCATCTGCTTCAGCTTTTCTGATCTGATCTTTGAGCTCAGCAATCTTTTTCTCCATTCCTCTCTGATTGTCATGCTCTAGTCGGGCAAGCTGCTGATGCAGACCGGCACGAATATTACGCCTAGGCGTGATGGCGCTCTCTGCATCACGGAGAAGCTTGAGAGGTGAGCGAGCTGCATCTAGCTTGACTGCTAGAGAACTAGCCAAAGAACCCGAGACAAAATTGAGGTAAGCAAGCCGATCAGTGACTGAAGCAGTTTGTCAGATACGGTATTCGATTGGAAACGAAAGCATTTTACCATCTTTCAAATCTTCGTCGCAGCTTTGTCCCCAGGTGTAGAGCTCTTTACTTTGAGCTTTTTGATCTCGAGACAGGCCATCTAGATCGATTGCGACTCCCTTCTCTGTCGTGATGATTTTCTGAACAGGAGTGGTTCCAGAGCTATATCAATAATGAGAAGAGTACGAAGGCAAATCCGGACGATTTCTTACCCATACTGTTGCTGGAAGGTCCTTAGTTGATGCCCAAGGGCCTCTAGGGTAGGATTCTTGTGGCCAACGCCAGGATTAGATGATGGCTGGGCGCTGGAATCTGGGTTTGTGGGTTTGTGGGTGCCAGGTATATGGTCAGCCAAAGCTGATTGGGCCTTATCGGCGAATGAACTTATGAATCCAGGGACTGGCATAATGAGAAGAGTGGTGGAAAGGTTGAAAAGGTCGAAACTTAAAAGTGGTTATCACAGTCGACACCGCAGTAGTGATGTCATAATGCTGTGTCGTTAAGCACAAAATATTTTTTTTTCAACAAGTATACAAGGCAGCCAGTAGATCGTGGAATGACTCCATCCGGATCCTCCATCTTGGCTGCGGAACGCACAGGAGTCGGGGATCCGGGAGTAGCGGAATCGGTATTCGAGTAGATTGCTGTTCTTCGAATCAAATGCCACTTTGACGTTAGATTCTTTGAGGACCAGTATATATACGAATTTGATCAATGTTGAGATCAAATATCAGTCTGTTTTGCCTCTGAATCCATTTTTTTATTTATGTGGTTCAGCATTTCTTCGAAGGATATGTTTTAATTACTACTTACTAAGTCCCTCTTACAAAGTCGCTCCAGTGACGCGGAGCTTGCCGTGCCATCGCCGGTAGGGTACTCAGACCGACTCCAGTCCTTTTCTTCCTTCCCAACCATCCGGCTCATGCATGAATCCTATGCAAAGCTCGTAGGCGCAGCCACGGGCTCGACAATGACGGCCTTGACAAGTGAGTCGTGTATTCTTGAGAAAATCTGATTTGTTGCCGATCCCTTTTCCAGTGACTCCATTTGATGTAGTTAAAACTAGGCTACAGACACAAAGACCGGTAGAACGACCTCTCATCTTCCCCCGGCCTCCAAAAAACTTATGCTGTCAGCCTTCTGGCGTGCCCTGTGTGCGCAATATGTCTTCTCTAGCCCGACCTTTAGCTGCTGAAGAACTCGTATGCGTTTGGGAAAACGGCGTATTTCGGGCGGAGCGAGTGAACGGCTTTTCGGACGCTGTAAAGCATGTCTGGAGGGCAGAGGGCATGCGAGGGCTGTGGAAGGGTGTAGGTACCACATTGTGAGTTAATTCCTTGCTTTCAGAGCGTCCGGATATCTCAGTTTATCGTTTCTTAGACTAATAGGCGTTCCATCTTCAACGTCTTACATGCTAACATATGATCACTTGCTAAAAGTCACTTTACCACCCCTTCTTCCGGAAGCCATGGTTCCTCTCGTGGCCGGCGTGTTTGCGCGCGGTGCGATATCGACACTTGCCTCGCCCTTGGAAATGATTCGGACGAATTTACAGTCTACCCCAACCTCCGCAGATAAGCCTCATACTCTCCGCTCTGTTCTCGCTTCTATTCGAATTCTGGTCCGCGTCCAAGGCGTTCCTGTTCTGTACCGTGGCCTTGGACCTACACTGTGGCGCGACATTCCATTTTCTGGGTTATATTGGGCTGGTTATGAATCTCTCAAAAAGTCTTTTTCGCGGCGCGGTCATGAAGGTGCTTGGGTAGCATTCGTCAGTGGGGCAGTCAGTGGCTCTGCGTCGGCTTTATTAACGTCTCCAATGGATGTCATCAAGACGCGTCGTCAGGCTCTCGTCATGGCTGGATCTGTCTCTGACATCACGGCTACATTCCCTCTGGTCAAGCAAATCGTGCATTCCGAGGGCATGAACGCACTTTTTGCTGGGCTTACTCCTCGAATCGCAAAGATTGCTCCAGCTTGTGGAATTATGATTGCATGCTTTGAAGTATGTCCTTATTCACGTTCCAAGTTTCTTTCTCCTGATCATTTCACTGCATAGGGTGTCGGTCGACTGCTTTCAAACCAATGAATGACAACCCAGCTCTTTATGATTTAGAAGAATTCGTTGCATTACTTATAATAGACGCAATCACTCACTGTATCACCTATGGAGAATGTGCCAATAGCTGTATCAAAAAGCTCGTAGTTAGATCTACATAATTCCACTCTACATTTCATTAGTTCACGAATGGTATCCAAAAATATCACCCCAAACGGTGCATCTGCCTGGAAGTCTTTGAAAGTTTGTCGCCAACACGGTCAACGTCATTTGATAGCCCATCAAGCATGGTAATCTGTTCTCCAATCTCAGCATTAATTGCGTTTCCAAGTTGTTTCTGTCGACTAAGAATTGTGGTAAGCTGGGCAAGCTGGTCATCTTGTTGCTGTATCTGGCCCTGCTGTAAACCAAACAGACCGACATTGTCTAACGGCCTAGTCATATCTGTTTCCTGAGGCTTCGAAGGCTGGCCAAAAACTCTCGTCACCCGAGTGAACGTGTTCGTCGGACCTAAGAGCGCCTCTCTATCGGAAGTAGAAGGAGGATTCATGGAAGCAGCAGAAAAGGGCGCGCTGGGAACTGTATTAGATCGATTGGCCTGTCGAGCGACTGTGACCATTTTGCCTAATTTCTCGCAGTCATCCTGTAGTCGAGCTACCATATCTGTCCGCCTTTGCAGCTCCCCCTCGCTCACCCCACTCATGGCCAGTTCACGGAGACCATTTCCCAACGTTCCTACCCTGGACAATACACCTGCCAGCTTCTGCTTGGCACTGACGTTGGATTTGTGAGAAGCATTGACGTCCCCTTGGTCAGACAGAGCTTCCCTTTTATTGATGTCTGCCCGGACGTCTCGCAGCCGGTTTTGTAGCTCCTGATACTCTTCCAGCCAAGAAGTCAGTGTAAACTGTGTTGGCGGCCCTCCAACGATGCCTGCCTGCCTGCCAACGGGCACACCCAGGAACTCTTTGAAAGCATAAGCCTCCCGCCATTTATCCTCCTTTGCGCTGATAATCGCCCGCAAGTAAGCTTCTAGGCCCGTCTTGCGCTCTTCCAAAAGTGCTGGATCATTATGGGACCGTAATATAGAGTATTTATGTTTCGGTGGTAAAGGCGCAGGAGGTGGAGAACCGATGCCTTTCACCAGTTCGATGTGAAGATCATCGAATTCCGAATAACGACGCCAGATTGACCATGACCGAACATGGGCCCGCACATCTATTTGGTAGACAGTGTGAGCTTTAGGTTCCAGTCGTTCCTGATAGCCACTAATGTGCACAGATTGTATCGCAGTCATCAAGGAACGAGGAAAAGGCGCTGAATTTTAAATCATGTGAGCAGATATCCAACGATACACAGCTTTGACCATTACCATTCTGCGAAATCCAAAAAAGTCTATGTAAATCATTCTACTTTGTTCTACTTTGTTCGAGAGCCACTGACCAGTACGAACCTGGCTCCAGACATGTAATACGCGTAAAATACTGTTCCGGATATCCACCGTCCAAACCCTCGTGGTTTCAAGAAGCCCACAAAACCAGGGAATACGTCCGCACTAATGTCCTCTATCACTACATTTTCATACCCAATCTCTTCCATACATTTCGCATATTGATTCACGGAGACAGCATTTTCCTTTGGCAAAAGCCTCAGAACTTGACGGGTGACTCGCGATTTCCAGTCCATTGGTGGAGTATTGGCCAAACAGACATCAGCCAGAGCAATTCGACCACCTCGTTCAAGATGATGAAATGACTTTGGCAACTCGAAAGTAAGCACAAGATTCTCGTGCATACTTTCATTTCCGAACTTACCTGGCGTAGAAATTCCTCCCTAGTACGAAAATGATGGGCGCAGTCGAGCGCTAGGATCGTGTCAAAGCTAGTTGTTGAGGGGCTGAAGGGATGATTTACGGAACTAGATTTGCGAAAAATAGCATCGCCAACATGCAGAGAAACGTCTGTGTTTGGAACAGCGATTCGCTGAATACGCTGGAGAGAACGTTTATGATGAAGAGGGATGCTCGTGATTCCTGCCAAATAAGCTGGACGGGGCACGGAGGGATGAGTGAGGAGAAGAATGAGCGATTCTCCCGTTCCATGACCGACGTCTGGCAAGCAGATCGAGTGAACCAATGGCTCAGGCGACAACGAGAACATACATACCGAGTACCTTCCCTTTTTCTTTACATTGTGCAGCTTGAACGAGTTTGAGGGCAAGAGCTGTACTTGGTACTGTAAATTAACCGAAACGCATGGAAACAACTTGACTACTAGCCTTGACAAGCATCCGGAAAGCTATTTGTGTCCTATTTGCGGACATATCGTTGAGAAGACCCAAAATAAAAGAATATACGAGCTTACCCTCCAGTACCCCATATTTAGCCATTCTGTCTTTGGTGGCGAACTCTCATCTTCCCCTGGAAGCTTGTTCAGTGACAGGTGGAATAGCCCATAGGGATCACTGGAAGACAATTTCACTCGATGATATAACCAGTAAGCAGCAACGGAGACTATCAACACGCAGGCGAACGCGTGTTGCATTCTGGCAGAAAGCGATGGACTAATATTGGACACACAAATGCTGTATCGTATCAGTTTCCGTGGGAATAACCTTGGATACAAGCCTCGACTGGTGGTATCAAATTCGCGGTTCCATGGAGCATAATGGTGATTTTTGCAGTTGTTGAATGTCTACATTGTTTTCAGTGTTGCCAGTACAGACAATCCTGCCCTTTTCTCACTCTCTTTCCCATCACCCTTCATTACGGCCGCAGATCTGTTCGAGCTAAATACATTTCTTGCTATCAAGTGCAATCGGACAAGAGACAGGCCACAGGCACTGGAAAGCCTTATTTCTTGCACAAGCTGTAGCTGAGGAAAAAGGGCTACGTGATTGGCTAGGTTTGCAATAAGCGTACTTTATCTGTTGAGAATTAAGGCATCATCATCTTCACATGCACAGAAAGATACAACACTAGGATATCCAAAAGTAGATGGTAGAAATAAAGGGAGATGAAAGAAGGAGAAGGGACTACAATGCATGAGGGTAAGCACGACATAACACACGACGAAAACAAACGACATCTAGGGATACAGCGTACATGAGAAAATCTTAGAACGTTACTGGAGACGACACCCGATGCCATTTGACTGGCATCCAGGCATAAAGAAAAATTCTATGGTTGCCCAGAGACTACAGGAGCAGCCGAACTGCTTGCGGCAGAGGTGGACGCGCCTTCTGAGGACGATCCGGCTACTGCTGCTTGTGTCTGGGCCTGTGTTTGCCGCTCGTGCGAGAGATCACCCATGATATACCGCAAGACATCACTGAGAGTGATGATACCCAAAAGCCGGCCTTTTCTGCCTCCCTTGCGCTCTTCCTCCTGTAATGACCGAGAGTTTCAGTTTAGTGAAAAAGGATAACTGATGAGAAATCTCGTGTACTTACCTCTCCTTCCACAACCACAAGCCGATGTACCCGTCGCTTCTTTATCAGTTGCAACAGGGTACCAAGGGAATCCGAAGCAGTACAAATAACGACACCGGGAAAGTCTGCTGACCTCTGCTTCAAAGCCTCTGATATTTTGAGATCCAATGATTGGTAGGAGCCTGAACGGACTAACGTCTGCGATATAAACGGATCGGCTAAGCTATAGAGAAGTAGCGACAGGATGCACGTACAATTACATCAACCGTCTCGTATAAGTTGACGACGATCCCATCTTCGTTAATGATTGGTACCGCAGAAATTGACCGCTCCGAAAACATGTGCACGACATTAAAAACAGTAGTATTCAAAGTAGCGGTGGCGATAGGGTGATAGGGGTTTTGATTTTCGGAAGCGTCGTTTGGTGAGGTTGCAGCAACGTAGGTGCCAATCCTGAGCCTACGAAGAGGGAGATTGAGTTGTTGGATCTCTCGATGGCACTTGATAGGAGTCAGTTGGACGGATAGATGAAGATAACGGGAATACAGACATTGATAGCGATGAACTTGAGCAAGCGATACTGGGTCAAGGTCGACACAATAACTTCGTGTCCAGTTTCCGAGTCATAATCGAGAAGCGGTAGTCGTCGTGCGTGTGTTTGGACAAGGACTTGGGCAGCTTCATACAGGGTACTTGAAGGATGCTTTCGCAGAAGTGGTGGTTGTGCGACTCCCAGCTCAATCTCAATTTCTGCAAATAAATTTTAGACATAGCATACACTCTAGAAAAGAAGCATGATTACCACGCAATTTCTCCAGACGTAAAGTTTCAACATCCTCCGCGGCATAATCATAAGACGCCGTTCGCCAGTAGTATTGGATTAGGTGGATGATATCAAGAACAGTGAGCATGCCAGCAAACTCGGATTTTTCGCTGTTCCAGAGAGGAGCGGAAACGACGCCTGAAGAGAATGCTTAACAGATGACCATCAATAAGACAAAGAAAGACTTACTGTTCATAAGAAGACATTGCAGAGCTCTCTTTACACTGAGCTTTGTGTCAAGAATAATGAGCCGAAAACTAATGGGAAAAGCGTCGTAACATATACGGCCTTTGAGGAAAGATCGGATAGCGTGTAGGGAGGCGTGATGACCATCTTGAAGAGGGGGTAAATTTGAGCCAGCTCTACGTCTGGTAGATGTTCTGCGTCGTACGATAGAGGGGGAAGGAGGCAGAAGATTTGGGTTGCTCATTGATAAGAGGCGGAGGGAGAAGAGAGAGGGAATGAAAGATCTAGAAGTTATCGGCAGCCCTGATTCGGCAAGATAAGATAAGATAAACAACATTATGTCATCAAACTAATAGACTCTCAATCTCCCTAGTATACCTGCAACCACCATGGGCGTCGAACAGAATCCAGTCATTGACGACAACTCAACGTGGCTTATACTCTTACCCCTTCTCATCGTTCTCTCTACCTTTCTTTTCCTTCTTCTTCTTTTTCTAGTATGTCTGTTACTCATTCGTCGTCGTCGCGGTATCGTCTTGCGAGACAGCGATGGTCCAGTCGACATGAGCAGAGAAGATCTTATCGAGGCAGATGGAGGCTTTGAGACCGTAGAGAATCGCTGGCTTGAGAGTATCGCCGACGAAAATGCCCGCAGGGCTTATATACGGGCAAAGGGCACGTTCAAATTTTCGGCCCTTTTATCTTAATACTCATCTATTCCGTTCAGAATATCAGCTTCAGTATCTACCCAATTCACTCCCTACAGACATTACTCTATCCCAATTTCTCTCTATCCAGGAAAAGGGCGTCTCTGCCTGGTCGTTCGAACCAGATTTCGAGACAGTCAACTCCCTTCTCGTTCATGCTCGCACGGAAATCACTTTCCTTCCGGACCCCGCATCGGCCTCTTGTGTACAGTCTAATCTACCTCTACCGAAACTAAACGAAGTATATTATTGGGAAGTCAAAATGTTTGACCTCCCAGAATCCACCAATGTTGCCATCGGACTGGCTACTAAACCTTATCCCTCATTCCGTCTTCCCGGTCTTAATCGTTATTCTATTGCTTACCACTCCAACGGCGACAAATCTCACAACTATCCCTTCACCGCCCAGTCTTTTGGCTCTCCACTCAAGGAAGGGGATGTTTTGGGAGTCGGATATCGTCCGCGCTCGGGCACTGTCTTTTTTACCCGAAACGGACGCAAGATGGAAGATGCTTTCACAGGCTTAAATCGTTGGAATCTTTTCCCCACTATCGGTGCTGATGGTCCCTGCAGTGTACATGTAAACCTTGGCCAGGCAGGTTTCGTGTTCGTCGAGGCCAATGTCAAGAAGTGGGGACTAGCCCCCAGCGTGGGAACCCTAGCCCCACCTCCGGCGTACGGCAGTGAACGAGGGAGCATTCTGCTGGACGTCGGGGGTCGAATACGTTCCACAGATTCAACGCCTAATACGCCTGGGGTTTCTTCCCCTACTCCCTCTCGTCGAAGTCATCGCTCTAGACGGCCCCGGCCTAATAGCGGTGAACTAATAGTATCCTCCCCGCTGCGGACTGCCGAACCCCTCACCCCTCCTCCCCCCATCACACCTATTGACGAGGAACCTAATGATGAGCCTAATGCATCAACGTCTCCAAGATACATATCCCCAACTGACCTGCCATTCCATGCACCGCTTAATACAAACCTTCCTCCGTCTCCAGGACCTCATCACAGTCGGGTCGCACAGGAATCTGATTCAGATGATGATTCGGTTGCCTCTAGCTCCAGGCCATCATCTCCTATTGCCTCAGGTGCGATTAACCCCTTCTCCACGCCTCGGCGTATGCGTCGGTCCCTCACTCACTTGGCCGCATCCTTGTCCGACTCAGGCGCAGAAACGCACATTCAGGTACACCCGCCTCCCGACTCTCCACTGAGTCCACCTCCTCCTACACCTAACCCACATGATATACATTTGCAGGCCCTAACACGGTCGGATCACCGTCGAACAAGCAGCTCTGGTAGTCAAGGTTCGCCCAGTTCAAACGGGGAAGCCGATAGGCTAAATACCACTGCAGCTCTGTCAAGACGTGATCCCCCAGCTTATTCTCCTCTGGATGCTCTAACTTACGCGGACGGGGTGCACATCGACCTACCCGCCGAAGTTATCTCTGCCGCCCTTGAGGGAAATACGCTGCCGGCCAGCATATTGGGACAAGGAAATGGAACAAGATCTAGTGGACGACGGAGCCGGCGACGTTGACCGGATACTATATGTATTGTAGGTTGGTGTCGCACACAACCCTTCTCTTATACAAACTGACTGGACTTCTTTTTTTCTGCTTGCATCAGCTTATTAGTGCAAAGTTGTTGTAATAAATTCATCCGTATTTCCACACCATCTTCTAGAATTGTTTCAGGATTGAATTCCTTGCTTTGTCCAGCTTCGCGGATCACTGTACACGTATCTATCATGTTATTTAATGGATGCAATCAAATCGTATTTACGCATATGTGGTATACAGGAATTATCAGAGTGTCTGTGCAGGGATTTATACAATGTGGTAAGTTACTCTTGCTATCGTACAATGCCGGAAGCTGAGCGCGGTGATGTTTATGACTGCAGGATTTCCTAGTAAGTCATTTGAGTTCTATGAATTTGGTCAAGCAATGGACCATACCTTTTGTACTTTGTTGCTCTCATCACCCTCCCACGGCGATAAATGTTTCGATCGCTCAGACTCTCGTGTGTCAGACCGTTCGAGCCCAAACCCATCCCCTGCATCCCCTGGTTGTTGCGATGCCATTTCGTTGTGTGAAATGACCCAACTTTGTGGTCTCTGATCACTATCCTGTCTCCGTACGGCCTTTTCCTTCGTGTTTCCCTCCACATCTTCTACCTCGTCATGTGGTGCTGGTAAGCAAGTACATCCCCAACGCCGCAATCTTCGCCTCGGCCATTTGGCAAACACCACCCAGAGAATGAATATCAGGAAGGCCAGCACTAGTACAATGATGACGCCAATCATCCTATGCCCTAACGACCCCGAATGTGCAACTTGGCCTGATTCCTGATCTGGAATGTTAGCGGAAGAACTACCGCTGGTATCGCTATCGTCGGGAAGAGCTCTAAGGTGTAAAGCCAGTCTGGGGAGCTGATAGATCATGGTGAAATGCGCGGGGAGTGAGTGTAAGTAGCGGTAGAGAGCGGTAGGGACTTTAAATTCCGGGGGAAGACAAGAAGGAAAAGGCAAAAGAATTTACGATATTCATAACTACTTAAAAGAAGGCTTGTGTGACGGGTGACACGAACGGAGATTGATTTGGATTTAACGGATATAGACGACAACGATTGTCTGGCCCCACAACTCTTGACAGAACATGGAGCAAAGAAATGTTAATTGATCGACGTCTTGATTGGCCTACCTCCCGCGAGCGTGTCTCTCCAAGAGGAGCTTTTCCATACAGCATGCCACAGCCGAGCTTCTTGGGCACGGAGTGCCCAGAAAACGGTTTCTATGTCCTGTACGTATTTGTATAGAAAGCCATCCGCTCATCTCATTTGACCGCTTGCGTTTTTAAATACCAACATACATATCTATCCATCACCTTGAGACGACTCTATTGTGTTGTCTTGCTAGTACGTATATATTCTATTCGCTTAAAAACCTTCCTCGTATCTCCAATGCGATCGGAACTCAGAAATCATGCAAAAGAAGACGGGATGCTCAAAGGGCTACCCGCCCTACACTCGCCATGCCAAATGGCTCTTCTACCGGAATTCACCGTTCATGTATTTTGCTCTGCTCTCAATTCTGTGATCGTATGTACATAGCAAGAAGACGATTCAATTTAATTGCGTAGAAACATGCAACTGTTAGATCTAGGGTTCCAATCTCTTCGGATCTCTGGGGAACAAAGAAGCGCGTCGAATGTTGTTGAGCTTCAAAAACAGCATCAATACACGCTCCAGACCAATACCACCACCCCCATGCGGTGAACAGCCGAGACGGAAACCGTCCAGGTAGCCTTTCATTGATTCTGGGTCAATGCCTTTGCCACGCATCTGTTGCTCGAGTAGTTTAGGTTCATGAATACGTTGAGCACCTGAGAGGATTTCTTCTCCTCGCATGAAAAAGTCGTACGAGTTGGAGAGGGTCTATGAAAAGGGTAAACGTTTAGGACACCGGGAAGCTTACGAAATGAAACGTACAGGATCAGTTGGGTCGGGCATAGTGTAGAAAGGACGAAGCTCCATGGGGAACTTGTCAATGATGTAGTAGTCGGTCTCGTATTTCGCTCGCACTATTCGGCCTAATCTCTTTTCATTTTCAGTACTGTGAAGATAAATGATCAGAAACACGCGGGCGCAAAGCAAAAGTTTTGGCTAACTTTATGTCGTCCAATTCCTCCCTCGGTACCCCGTCTTCGACAAGAAGGTCGACAGCTTCCTTGAAAGTGAGTTTCAGTGTACCTTCTGGTCCTTCTCTCCATTTGAACTCTTCGGCAGGAAACTGATGGTTGACAACCTCAATTTCCTTCTTGTACTTTTCGCGCAGTCCGCGAAAGATACTGAGGAAGAGACCGTCAAGTAGCTCCATGACTTCATGATAATGTTCTTCTATTGTCATTTCGAGATCAAGACCCATAAATTCGGTGAGATGGCGATGGGTATTGGAATCTTCGGCTCGAAAGACGGGACCGACTTCGTATACTCGCTCAAAATCAGCGGCAATAGCCATTTGCTTTGCAAGTTGAGGAGATTGGGCGAGGAAAGCATTGCCTACGATGTGGACTGCTCAAAAGAACAAGTTCAATCAGGTTTAGCAGACTTACTTTTGAAGTAGCTGACTTTGAAGACGGAAGCACCAGATTCTGTGGCAGCACCCTGGAGCTTGGGACTGTGTATTTCGATGAATCCGTTTGAATTGAGGAACTGACGGAAAAGGTCGCCCAAAGCTGCTTGCAGTTTGAAAATAGCTTGATTGGTGTGACTCTGATTTTGCTATCAGTTGTGCTCTTGCTGATAAAATAGAGCTTACCCGAAGGTCGACGACGCGATTATTTAGCCTAGTGTCGAGAAGCACACGGTTGAACTGATTCCCAGAAGACTCAATGTCAGCTTCCGCACGGTCAGCGTCTTCCACTGTGAATGGCAGGGTTGCCTCGACTCCAGCGATAAGAAAGAGCTGAAAGAGTGTGAGATTCTCTAACGCAAAATTTAGTATGAAAACCTTACTTTTGAGATCTCGATTTCTACGGTGCCGACAGTGGCGCTCTTGATGATTTCTGGTGATTGTTTTACGATGCCTTCTACAAGAATAATGCTTTCTGTGGCCAGTCCAGCAGCCCATTTTACCATCTGCTTGGACACCTTCTCTGGTGACACGATCATCAAAGCCTGTACTGATTCAGTACGCTGACGAAGGTTGAGGAAGACCATTTTGCTTCCTTGTGCGCGAGAGTTGTGTATACGTGCACGCAATAAGACAGTGTCACCAACGTGGGATGGAAGGGACACTATATCGACGCGAGATTTGCGAGGACGGGATTGAGACTGATGAAGGGGGAGTTGGCCATAAAATTCTGCAGCATAGTCCTTGGAAGCGCGAAAGTCTGATGCACAGACGATGATTGCAAATGTTTACTTACGACTTCTGTAGCAGCTTTCTGGGCCGCTAATTCTTGTTGTTTTGCGGCTTTCTCTGCGGCTTTTTTCTCCTTCTCTGCGGCCTTGGCCCGTTTCTTCAGTTCACTCTTGGTTGGAGCGTTCTGATCTTGTGCTTGAGGCCTAGAGAAGGATAGATATGTTTGGTAAGATGCTGGATGTGTTGTACTTACTGCTCTGTTGACTGTTCAGACATGAAGATGAGAACTGACTGGCAGTGACTCGGCAAAAAAGAGTTATCAGATGAGACCGGGCCGACAAAGACCGCAGGCTGGAATCGGCGCTAGAGTGGCGTACCCTCTTCCGTAACCCTCCGCTTTTGATTTATATACTCTCATTAGTCCTTGACAAGAAAAAAAAATGCTCTCTCTTGCCCGACGCTCTGCTCCTATCAATCTCACAGCAAAGCGTGCCATTTCCGCCTTCGCCGCTGTGCCAGCTGGTCCTCCTGACCCCATTCTCGGTATTTCTTCTTTCCTTTCCGTCTTTCCGTCCTATTGACCCCACAAATTAGGTGTCACCGAGGCCTTCAAAGCAGACAAGGATCCTCGCAAAATAAACCTTGGCGTCGGCGCATACAGAGATGAGAACGGCAAACCATACATCTTGAACAGTGTCAAGAAGGTGCATATTTATTGACTATCATTCAATTTATTCTCAGACTCCTTTCTTCAAAAGGCCGAAGAACTTGTGGCCAACTCAAAACCCGACAAAGAGTACCTCCCCATCACTGGTTTCGCTGAATTCACTAAAAACGCTGCCAAACTCGCCTACGGCGCTGACAGTGCTCCCTTTGCCTCCGACTCGGTGTGTACGGACATTACGCAAAACCGGCTTCATTCCTCATCTCGTTTCAGATTTCTGTTACTCAATCTATTTCTGGCACGGGTGCTCTGAGGATTGGTGGAGCTTTTTTGGCCCGTCATTATCCTCACTCCAAAGTTATCTACCTTCCAAATCCCTCATGGGGCAACCACACTCCCGTTTTCCGCGACTCTGGCCTCGAAGTTCGTAGTTACCGATACTTTGACAAGGGCACCGTTGGACTAGACTTTGAAGGTCTCAAAGCCGATCTACGAGTATGATATAAACACTCTCATCGACGATATTTGATTGATCCTCTTCCTATTAGGCAGCTCCCAAGAAATCCATTGTTTTGCTTCATGCATGTGCACACAACCCTACCGGTGTTGACCCTACCCACGGGCAATGGAAGGAAATTTCTGACATTGTCAAAGAGAATGAGCTTTTCCCCTTCTTCGACATGGCTTACCAGGGTTTCGCCACCGGCTCCATCTCTAATGACGCGTTTGCCGTGCGTCACTTTGTCGCACAAGGCCATCAAATCGCCCTTGCCCAGTCCTTTGCAAAGAACATGGGCTTGTACGGAGAACGTGTCGGCGCGTTCTCTTTGACCACCGCTGATCCCGAGGAAAAGGCTCGTGTCGACAGTCAGCTCAAGATTATCATCCGCCCCATGTACTCCAACCCTCCTATCCACGGTGCTCGTATTGCCAATGCAATCCTCGCAAATGAAGCTCTCTACAGTGAATGGGAAGTTGAGGTCAAGAGCATGGCCGACCGCATCATTAACATGCGAGAGAAGCTGTACGACATGCTCACTCATGACCTCAAGACGCCCGGCGAGTGGGGACACATTAAACGCCAAATCGGCATGTTCTCGTGAGTAGCCCAATTCGCTTTGAGGTCTTTTTGTCAACTCACTCCTCATTCTCTCAAGCTTCACTGGTCTGACGGCTACCCATACTCAGGCTCTTGCTGAAAAGGCACACATTTACATGACCAAAGATGGTCGTATCTCAATGGCAGGCTTGAACAGCAAGAATATTGAACACTTTGGTGTTAGTGTTGACGCGGCAGTGAAGGGAAATTTGTGAGAAAACGTCCAGGACATTTGCCTAGATCTATTTGTATGTAGATTCCTAATAGTACGGAGGGATTAATTCTAGAGAACATGCAATAATTCTCACGCCACATCGAAGCCAAAGCATAGGCAAAGTCAGCAAAGGTTGCTTGCTCTTGGATGTCTTCTCACACAACAAATTTTCGTTCGCCCTCGCCAGCTCTTCCAGGAGCTTGGCCGTACATTACTCGTTCAATTTCAGCTTCCGATAATGAAACTAGGCATCTCGGCGTCCCGAAACTAGTCTCTCTCTCTTCAAATGAAACGCTCGCTACAACTGGGACACCAGCTTCTAGAAATTCTCAGTCGAGTGGACTCACGCAGGTGGGTTGCTATACTCCTTATTGTCGATAACTTGACTTACCATAATCCAGGTGCAGAGCGGGAGCTCATTTTCAGCTTTAGCTGTAAGTTTTTCCCGCAATTATCCTGGGTACCTTTCCTTGATCTAGGTATAGACTTTATCGGCCGATTCTTCAGACACAACGCTCGGAGAGGACGTCTACAGCCCAAAGTCCGCGTCATCGAGTTCCGAATGGCGCATACATCAGCTTCCTAGTCCAGACACAAGTCATATCTCACAGGCCAGCCGTTCCGGAGCCAATCTCCCCCGGCCTGACGGTTTTGAACATCCGCTGACTGGTGACACGTCATTCTCGCCACTCTCCTCAGAAACATCTTCAGTTGAGTATCCTCCCTCCAGTCAGACTCCGAGTCCTGCATCGTCTCCTCAGAGTTTAGGATCGCCCATATCACCTATCATCTTCGTTTCGGGCTCTAATCGTCCTTCTCCCGCGTTCAGACGCTTTAGAGGTGTAACAGATCAATCCTATAGCTTTACCTCGATCGAAGATGCAGAGTATGATGATTCCGATCTCCTGCGGCTCGCTTCTCCTTCCGTTTTTTCTTCTCCAGGATCATCGGTGTCTTCTTCCCGAGCACTACGAACGCAAGAAGATGTTTCGGTCGTCGTCGTTTCTCCTTTGACTGATGGCTATAGCTCTTCTACTGAAGAACTTGAGCTGCCGTCAGAGCCTCGTCTGACATCCTTATCACTTTCAAGCATCGTGAATTTAGACGACTCTTTTCCTTGCGATACAGCAATGCCCACTACTCCCTGCACAGGCGAGAGTACACAATGTAATGTACCATGGGCTCTTTCACTTTCCGGTGTTTCCGAACCAAACTTGCCAGCGCCTAGCCCTTCTCCCATTTCTGTTCCCCTCTCTCCTTCACCTTCTCTACGAGCTCAACTCGAAAATCCTCTTGCTACGCATGTTGTGACGTTCCCTTCTCATACGCTTTCAAGCTCTCCGTCTCCGGTATTAATGTCAGCCCCGCTGACGCCCTCTGCAAATGATATCGACGCTCTCGAAAATGATGCTACTGAATATGCTGTTGCGGTGATGATGTCTTCATGGGGTTCTACCGCTCTTCAAATTGAACCTATTGGCTTGGATTTTATTCAAGTGAGCGATCCAACCCAAAATGATCTTGCAAGTGCAGCCGCAGCATCAGCCCATGGGCGAAGTATCGTCGTGTCGTCAAATCCAACTTTACATAAGCGTGGACTTTTGTCAAAGATCAAGAGACTAGGAGTCAAATTCAAGGATATTTTGCAGGGCAAGTCTAAAGAACGTCTAGCAGTTCAAGTTTCCTCCAGCAGAAGAACAACGGATGTCCTTGATATATGTCCGTCGACAGCAGCAGCAAGTCCCGTTGCTCCTCTACCTAGTCTCGAACTTGACCTCGACAGACATAATTTGGAGCAAAATTTGAATGCTTCATCTTCTGGTCCTTTTGTAAGTGATACGCACAAGTCTGCCATAACATGACTCTCAATGCGATTACTCGATAACTATGACAGACTCGTCTCAGAAGACCGCGTCCTACTGTCACCGCTCACACGTATTCGCTTCCGGCCGCAGAGATGCCAATTCAGAGTAACGAAGAAAGCCCTGGACCGAACATCTCTGGGATGTTAAGCTTCGCAACTCAGCCCTCCGATGCAGTGCCTGTCCGCCCCGTCCCTGAAATTCAGCGGCAAATTGAAGCTTACGCGCGACCCAGAACGCTGGATGAAATCAAAAACAGGCATCGTCTCTCACTTTCTGCAATATCGAACCACCTGGCAAGGTCATCGTCTCCATCTGAATCTAGCGGACCGTCTACACCTATTGCTGTTAGGCCACGCAGACCTCGACCGGCATCAGCACTTAATCTTCCTTCCATCCCAATCTCGTCTCCGCAAACTCGTAGGCAAGATGTGAATGGTCTGGGCACATCGCAGCCAATTGGGCCTAGTGACCGTCTACCGCTTCCACCGGGATTAGATAGACCTCTGCGTACTGTGCGTTTGTCTGTTTCCGAGGACCCCACCGTATCTTCTCGTACTGCACCCATCCCAAAATCTGGTAGGAGCATTACCTCGAAGGATCAAGCTCCCCTTTCTACGGCCGTCAGGAAACAACATTCTGGCCGAGAGGCCAACAATGGCGAAAGGGACCAGAATCGCTTCTCGCTCACGACATCCCTTTCGAACGTGTCCAGTTTTGCCGCAGGACTGGTCAATCGCGGTTCTTGGGCTCATTTTGACAATAGACGCGGCGATTCTTCTTGCTAGTTTTCTTCATCATTTTATTTTTCTCAAAAGACCAACATTGCCAAAATTAAACAGAAGGATGTAGCATTGTAATTCTCACTGTACCGTGTATGACATTAGATATCCAAATCTTCGTCTGGATCGTCATCATCGAGGTCGTCGGCCGAATCTGGATCATATAAGATGGCTCCAGGAGCGGGCTGGGCTGAAGTAAGACCTGTAAAGCGTACACGTAAACACAAGAGAGATCAGAGAGATCCTTGCTCCTACCTTCATGCGCATAAGGAAGAGGAACCCGCGCTCGAGATTCCTGTTGGGACGGAGTGAGGTGAAGGTTGAATGACACATTTTGAGTAGGATCCGGGGCAGCCTGAAAACGAGATGGGCTAAAGTAAAGGGTGAATGCGGATTCAGACAAACCTCTGTCACGACAGTCTTTCTCTTCCAAATCGAAGCCAAGGTCCTCAACTGGCCCAGCTGCACCGGCCGACTTTGATCTGTATCCCAACCTTCCAAAAATCTTTCAACAGCCTTCCGTCTTCCTGAAGCGTCCGTCCCGCCCCTTACAATTGCCTCTAAAACCATGTCGTTGTACTGGCCGCTTCCTTCACCGCCCTGGCCGAATATCAGACTTTCCACGTCATGCACACGTTCGCTGATTGGAATGAAAACTCCCCAGAACTTTGGTTCAGGCGAAAATGGCGGGGGAGGTGTCATATATTCAGTTGCCAGATGGATAAGTAGCACAGGGGGATGAGCTATGAGATGGGTAATTGAAGGCGAGAAGGCTGTGGAAACAACGTGCAGCAGTATTTTGCTTGGGGCACAGAGGTGTAGGATCAGTCTGGATGGCTCTAGGAGAAGAATCTCAGCTGGGCTTTCTGGGCTTACGTTCAATCAGGGGGCGTACTAGAGCGTGCAGAAATTGAGTCCAAAAGAGACTTCAAGAATTGCAAAACTTGTGATGTAGAGTCATTGTCTTTGAGCAGAGTGTCCACAGAATCTATAATGACCTCTATAGGCAGCGATGGAGATGCTGAGTGCGTACCTAGTTGAGATTCCATTCAGGACATTATTATCGAAAACACTGACCTTGCTGTACGATTTTTAAGATCTTGGGACATGTATCTGACCACGAATCATCATACCCTGGTATGCTGTCTACCAGGTCGTGTATTTCCAGGTTTGAACTCGCAAAGTCTGTGATCAGGCTTGATGGAGGGTGAAGAAAACAGAATAGCAATTTTTTTACATCTTTCTGTCCAGGCTTATGTACAAGGACATGGCGAAGCACAGGCAGCGAAGATTGAGCTATCGATGACTGTAAAAGCAGCAAATGCTGATTGGACCGCGGAGAATCAAGGTAAGATACAAGTGACATTGCTACTTTTTACTACGCTTCATCCATTCGTCCCTCGTCATCACCCGTTTGCTCACTTTCCATTTCAACAACCCTGCAGTCTCTGAGATACCCTCGAATTTGAATCCGGCTTCATTCAAAGCCTTTTCAACATAAGCCCTCAGAGGAGAACTCGTGGTTTTAACTGATAGCACTGAAGAATTTGAAGAAAATAGGCTCTGTAGCGCGAACTCAATTAGATCGTCTTGTACTCCCGTTGAACGATACGGCTCGTCAACGTATATATGCCGTATAACAGCAGTCTTGGACGTTCCTCGCTTGATATTGATCTTGGTCGTGGAGGATATCGTGTCGACGTCGGAATTAAGGGAAGCATCAGCAGCAATGAGGCCAACAATCCTGCCAGCGTATTCGAGTATCCAAATCCCCGATGCAGAAGACTTGGAGTAATAATCCCCAAGTCTGACCATGTCAGGCCCACGAAGGACACGATCAGACAGTTGGTCAAAATATTGCCTGTTGTTCCTGTATACAGAGTCATTATATGGGCTGGAATTTGAACGGCAGACAACTTGCCAGTCAGAAAACAGGATGATAGGGACAGCTGTAGAACCAAGAGGCAACATTAAGCTGATATATGCCAGGAGGCCGTCGTGGGGCTTTGGCCACCAGTTCATATACTGGATGAACAGGCCCGCTAACAGAATCCAGAGAGAAAAGGTTATAGGGTTCAGTATAGCTTAAATTCCTCATTAGTTACGAGTAAAAGGTTGAAGATAGACTTGAACACACTGTTGATATTGGCGGTAGCAAGTCCTTCCATTGCTGCTTTGCCTATCAGGAACCGCACCTCTTTCTGATCCTCAGCCTTGTACGGGCGGATTCGAGCTACGGGCTCGACCATTGTGGAAGTTTTTGGCAAGAGTAATAATGGGACCTGAAGCTGTTCATCATCGTTGGTGGCAGCCCACGTTTGTCAAAACTTGTAAGGTACGGCGCGTCCGGCGTCTAGTATGTAAGTAGTCCGAAAAAAAAAAAACTGCGCCACTTACCTCCGCTCCGTCACAGCGATGTTGATAACAAAAGCTTTTCACGATCTTAAAACCCAACTCGATCCAGAAGGCAGATCTCTCAGAGTGTTCGTTATCTCCCCTAAAATCGCAAATTACCCTCAAGCCAAGTTTCCTGGTACGCCAATAACTTATTGATTTCGCGCGATAAAGCATCTCAATCGACTCCTGAAGGCGTCGTGGTATTTAGGTATATCATTCAATTAAATAAGCTCACACTGTCAGACCCAAAGTAAAAATAATAGTGAGATTTATCAAGTGACAGGACCCGTTGAGCGTTTTGCGAGTCAAATTGCTAGTCAGGGATTCGTGGTCGGTTCGTATTATTCATACTCGCGAATCATCCGCTCTCATTCTTAACTTGGATAGCCTGCCCGTCAATCTACCATGAATTCGAAGGTCCCGAGCCCATACCATACGACGTCGAAGGTTAGTGAGCTTTTTGAACGTACCAAGGCCAGTTTCCGTAAGTTCATTTACAGGAACCGACAGAGGTAACAAATACAAGGTAACTTGCCCGTATAAAGACCTATCCGATAAGAATTCATTTTCGATAAGATCGAGAAAACTGTTGCCGCGTTCGACGAGGTTAGTCATATGGATCCATCATTGTGCATTTCTGTTATGCTTTCTTTGAGGATAGGATGCGAAACTGAGCGTTGACTTACTATGCTCTTTACCCAACTGTAATGGGCGTATCGGAGGTGGGTAGCTCCAGCCACTAGTTTCGTTGATACTCACATTCTCAGCCACCGGAATGTGTCTTGGAGGGCACCTGGTAAGTTTGTGAGATCCTTGAATACCTCTTTTCTGTGTAACTGTATCTTTTTTTTGTGGCCAGGCATTGCGAGTCAGTTCTTCCTTTTGCTGTGCTTAGCAGTGTCATTTAAATCCTTTTCTGTATACTAGGCAGCATTTGATCAACGAGTACTCGCCTCGGTATGCTTCTTCGCTACAGATGTTCATTCTGCGACCTTGGGTAGGGGAAAAAAAGACGATACCTTGATGAAAGTTCGGAACGGCGAGTTGACAGGAAAGGGTGAGCTGGTGGTAAGTACTGATGGTATTTCCCCTTCCAATATTACACACCATGCCTCTCCAGATGATTTTCGGAAAGCAGGTAAATGTTCATCATTCTTCATCCTTCGCACACTGAATGTGGTTCGCAGGACACCCATGTCCCTCGCGCTGGCCGTGACCTTATCAGAACTACCTTGGAGGATGCTAATATCACTGCTTCGGTAAGTTATCTCTCACTTCGCAATTCATCACTCCATACATGATTGTGCTAGTTCCTCGAAGTTCAAGCTCAACATGCCTTTATCCGAGATGAGAGCTCCAAGGGACGATGGGACGCCGCATTAACGAGGTCGCTATTCTCGTTCATGATGGAGGTGTTTGATAGAACCATTGGTGTTGACCTGGGGCCACCGGTGCAGAATACCCAGGCGCCTGAGCATGTGTGCTAGATGTAACGATTGGGAAAAAATCGAACTGATGTCCGATAAATGTACTTAGAACAGCCTAAATTTTCAGAAAATAGAAACATGCACATCATGATTTAATTTGATTCACACAGATACATTTTTTTGGGCGCTCCCAAAATGTCATGGCATTATGTGTAGGCGTAATAAGACATGTGGTGGGGTTCGACACCTCAGCGTAGAAAATTGATACAGAAAACATTGTGGTGGTGGTAGGGAATGACAATGGCAGCATGCGAGCACCGATGATAAGACAACAAGAGGAATGAAAAAGATGAGAGAAAAATACATTAATTCTACATCTATTTACTTCTTCTTGGAAGCCTTTTCCGCCGACTTCGTCACTGTTAAAATACATGAGCAATGACAATGACAACTAAGGGAGTCAACAATACCTTTGCCTCCAGACTTATCGGTCTTGTCAACGGACTTGATGATACCGACAGCAACGGTCTGTCTCATGTCACGGACGGCGAAACGACCAAGAGGTGGGTATTCATTGTAGGACTCGACACACTGCGAAGTGCATGTCAGCGCCTCTAACAATCTTCGAGGAAAAGACCACAAACCATGGGCTTGGAAGGAACAAGCTTGACAATGCATGCATCACCAGACTTGACGAACTTGGGGCTGTCCTCGAGAGACTTTCCTGTTCGTCGGTCAATCTTCTCGATCAGCTCGGCGAACTTGCAGGCAATGTGGGCGGTGTGGCAATCGAGGACAGGTGCGTAACCGGCGCCGATTTGACCAGGGTGGTTGAGGACGATGACCTGAGCGTTGAAAGAAGCAGCCTCCTTGGCGGGGTCGTTCTTCGAATCGGAAGCGACATTACCACGACGGATATCCTTGACCGAAACGTTCCTAGAATACAGATAAGATCAACCTACGTTATCAACCAACAACTCAGTTCACTCACTTGACGTTGAAACCGACGTTGTCACCAGGAGTACCCTGCTCGAGCTGTTCGTGATGCATTTCGACGGACTTGACTTCAGTGGTCACATTCGAAGGAGCGAAGGTGACAACCATTCCAGCCTTGATAATACCAGTCTCAACACGACCGACAGGGACTGTACCAATACCACCGATTTTGTAGACATCTTGGAGAGGAAGACGGAGAGGCTTGTCAGAAGGACGAACTGGAGGCTCAATGGCATCGATAGCGTCAAGGAGAGTCTTGCCCTTGACAGCACCAGACTTGTTCTCCTTGGTCCATCCCTTGTACCAAGGCATGTTGGCAGACTCCTCCAACATGTTGTCGCCGTGCCAGCCAGAGATGGGCACGAAGGCTACAGCCTTGGGGTTGTAACCGACCTTCTTGATGAAGGTAGAGGTTTCCTTGACAATTTCGTTGAATCGGTCCTCGCTCCACTAATTATAATGTAAGTCAAGGGCATTCAGACCTGTGGAGGAAACGAACTTTGGTGGTGTCCATCTTGTTGACGGCGACGATGAGCTGACGCACACCGAGAGTGAAAGCGAGCAAAGCATGCTCACGAGTCTGGCCATCCTTTGAGATACCAGCCTCGAACTCACCAGTACCACCGGCAATGATGAGAATAGCACAGTCAGCCTGGGAAGTACCAGTGATCATGTTTTTGATAAAGTCACGGTGACCAGGAGCATCGATGACCTGGATAAAGCGATCAGATTGTCGATAAAGACGATTAATACCAAAAAGCGTACAGTGACCATGTATTTGGGGGTTTCGAACTTCCAAAGGGCGATATCGATGGTAATACCACGTTCACGCTCAGCCTTTAGCTTATCCAAAACCCAGGCTAAAAATTTCTCTTCGGTCAAAACTGATTGATGATGGCCAGAAATTTTACGCACCATATTTGAACGAACCCTTTCCGAGCTCAGCAGCTTCCTTCTCGAACTTTTCAATGGTACGCTTGTCAATACCACCGCACTTGTAGATCAAGTGACCAGTTGTGGTGGATTTTCCAGAATCGACGTGTCCAATGACGACGACGTTAACTAAGGGCGTAAATGAGCGCAAACGCTAGACAGTCAAGAAGATCAGATATTTACCGTGGCTGGATCATTCGATAGAGTGATGAAGACAAAGCAGAGTAAAGGAAGGAAAAAAAAAATTTTTTTAGCACAACCATATACGTTCAAGAAAAAAAGTTAACGTACCTCTTCTCTTTACCCATCTGGATGTTGCGACGATATCAGTTTCGCGTTCAGGATCTTAAAGATGAACTCACTGTTAAGAGTTTCTAAAACGATAAAGGCGTCAATATCTAGAACAGATCGCAGCATATTCGAAAAGAAAAAGGTAGATCGCCAAACATCGCGATGTAGATGCGATAAAAAGATGAGTAGTGAAGGGGAGGAGAATGAAAGATATCGAGTAGAACTTGAGATTGAAAATGTGACAAGGAAACTTACTTTTTAAGTAGAAGGATGAGATGAGGTGGTGGAAGGAAAGAAAGATGGAGGGAAACAAATTAACCGTCCAATGAGCAACCTTTATACCCGCGCACGCTATCGATTTGACTATCAGATCAAAAAAAAAATTTTCAACGGAGCCGCGTGCCCTCAACCCATCCGGACATTGCCTTAAATGACTCAATCACCGGCCGGTGGCGATGTATCGTTTTGATTAATAGTATATTAAGGCGTGGACTTTGTTGTGCTACAATCTACTACACTGGCTGGCTACAAATTATCGATGGGACTGAGGAGAAACAGATATGTCGGCGGAGAAAAAAAAGAATTGAATGATCAATTAGTATTACAACGTGATGAACCAGGAATCTTGTAACAGAGGTATTCTCATCGATAGCATGATAGCAAGTGTGATAATCGGTGAAAACTATGGGGTGTACTTGGTCCAACCGCCGTTTCCGGATAAGAATCGCGATTGAAGGATTTTCTCAAACGTTGGGCGAGCGGAAACCTCGACTCGCAAACAAGCGCGTACGAGACCTGCAGCATCGCCCAGCGCTCCACCCCCGTCAGCTTCTTCCCCTTCTAGCTCTTTGCCCTCGATGCATCGTTCATCGAGAGCGATTGAAGCATTTGCAAAAGGTGATTCTAAACCACTTTGCGCTTCCTCCGCCGTCATGAATGGGCATTCTCCGACGAGTAAGACGTAGGCGACGACACCGAATGCCCATACGTCCTGTTCCTTACCTTGGTATCTCTCGCCCCGTAAGATTTCCGGACCTGCGTAGTCGAGCCTTAAAAACAACAATGAGCAGTATTGAGATAACAGGATTTCATAGACGTACGTGCCGCTGAACGTGTCCCAGCCGTTCTTCTTAATCAGGCCAGAACTCCCAAAGTCTATCAAAACAGCTCTCCCGTGAGGACCCAGGACCACATTTTCATCCTTAACATCCCGATGAACTAGCCTATGATAAGTTGTCGTCGCAACGTGATCAAAACAAACGCACCGATGCCATGCGAATGAAGAAAGCACAAAGCGTCTGCTATCTGGCCAAGATAAGTTCGAATTGAACTGGAAGGCAGTCCAGTAGGATAGCTTTCTACAAGGTCGAACAAGTCCGATGGAGGACCTTCTTCTCCCGGTTTTCGCTCAGGAGTAGTCGAAGGGAGAACAAGATAGTAGTAATGATTGTCCTCGAAGAAATCGAGAAGGGGACAGATATTGGGATGTCCTTTAACAACTTTTCCATCTAGCCATTCCACTTCCTCCTGTTCAGCGGATGATGCCGGCTTTACAGGATCATCAGACGATGACAATCGTGATGGATCCCAAGGTCGACGTGCTGGCAAAACATACGAGGTATTCGAGATTGCAGACATCACATAAATCTCTATCGGGATCGTTCCATACTTAGGATGCTTTTTCCAACAGTCGGCCAGTATACGAGATTTGATGATTTGTTTAATGATAAGAGGGGGCTAATATGACAGAGTTCAACAAATATGGTCCTAGGAGTTGACGGTTATTCTTACCCCCAGCGACCCATCTAGTTGCTTTTCTCTGGCTCGCTTTACTAGACCATACGCTCCCCTGCCAATTTCGCATTCAATCTCAAATTCGGATATGTTGCGATTGCCAAGAAAAGATTCCTGCTGAGAGGGTGAGGGGGCGCGAGTGCTAGCGGCAACGCTGAGGAAACTGCTGCTAGAATTGGTGCGCTGAAGGCCATTAAGAAATTGCGGTTCAAAAGAAGGTTGGGTCGGAGTGTCCCTTGGGGCGATCATTACACGCCCGGCTACGAGAGAAACTCTTTGCTGAGAAGACCTGCGTCTGGGCCTCGGAGTGGAAGAAGCCCGTGAGAGGGGAGGAGGTCTGGGCGAGGAGGAGGAAGGACTAGGGCTGTGTGTAATTGGTGAAGTAGATCGGGATTGGGAAGGGGACATGAAAAAGGGTTGCGAAGTAAGACCTGCTGATAACAGGGTGGGTGTAGTTGTTATCGGAGTCACGTTTGTTACTGGACGCATAATGTTAGCGGACCCGCCGGAAGCTTTCCGAGGTTTCTCCTCATCTTCATCGCTGTTCAGGTCAAAGGCGAGGTGATATTCTTCCTTGTCCGATTTTGGTGGAGGAGCACTTTTTATTTTCGAATTTTCGTCATCATTCTGGTCCCATTCAAAGCCTCTACCGATAGATGTGACACCCCAACTGGATATTGAACTAGCGCTGCTAGTTGAGCGATGTAAGTTTAATCTAGAAGGTATCTGCGGAGTTGTCCAGTCTTCTGAATCAAAGGCCAGATCTAGTTGGGACGTAGAGAGCATGGAATTATTTTCTCCAGCTCGCCAGAGATACTGTATGATGAAAGAAGGAGTAAACGCCGCGATGAGAATTCGAGGTGCCACAGCAAAATTGCACGTGCGTTATGTCGGCCGGCTGATCCGGCGGCCTCGGCAATTGGCGGTCTAAATTGGTCTCCTAAAGTAATAGTACCATTCAAGCTCCGTTCAATTGAGCCAGGGTAGCGTTACTAGGAAACGAATGAGAGAAATAATGTAAACATGACTTGAAAAATGACACAAATAATGTATAGATGACTTGAAAAGATATCTAATCAGTCAAAGGTCGGGATGACTCATCAGTCACGTTCTCCAAATTCCGACAAGTAACAAAAAACTTGTCCGTTCCTCAAAACGCCAGCCAAACGGTGAGTATATCCTCGAAATGTGTCTCGGTATCGCATCTACTGCTTCTACCTGTCGTCTCTGTTCATCTTGTTTGTAATTTCCGTGTAATTTCGTTACGGGAGGAGCTGGATTTGATTTTACGGGCTGGATGACGATTTTGCTCTCCCCTTGAACCCTCATGTCTGGAACCTTGCCTTACGCATTTTCCACCACCTCTAGATCGCAATGGCCGTCAAGATTCCCATCGTCAAGAAGCGCACCAAACCTTTCAAGTCTGTCTTCTGTAGCCTAAATTATCCATATTTCAGAATCTTACTCCCTTCGTCCCAGGCGCCACCAGTCCGACCGCTACCATTCTGTGAAGGAGGCATGGAGAAAACCAAAGGGTATCGATAACAGGGTTAGGCGTCGCTTCAAGGGTCAAACACCCATGCCCAAGGTGCGTTCAGATTCATCTACGTATGCCAGAAAATCCTGACGCTCTTCTTCATAGATTGGTTATGGAAGCAACCAAAAAACAAGGCATCTTCTTCCTAATGGGCTCAAAAAGTTCCTCGTCAGCAACGTGCGGGAACTAGATCTCCTTCTCATGCACAACAAAAGCTACGCTGCCGAGATTGCCCACAACGTCAGCAGCCGCAACCGTACGACAATACTGGAACGGTATGTAGATGCTACTCAGTTCTCCGAATAGAATCTTATACTTCCTCCAGTGCCAAGGTTCTCGGCGTCAAAGTGACAAATCCTGCAGCCCGTCTGCGCTCAGAGGAGTAGAGTACTGGTACTTTATCATGATCAATTCCCATTCATTCCATGTATTATCCCTCCGGTACATATGCGCATCCATGAAAGCATGAACCATGCCAGATTTCCTCACATAATGCCTCTTGGGCACTTTCGTTACTTTCTGATGGCGGCGTTGGGCCGGCGTCTGATTAAATGTCGGATTGTGCATGATCTGTTTGGTCGCAGCTTCCTTGAGCAGCTATTATCAACTACGTTCCAGTTCAAGTTTACAATGTCGTCTCGTAGAGAAAAGCAAGATGAATTAGTAGTTTAATTATCCAGCTTGCCACTAACTACCGCTTCTAGAGGGAGAGATGTTCGATTGGCGTCCCATGCAGGCAGTTGGTACACTGATAATGGTAAGCATGCAACCCAATACGGCAACTCTTGGTAACAGTGAATTTTGCAGGGCGGGAACTTGCCTCAGAGCTGGCCGATTGGCTTGATCAAGTCAAAGACACAGATCCACCATACCCCATCGCCGGATGTAAAGCCCTCATTGCGCCGTTCGTCTGCCCGCCCATTCTTATGGGTGCAACATCATTAAACCAATCTCAACTTTAGGCATGCAGGATATTCATATTCTGGCCCTGCGGCGGCCTGGGCATATAAGAGTATAGATACCAAGGCAATGTAAGTCGATTGCAATCACTGTACCGTTGCCCTTGATCCGTTATCCCGCTTCTCAGCAAACGTGTTTTCATTCTTGGGCCTTCTCATCACTTGTATCTGGACGGATGTGCGCTATCTGGTTGCAAGGAGTATGCTACGCCTGTCGGTAATCTTCCGCTAGACCTAGACAGTATGTAACCCATTTCATCACCGTCTCCCGGAGCAGCTCTGCATAATGGATGTAGTTATCAAAGAATTACGAGACACCGGCAAGTTTGATAGCCTCGATATAGATGCAGACGAAGCGGAGCATAGCCTCGAGATGCACCTGCCATATGTGAGGACCATCTTCGAAGGGTAGCTATATTCCGAACGATCTTTAATGCAATAGCTGATCGTTTGGACCTAGGATGGATATTTCCATTGTACCCATCATGGTCGGAGTGATCTCAAAAGATTCAGAGGTCGATTACGGGAAGCTTCTAGCTCCTTACTTGGCTAAAGAAGATACGTTCTGCGTTGTGTCTAGTGACTTTTGTCATTGGTATGAGTCCTGCTGGTACACGACTCATTTCTAACTCATCGCTAATGCAGGGGAACCCGATTCTCATATACATTCTACTACCCAGAACCCAAACCCAGTAATGAGCCAGGCATTCGCCTCTCTCGCACGGTTGCTCCCTCAACTTCCCATCCGATCCACGAATCTATCAGCAGACTCGATCGCGAAGCGATGGATATACTGACTCTGAACTCAGATTCAGGAGTTGCATCCAATGCTCATTCTGAGTTTTCCAGGTATCTCTCAAAGACGAAAAATACGATATGTGGTCGACATCCTATTGGGGTTCTCCTTGGCGCTCTTGCTGCACTTGAGGATAGCGTGAATGCTCATCCTACTATCAAGTGGGTTCGTTACGAACAGAGCAGCGCTTGCGAGAATATCAGGGACTCGAGCGTCAGCTATGCCAGTGCTTGGGTCAAATTTTAGAGCTGGACATGACAAATGTCTTAAATGTAGACATTAAGGTGGATTGTAGCAGCAACTACTAGTAGGGAAAGAAGAGCAAACCACTGTACACATCCGATTCCAATGTAAACCTAAAGTCAGCTAGTAATAGTCCTCGAATCCCCACTCTCTGACATCTCCGCTGACGTGAGCTGAATCCCCAATTCGCCTGGGTATCCAGATTCTGGAGGAAGAATCTGGACTGCGCGCGAATTCTGTGATGGAGCAGCAGCCAGGTCTGACTTTCGAATCAGACTCATTCAATAGATTCCGCACCAGCGCGATTACAGGCGCAGCATGAGAAACGAGTAGCACTCGCTTGTGTTTTTCCGGAGAGATCATCGTTTCCACCTTAGGAATGAACCACGAAAGGAACGTTGACATTCGTTCTGTTATTTGAGCGATATTCTCGCCCGTAGATGGGGGATACCACATACTCGCCCAAGCGTCTGAATCGATTTCTGGAAAGTCTTGGCGGAGAATTTCTGCCCTGGGAAGTTCAGGCTGCTTGATTCCCTTGCTCGCAGTTACATCTGAAAACCACTCGGATATCCCTTTTGTCGTGCAGAATCCATGCCAGTGGATGAGGAACACACTAGTCTGACCGCGAAAACGAATCTCTCACAATGATCAACGTATATCGGGACACCAAGAGCGATAGACACCGCTTGGCTGGTTTGTAGGCAGCGGTCTGTCCGCAAATATGTATTATTGTGTGATCTTTCGGTTCGTGTACTGCAATGGTGTACACGACGGCTGTCACTCACAGTATGGGGAAGAGAATATTGCTGTCGGTCTCTGATCCTCACTCAGAGATGCCAAATAGGTTGCGAGATCCTGCGCTTGAGTCTAGGAAGAGTGGTCAGAGCATAAGCTTCATTGACGTTTAAACGTCTTCCAGCAAGCGACGGACCAGACCAAGATCTGATAGAGCGTCATTCCTATTGGCACTGAGAAGTGATCATTAGCATCGTTGACTTTCCTGGAAGCGTTGAATATCTCACCGGTCTCCAGTAGCCCAGCTACTCCGAAATCCTGTGATATACAGGTCAACATTCACCATGGTTATTGTTCGATCATTTGGAATATTTACCGTGTCGAGCAATATAAAGCGTTTGAATCATGTCGTACCTGTCCCAATGATACTTTTATGACAAGAGATTAGAACGAGAAGGAAGGAACAACTCAGTCGGGCTAAGCGCTCGATGCCTCGACCTTTATCTGGGTCCAGATATGCGGATGCTAAGACATTCAAAAAGCGGCCTTCGCCTTGATTGTGAGGAATCTGATTCAAACTACATAACTGACGTGTAGAATTTCTAATGACCAACCTAAACCGAGAAAAAGTACACAGATCAATATTACAAAAGCCTTCTGCAGTTTTCTACCACGCAATGATGGTTCAACGCATACGTATCCAATCCACCAGCAAATTTAAGCTCGGGCGGCTTTGATGATGTCGCTTGCCTGTAGCAACAATCAGAATGCTTGAACCAAGGGAGTCAGAACTCAAAACTACCTTTTCTGCGATGGCATAGATTGTGGCTTGGGGGTGAGTTGATATGTGCTAGAGTTGTAAACGGTTTAAGCGGTTAAACAGACGAAAAAAAAATGTAGGCGTACGAGAGGAATCACGGACGCGTCGACCTAGAAACAGAAAGACGTATGACAGGTCGCATTCAAAGTATTTGGTCCAAACGCACCACTCTAAGATTTGTAGTCCCGTAAACTTTCAGGAAAGGATCAACTACGCCGCCATCCTCCCTGGGCATCATTGGTGCTGTTCCTACTGGGTGAAAAATGCTCTCTACTCTTGACCTACACCAATCACGGATCTCATCGTCGGAAAGGTCTATATTTTCCGCGTTCTTCTCCGGGGGATCGTACATTCTGAATTCTGAAGAATAGTACGGTTCGGTTCGCAGGAGTCTCCGAACGAACTTGACTCCATTGACCATGATTTCCAGATCTGCCGCATGCGAAAGATATTTCGGATCGATGGCAGGGGGGGTTAGAGGGTCTGAGTCGGCGATGTGGACTGATCCACGCGACAGAGGATGGAGACCGACGATCAAGATGGTATGGTATTTGGTTGCTTCTTGAGGTTTTATCCCCGAGCCAAGGCTGAGGAAAAGTGGAAATTGCAGTATCCTAACATGAATGAAATTGAGCTGGGAGATAGCATCAGAAAACATATTCAAGCACTCAATGTGGGCATGATTGGGGTCTGACAACCATTTCTTGAGGAGTACAGATTGTTTCTTGAGCGCTGGAGTGGCTGCCAAGGAGGCGTCTTGGTAAAACTGCTTCCCAAAGGCGTCGAGGGCTTCTACGCTGTAAACTTTCTCCAAAGGCAGATATGCATATCCGGTGATTGAACCAGCTAATAGACCTTTCCTTTCGTTTTGGCTATGTAAAGTGCGGTTCATATTATAATCTAATGAATTTAAAATATTAGACCTACTAAAGTGAAGTTTGCTCTTGAAGAAATAAGGGATCCCGCAAATTGTCGAAAGTCACCGTATTGTTAGGGACTTCGTGCAAGAGAGGCAATGTGAGATGGTCCTACGTGAATGTGGGATCAGTTCCTTTTGTGCTGGACTCGTGTTTTGCGTACCTCTTCAAACAGGTTGATCGATGAGATTAGCTCGATGGTCAACAGACGAAATCAATCTAGAAGACGTACGAAGATTTTCTCCTACTGGAAGATCAAGTACCGTTTGAATGCCATGTTTCGTCAATATGTCGGTTTTTCCGATCCCTGATCAGTGCTCCAAAACCTTATTCATTGTGGTTGCGACGAGTAAAACGCACACACCAGACAATTCTAAAATTTTGGGCGTTTGAAGTGCACCTGTGTAACAAAGAGAGGTTAATCACTAAGACTTTGCCTCTAAAAGCTTAATATCTATACCAGCAGCGACTATGACTTCATGTTTAGCTTTGGCAGTGAATTTTTGTGAATCCTTCAAAAATTCTACTCCAGCTGCAGACACAGGTAAGCTTGCCGTTGCGTTCTCGAGTAGCACTTTGGTGACATGTGCGCCCGTGAGTATAGCGAGATTTTTCCTATGTGAGTTTGGAACATAGTATGCCTGGCAACGATAATCAGTCTCAGGTCGGGTCAACTATAATTTATCTGTTATCTGTTACCGTTGCAGAGTAGCTGCGGGTCATAGTATCTGGGTTGACAGAAATAACGCCGACCGACGCCCCGACGTTTTTTCCATTCCCCTAAAGACTCAATCTATAAACACGAATGGCACAACCACGTACATAGTTACTTACAGGGTCTCGATTGATTGGAATTCCCATATTGACCAGAGTTTCCATGAACTTAGAGTGTAATCCATTGAACCAGGCCGAAATCGAAGTTTTGACTGGACCACTGGCGCCGTGATATTCGTGGCCGTAGCCAATGTGGGTATCCTTCGATATCTCTGCATCAGTCGGTGCGTTGTACTTTTCCGACTGAAAACCAGCATTGTTATTCATGATATGGCAGTAAATGTCGACGATGACAGACCTTCATCATATACTTGAGAAAGCTATCCCAGTTCCAGCCCGGGTTCCCAAGAGCCTCGATAGCTGCCAGTGTATACCCAATCAACTAATCATTGCTAGCTTTTTCGTTAAACTCACCATCATATTCCTCTTTCGAGGCTCTTTGAATGAACCATTGCTTCAGGTTTTACTTGAATTCACGATTTTGCTAACTGACCTTTGGTAAACTAAGAAATTTACCTGAAGATTGCAGGCTCGAAATTTAGTATCTAATATCGAAAGAACCGTAATGAAGTATAGCGTACCGCGGAAGTGCCTCCAACACCTTTTCCTCTAAACAGGAGCCAATTAGAATATTTGAAAGCAGCGAGGTTTTAACTCACTGAGAATTTAGCACTCGTCTATCGAATAAAGCTGGTTGCTTCTTGGTAGAAAAGCCCCAGTCCAGTTTCGGATTACCAAAGTTTCGACCAATCATCGCTATTAGAAGAAGGAGATCAAAGTCAAGAGCCGGCACTGATTACTTGTGGACTCTTACCTGGAATATTGACTTCAGGCATGTCATCGACATGTGTGCCTGCTTCGAGCACACCAACGCTGACATTAGG
Source organism: Collybiopsis luxurians FD-317 M1 (assembly GCA_000827265.1). Taxonomy (NCBI): domain Eukaryota; kingdom Fungi; phylum Basidiomycota; class Agaricomycetes; order Agaricales; family Omphalotaceae; genus Collybiopsis; species Collybiopsis luxurians. The sequence continues at coordinate 1,723,618 of KN834749.1, read as the reverse complement.
GTCTTCTGATAAGCTACAAAGGTGGGTTCAGTGTCATTGTCACTAGTCATGAAGTAACTGAGCAAACCGGGACGCTAGAACTAGCGACGCAGTTCCACCGCCGACAATGAGATAATCAAAGTAGTTTGCACAGAATGCTTCGGCTGAGGTCATGATCCGTATGTGGTACTTGGAAATCAACCATCCTGCATCATGAGCTGCCTTAAAAGAAATTTTTTCATCCCGCCCTGTTAGTAACTTTGTGGGAACCGAATCCAGGTGCGACTACCCATCGCGCGTGGTAGGTAACGGATTATTTATTTGAGAGTCTAGGGCTTTCCACTCCCGCAAGGCAGTTGACTAGCGTCCGAGTCCGATGCGAAGTTTGAATTGCTGACCGATGCGGTCAAAGTAATCTTTTCAAATCATACTTCCATACTTCCTGTACGTTTAGTTCCCGATGGAGAGACGAAGTCAATTATCTCAGTATCCTTGCCAAACTATCGCTCCCGTCAATATGTGTCAGCCTACCGAACGAACATGTAACGTCAGAAAGATATTATGGTAAGTGGAATGGACATTCTACCGGAATCCAACACTCCGGGGTAATCTCTAGTGAAATTGAAATAATTTAGTAAGTTCCTTCGTGAATCTTTGAACGACACCCCGGCCTACTTGTTCAATTGTGGAGGCAATGCCACCCAAAAACTGCTAGCTTCTCTGCTCCTTCAAGACCATCATCTCCCCTCTTCCTCCTTCCTGCTATGTCGGGGCAGACGAATACGACTTTATTGTGAGTGGTTTCTTGCGCTAACTGGGACGGGATCTCGACTTATTCGATCTAGAACTGCTCCTCTGGTAGGTTTTAGGTTTATCTTCACAGCGATACTGAAGCTTCCTGCAAAGCTTCTGGGGTTCGCTGGAAATTGGTTCCTTTTCGGATGTACCTGCGTTCAAGTTTGTAAGGGAATTCTGTCAACGTTGATATATTTAATACTAATCGGGGCTCTTTGGGTGCTGTAGATTTGTACCATCTAGGATTCCGAAATGATGGCTGGAGGCTAAAGTCCCTCGTCTATGGACTTTGCATATGGGATACCGCCCAAACATTCACGCTTACCAGCACCGTGTTCGACATTCTAGCGTCTGGCTGGGGAAATCAAGCTGCGTTGGAAAGAACAGGACTTATCTGGCTCGATATTCCAATTATGAGTGGTGTCGGTCAGTGTCAGGCTTAGACTTTTCTCAAAAAGAATGACGATGTTCATTAGGTGATGATTCTTAACCATACCAGCCAGTGCGGTGGTACAGTGCTTCTATGCTTGGCGCATATATGCTCTAGGGAGGTCAATACCCCTCGTTCTGTTGATTATTGCCCTCGCATTAATGGAGGGATGCGCTGCTCTGGCGCTTGGGATTATCATTAAGACCTCGATACCTACTTTTGCTGCTTTACAAAGTAATACTTATGCCGTGACCAGTGTAAGTCCCTCTCGATACCACTTCATACCCTCGCATTCGTATGCTGACTGCCTCGGTTCAGATCTGGCTTTTGGGCAGCGCTGCCTGCGATATTCTCATTTCTGCATCTATGTTGTATCTGGTAAGACCGAATCACGGTGTACCACCATATTTTTAACCAGTATAATTTTTTTTTAGCTTACGCGCGCTCGAAAAATAACTCGTTACAGTAGGACTGACACTTTGCTCAGCCGAATTATAAAGCTCACGGTAGGCGGTGGGCTGCTCACGAGTAAGTTGTCCGATTTTGATAACGCACGTTCCTGAAAAAATCTGACACCCTTCGGAGCGAGCATTGCAATTGTGGATGCGATTCTCTACCTGATCTTTCCGCACAACAACCTCCATACAGTTCCAGGAGGTATTCTCGCCAAATTGTACACCAATGCATTAATGGTGCTACTGAACAATCGCAAACGACACCTTGATTCTTCGACATACACATGGGACGACGAAAGCGAGCCACCAGCTCCTCGAAATCCTGGAGTATCGAGTAAATACTCATTCAATAGAGGCCAGAGAATCCCTACTCCCACTGCGATTGAGGTTGATGTAAGTATTGACCGTATGGTTGATGCTGGATCGGCTGTAGAAAGTTTTTCAATGGGCCCTATGGAGGTGAGTTCCTTTTTTTTTTCTTGCTCGAACAATACCATGCATTGACGACTGTAAAAGCGAGAAACAGCAGATGCAAAGATTACATGGAACGCAGATAAATGAGTGTCTTAAATTTGCATCCAATTCTGAAAGTCCTCATGTATCGCAGTCTTTTAATTACTTGTACTTTTACCGCCTGTAATTTGTGAGGATTAAAAGCCTCTTTCGTTCCACCACGGGCATGGGGAATGTAGATCTATTCTATTCTTTACACTCTAAGGATGAGCAGGTTTAAGATCCCAAACAATCTCTAGAGACTGCTCGTTGCTCTGGCCACCGCACGGTCAACTCGCAACATCGATCCTACAGGTTCGTCAACTTCGTCTTCCGAACCAGGGACTCCGACATCGTCAACGACCTGTGGAAAATCAAGTAAAGTTGGTGCATATTAACAGAGAGGGAAGGGCTGACCTGTCCACCGGCAATTTCAATATCTTCAAATCCCCAATCTCTCTGTATACCCCCCGTCAGAAAGTCTGCCTCTGCCCCTCTCTTCATCTCCCATTGTGACCTAGCACTACCTACTACTCCGTCCTTTCTTCGAACAAACTCACTTAGCGAACAGCATCCGACCCTTAACGACAACTTCCTATCTCCCGCTAGCTCCCTAGCTAACGCTATGACCGTCGCGGCATGACTCACCAAAAGTACTCGTTTATGATCTGGAAAGCGCGCTTCGACTTCAGATATCAAGTCGGACAGGACTACTTTGGTACGATAGTGCACTTGATTTACATCTTCGCCTTTTCGAGATGGGTAGTGAATCGACGACCATGTTTGTGCGTCTACTTCGTCAAAATATGCTTTGAGAACGGAAGCGGAAGCTGGACGAGGATGAAGACCTGTTCCTGGCGCGGCAGGTGAGTACCACTCGGACAATCCTGATATAGCAGTCAATCAACTGAACAATCTTGAGAGGAAAAAAAAGCATACCGTGCTCCACGAAAATAGGCAATCCCAATGTTTTGGCGATAGGTTGAGAAGTTTGAAGACATCGATCTGTTACGACACGAGTTGAGTGTATCGACAAATACCAAAAGCCAATGTATTCACAGTACGGAGAGGAGAATAGCAACGTCGGTCGCTGATCTTGGTCTAATGTAGAAAAGTAATCTGCCAGTTCTTGCGCTTGAGACTACCACGAATTGTTAGCGTATTTCCGACCAAGTATCAGCCGCCACGGGTCTCAAGTTGGAGAGCTCACCACGCCAAAAGCAGTCAAAGGAGGATCCCTTGGGAGTCCTGTAGGACTTTCCCTGGAAAGCTCAAATCAGGAAATTTCCCGTCTCGAGCAAGGATGCAAAATACCAGTGTGTTGCGATCCAATTGAGTCGGAACCCTGTCCTTGCATAGTGATTGTCAGGTGATAAACCTCGAAGCGCAAAGGAAGACTATACCATGTCTAGCGATGTAGATCGTTTCGATCATAGTGGTCCGAGAAAGAGGGAGATGGAAATTAAGCGCTCATGATTTGATGCACATAAAGTATATCCATTATCTGACGAGTGATATACAAGGTATCGTTCATTACAATTTAGTCTCATGCCGGAACTCGTTCACGAACACGCCTGCAGCACCCATCCCACTTCCTATGCACATGCTAGTTACGAGCAATTTCTTGTCCTTGCGTTTTAGTTCAGCGAGCCCGGTGACGACCTGACGGGTCCCAGCTAACATGGAATCAGTTTCACCAGCAAAAAAGTCACGCAGACACTGCACATACTCATTCCAAGAGGATGGCTGATTGAAATAGCCCCGCCATTAGGATTGATCTTTTCAATAGGGATACCAAGTTCTTCAACGCAATAAGCAAATTGGGATGCAAAGGCTTCGTTGATCTATAAACGAGAGATGATATGCAGTTCCAAGCTAACAAAAAGAAAAACAAACCTCGTAAACATCAATGTCTTCCTTGTTCAATCCGGCCATTTCTAAAACTTTTGGGACAGCAATAACTGGCGAGATACCCATAACTTTGGGTTCGACACTGACGACCGTGCTGGTAACATATTTTCCAATAATTTCCATGCCTTCCTTCTCCGCGTTTGCCCGAGAGGTCAAAACAACGACAGCGGCACCATCTCCCACACCAGAGGCGTTGCCGGCAGTTGTCGTGCTAGGACTCCAATTTGGGAAGGCAGGTTTGAGGGCAGCAAGGCCTTCGGCGGAAACACCAGGACGGATGGTGTCGTCGACAGAAATTGTGGTTCCACGGACAGTGATGGGGACAATTTCATCAGCAAAGACACCTTTAGCGTTGGCCTAGAACACTAAAAGTATTAGCAATGATTCGGACATGGACTCGAGAAAGTCGTTCCACCTCAATCCCACGGGTGTGCGAAATCAGAGCATAGTGGTCTTGTTTCTCCCTCGGAACTTTGAATACTTCCGCGACCATTTCCGAGGTCCAACCCATGGGCTGAATAACGCTGTCAGTATGGGAAATATCGGACTGATTTTTTGTATACCTGTACTGCGTCATGGGCCTCCTGATTCTCTGCGACGATTGCAGAGATCTCTGGGGTAGGTCGTGGACTGGAAAGCCGATGAGCGGCGGTTGAGGCAGGAAGTAAAAGGCAGACGCGTACTTTAAGCTCATACTTTCAGTTCCAGCAGCTATACCGAGAGTGATCTCGCCAGATTTGATACCCTGAGCGATGTTCCGGATTGACATCAGGCCGGAAGAGCATAGTCTGTTCACAGTTGAGATTGGGACAGTATGAGGGAATCCGGCGGCCAATGCGGCGGCTCTTGATAGATACAAGGGAGAGGGAGGGTGACATGTTCCTAACAAAAGAGTTGGCTGTCTCTCGAAGGTTGAGCAGTAAAGTACTTACCGACACAGATGTCATCCACTTTTGCGGGGTCGATCTTTGTTCTGGCGATGGTTTCCTAGGCCAGAGAGTTAGAGTGTTGTGGCAAGATATTCAAAGGTGGCAATGAACCTTGAATAGATGATAAAGCATCTCATCTATAGGTGTATCTTTGAGCTGGCCCTTCTTTGCGCGACCTACCGCAGTCCTTTTAGCAAAGGTGATGACTACATCGTCTGGTCTCTTTTCGAGGACGGCAGCAAGACCCCTAGGAGCCTGAGTACTCATTGCGCGGAAATAGGTTTGAGACGAGACGAGAGTTCGTGAGAGCATGTTTGTGCAAGAGAGCAAGTGATAAAGGCCTTAAATGTGCGGAAAGCACTTGTTCCGGATTACGCCATTTACATTATTACATCTATTTATCGTCTACAAAACACACCAGTTCCTCCCCAGCTCATGTTGACGCCGTCGTGCCAGGGTATTCCCATTGCCCAGGCTCAGACTTTTCTTCCAGAGGCTCCCATCTGCGAAACAAATTCATAAGTAAAACAAACTTGAAATTTACTCCCAACGCACGCTTTCCATTCAGCCATTTTCTCAACAAGTTTGAGCTCGTCCGAAGCAATCAGCAGCGACTCTTCAATCTGTCCCTCGTCCAATTCCTTCTCCACAGCAGCAATATCCCCATTGGCCGCATTCACAATGCTCAACTTTTTTAGTGTAAGAGCCTCTGTTCCTTGGCGGTAGACGGAAGTCTGCGGTAAAGCAGCAAGCGCGTCGAGGGTCGATTTGTAGGTCTGGGTTAAAGCTGGAAGAGGATTTTGGTGTACTGCAATGCCAGTAATACCAGTTGTAGTCTTTGTGACTTGGAAAAGAGGACGTGTAAGACGGAACATTATGGTTATTAGTTAAAAGAGGTCCCGGCGCTTATTTAACTTTTGGCCAACTACCATGGCGTCCTTGACTGCTCTATTCCCAAGGCAATCCCTTTCTTCTTTTATTCAAGAGCTTTTTCCTCGTATCCTTCTAGCTGTACCCAAAAAGAAGGTCTCGCATTCACGAAAAGCTATGCGGGCGGCCAACAAGGGCTTAAACGACAAGCACAGTGCGTTGTACTAGGTCCATTCTATACAGTCACCCATACTCTTTACAAGATATTGTCCACTGCCCAGGATGCGGGGGACCAAAACTCGCTCATCATCTATGTCCCACATGCTACAGCTTCCTACATAGAATATGGAAGTCGGGGAACAAGGACGAACACAAGTTATCATAAAATCGCGTTGTACGTTGACGTTTACTCTTTGATGACCTCCGCTAATGGTGGCAAAGGCTGTAATATGTGGATGTGCAGTAGAGACTAGCATAGAAATTGTAGATACGCAGAAATAATTTTTTCTTTAAATCCAAGTAGTGCCGTGATTGTCACATCACTCGTCTTCATCCTTGTACTTTCTCAACTTTGAATCATGGATTCTTTAATCCCATTCACAACGTCGGGATCTCTAGTCGATTGTGTGGACAGTACGTCTACCCACAGTCAATCCTTCGAACCCTCCTCGTCTCTAAAAAATATGCTTTCCACTTGAATACCTTCCCCTGCGATATTACATTAGGGAAGATGCTGGTCATACTGCGAGATGGTAGAAAGTTGCACGGTGTCCTACGATCCTACGACCAGTTCGGTATGTTTTTGTTTTACTCTTTGGCAGATGAAGCTTTCATTCACCGTCACACCAGCAAATCTCGTTTTAGAAGACACTGTGGAGAGGATATATCATGAAAACTTATTCGCGGAAAATTGGCATGGCTTATTTCTAATCAGAGGTGAAAATGTCGTTTTATTGGGTGAAATTGTAAGCCGGCTTGCAGCATGTCCAAAGAGTGTTTCTGACCAAAAAAAAAAAAAAAAAACTTTTAGGACCTCGACAAGGAAGATGACATCCCTTTACGCCAAGTAGAATACCATGAGCTCGAACCATTTCACAAACGCGCCATTGAAATCAAGAAGCACGTCGACGATGCTAAATCACAGGTTCTTTTCGAGCAAAAAGGGTTTTGTAAGGAGGGCGGAGAAGGAGATGGCTATTAGGATACCATACAGGTCGACCTGTTGGGAGATGTACCGTAATTTTTCATAGGTGGGTAGCGGCCATGTACACTTATTTAAACACAGAACCTAAGTAGCTACATAACGAATAAAGGTTTGTAGAATACAAGAAATTAAGCGTCGATCGTGACAAGACAGAAGCCAACAAGCGGGGAGTATTAATATGCGAAAGCTGCGACTCTACAAAATTGCAAGATACGATATCTCGCTTTACGCGAGAAAAGTGGGTTTAAAAATACACATACGAGAGAGGGAGGAGGAATCTATAATCGTCACACGTTAAGATGGCACCTTTCGTTTCTTGCCCTTCTTTGAGATGTCGCCATTCACTTTGTTCTTTGTGGGATGGCCGTTACTCAATTTACCGCTTCCCTTCTGAACACCTTTACGCGGGGCCATGCTGAAAAGAGGGCCTGCTTCTTGCTCTTCAATCCGGTCGATGCGTTTACGAATCTCCCGCTCCCTCGAGGTTAGCTTGAATATTGCTTCTTCTTTCTTTTCCTTCTCCTTGTCCACATCCTTCGCACGAAGGCTTTGCCACCTGACACTTGAACTTCAGAACTTAAAAGAGCGATCAGCGAGAACAATAACGTACCCAGCATGTCGTTCGCAGTCCTGATCACCTGGGCACCACCACTCTGGTTCTTCACCATTACCATTTTCCGCAGGACCTTCCCCTTGTTCAGTATAGCTCTCTAATACACCTTCGCCATAGTCTGCCCAATCTTCATCCGAAAAACATAACCTCTGATCCCAACCACACTGACCAAGATTTTCCGAGCGGTCACTCGCCAGTTGCAAAAGTTTCTCTCGCGACAGGAGAATATCCATCCCCCGCCTCAACTCGTCTCTAACCTTTTCAATGTCAGCCAATAGCCCATTCAACCGCTCGATTTCACGCTCCTGCTTGCTTTTCGAAGGTTTGATTTCTTTTAGGACAGGCTTGAGATTGGCGATATCATTCTCGACAGCACCATCGGCTTTCATCACGAGAGATGGTTCGATAACTCGAACGAGACCTTCCCTCTTTGAGGCAGTCTTGACAATGTCCCATAAATCCTCCTTCTTTCCACCCTTTTTAGTATAGCCGTCAATTCGCTTGCGGAGGTTTTTGACACCGCAACCTTCAGAGCAATATTTGGAAAAGGTACGAGCAGGTTTATGGCAAGCTTTCGGAGATTCGGGATCTGGAGAATTTAGGCCAAATAGGCAGCGCTGTTTGTACGTTGTTTTCAATTGAGCCGAAGGATTTTCTAAATGCACATAAGTGAATGCGACCGTGGATCCAAAACCACAAACGCTTACTTTCGGCGCACAAGGGGCAGAAGAACTGATCAACCAAGTCGCCCTTGTGTTCAGGAATTTCAACGCACTTCATATGGTACCACTCGTCGCAACTGGAGCAGCACAGTTCAACTAGTAGTGTCAAAGTAAGCTAGTGAATAAACTTACGAGTCACAAGCAATCATTGGCTTGTCTTCATCATACGTTGTCTTGCACAGGCAATACAGTTTGTCATCCTCTTCTTCCTTATCGTCCTCTTTGTCATCCATCTTGTCTTGAGCCTCTCCTTCAGGATCAACAGATCCGGAGGGGAGGACAGAAGTCGAACGTGAACGTGCACTATGGGATCCCGAAGCTGTTCGGTTGACCTGAGGGGGAGGAGGAATAGGGGGGGCAGGAGTGGCAGATGAGGTGGCACGAGAAGTAACGACAGCGGCAGTGGCAACGGGGATCGTTGGTGTACGAATGATATTGCCGAATTCGTCTCGAGGCTTGGGTTTAGGACCCGGCTTTGCTCTGGGCTTCGGTAGAGGAGCGCCGACGATTGTACCGTCTAGGTTTCGGGGCTTTGGCTTCGGACCAGGCTGCAAAATGGATGGAATCAGCATAAACATAAACAATGGACAACGTTTGAATGTACCTTTCCCTTCCTTTTTGGCTGCGTTGCCACAGCTGCTACGTCGGGCTTATCTTTCAGGGTCAATGGGGGGGGCATACTCTCCCTGTTATCTTCTAAAGGTCTCGCAGAAGACTGGCCAGTGCCACCCGCACTCGACGGCCTCGAAGGTGAAACGGGGTGTGGTGATACTTCCATCTCTTCATTTTTCAGGTGAGAGACAGGTGACGCTTTGTTCTTTGAAGCTTTAGCTTTGACTGAGTCCAATTGGATGATCGACGGAATAGTTGTGTTATGAACAATTGAAGCAGCGGCCGACATGCGGGAATTCGGGCGTTCATCAAGAAGGCTGAGTAATTCGTCCTCAACATCCACATCCACATCCATGGCTTTATCTTCATCATTTTCAAGCTGTTCGTCTTCGCGATGTGCCATGTCGATGGTCGCCTCGAATCTGTCTTCTTCGTCGTGAATCTGCTTTTGCTGAGTATTTGGACTGACGACATCACCAGCACCATCACCGAGCGTTTCATCCACTAGTTCGGCGACTGCCTGGTCGACATCTACATCCATGACATCAGTGTCGTATGACGGAGAGGGCGGCTTTTGTACGACTCCCGCGAGTTCCGCATCCAGTTCTTGCTCAAGCGCCATCATCGCATCATCACCGTCTTTATCGTCATCGCGCCTCCTAGAGTCTGATGAGGAAAGAACCAATGTGTTTTTTGCCGGTTTTGAGGCAACTGGGCTGGCCGTGGAACGTCTGGCAGAATCTGAATTGACAATCATTGATGCAGGAGGTACTGCGGGAACAGGTGATGAGGCAGCAATGGATGAATGGGGTCGCTTGATATTCCGCCGATCATCGCCATCAGTATACTGTTCTAGGAACCATTCATGGGGGTCGTCTTGCTGATGCTTGGTTGGCGGACCAATTTGCCGATGCGCAGAAGAAACTGGTGGAGATGGTGGGAGTGACGTGGAGATCTCCGGTTTGACAACCGGTCCTGGAGATGAGGTGAACGAAGAATGTGGAAGCTCTTTCGTGCGGGAGGTCTTCTTTTCTTTCCTCTTTCCTGGTTCCTGGACCGCATGAGGGGCCGTTGACACCTCTCTCTTCACTTCGGGAGAAAGAACAGATTCCATGATGGGCATGTAATGCTCCTGCTCCACCTTCTTTGCAGCAATGGCCCTTCCAGCCTGACTCCCTGGCGGTGATCGACGTCCAGTCGGACTAATTACTCGATACTGCTGCTGCTGAGCAGATGGAGGGTCTCGAGAATGAGAAGACTGCGTGCCAAAGGATGCAGGAAGTTGTGATGTCGCACCGTACGAATCACGATCTCGTTGAGGATATTGGCCATGGCTGTCTTGGTCGCGTATGTGATCGTGCTGGAAGTGCGGAGATCGACTGTTAGCCGCGGAGGTGGGATAGTTATATTGATGACGGAATTGAGCATCAGACCGCGAAAGTGGCCGTTCTTGATAAGGAGACCCAGAATGAGGGTAAGGAGACTGAGACCGAGATCAGAAGAGGTTTATAGACGCAGTGACGACCTACATGACCAGTTCGTGCCCTTTTTGTACTGTCAGCTCTCTCTTCCTCTACCTGCATCTCTACATCTCGCTCGGGGATGTCGATCACCTCCGAGGTCCGAAGAGTCCTTTGCGTTTGACCCCAAAAACGAGGATTATTGTAGGCTGGGTTATGATCATTTTCATGAACAGGGTCATAACCGGTCCTGCGAGATGGAAGAGGAGGGCTGGCGGTGAAAGAAGCAACGGTAGGACTGGTAAGAGCGGATATCGAGGCCCGATTCCTGCTACGGTCCATATCTTCGGTCTCCAGGTGACTAGGCTGTCGATAGCGGTCAGACTCATCCCGCAGCCCAGGATGCTCAAACTCAGGAATCCTGTCATCCGAATATCTCCTCTTTTTGTGCAGGTGCTCCTGGCTAGGTTCAGCTGAAAAACCAGACACCGTCGCAGTTGGATGGGTAGTAGTCGGAGAAACTGAATGATAAGAAGAGCCGATACCCGGTGTTGACGGTACTGTTGGACCCATTATGTTACGCATGCCAGGACCTGGCAAAGGGTCAGATTTCCGACCGTGCCGGTGGGTATCATTGTAGCCCAGGATTTGTTCACGATGAACAAGCCTCTGTTCAAGTTGCTGCTGATGGCGCTGTAAGGAATCTTCGGGAGAGTAACCATAGGAAGGGTCTGAGGACGACCAGCTGGATGGCAATCTGGAACGTTCCTCTGCAGCAGCATGAACTAAAGCGTCAAGACCGAGTTTTGCAGAAGCCGAAACGGTTGTAGGCTGGGAAGGGGTGACTGTTTCTACGCGATGAGGAGAACGTCTGAGATGGGGAGCAAGAAGAACAGGTTCAGGGACAATCTGAGGCTCTGACTTTGTATTTGGGTCGTCGTCGCAGAGCAGGGAGGAAATAGTAAGCCGCCGAGACATGACGGGAAGGAAAGAGATGCTGCTGCAATTCTTCGAAAGGCTATCATCAAGTCATGTGGCTGCCAATAATAGCCAATTCACACACACACAAAATTCGTATTAAAAAATCAGTTGTACAACGAGACATTGCGATGTAATCCACTGGCTAATTACGAAGAATTGGCCGTGAAAAATGAAAATTTCAATGAATTCACCGCACCCAAGTCCCATCGTAAGTCCTTCTCAGTCAATAATTGGACGGTTCCTCAAGGTCATCGACTCCCTCCAGTCCGTAAAGGCGGGGAAATCATCATCGAGGAATGCTTTTAATGACTAAATTTGAGAGTTAGATAATGATACTGTACTAAGAAGATGATTTACTTGCCTTGAATAAAAAGCGTTAAGAGAGTCAGAGCACCTCGAGCCCGACCTTTATAGAAAAAAGTCACGGGACTTTGCCGAACGGCGCTTGAATGTGCTGTACAAGTTTCCCACGATCACGTTCCAAGGTCACGGGACTATGCTGCCGTAGTGGGTTGCAAGCTGGTCAAAGCTTGAAGAAAGCACACAAACCAAAAATCTCCAGGTGATCTTCAACTCTAGTCTGCTAATCTTGTAAAGGCCCCGTCAAAATGTCGGGAGTCGCCTCCAAAAACCCCTTTGCTCTCCTTGATGAAGGTATGACTTTCTTGAAAGACAAGAAATATCTTTAACAGTTCATCGCAAGGCAATTCTCGCCCTTCTTCTCCCACCCCTGCTCCATCCAAGGCCCCTCCTGCTCCTCCTGTCCCTGCAAAGCCACAAGCACAAAAGTCTGGTCCTCGTGGCGGCAAGGTACGGCCGTGAAAACTCCATTCCCTTTATTGCTCTCTTACAATGTGCAGTACTACCAACGCGGCGGTGCTAGATCCTCTACTCGTGCAGATGGTAACCCAAACCAAAATGGTGTAGAAGAAGCCGAGGCTGCTCCTAGGAAGTGTAAGCACCCTGTCTTTGTTCCTTATATCTGATCTGATTTCTACCCTAGTCGAAAACCGTGGTCGTGGTCGTGGTGGGGCTCGGGGAGGCCGTGGTGTTCGCCGCGACCGTCCTGATCGTCATAGTGCTACTGGCAAAACGTGCGTAGTAGGCCAGATTTTGATCGATTGATATTTATCTGTTTTTTTTTCCTCCAGTGATTCGGACAAGAAGATTCATCAAGGTTGGGGAGGAGATGACGGCAACACCGAATTGCAAGCCGAGGCTGCAGCTACTGTCGATGCCGCCGCCGAGCAAGCATGGGGTACCAGCGGTGGAAATGAAGCTTCCGCTTGGGACACTCCTACTACTGGAGGCGAGACCGCTGTGGCTCCAGCTGCTACCGAAGACAAGCCCGAACGCGAAAACCGTCGCAGGGAGGAAGAAGAAGAAGATAATACGCTCACTCTCGACCAGTATCTCGCTCAGAAGAAGGAGAAGGAGGCCTCAGTTCTACCCGAGAAACCCCAGGTGCGTCAGGCCAATGAAGGCGCCGGCGGTGATATCTGGAAGGATGCCGTTGCTATTCAAAAGGGCGGCGATGAAGAAGCTTACTTTGCCGGCAAGGTAAGCAGTTTCTACTATCGTCTGTCCCAATCTTATGCCTTCGCAGGGTAAAGCTGCACACAAGGCGCGCGCCAAGAAGGAAGAGAAGGTTTACATCGAAATCGATGGACGTTTCGCAAATGATCGTCCTCGAGGTGGTAGAGGACGCGGCGGAGATCGGGGACGACGTGGAGGACCAGAGCGTGGCCGAGGTGGTGGGCGTGGCGGAGGACGTCAGAACAGCTCCGCTCAAGCTAAAGTTGACGTCGATGACCAAGAGGCGTTCCCCTCCCTCTCTTGACCGGGAGAGGTCTTGTACCCCCGTCAATATGTTTAGCGGTCATCCCTCAAAGCAATTTACAATGATAAAAACTTAAAAAGACTTTCGAAGTCGCCATCATCCGCGTGTCTTTTCTTTCTTTTTGTTGGTGTTCTCCGTGTTTTCCTTTTGCGAGGATTGCGTTTCCGACAATCTTTCTGCTGTTGAACGATGTTTTACTTGCTTTCTTTTTTATGTTTCCTTCGCTTGCCTCAGTGCGTTCATTCATCATGTCGTGTTTTGTTTCTTTTCTCATGATCTCAACGAAATCTATGGCATATCTTTAATACTACGCGCATGTAACTGTAAGTAAGGAAACAGAGATGTACATTTCAGGTTGAAAACTTCGGTTCCAAGCGCTTATTAGGTTCCTTGAATAGTCTATTATTACTACTGCGAATTATAGCGCATTCTATTGGATCTCACAAGTTAATCTACGTGTCTGTTACGTCCATGGTCATTTCAGACCAAATCGACGAGGACCATCCACTCGTCCTCGAAATCTCCAGCTTGAAAGCCGCTGCCACTCGTTTTCAAGTAAGATCCTCTTCTACGTCAAGTTTCCAAGCTGAACCTAACATTGCAGGATGAAGCTCATAGTGCTGCTTTAAAGCTTCAACGCTTCTCGCTGGACACGTCAACAGTTCAAGACCGTGTGGCACATCTGGAGCGTGAAAATGAGCTCCTAAAAACTGAACTCGCCGTCCTGCGAGCAAATCCCCATCCAGATCTCTCCACAGCTTCCAACCCAGCAGCTCTCCAGGCGCAGGAGCTTACACTATCTTTACGTCGATTATCCGACAAGCTATCTTTGACCGAGCAGGCCCTATTGGAGCGCAGCACAGAACTTGCCCATGCCACTTCCGAGGTTTCAAAGTCTAGACTTGCAGTTGAAGGTGCTTACGCTTTAGCAGCTCGAACGAGAGGTAGAGAGGAAGAAGGGAAGGTGAGGGAACGGGAATTAGAGAGAAAAATCAGGGAATTGAAAGAGGAGATCGCAATGGAAGATTTGGTGGTGAAGGAATATGCCAAACTAGTTCGGACCCTGGAAGGCAGAAATAATACTGCTGCCTCCTCTGAATTCCCGTCTACACACAGCAATGGAAGTACAACTACCCTTATAGACGGTATTTCCGAAGGGAAAGCGGGTTTGCAACGGCTCTTCTCAGAATTCTCCGCAGAATCGGAGAGGCTGCACGCAGAGGTCGAAAGGCTGAAGGGAGAGTTAGATGCGTCGAATACACTCCTGCAAGCTGAGAGGAAAGCGGCGGAAACGGATCGTATACTTCTTGCAGAGGCTCAGAAAGAGCTTCAAATGCTCAAGCTCGAAGACAAATCAGCTGCGTCCATGGTTTCAAGATATATGTGGGTTTTACCATTGATTGTATCTATATATACTCAACCCTATACAGGAGATTCTCTCAAGCGTCAACTAACTCATTACAGAACTCTTTCAACATCCTGAAGACGCGCCATTCAGCCACGATAGATACATTCACCAACCAATTGGCTAGTCTTTCATCCCAACTTCAGTCATCTCAGGCTACTTCGGAGAGGCTTCGCTCGATTGTGGATGAGCTGGGCAAAGATATAATGCGTGAGGGTCATGGTCGGAGAAGGGAGATTGCATTACGCCTTAAACTTGTTGTTCGAGAAGAAGCCTTACAGGAAGCTCTGGGTCGATGGATAAGACGAGCGCAAGAGTTACTTGATCAGGAACATGAGCACACCACGCGTTCACCTTTGGAGAAATTACTCCCTGACGCCCGGGCAGTCTACGCAGTGCTTGACACTCCTACCGCCGCCAGATCGCCTTTACCTCCCGTCCCCGACTCTCAGTACTCTCCTTATTCTGCTCCAGCTGGGTCGTTAGCCCGAATCATTGCTGCAGAAGCTTCTATTCAGTCGCTTGCTGAGGAGTTGCAGATCCAAACTGCGCGACGGCAAGAGCTGGAGCTCGTGGCTGCTAGTAATGAGCCTCTGCCACCCGTTTTAGTCAAGGATAAACTTCGCGCTGTCAGCGATTCGACAGAGGGAAAGGAAGTAAACAGCACATCATCAGATGAACTGGAAGTCAATGCGTCTTATTCTTCACCGTCAGAAACAACAGACCAGGCTCCCATCCACACAGTAGAAACTCTCGCGACTGCTGTAAACCCCGACACTTCACCTTCGGGCCCACCTCAACCGAAGTTACCATCCGAAGAGCGCTCGTTGCACCCGCTGCCTCTTCCGTTAGACGGGCCACTTGCCGAATCTTCTAGTGCCCCCGAACACTCTCTGCATAAGAAGGAAGACTCCACTGAAGCATCTTCTAGTTCAGTTGTTTTCTCGTCTTCGGAAGGAAAAACGATCTCCTTTGCGCCAGAAGAAATTTATTCATCTGAAGCTGCTGGACAGCACCCCCTCATTGATGAGTTGACCCGTGTCAGCCATCGCTATGACGAATTACAACGAGCGTTCCGAGACTGCCATCTCGCTCTGCAAGAGCTCCGGAAGATGATATCCTCTGCTGAATCGGATACATCTCCGTCAACCCGAACCATCAATGGGGTCTCTACTCAGCTCTTCCAAGCGGCAGTTGAACGCTTGGATAATTATAACGAAGATGCAAGAGTCGAGCTAGAGATCAGGGCTGCAGACGAAGCTTTGCTAGCTCAAGGTTATCAAACCATGCTCACTCTGTCTGGATCTTCAGGAATGATATCCCCTTTGCCATCTGCGCATTCATTTTCCCAGGATTCCTCACAAGAATCGGAGTTGACAGCGACCGCGCTGGAAGCGCAAATACGCGAATTCACTTCAGGTATAGATCTGAACATTCAGCGGGCCCACCAGAGCCTCTCCCGTAAGCTGAGCGATGTCCAAAACGATATTGCAGTACTGAAGCGAGCAATGCACGATCCTGATGCTTTTGGCCCTTCTTCACCATCAACCTCGCCTATCGCAAATGGTTTCAATGCCAGTTCCAGTGTTAGCAACGCTGGTTGGACATCTTGGATCCGAGGCGTACCTTCCCGACCTGCCAGCCCCTCGCCTGCCCCAACGTTTGGGCATGTCATGACTAGTCCCAGGTTGAAGCATTCTCCCTCTTTTCAACGAGACCTCGGCGCCAGGCGAGGGTCGATGGTAGAACCTAATCCACAACAAGTACATCCGTTTTCGAATTTGGATTTACGTGTTGCGATGCCGGCATACTCTTCTCCGTCATCGTCAAAGTCGGCGGTCTTCTCTCCGCCTGGTATAGATTGGCATGGACCTCGAGCAAGGACTGTTTCTACAATGAATATGCTAGGTCTCGGTACGCCGGGCGGGCCCGGAGGTAACCCAAGACCTCAACGTGTTGAGCGTACACCATCTTCCGCCTCAGAAGTCACGGAAGAAGGTAAGGAGGGCTCGGAAGATGATGTAGAGTAGCATATTTCATAATAATTCATGTCCTAAATTTGATTTCTTGTGTGCTCGGGAGTAGTCAATGTACTTATAAGGACTCGTCATTACTAAATGCGGCCGACATGTGGCGCACTCAAACTTCCATTCCGACTAATCACCCCGTTTCAACAGACCTTTGTACTTTGACATTGCTAACGTCTCCAGTTGCTAGACATCCGCTCAACGAATACCCTGTTGACACAAGAAAATACAAAAGCCAAAGTGCATAACGTAACACAATGCTTTCCGTACCATTGTTCTTTTTGTTTGTATTCGGTCCCCAAATTTCAAGAACATCGACTATAAAAGTCCCTCATGCAACGCGGTACATACCATTGTCCAACTTCTATCTCTCCTGCTTGCCTTTTCTTTCTCTTCTTTTACGACCTCTTCAAAGACCAGCTTGCGAGCCGAGCTTTTTAACTGAACTTCAGTCCATCTTTACGACCTTTTCATTCTCTTAGAACACCATGATTGCTGGCCTATCCAAAGCCGTAACTCTGTACTTGGCATCCCTGCTGTCGCTAACTGCGATACTGCTGTCGCTCTTCGCCTATTTGGCCCCTGTGGTTATGTTAAACGACCGCGTCGCGCTGCTCACTGTCTCGCCTTCGACTGCTTTGACTAAACCCAACGGCCCAAGTGTCGATGGACCTAGTTTGTTTCTGGGGGCTCTTGGTATGCGTTTTTTATTTCTTGTTCAAGTGTCCTTAATGATTTCGTTCAGGCTCCTGCTCAAGGCCTAACAATGCTGCCGACGTCAACTGCACGGTTCCGTCGCTGTCACCGGTATACGGTTCGTCGGCTTTTAGTTCATACGTATTGCACTATAGACTGATCATATACTTACATCGACAGATCTCTCTGATCTGCCTTCGAATGCCCCACAGCTCACCCTTTCCGCACCTCCCTCGAGTTCTCCCGCCTTTATTGCTGTCTCGCTGGCGTTCTCCATTGTATTCTTCTTCACATTTACTATGATCTCCTTGAGACACAAGATGGGTGGGAAAGGAGCCGCCCTCATGGAGAAACCAGCCATTCAACGTTTCTCCGCTTGGCTCGGTTTCTTTGGCTTCTTCATAGGAATTTCTGATTTCCTTATCCTGAGGATGCTAATGGGAAAGTCTGTCGATGACTTCAACAACGCTGTCGTATCTGCGGGTTCAGGGGGACCTCAGTTAGTCGCCGCTACAGGAAATGGATTCATAAGTATGTGCCAAAGTCGTTCTTCATTTTCGAGTGCTGATTGATCTTCTTTCTGCTAAAGTGATCTGGGTCGCATATGCGTTTTATGCTGTTCCAGTTATTGCTTCTTTGACCAAAATCAATGTCACGCTCACCAAGGCCTAGATGTATGCTGCAATTTTCTTTTACTTTTTGCTGGCTTGGAATTTTGGGACCAGTGATGAACATTTACACACGATTTACATGTAGACCGGTTCATTAGACCATAATACCTGTAGCGATAGTCACCAATGGACATACACTTCATAACTGAAGTCTGCAACAAACTTTTCCGAAAGGGATATGGAAGAGACCACTTGGAGATTTTACATTGCTCCCAGTATGTTCTCAAAGTATATTACATTCTTGCGGGTAGCACTAAGATGACAGTTCGAAATCGAGATTCTCAGCATTCGATTCACTCAACACCGACAACAACGAACATCATTATAGATCACCAATTCCGTCGAAGAAATAGACCGCACCGTCGCCGTCGCCACTGGAAGAGCAATTTCAATCGACCGGTCAACACTATAACGACATAAAACACTTACACAACTAACTCATGCTCTCCTTCAAACCGATCGCCCACTGAAAAGTAGCCCACATCGCCATGAACCTGAGCGATAACCTTGCCTTGCTTTGCAACAGAACGTGCAAGCCCAGGCTGCCACAGTCGAACGCAACCTGTCATAAATGTTAGAAAAGATATTATTAGAACGAGGCAAATACGATACCGTCTGGACCACCAGTTAATAGACCTAGCTGATTGTTGGGCAGGTTTCTCCATTCTGCGTGTGTAATCCCGTACGAACTATGCTGAGGAGAGACAGCGGAAGGACCGTTATGTTCAAAATCACACAGTTCTCCTTCGCCAAGAAATCGGGAATCGTAGACTAACGCACGACCATCCGCCCGAGCCACGGCAAGGAAGATGCCATCGGGACTGAAAGTCGCAGAATTCACGCCAGAACGTTCCAAGGTAATCTGGTGAATTGGCTGGGATCCATTTTTTCGACGTACGTCGTACAACCGAAGAATGTTTTCAGTGCTGTCGGAATTGTCGTTAACAACCATTGCATCATTGTCCTTTCGAACAGAGCAGATCGCCAGACGTTCACCTGCAAGGAATTAAATGAATTATGGTCGGAATGAAGAAAATCTTTTTGCCAACCTGAACTGTCCAATGCTAAAGCATCCCCTTCTTCTTCCAGATCGAACTTGAACATTGTTTTTTGATATTTCGTATCAAAGGCTTTGTGGCTGCTAGGACCTGCACCATCCCGATACTGCTCTGAGGAGGCGAACAGAGTATCTTTGGTTGAGTCGTGTCCCCATTTTAAGCTTGCTGTTCTGTTGCCGTCGTTATGCGCAACCAATTCAAGGTCAAAGGACTCCCACCCGGGACCGTCTTCTGACCAGACCTCTCTACAAACGACGGTTTGACTGCGACGAGGTTGGAAGCTAAATCCTGGGAGAGATAAATTCTGAAAACGTACTGGCTCGCAAAAGCGAACATATGCGCTTTAGGGTTTACAGCAATGTCCATTGGTGGTACGCTTCGCGTTGGATCTGCTGTTCGAATAGGCATCAGATATATCAGGGATATTCGAAAGAACCCGAACGGTGCTCTTACATAGAGTACAGACTTTGTGACTATAGTTTATCCCTTCCCACAAATGTACTTTGTAATCATTACCGCTAGAGATCAGAATGGAACCACCGTCGGACCTGGGGCACGTAGCAACGTCGTTGACGGTGTAGTGCTTCAAGAAGGGATCTAGATAAACGTTTCAATCTTGAAAGGTCAAAAAAGTGAACTCTTCCTAACCTTTTCGAGAGTGAGAAGTCATGAGCACAGGTTTTAATCCATCCCAGACGACAAGAGTTCCGGGCTTGTTATAAGGATATTCAATCTCTGAAAATAAGAGAAAAACTTGAGCGATTCGGCTGGTTAGAACATGTAAACATACCGTCAGGTTCATCGATATAGCCGCCGTCGACCGAACTTCCTACAACGGTAAACGACTTATACTGAACAATCTTGTTAATGGCTGCGAAACAAATGAACAGGTTGGATGCAATGACAACATAAAACTCACCGCCAGCAGCTTGCTTGGCTAAAGTAGGAGTACATCGACGAAGGATATTAAGTCTCACAGACGGATCGTACAGTTGACGACGCTGATAATTTTCAAAGCGCCGTGATGACCTTGATTTAACCTTGCTGAACATTCTCGCAATCTGGAACCAAACAGTGAGAAAGAGTGAGAGCAAGAATACATACATCGCGCACATGCTCCAGAGGATCCTTTCCCGTCGACTGCAGATAAAGGGACTTAATAGCTCCGGAAGAAGAGTGTTCACCCTTCGAAAGATGCTCGCGTCGTAGAGGTTCTATTCGCAAGGAATGATAAAGATGGGCAGAAAGTTCCTCGACGGAATAACTACTAGACGGCGGAAGCTGCTCCCACTGCAAGCTCAAGTTATTGAAGTGAACAATAGCGTATCAGATTGAAACATACGAGATCGGGGTCGTTGACATCGAGTGAAGTTTGATATTCCTCTTCCCTCTCCTCTTCCTGCTCTTTGTTCTGTCGAACGGCTTCGGCTCTTTGCTCAGATTCCATCTCTCTGCGCCGACGAATCCGATCCTCATTTTGTACCGGCATCACCTCATTTCTTTGTGAAGTGATCTCTTGTTGTTGCACGCGAACGTCCTCTTGATCCAAAATTTGAATGTCATCATCGTCGCTGATGTCGATGACTATTTTGCGCTTTTTCTAGCCCAAGACAGAGTTTGGTCGTATACTGACCAGAGTAGCGTCGTGGACTAACCTTGGGAGGAACCGGCACGTCGTCGTCGTCCGAGAGAACGATGACATCTGTGGAATATCGAGGAGCATTGTTCTTCATGGTTTAGAGGGAGAAAAGACAAGAACGTTGATGAGAGAAAGAGAGGTAGTACGATGAGCACATACCTGCCTTGGAGATGGGATTCTTATACTTGATGCAGGACCTAGATTACGAACTGGGCCGTTGTTGACGATGACAGACCCTACAAGACCGTGGTCACTAGTCGCCAAGTCTATGATACCATCCTCGTCCAAGTCGAGCGGTCTGTTCTGTAAGCTTTGTTGTTCTTGACGTAGAGCGTCTTCTTTGCGCCGTCTTTCCTTCTTAGAGTTATTAGGATGGCGTGCCGACATGGATTCAGAATCAGTTGGTGAGCGCTAATTTCAAGTGTAAATTCACACAACTGTATTGTTGCATACTCAAGTACTACGTAGGATTGCAAAAAAGGATACAGATAAACTACACGAAAGAGATCAGAACGCCTCAAACTGAGGTTGCGGCTCCTGGTATGCAGGTTCAGCAGCGACCGGATAGTTTTCTTCCTGCACTGGGGGTGCCACAGGAACGGCAGGCTCGCGTGTTTCGGATGAAGGCTCCGAAACAATTTTGTCGACTGGGGGTTCGAGGATCTGGACAGAGTCAGGGAGAGGTTTACGAGGACCAATGTTGCCCTCAGGATCCCAGCCCTTCATGCTGCAAATTATGGATTAGATTACAACGATTAAGAAGTAAAAGTAGGCGTACATTTTGACCTTGATACCAAGCACACCCTGTTTGAGCAGGACGTGACGGACCGCGGTGTCTACAAAGTCGACGGCAGGTTGACCAGAGTGAATCATGAAGCCATCAGTAAATTTCATGGATTTGGCACGGGCAGCACGGATTTTTCCAGAAACGACTACTTCGCATCCCTTTGCGTTGGATTCCATGACGAAACGGAGAACACCGTAGCAGGCACTGGCAGACCATAAGAAAGTGAAAAAAATGAAGGGGTTCTTGGCGACGTACCGACGAACGGCGAGACCCCCGAGCAGCTTATACCTCAAACTCTCGCACTGGGCAATAGCTGAAAGACCACGGTACTGAACTTTTTCGGCGTAAAGTTCAAGAGAATTTTCGGGGAATTTAAAACGTTTTTGGACGAGAGCAGTAAGCTCACGAATACGACGACCCTTCTCTCCAAGGACTTCTTGGGTGTGGGTAGCACGGATGATAATCTATCTCGAGATAAGAATTTCTTTCCGTCCTAGTTGAATAAGGAACCAACCTCAGTGCGGGCATGAGTGACTCTGACATCACAGCCAGAATAACCCTCCTCTGCAAGTTCGCGGGTGAAGAACTCGTTGAGTTCAGCGCGGAAAACACCGTCGGCGACAAACTTTCTCTTTTTGCTGATCTGGGAAGCCATTTTTTGAAGGAAGTTGCTTGAGGTCTGAGAGGTAGTAGAAGAGTTAGATGGGCTGATAATTGAGCTGAAAAGAGGTCCCGAATACCTTGCTAAAGGCGAATGGCGTTGAGTCGTAGCGAGTCAATCTGTGGCTTATAGCAACTAGCAACTTTTCTCACGATAAGGCTGTAGAAATTACGGCTGACGAGCGCTTAATTATTTCGTTCCTTCTTTTATTTCGTTCGTTGAGGTAAGCCCTGTTCACATTTTTCTTTCTCTTCTGTGACGAGTGTTGTATATTTCAACCAATTGGCACCTCTTAGCCGATACAAGGCCTCTAGTTTTCAAAACTGGAGCGTTTTTATGACATGAATGACTTGCTGAGATTGTTATTCTCCGTGCTATACGATTCTCCGGCTGACTTTTTACTTTTTCTAGGTGTAGTATACTGTAAATAGTTAGTTTTACGCACAGTTTTTGTAAATTTTCGTTCCATCTCAAAAATAAAATGAATTCTTGACTCGAACACGTGATTCACTCATAATTTTCTTCTCCTTTCAACTTCCATCTGCTGCACATAATGTCTTCCGCATCCGCCATTCTATCCTCTACTCCATTGCTCGCCCAACTTTCCCAAACAATAGATGAAAATCCAGACCATATTTATACAGGAAGCTCTTACATACAAAATACAGCTTTACAAGCAGCTAAATTCATTTTCGATCTGTGTAAGTCTAAAAACTTCTAGTATGGCACTGAGGATACTCAGCTAGTCTCTAGCCGTTCAAGCGGAAAATGTATCCAAGCCTCATCTGGACGCTCTTTTTGCCTCGGTAAATCCCTCGGAGGCTCCCAAAACGCGGTCACAGACCCGAAAACGGAAACGAAGTCCCAGTCCTCCTGCCGCTCAAATTTCTTTCCAGCATACTCCCGTAGAGACTTTATACG
Source organism: Collybiopsis luxurians FD-317 M1 (assembly GCA_000827265.1). Classification (NCBI taxonomy): domain Eukaryota; kingdom Fungi; phylum Basidiomycota; class Agaricomycetes; order Agaricales; family Omphalotaceae; genus Collybiopsis; species Collybiopsis luxurians. The sequence goes on along the minus strand of KN834749.1, from coordinate 1,700,460 downwards.
TCGATGGAATGAATGAAGACCAGATATGGTCTCAACTGGACCTCCGAACCAGCAATATCTGTCAAGTTCTGGATAGTATACTTGACAAGGAACCCGATGAAGACGAGTTGGATAGAGATAGACTGGATTCGGAAGAGGATGATAGTGAAGGCAGCAATGACGATGAAGAAGAGATTGATCAAAAGCTTTGGGAAGCCATGAGGCGTATCAATCGTGGGGAGGATGTTGATTTGGACCAACTCGGTTTGGACGAATCTATGAAAGACTTTATCCTTAATCTTGCCAACGACGATGATCTAGAAGACTCCAACTCAGTCGCTGAAAGTTACTCAGAGGAAGAAGAACAGGGTGACGAAGGGGAAGAAAACGCAGAGGAAAAAGCTGCATTACGAGACCCGTCGTCGGACAGTGGGGAAGAGGATGAATCGCGGTCTTTGATGGATGTCATCGCCCCAAAGAAGAACTCAAGTCGTAGCTGGGGTCATCCGGAACTAGACGACGACTTTTTCGATTTGAATGCATTCAATGCTCAGTCTGAGCAAGCGGAAGCCAAAAATACCTCTTTTGGTCGTCTCAACGAAGAGGACGAAGAAGAGAATATCGACCTCTTCGCTCCAGTTGACCTGGAAGGAGTGGATGAGGAGGACGCGGACAATAATGCCAGTAGTGCGTGTAATTTTCACTATTTGAAACATCTCACAAGTAACCATCCTTGTGTCCCAGTGATCTTCTACAATGACTTTTTCAAACCCCCGAAATACGCGAAACAGCCCGTAAAACCGACGTCGGTACGATTTCGAGACGAGGTTCGAGTCAGGAAAATTGAGGCAAAGGGTAAGAATCTTCCGGTATCGAGTATGTATGAGGATGAAGAGGATGAGGATGAGGATGAGGATGAGGATGAGGATGAGGATGAGGACGAGGGGGCGTGGATTGGTATCAAAGACAAGGAGGAACAAAATTTTGATGGTTCTTCGGACGTCGTGGAGGGAGACGGTGAAGAGGAAGGGGGAGATGAAAGTGATGACACGGATGATGTTGCAATCTCTCAGAGGGAAGCGATATCGCGAGTCAAAAATGACTTGTTCGCGGACGAGGAAGACGAAACACAAGAAGGTATTATCTTGTACTCCTTTTGGTATTGCATGGTCTCAGCGTCGGGCAGATCTCTCCACTCATGAACGACGTATGGCCGCTCTCAAAAAACAAATCACAGACCTCGAGGCGGAGAATGTTGGGCCTAAAGATTGGGTGCTTATGGGAGAAGCTGACTCCCGATCTCGTCCTCAAAATTCTCTACTTGAAGAAGATTTAGAATTCGACCGAGTGATGAAAGCAGTCCCGGTAATCACTGAAGATGTTGTTAAGGGCCTGGAGGAGCGAATTAAAGTCAGGATCCTCGAGAATCGTTTTGACGACGTCGTGCGCATACGGCCTCTTGAAGATAAACCCTTCCTTCCTTCGCGATTCTTCGAACTCAAAGACACAAAATCAACCCAATCCCTAGCGGAAATCTACGAGGACGAGTATGTTGCTGCAACTGGCGGTGCGACTGGTGAAGACCGTGACGGAAAACTCAAGAAAGAGCATGAAGAGGTGGAAAGGCTTTGGGAAAATATCTGTAATAACCTGGATGCACTTTGCAATGCTCACTTTACCCCCAAACAAGTGCGTTGGTTCTTTTTTTTCGCGATATACTCATTGTTAACCTTTTGCTCCAGCCGAAGGCTACAATATCGACAATCTCCAATGTTTCGACCGCTTCCATGGAGTCTACTCTTCCAACTGCCAAGTCGGTCTCCTCAATGCTGGCGCCTGAAGAAGTCTTTGCTTCCTCTCCTTCAGACTTGCGTGCAAGAAGCGAGCTTACACCTGCAGAGAAACAAGCTCTGCGTCGCAGGGAGAGAAAGACCAAGAAAAAGACGCGCGACGCTCTCAACAAGAGTACGGACAAGTACGCAAGGGCACAGAAGGGTGGTAGCTTGAAGAAGCAGAAGGAGGACGCCTTGAAGAGTGTTGTCAAGGCGGGTAAGGGTATCACTGTGGTAGGCAAGAAGAAGAAGGATATTTTGGCGAAGGATAGGAAGATCAAGGCGTCATAGAGATATATGTTATTACAGTGCACGGATCCTCTAGCTACTAAATATGGGAGAGTATCCTAGACAACACACTGCCAATAATTCCTTTTCACCTGAAAAAAGTCAGTAGTATGTGCATTGGTCGTTCGGGAATTGGATCTTGGCCAGTACAGTGTACATCCTATCCTATCCTCATCCTCGAAAACCAGTCTTTCAACAAGCTAGCGGAATATTCTTGTTCAGTGCAGACGCGAAACAATGATCTTCCTGTGCTCTTTCATCTCAGAGTCGATTTGCGATGCAAGTGTCCGAGAGCTTCTTATAATTGCGGTACCTATAGCTCAAACATTGGTAAACTCTGCTGTTTTGAATTCGATCCCCGGGCCAGGAAAAGGCGATCACTGCCACCGGCTACCGAAACATATAATAAATATCCTCTTTCTGACCATCAATTCTCCCATTCCCCTTCCGCTCCATGTTTTGGCGTAGAACTACTTCCGCTATCCCTCCTGTCGAGTCTGCCGGACAGACTCCCAATGATAGCACGCCTGTTACTTCTTCCAGATCTTCTTCATACCCTTCTCCCAACAATTCTGCGTCTTTCAGAGACAATTATAGTAGAAACAGAGGCGTCGGGGACGTGTACTCCCGCGGTGGTGCAAACATCGACCATGACCGCAGCGAACTTTTCTCCGGAAATAATGCTCCAAGGACTGGCTCTAGTCGCTTTATTGACGGGCCTCAGCAGGGTCTCAGGGATCCCCCACCTGGCGAAGAAGATGATGATGATGTCGAGGGCATCAAAAAGCAGACACGTTTCGTCAAGCAAGAGAGTGTGCAGTCTACTCGAAATGCTCTTCGTCTTGCGAGAGAGGCTGAAGAAACTGCTCGCAACACCTTAAGCCGGCTCGGTGATCAGTCAGGTAGGTTAACATTCTTCTTCCAGTATTCTCGTTTGGTATGTAATTCGATTTCATGCCAACAGAACGTTTGGCCAACACACAATATCACTTGGATAAATCCAAAGGCCATTCAATCAGGTTCGTTTTTCGCTCTCTCTTTGCTCGACTATACTCTAAATGCCAATACAGAGCCGATGACAAAACTGATGAGTTGAAACAGCTCAACAGTTCCATTTTCAGGCCTGTTATAGTTTTCAACAAAGAAGCGAAACGAGCTGCCAAAGAAGCCCAGATTCAGGCTCGATATGAAGAAGAGCGACAAGAGCGAGAAAAAACCATGATGAATGTTCGCGAAAGTCAAAATCGTATTGGCCGCGCGCAGGGCTATGGCCACACTGGTCGCGACGAGGAACTTCTCGGACCTGGTACTGGTAGCGGGCGGTATAAGACCGCTGAACAGCTTGCTCAGAGGAAAGAAGCAAGAAAGCAGTATCAGTTTGAGGCCAATGCGTCCGACGACGAGCTTGAAGATGAGCTAGATGACAATTTGGACGAGATCAGTTCTATGACTCAGCGACTCAAGGCTCTCGGTACGGCCATGAACGAAGAGCTAGAGAGTCAGAATAAGACTCTCGAAGTTTTGGAACAGAAAACAGTTGGATTGGATGGAAGGCTGTTCCGCAACACCGAACGTCTCAGGAGAATCAAGTAGGAGGCCGTACTGGCTGGTTTGCTTTACGTTGGTCTAGCTGCACCAGAGCTGCACACATCGGCTGGTCCGATGTTGAGGGACAGTTACAGTATCTACTTATCGGTACATTGTCTATTCGTCCAGTTTTTGAGTGTATCCACAAGTACGTACTGAAATTGGTTAAATGGTTGGTTGGAATGGAGAATGGTGTGATTCTGACCGAACTCTACGTGCCCGGAAAGGGTAGGACGAACTGCAAATACACCATCAGACGCGTATCTGCGCAACTCCAGGCTAAATATTCTCAACCAAATCCTCCCCCATGTAATACAAACAACTATTTCCTACTACCGCGATATCTAGACCCGTCACATTGTCTCCGAAAGTATGAGGAAAAGACGTCGTTAGAAGAGAATTCGCGCCCTGTGATTCCGGGAGCTGGAAACAAAAGAGAATGAAGATGAAGGGGATGCTCAGAGGGGATGCTTAGAGGAAGAGACTCGCCTTCCAGATTTATAACAGCGTGTACAGTACTTGCCGCCTCGTGCTTCGTTGAAAATAAGTGACTGCCATTCTCTGTCTCCGTAGCGGCAAAATCCCGGTACAGAATCGCCAAGGGCTTTGAAGAGGTGAACCTTGTCAAGCATGGAGCAATGGTGGATTTGATGGGACGTATGCTAATGTTCACGAGCTCGTGTCCCGTAACTTTCTTCGACGATTTTTCGTACCAAGCAAAGACCGCTTATTCAATCGGTTAATTTATCCAGAATATTTGCGAAGTGTTTTCAGCGAGATTCCAGTGGGATATATTTCATATCTAAGGATGATATCGCTGATGAGTACATTTTTAGAAATTTCGCGTCTGGTGTGATTTCGCGTTCGCGTCACGATCAGTACCACGATCACAAAGGTTAACACCCGGCTCACGTGATATTGCTCAGCCGCGTTTCTTGTATTTTTTTTTTTTTTTGCTTCCGCCTTTCTCCTGGTGCTTTTGTGAAAGGAAACATGTCTGCCTATGAAAAGCAACGACTTGCAAATATTGAAAGGTACACTGTGCTCCTTTTTTAAAAAATATGCACCAGCTCATTGCGAATAGGAACAAGCAACTTCTGCGGTCCCTCGGCCTTGACAAACCATTCTTTGAGCCGCTGGAAAAGGCTCGGAAACCAAAACTCACGGAAAAGAAGCGCAAGGCTGAACGAATGGAAAATGAAGATGGTGATAATTTGGCGTTACCACCAAAGAAATCAGCCCGCGCAGCAGAATTAGCCACAGAACAAGGAATATCCTCTCTTCGTCGAAGCACGCGTAATAAAGGGAAAGTAATCGACTATAACTCGGAGAAGATTTCTACAGACGCTGCTCTTATCTCCGTCAAAGCTGGAACGCGATTGTCGACTAATAGTGGTCCGCGGGGTCGCGAAGAAGGCCAACGAAAATATGACCCGTAAAGCATAAAATTTCCTCTAGATTTCTTCCAACTAATGTCAATTATTTAGTAAAAGATTTGGCTCTATTCCGGGCATAGATGTAGGGACCTGGTGGGAGACTAGGCAGGGATGCAGTGCGGATTCGATTCACGCGTGGGTTCAAACATTTCTCTCGGCATAGTATGTTTCTTGATAGTCGTTCCATAGTCCTTGGGTTGCAGGGATTTCGGGGGGTCCGGAGGGTGCTTACAGTGTAGCTCTGAGTGGCGGATATGATGACGACGTAGATGAAGGATATGCATTGTGAGTCGCTCCGACCAGCGGTATATGAACAATCAGTGATTGATATTCGAAGCACTTACACCGGCTCAGGTGCGCCGCTTTCCAAACCCTTTCTTTTACCATTGGGCAAGACTCATTGCCCGTACAGGCGGTCGCGACCTCAAAGGGACCAAAGATAAGCCCAAGAACGTGGGTTGTGTTCCATACCGATAAACTACACTCCTCTTGATAATTTATCGTCCTTAGCTTCGAACTGCTCCTCAGAGTTCAGATCAATCGTTCGACAATCCGGTTCGTAGCTCCGTGACTCTCTCGGCTACTCTTTTCATTGACTTTATGATTACAGTTCAACGCTGCTTTGAAGGTACGCTTCTTGATTCTCGACTACATTTCGCATTTTTGAAATCACAAACGCCACAGAAATCGTCTGAAACGAAAAAGCCTGTCAGAGTCATCCGTGGATTCAAATCGGCATCAAAATACGCACCTACCGAGGGCTACCGCTACGATGGTTTATATGTCGTGGAGAAGGTGACTTGTCCTGCTCCCCTTTGGGTGGTATTCTAACTCTGCCTTTAGGCCTGGATGGAGAAGGGATTGAATCCAAAAGGATATCTTGTGTGCAAGTACCTATTCAAAGTGAATTCTTGTTTTTTTATTGGCCGGGGAATTGCTCTCTAAAAACGAAATTCCTGTAGCGTCTTCCCGATCAGCCACCAATACCCGTTCGAAGCCATGAGGGCGATACAGCAGACGGTGAACCCGAACTGGAGTCTGAAGAATCGGACCATTGATGCACCCCATCGTATTGCAGTCAGCATTAGTTATCTTTTGAAGTGATCTTTGATAGAAAGTGTATATAATTTGTACGAACAGCAAATCTTAGTATGTACATAAGTCCGCGAATCGCAACAGGAATGCGCAGCAGTGTCAAAGCTGGGATTATGGGATAACGAGCTTGTTGTGACTAGTAGGGAATATATAAGCGCCCAGGGACGAGAGTGGTGTTGATCACACGCATTACCAATTTATGCCAAGAACAAGTTGTTCATAACGACACGGACGCCCTGAAACGACCTTTGGTCTAATACCACTCACTCACTCACTCACTATGCCTTCTTTTTCTCATCTGTCCTTACTAGTTTTGTCTTTCTCGTCCTTCATTTTGAATGCACATGCTTCTTCTCATGGAAATCTTTGGCTCAACCACCGCTCCAAAAATACTTCTCTCAAGGCTCGAGATACTTCTGGAGTTTTCACTTGGTACATTCATTTCAATTCCTTACTTTCGTCCTACTCAACTCTTTTCTTCCTAGGTATGTGGCTGGACTGTAGGTTTCTCCTCTTCAGTATCCATGTTTCCTGTCATTCTCATAAGCCTCTAGAGGGGCTTGTGGTACAGTCAACTCCGCCAGGCAAGTCTATTCTTTGCTGATTTCAGCAGTATACTAATATTTTTTACAGCGACTATGTGAGCAGCATTTGCTGTCGTTTAAAAACCGTCAATTTATGCTCATCGTCTGTTTCCAGATTGTCGCGTTAAATAGCGATGTGAGTAGCCTCCGTAGAGCATATGTCAATTCAAAATCGACCGTTCATGTAGCAATGGGACGGCGGAGTACATTGTTACAAAAACGTTGTTCTTAACTATGGGGGAAGATCCGTTACTGCTCAAGTCACAGATCAAGTACGCCTTCATTTGGCTTGTCGTCCTTCTCTCATTCTTTTTCTTCAGTGTCCGACCTGTGCTTATGGCCAACTCGACCTCACTCAGTACGGCGTTCGCCCCTTCAGTATTTTTTTTCTGACTAATTCTTTCAGCGATCTCTTCGCTAACCTTGCGGGTGGGGACCCAAATCAGATTGGTCAAGTAAGCGGTTCCTGGTATTTTGCAGATCAAGGTTCCATTCTTGTTTTCCTATTGCTTTCCTGGTGTGACTCATGATTTCCTGATGAAGCCCCCCCTACTACCACTTCTACTTCTACTTCACAATACACCCCACCTTCGACGTCCGAAACCCCAACTTCAACTCCCCCGCCGAGCACCACATCGAGCACCTCCTCGTGGACTTCGAGTTCCAGCTCATGGTCTTCGTCCTCGTCTTCGTCTTCTGGTCGGTTTCATACAATAATATTGTTCAAGATTTCAGCTAACACGCGATTATCTAGCTTCCACGACCTCGACGAGCTCGACTTCTTCGGCTGCTCCAAGTGCTACGCCTTCTGGATTTTTCATTCAGGTTCAACAGGCTGCGATCCAGCTAGGAGATGTTGCCGCAAAAGCATATTTGGGAAATGCATCTACTTAATCACTATCTAAACTTTGCCAGCTTCTTAATTTGCTCTTGGGTTATCCAAGTCTTGACTGTTTTTACCATACCCGTACGGATTCGAGTAGTCTCAATAGGACAGTCAACTATGTGTCTAACTATTTAAATCTGTCTATTTGAGCGAAAGCGAGGTGAGGTAGGAATCCCATATTTTATACAACTATTACAATAGAGTCGACGGGTATAAGCGTTGTATTATGATGAAAGTACACGGGTATCATGAAGTGAGCGTGCCAAAACCTGAATTCGAAACAAAAAACGATGTCATCCTGGCAGAGCTTGAACCCTCCACGTCCTCAGACCTCAACGCCCAATACGGTATCAAAGTTTGTATGATTGCAGTCCAAGCCGTCACGCCAGGCGCCGATGTCCAACACAATGCAAATCAAAATTTGCGATGGATAATTTCGGGATCCTCCTGATACTCTTCGCTCGATACCCACATCTGGGCGAAGCACAGACGGTCAAGCTCAAAGCCAATTGTAAGTTCTAGATGAAGCTCACCTTCTTAAAAGTGCTTAAACCCGCTAGAATCGAACCACCTATCCAAGTAGAATATTTACGTTCAGGAGGTGCGTATATTTTAATTTTAACATCTTTGAGAGCTAGTTTTTTCACTTCATTAAGAAGTCGGTCACCAAAGCCTGTTTCGTCGGTCAGCCCCATGAATTGAATAGAAAAGGACAACACGCCTCTGCAAAGGGTACTCCCACCGCTAAGCACGATATTGGAGAATAGACTCTTCCTCAAGTCCAAATCTACGCGATTGATCGAGTCCACGACGACTTGATGAACGCCTGCGTATTCCTGTCCAATTATCTCTGGGTTGAATAACAATTCTGGGGCACGGAATCTTTCAGCTCCCAGCTGTGACCCTCTCAGATAAAATTTAGATTATTAAGATTTCGAAAGTTTACCTGAACCACATTTCCATCCGGTAACCTGAATTCTTCGGTTTGTCCTAACGCATCTTTTTCCTCTTTAGGTGGATTTAGCGCAATATAGCAACACTTTTCCTTGATCGACCGAACTATTTCTCGTTCCGCTGTTGTGTGTAGATGGTGGCCAGACTTTCGCAGCAACAGTTGCAGATGATCCGTGACATCCCTGTTATTCAAGTATGAGCTCAAAACTGGAAGCGTCATTCAGACACGCACCGCCCTGCAACGTCTACACGTCGGATAGCATGAGGCATAGAAAAACCCTCAAATACCGGTACTGCGTGCGTAACACCATCTCCAGAATCAAGTACGATGCCTGTTGTTCGCCCGGAAGAGTATCTAGAAGAAGAAATGTTATGTTATAATCTTATTCGCAACGAATAGGGACATACAACGAAAGAACGGCTTGCACGGATGTGTATAGTGCTGGTACATTGAATGTGTCGAAGAAGATTTGCGCTGCAACTTCTCGGTTGGCCCTTGGATTTAGAGGAGCCTCGGTCAGTAAGACCGGATGCTGTGGCACAAAATCATTAGCTGGAGGATTCCAATGTAGAGGGTTGACGTACTTCCTCACTCAAAGTCCCAAGCTCCTCAGCGTAGACCCAGTTCCATATCCGTTCCATATCATCCCAGTCTGTCACTATGCCGTGTTCCATAGGATATTTGATCTTGAGCAATCCTCTAAATTCTTGAGCGCGTTTGCCGATGAACACGTCGCCTTCGAGCGCACCAGCCATGACACGGACATGTTTCGGTCGACCTACGCTGGATTACGAGTAGCAATAAGAAGAAAGGGGATAATTAACGAGGCGAAGGGAGGCGCTTGACCAAGAAAACGCACAAAGATGGAAAAAAACACTTGGGGTGGTCTTGACCTGCGAAACCTGCTTTTATAGTTCCTGATCCCTGGAATAATAATTGATTCAGTTTACAGAAATGAATTGTAAAGAAAAGGATTCGCTAACATTATCAATTACTACTGGCTGGTTTGTGAGGACATCGTCGAATTCTGCAGACATCGTTGCTGCGTCCACGTGATCTCCTTCCTCCACTTCCATCTCCCACTTCCATCTCCCACTCAAATGGGTAGCTTGTGGACTCTGATTACTCTCCTCTTTATCTCATTCTTTGTATGTATAATATCTTTTACCTCGGTATATGTAATGCTCACCCATCAGGCAGGTTTCTGCCCATGCCATTCTAAATAAATGGGAAGCAACAAATTTCTGCAAATGCAAGCTCAATATCGCCTCCAACTCCGAAATCTAGCTGATTACTCATTCAGGTATATGTTTCCAGTCTAATTACTCAATCCTACACTTGTCTCTACCGGACAATCCAGCTCAGCCATGCCTTTCTTGTACGAAGCAGTGGTGCTTGAATCAGGCCAGCTCCTTCTGCTCCGCACTCTCATGTTCAACTCATTGCCTCTATGTATAGAATTTGCCCATATGCGCCGGGGCTTCGTTGCGTTTAGAAGATATAAATCCTGATACTTCGACGGGAAAGGAAGGGGATGTCGAAGCAAGGTATCTGTACATCGGTCGTCTCCAGGTCTTCGAAATCATTCAAGAACGTCGCAGATGCTTCCAGAGAAATTCGGCCAAGGATCAGGCAATCGTCACTCTTTTCCTTCTTTTAGTCTTCGGATTGCTTCTAGGAGCCGGGGTAAAGAATCGCATGGAGAAGGCCGGCTTTTCTTGGAACCATGGTTCCACTTGGTGGGAGGTAAGACGTTATTTTTCTGGCTCTTGTCGTATGAGTTGTTTATACATTGCTCTCTGCCTTGGCTAGCACTTGAGATCGCGTATGCCAGTGGAAGAAATTGGTCTCTCGAGAGTTGGAAACAGTTTTAGTCGTAGTAATGACGGTGGACGTAGAGATTATGACCCCGTATCTCATGAACCTGCTTAATATATCTGTATATTTGTGTGTAGATATTATCGACGCCTCTACTTGAGCGAGACTGGCGCTTAAGACGCGACTGGTCACAGCGCTACGGTCACATGCAGCTCATGCTTCTTTCTTTTGTACCGCGACTTTACCAGCTTTCAAGCACAAATGGAATCGAATGATTTTACTCAGTTGGCTGCAATTCATCTTCCTGCTTCTTCCCGATTACTAGCATCAGCATGTTGTCCGGATAAAGATCTTTTTGTGCTTATCACTCGTATTGGAAGCTACGACCGAATGAGTTTGTGGAAATTGCAAGGCTCAAAGATTTGGGAAGTGGATGCTAGCACAGAAGGCGACAGAATTGTTGGTATCGCTTGGAGTCCAGATGGTATACTTTCTGTGCTTCGTTAACGCTAGATGGATCTTTTGACTTCTCTCTAGGACAGACTATTGCGGTTGCTCATGATCCTCCCTCTATAACTCTTCACTCCATTCAAGATGGTCGTTCAGAGCGTGTTCTGTTCTCTTCTTTATCCGATGGGTTACCTGCCCAACTGACAGACATATGGTGGTTTCCTCAAGCAAAACCCGCGAAATCTCCAATACCTGACATATTCAGGAGAAACAACATTATTGTCAGTCGTGCTTACAACTCTATTTCATTCAGGGACAACCAGTCCTTACCATTTGATAGACAGGAAGTGCTCATTCCGTACTCCGCGTATTACCTCTTCTGGATCCGTTGCGGGACGAGTCTCAACAACTAACGTACGCCATCTGCTTGTTTCTTCATCAGTGTATTATGACCTAGTAACTCAGCGCCACCGATCTCTTCGCCTTCCAAGGCTCACAAACATCTGCGCGTCGAGCGGCGGCCGTACCAGAAGTCATCAAAGGTTGGCCTGCGTTACAACCTGATCCTCTTTCTGCGTCCGTAAACGTGCCGAATCCCTCCAGGAAAATGCAAAGTGGCGTTATAGATGAAGTCGATGACACGAACTTGGACAGTATACTCTGTGTCGCCGACCGCTCCGGTCAAATTGCTTGTTTCTTAGATGGTACATACCCGCTAGGGTCTTTCAGCCTCAGTAAATCAAAATCAACAGTAGCATCATTATTCAAACATCCTAAATGCCCTATTCTTTTGGTACATCCGACGTATGGGGAGTCATCTACAGATCTGTTACCAACACATGTGTCATTGTCACTGCTCGAGGAACGAAAAGTACGCGACTTTGCAAGACTATCCACCAGTGCTCGGGAGTTGTGCTGGTACGTCTTGCGAGTCATCGAAGAGATGCGCGCAGCGTGGCTTGGCTCAGAAACCGCAACTGGCGCTCGAGAGTTGGGTCCCAAATGGATCAAAGCTTATGAGGCAAAACAAAGAGATCAATATAACTGTGCGCAGCACCTTTTTCTCCAGATAAAAATAGAACCGCCGACGCATTTTATAGTGAACCCCAGCGCGATACTTGACCTAACCATGCTGCTGTTGACTGACCGAGCCACGGAGGCCTTGGCCGACTATCTCGGCAGTGGACAACAGATGAGTGAGAGGGTAGAGCACTTTTCTCTGAAATTGAGGGAAGCTGAGCTGAATGCAATTTCTCAAATAGGGCGTGCAGAAATGGGATTCCGCTGTCACCGAAGCCCTGGTCAAGTTACGTGATTATTCTGAAAAACGTCTGGTCCCTGCTTGCCAACGACTACATCTTTTGTTGGGGGAAGTCCGAGGATGGGCATCTATGTAAGTTAAGTATGTCAAGCTCTACTGTTAGTTAATCTACCTGGCCTCTAGACCAACAATCTATGCAGCCTTCGATATTTCCAGTATATCTGTGAATCAGTGCTTGGCCATGCTCAAGCAGGCAATATTACTTGCTAGTTGGCTTGCTGCCGCAGCCCGGAGGGAGCTGAACCGCTTTAAAGAATTTATGTCTTGGCTTCGATACGGTAATTGAATATATTTTCCAGCTTCTCTGAAAGTGGCGTTGACGGCGTTTATAGAAACACAGATTCTCAATCCCTCAAGTGAGACACCTCCACCGATTCGGCACGACATATTGGAAGTCAACCAATACTTCATATCGGGTCTTGAAAAAAGTGCGATCGACAAATGGTTCGTGGGGCCTGTCCCTACTTGTGCGTCTCAGGATGTGGGGGTTCCGAGCTACGGTGTTTCTGCGAATGTAGCCTTGCAGAAAGCTCGCGAGTTTATTGAGAGACGAGTACCTCTTGAAACAGCAACAGAAGCCCCACTGGACGTGCGTCGTCTGTACGCTAGGTTCTCTTTTCCACGTTGCTGACAGTGCACACTCAGGGTTTCAATGACAAATCTGTCGAGGAGCGGAACCTCTTTGCGCTCTCCGAGAACTTTGTGAGATGCTGTCGGGAGGTATTTGAACGTCCTTCAGGGGCAGCGACTCGAGTTGCTACTATATCCGTGGGTTATGGGTCTGCTCTGGACCAGACGAGAGCACCATCGCCGCAGAACAATCGGATTGATCTTCTCATTCGAGAAAAAACCACGGTGGATACTTCGGGTGAGGTATGTCGCCCTCCACGTTTAGATGCTTCATGAAATAAATTCAGGTTTCGCGCAAGGACGGTTACTATGTTCAATATTTGATGCTGCATGCCCCCTCGACTTCGGAACATCGGTCCTATGGTGAGTTTACCGCTACTGTATGTCCTGATTCTCGTGTGAAACGAAACCCTGGATTTTAGTGTGTTTTGTGCGCCAGCGTTACGGACACAGCAGTTCGCATGTCGAAGTCTCGGTGCACGAATGCTGTCTCCGTCTAGGCGACCAAGAGAGCGAACATGCCATTGGCGTGGATCTATTAGCCTTGGAATTTTTCGATGAAGAAACTGTCGTGATGGTGTATCGGACCGGGCAAGGTAAATAGCGGTCAGAGTCGTCGACTAACTGACTGACTGAAGGCGATCGGAATTATTTTTTTTTCTTCCTTCTAATTCTTTTTCTCCAGGGGAAGCATATATTGGTACTCTAACGTACGCAGATTTGGGGTATCAAGAATTTCAGCAGACGCCTGGAGATTCCGTAATAGTATCCCGTGAGAGTCTGATAGAGAGTGCAATACAAGGTTTGGGTGCAGGGCAGGTCAGTGTAGGCTTTTTGCGTCAAGTAAAAACTGAAAAGAAACCTGGTTGTTTGCAGCTAAGATCTGGATATCTTCCGATTAAGCAGAGCCGGGGATTAAAAGGATGCAAGACGGGAGCAGTTTCACTCGCAGTGAATGGACGAGTAGGACGGAGGGTGGCGTGTGTGGCGGATAGCAAGGGCATGGGATTAGAGACGTTTGATCTTGAGGGGGATGAAGGAGAAGAAGGCGATACAACATTGGATGAGGATAGATGACCATCACCGCGAGGCTAAACTACAGGTGTAAAGTGACTGACTCGAAACTGATTGTAAAATGCAATATTATTGGTGTACACTTATGGAGCTAAGGAGGAATCGTACGGAGGATGGGGGACGCATTTCCAGAAAGGGACAAGCTGTCAGGATCCAGCGCCGCAAGGTTGTTAAAATTGTAGGGTTACCCCGCGGCCCTTTGAATCGCATCGGCTAACCAAACAAGATATGCTCCCTCGTGTCCTGGACCTTCGAATTCTTTTCGTGGTTCGTGGCATTTCATGCAAATTTAAATACTGTATCTTGTACTAGCAGATCTCCGTTCCGTTCCTTCTTACCCTCTGCCTCTAACGTCCATGTCCTCGACCCCAACTAACAAGTCGGATGAACAAGGCTCTTCTCGTTTGTCAGATATAGCGCTTAGGAAGCGCAAAAATGCCAGTGCTCAAGCCGCCTTCAGACAGCGGTCTGTATTGCCTCCCTGATGTTCGCAACTAAATACTTACTGGTTTTGATTTAGGCGTAATAACTATATTTCAACCCTCGAGGAAACCGTGATTAACTTGGAACAGGTAGGAGCCAAATGCTCTCACAACTTTGGACTCAAATCTCACACGTAGTCTCCTAGGTAGTCCGAGTCTTGCAGGATTCCTGCAGAGAAACCCAAGCAGAGGTTCAGGAATTGCAACAAGAAAATGCTCGTCTCAGAACTGCCCTTAAAGACAGGGAAACCTTTTGGAGAGCTATGTGGCGAAAAATTCAAGGTTCAGAGACTGAGGAGTTTCCATCCTATCCATCTCCACCATCGACGACGACGTACAATACACAATATCAAGATAGCAGCACTAGTCTTGATCAGTATACCACTCAATACTCTAATTGGCCTCCACAAACCAGCAGCCACTCATCCAATTCTCCTCAGTTCGCAGAATCGCCCACTCTTACCGCTGCGTCTGACATGTTCCGATACACAGAAGATCAGAAAGTATCGCTGGGCAATATAGAGCCAGTAGCCCCGTACATGTTCTCCTCGAGTCGTTCCATATCGCCTTCTTCATCCACCGCTCCGTCATCATCTTCGACTTCGCTCACTTCATCTTTTCCGCCATATTCTTTTGACGCCACGGGTGCCGTACAGGATCGAGCAGACTTTGATTACCGGCGTCAGAGCGCTCACAGTGCCGACATCACTCTGAGCGGTGGCATGGCGGATGTCTCAGGGCATTCAAACGATGGGGGCGTACGCTATAGACTCTCTTCGAACCGCCGGATGGATGGAAATCTACTTCCTGTGCTTTCTCCACTGACCGGGGGCACTGCAGCAAGCGAAAACGGGTCCCAGCACGGCAGCGATAATGGCGATTCCTTCTCCAATCGAGCCCATCCACGTCGGACAGCAGGTCCTTCCGCTCCCTCTCGCTCCCCTAGTCCTGGAGTAGCTCCACTCTCTGGGACCCTTGCTGTCATCAAAGCCAGCGCGTTCGGAGCGCTTCGAAGGACTCGCGTTCGGAATAAAAAACCTGCCACCGTTGCTGATGACGACCCGGCACAAGTCGCACGCGATGTCCTGGAGTCCAGAGGGATTGTGTCTGCGGACCAGCCAGGACCAACTTCCTTGAAACGGCGGCGTCTTTCCTCTGATGACGATCTTGATTCTTGATGGACCCTTGTAATGTTTGAATGTCCTTTCTTACTAGACCAAACGAGGACTTTGTATCCTAGTACTAACGATTCTACTTTTGGCGTATCTTTGCAATTTTTTTGGGCTCTCGCATCGTCTTGTGTATAGATAGCATCCTGGGTACTTATAGTTCACTGTTATATAGTTAGTTGTATTGTGCATAGCTTTTCTGTATGTTTCTTGAAGTTGTAACGTCGATACCTTTGTCAATGAATATAGTCATGCATACATTCAAGTCTACTGTGTACATTCGGACCAACTCCGCCGCTGCTGAGATAACCGAGAAACGCATTCTAATGGAATGAATATGTACAAGATGAAGGTACCCAGATTCATCTCATTAATTTGATCGTCCACATTTCATGCATCATTAAAGCCAAAAACGTTCCGAGCCAGCGAACAGAAGCATTATCGATATCTACCCGGATAAGGATCCGTGATCATCGTGAACAGTACCGTAACAGAAATTTGTTCATTGTAAAACACTTTGAGGAGTGACGGTAGCTAGCTCCAACGTCAATTCACTTTGGGCACGGCTACATCCCAGGGACCCCTAATTTCACTAAAGGGACAGGTTGGTCGGAACGACCTCGGTGAAGACATTTTGTTTTTACTCACTTTTTATATTTTTGTGCCCAAACCAAAAGCGCTGGAGCAAGAAAAGTGACGGCCAAGAGAACGAGTAGAAAAAAATAGGCAATTGTTGCCGATAGTGGTGCGGCCAGAACGAGGGAAAGGATGGACAGGAAGAGCGTTAGGGTTGCTTGCACCGGAAACGACTTGGTGATGGATGAAGGAAGCATTGAGTTATCAATTGGGTTAGATTAAGCGAGAGGATGCCACGCACTCGAAGACGGCGCCTTAGCATCGGGTATAAAGTGAAAGATTGAACGGAGAACTGAATCAACGCAAATACTGCCAGATCATTCGACAATCGAGAAGCCAAGACGACCGAAGAAGATATAGCTGCGTTCATAGACAGGACCGAAGTCAATCTTAGCATTTACACGAATGTGAGTTTATATTCAGGAAAGCAAATTCCTTTCTAACCTTTCTGGGCTGCCCTTATTAGCTGATCCATAGTCGGCGAGTACTACGTTAAGCAGGAATAAACAAGCGGATAGAGCCCAGATAGAATCTGACGACGTGGCTGCTGACAATGTCCTCAGAACTGGAGATAAGGACATCAAAGCGAGGGTGATTAGAATAGAGGACTTGAGCGTCTTGATGACTGTCATTCAATTTTTTGTTTATTTTTTTTAAAAAATATCAAACAAGTACGAAGAACTACGCACGATCAAGGTAACGGCGTTCGTCCAACTTGCTGCCCCGTTGACAAAAAACTTGCCAGATAAAGTAGCCGAGCAAGAAGCAACCCAAAGAGACAAAGATTAGCACACGGGCATCAAGTGAGTGGTTCTTTAACCGAACAAAGATGGAAAGGAATATGAATATGGTGGCCAGATGCTGGGTAATGGCGGTTGAAAGATGGACAAGTGGCCAATAGGTATATGGTTTGAAATTAGCTAAAAACAATGAATTCCAACATGTTTCCTCAGATCCTACGCTTGACACGTACGATTCTTGCGGAGGGAGGATAGGAATGCGCCTTGAGGAATGTAATTATCAGGAAACGGCTGTATCTTCCATAAAACCTTCTCCCAAGCCGGATGTTCACAACTCATTCATTACAGGACGTGGTGGTTTCCAGAAGAAATGTAGCCATCACGATCATTTTTCTCACCAGTACCACGCTCATGGCCGCGAATTCAACTCATTTCAACCAGCAGGCGTTCAGAATGATTATTATTCGGGAGATATCATACTCGGACCGAAGCCAGAGAGAGCATGTCGGCAGCGTGCTGGGCAACTTGTCCTGCACACACTACAGGGGGTATCATAAATATCAAAGGGCAACACTCAGACGGAATGGCTTCCTCGTCCGCCGCCGGCGATCCTGCAAATTCAATGATGTTACGCTAGTCCCACTACATATCACAAAGTTAGATAAACGTCGACTTGTACTCTAACCGGAAACGTACCACTAATCTCTCCTCTTCACGGGGTTCCGGCGTATTCTTAACAGGCTTCGCAGCGAGTGATGCTAGCTTTCCTCGATCTGGATTGGATGCATTGGTCCCTCGCATCTGTGACTGAACCTAGATTAAGAGGATACAAGATCTAGTAAGACAAGAACTCACGGCCTTCAGCCGTCGTTCTGCAGCTTCTGCCTTTGCGCGAATTAGGCCATAAGAATTAGAAGCCTAAGGACAATACGAACCGCAGCTGTACGGGGATTTGAAGGATTGGAGCCAGCCACAACGTTGTTATCGGAAGAAGTGAGTACGGTGTGCCCACCGGAATGGTGTGCTGGTTTCGAGCATAGTGAACCCATGGCAAGGAGGTATATTAAGCGCCAGAAGGTATCACACGCATTTCAATAAATTGAACACTGCATAGATAATGTCTACTTGGCTTTCCGCCTCAGCCCTTTCTTCTTGTTCATGCCTCCAATGATATCCCCTTTCTTCGCCCTCGCCCCTTCATGTCGGCCTTTGTTCCCCAAATCTCTTTCAAATGCTCCTCCCTTACCCACTGCGAATTGCTTTCGCGCCTTTTTCTTGTCTTTTGATTTCGAAGGTTTCACGAAACGCCGTTCAGGCTCTCCAATTTTCGAAGGTTGGATGTTCTTTTTGGCAGATCGAATTGCTGCTTTCGTAGCACCCTCATTGCCAAATTCCGCATCTTCTTCCTTAGCTATCTTCCGTCTTTTCGCCTTTCGGGAGAGCCCAGAGAATTTGTCACGCTTAGGCTATGAACAGAAAATTGAATTATAGCACTCATTAATAACCTCCGAAAGCAAGCATACCTTCACTTCTTGAGATGCTTTTCGTTTGCTTGTTACAGACGAGGATTCAAGCCCTGCTTCGTACTGGGCTTTGCTTATGGCTACTCAAGCGGATATAATGAGTAATCAAAAAAGCTCGAAATCATCAGATCACCTTCGGCGTTTCTCTTCTCCTTTTCTGTTTGGAACCAGATCCGTGCGGGTCTAGAGAAGATTTCAGCTTCATGTTCAATAATGTTCTGCCCTTTTTTCAATTCCATCTCCGCTTGTCGAAGCTAGATCCTGGATCAATGAATGTCTCCTCGCAACACACCGATCTGGAATACCTGTTTTTCTTCTTTCTCCTCTTGCAAAACCTCTGATATCTCTTTCGTGATGCTCTCAAGCTTCTGGGCCCACTTGCCAACTGCATCCTGAGGAACGATTCGATGACGAATTTTATCCTTGTCTGATGCATGCTTGATAGCAGCCTTCAGCATCTTTCGATCAGCCTCTCCGACAAGTGTTACAGACCTCAGAGGGCATAAGCAGAATGCCATCGCAAGCAGAATAAATGATACCTACCGGCCTTGATTGCCCGCACGAGCAGTCCTACCAACTCTGTGTAGATACTGTGCAAGTTGTCCAGGCATATCGTAGTTAATGACCGTCTCGATGCCCTTGATATCTAGGCCACGAGCAGCGAGGTCTGTGGCCATCAGATAATCAACCATCCCGTCCCGAAATTCCTGAAGGGCTTTCAAACGCTACAGAAATGCGCTCTAAACACGAACGTGACGGTGATTAAAGTGATCATTTCATACCTGTTCCTGGGTCAGATCTCCATGAAGTTCTCCACATTTCAACCCGAGCAAGGAGAATATTATTCGCATCTGATGCGCCAACTTTTTGCTTCGGAGAAATACAATTACATTGCTTTTGAATGTCCTTTTACAAAGAGTTACTAGAATGGCAGAGCGTTCCGATTCTTTGGCAGCTCGTACGCGGACGAATTCCTGCGTCAGATTTCGAGCGACGCTTTTTTTAGGATCTACAAAGAGACGAACAGGTTTATTCAGCGACATTTTGACGAGTTCGTCAACGGAATCCGTCATCGTAGCCGAAAACAACATAGTTTGGCGAGACTTGGGGCAAGATTTTACGATCTCCGCTAACTCGTCTGCGAATCCATCGGAAAGCATTCTATCAGCTTCATCAAGGACAAGGATGTCGAGAGTGTCAAGTGTGAACGATGGTGAATTGTGAATGTGGTCTATTAACCGACCGGGAGTGGCAATAACGACATCAGGTCTGGTTCTAAGAGCTGCTTCCTGGGACTTGATGGATAAACCACCTAGAACAATAAACAAATATGTTTGGCAAAGCCGAGAATGAGGCAAAGAGTGCATACCGACTATGAGACAAAAAGTGATATCTGTACGCGTGCCCAATTTAGTTCCTACATCGTAGCACTGCACCGCCAATTCTCTGGTGGGAACAAGAATCAGACAACGCGTTGCCGCAGCCTTCTTCCCCTTCTCGCGATAGAGAAGACGCTCTAGCATAGGTAGTATGAAGGCGGCGGTTTTACCGGACCCAGTTTGCGCCCCACCAACGATGTCCTTGCCCAGCAGAGCAACAGGTATTGTGGCAGCCTGGATCGGTGTAGGATGATGAAATCCGAGCGCAGTAAGCGACTTGATGATCGGTCGAGAGATGTTCATGGAGAGGAAGGATTCGTGAACGTTGAAAGAACCCACTTCTGAATCAAAGAATGCGGCCTTACGTTCCTTTTCCGCCTGGGTTTCTGGTTCGGAATCGTCTGAGGCATCAGAGTCGCCTTCTATATCGGTTCCCGAGGTGCTTTCGTCTCCGTCATCTACTTCTTTTTCTTCCTCGCCGGAGGTGGCCAGCGGGTCTTCGTCTGATCCATCCTCGACAATACCGTCAAATCCACCTGTGTCTGAATCGTCATCATCGGAATCTTCATTGCCATCTTGGTCACTTTCAGACTCTCGTTTGCGTTTCGCGACTCTGCGGCGCGCAATTATGTCGTCCACCGAGATAGGTCCCTAAAGATCAAGCAGTCACGGTCAGTCGGCAAGATAGAAGAAAGCAGAACTGTATATACTTGTCTTGCTCCTTTCAAAATATCGGGCGCTGCTGTTGTTTGCGTTTCAAGCACGTCGCTGTACGGGTCTCCGGATAAATCAAAAATAAATTCCGGATTCAAAGTATCGTCTTTGGCCGCCTTCTGGAAGATAGTCTCTGTAGAGATATCCTCCGTATCAGAGTCGATGGTCATGACATATCCGGACATGATGGCATAGAAACCTAAGAGATAGTCGTCTTGCTCTGGCTTTGGAAAACTGAAAAGAGAAAAAAAATAGCGGATCACATGTTCCATTACTTCAGACTCGATAGGCGCCGAGATTAAGCATATACTAATAGTTCCGTACAAAACAGAAGTTCTTTCAAAGTGATGTACACCACCTATCTGCATCTGCGTACACAATAGTGGGGTCTTACATATGTAGAGCAAACATGAAAGAGATTCGAAACGATACATTACTCCAGAGGTATATAAGTCCAAGCATGCGTAAATCACCAGAAAAACTTGCGACGCAGTCGTGTCATATCTCTTTGTGGGTTGGTTAGAGAGCCGGCAATAGGAGGGGTTACAACCCCCATCATATCACCGTAGTCACTATCTGGTGGCGCGATCCGGGACTTTTGCATCTATGAAATGCAATCAGCAAACACAGGGAAACGATAGGTCGAAGTATGAACGAACCTCGTCGTTCATTACGTATTTCGTCAAAAGTAAATTGCGTATGTGCGAGCGTTCTGGAAAGTCATAATCTGCAGTAGCTCTGCATTGAGCTTGGCACTGTGTTGTGCTTGTGATGAAACGACCGATCATGTTGAACTTCCCCCAGTGAATCTTTGTCGGGTCCCCGGCTTTGACATCATCATTTGCTTCATGTGCACGAATGAGATCAGACATGTGCACTTCGCTGTAAAAACACATTAGAAAGGGAAAAACCGCAGAAGGCAATGGAACTCGCAGGGCAGGGATACATGCGCCCTTGGTATTTCGGAGGGCCAGCCGATATGCCCGATGCGCTCGAATAGCTTGAAGCAGAACATCCCATGATTGTAACGCTTTGGCCTGTTCGGGAGACCGCTGTTTAAATTTCTCCATGGTCTGATCACCGGCAAATGTTGAGTTGTTAATTCCTGCCACAAAGGCTCGCAGCGCAGAATAGTTGTTCAAAACGCGGAGTTTGTGTGCAACTTCAACGAACTTCTCAATTTGCCTAGCCCTATCCCTGGGCCTGTCGTGGCATAAAATAAGTGAAACAACCCTAATGACAGAATGAGCAACGTAGATATTAAATCGCGGGAAGAGATTAAGTACCAGTCTGCAAGATGGCTAGACACGTTGTTAAAGCGTACAATCGTATTGGATTCTGGGTCCTTTTTCCCCGAAACGAAAGTAAAGTGCAGCCAATGCCTAGGCTAAAATCGGAGATATCAATTTAATACCTATCTCGAAGCCGCCAGGAACAAACCTCAATTTCCAAGAACAGACGCTTTTCAATCCTGGTAATCTCTTGAGCAATTTCGCCCGAATCAATCATATTCACTTCATTTGCCAGCTTGACAAGTTCCCTAAGCTGCTGTTTAGTTGTGAATTCCATATTATCGGATTCCACGGATCCGTTCGATGATCCTGAACTTGGGAATAACGCTTTGGCCGTCAACAAAGGAAGGCTGGATTTTCTTGATCGAGGAATGCTAGTCGAATTTTTTCCTTCATCAGGGGGGGGAGATGATTTTGCCGCAGATTTTACACTTTCATCGTCGTCTTCAATCAGACTGTAGGAATCATCGCTCTCATCTGCAGGGTCATCAACCTTCAACGCCCAGGCGCTATCTTGATCAACCAATGTAGGCAGAACTTCTAGGAGCGGAAGGAAGTCGGAACCGTAGTGCAAGAGGTAAGTTTTTGAGATGATCGACTTGATGAGAGCGGACAGAGCTCCGGCGGTACCTCGGACAGCAAAATCGTACTTGTAATCCCGAATCCAAACCTCTAGCAAATGACAGATTCTGCAGATGAGATGGGTAAGGTTCAAGTCGATATTTTAAGAAAATCCCCTACTTCATTTGCGCAAAGCAGGCAAACATGGGATCACCCGAGGGATTATCCAGTTGGCGCATCCGCTTCTGCATTGCAAGCAGCAGATTACGTGGGCTCGCAAATCGCCGATATGTCAAGAGGAAATGCGTGATGAACGTTGGATCTTAAATGAAGATGTCGCGACCACAGATCAACAGTATAAACATGAAGATGCTTACCATCGCCGCTCACTGACAAAAACAGCAACTTATCCAGCAGTTCATCCAGGGTAGCCCATTGCGCCGGTCGCCTGTATAGAAATTGGCCATGGGTCCAAGATATACATAGATAGGACACACATTTCTTTATCCTTGTTCTCAACTTTGACGGGTGGCGGAAGCTCAGCTGTCACAACATTGGAGGGCGATGTATCATCGCTAGTTGCCGAAATAGTAACTTCGACGTCAGGCCGTTCTTCTTGGTCAAGATAACTTGTCCTCGTTTCACAAAGTAGATCTCCAGTTGATCTTGCACGTGTAGGTGAGTTTGGAGCAGAAGTAGAACGAGAAGCGGGAATGGTGGGTAGAGAAGATTGAACGGCGATTGGTCCCGGAAGTGGAATGTGATTGAGCGACGAAGCCGAAGAGGCGGTAGGAGTAGCAGTCCTTGACCCGTGATCCCATGAGGGAGAAGCGGTCATAATGTCAGGCGAGGCGGGGTTACGATAGTCTTCAGAAAATCTAGTTCGCGGCAGACCTGGAGATACAAATGGTGGGCCATTGGGATATTAAAAAGAAAATGGAGATCGTACCACTACGCCTCTCCCTTATTATGGACCGAAGCAAATAATCAAAAGACCTCTTCATCTTATCTCTGCCACTCTCGCTGTGATTTACTTCCACAAGCCCTACATCATACTGCGCTAGGATTTCGGAAGCTAAAAGGGGATCGACCTTTCGCTCCAGGTCAGATTTGCAAGCGATAACAATCACCGGTAAGTTCAGTTCCCGATATCCTCCTGCGACTGGTATTAGTCATCGAAAGAAAAAAAAGAAGGCAACGCTTACTGAGAAGGTCTTCTATGGGCCTAAAGGAGGCTTCATCAGACGCATCATAGCATACAATGACACCGTCAATTTTGAGGGCCTCTGGTAGGTATTCGAGGGGTGAAATGGTGGACTGAAGCATCTCTGGAGTAACATCGACTTCAATTACATGAAGTGAGCACTCTATCCCGTCATCTCGAATGAATTTTCCGGTGCGACGAGTATCTACCGAATGAATGAGAACATTTAACAGCCAGAGTGATGGAATATCATACGGCGTATAGTTGAATGAGCTCCTGGCAAAGGACCGCTTGGGTCTGATAAATTGTTGTTCTTTAAACCTTTTCGAATAGCAGCTGACTTTCCACATCCAGCTGTCCCGACAACAGCAATAGTGATAGCCTGGTATGTATATGAAAAATCGGGACAGAATATGAATAGCACCAGACTTACCGACGCCATCTGAGTATTGATATGTATTCTCGTGTTCTGCGAATACACTCCAAGACTACCGCTCCGCGTTCGGCCCGTCGCTATAGTTGGACGAGCAGTGGCTTGTTGCGACGACACTGATCGCAAATCCGACACAGCTTCCTGAGTGCTGGAGCTAGTAGAGGACGACATGATGCTGCTCATACTAGATGTTGTGCTCAAGGTAGGGGTTCTTGAAGGTAGCGGCAGTTCTCCACCCGCAACAAACGCATCCTGGCCCTTCAGA
The DNA here is from genome assembly GCA_000827265.1 of Collybiopsis luxurians FD-317 M1. NCBI lineage: Eukaryota > Fungi > Basidiomycota > Agaricomycetes > Agaricales > Omphalotaceae > Collybiopsis > Collybiopsis luxurians. The sequence goes on along the minus strand of KN834749.1, from coordinate 1,676,127 downwards.
GAAGTGTGCCTGTAACGGTCTGCTGGGCTATTGTGATTATCCGAGCGGTCAGCGTCAATGTCCTCTGCCAGAGATGATTTGACAGAGCTGACGCTATCCCCTCTGGACCTTCCAGACTGGTTGACGTGATTCAAATCTCGTCTGAGGCCGACGAGGCCCGTCGGAGGCTCTAGAGCGGACCCGGTATGACCTCGGTTCGGTCTGGTAACAACAGCGGAGAGTGTTTCACGCCCATAATGCACAAAGGAGTCGACTGATATTGATTTTCTAAGACTTTGAGGCGACAGCAGTGGAGTTGGGGCTGGGAACGGGGCAGGCTTGGCCGTTGGAATATTTTCGAGATCTGGATAAGATGGAGATGACATAGCCGTGGAGTAGGACTCTTTGGACATGAGAGATTCAGCAGGGGAGGGAGGAGGAGGAAGGGTACTGTGAAGTTTGGTGTCGTTCATTGCAGGTGAAATCGCCGGAAACGTTGACGACGGAGCATCGTCCAGCGACTGGGCCATGAATGCTGAAGTTGGTTACAGTTTATAGTGGTACAGGGAGGATAAACGAAAATAAAAAAAATAAACAGGGAAGGTCGTTAACGATGAATGTAGCTGAGAGCAATTGCTCCTTTGCTCTGATCGGTCACAATGAAGGGGTCCACTCACGTGGCCGACACCTTGCTTGCTGCTTGTTATATACTTACCTGTCGCCGGCCGAAGTAGCAGTTGGTATTTTACCAAACTTGTGAAGAGGTTCATGTTCAGAGACACATAAAACTCTGAATAACAAGAATCAGATAAACCTATCCAAGAAAATGGATTCATTGCTCAAGAATTTTACCCTTCTGCTGTGAAAGAAGATTTTCTGCTCTGGGCTACCAGGTGATGAGCATTGGAACCTATCACTATGTCACTGGCAAAGATAAGATTTAAGCTGCTTCTCTTCATCTGACTTTTGAAGAGCAAAGTTTTGCAATTTTAAGTGAAGCTGTATTTAGTATATTCATGAGGACTCAAGACAACAGCCAAGTTACGCCGTGACTGCTGGCTTATCGGCAGAGCTTCCAGACTCTGCCGGCCGCACACATCAATTGTTGATCCGGAAGTGCAAGCAAGGTGATCAAGTGTCGGACTCGAAAGCCCTAAATTCCTACTACTTACGGCTTGCGCAATGCGCGCCCAAGCGGTGACCTCCATTTTTAAAGGTAATCTCTCGGATGTGACGGCGGGCAGTAACCACAATTTTTTACTTCCATATAGACAAAAAATGAGCCGCATGTATGAACTTTGAGTGCTCCGCACTGCACCTATTTCAATGTGACTTCTACATTCCCGCCGATGCGAAAGTAGCTACTCAACGTACCCAACTTCTGTCGCATAATTACAAGACCTCGTATTCAGTCGTGTCTGTCGGTCCTTTTATTTATTTATCTTGGTGTTGTAACGGTCGGGTCGGAGCGACATAGTCTTCATCTGCATATTTAATTTATTCATTTAACTGGAGCTCCAAATGAACAATGTTTACACATCAAAGATCAAGGAAAGACCAGTCAGATTGAATTCTAGTAAAAGTATAGTTCGATAGTGGCACAGTATCGATACCGACTCTCTTTGACTCTAGGTGAACAGATTGGAGTGCTTCAAACGGGTTGAAATAAGTTTCGATGAAGATTCTGCGTACGGCATGATTACACAGATAATGAAAAGTAAATATCACATTAGTATCGCCTGCGACCAGGATTGGAATTTGGGCCCTGATATGGACCATAGTCAGGCGGAGGCCTCCCGGCTGAAAATAAGTAAATTAGCAGGAACTACGACGATAGTCTAGCGTCGTGGAAAGCGAACCTGATCGAGGCGGAGGTGATTTCGGTTTCGTCGTGCTTGGAATGACGGCATTTTTGAAGAGATTTATCAAATCGTCCGTTCTGAATACCGGTCCTGTACATATTCTCAGCATTAGTTGAGAGCGCACTAACGAAATATTACTTGCCATCGAAGGCGGATGGGGCGGGCAACTGCCCAATGAACCAGGACAGAGCTTGCGGTAGGACCACCGGTTTTTCTTCCTCGCGCTCCTTTTCATGTCGTTTACTGAACGAGCGATCTTTTTCAGGCGGTCCAGGCGACCTCCTTCGAGCTGGACCATCCCATCGATCGCGGTCGCGGTCTCTCGCGGGAGACGCATTACGTTGTCGTTTGTGTCCCCCGTGTTCTCCACGCCGCTTCTCATGCTCGGGCGACGGTTGACGCTTCAACAAGGAACTCGAGCTCGATAATCGGTCACTGGAGCTGGATATACTAGTCAAGGAGTCCCCCCCTCGGTTGGTCGTTTCCTTTTTAACTCTGGCACCAATGTCACGTGAAGCGATAGCGTCCAGGCCAAGATAGATATGACGTTGAGCGAAACGCTTTATGGGAGGATCTGCGCAACAATCAGTGGGTACGTGCATAAAAGTGATTAGGTAGACGTAACGAACCGTTTGGATATACCTCAGCCATGCGCTTATCGATCTTTTGTGATGCTTCGAGATCGCCGTATTGGTGTTCGTAGCGAGCCCATCGTTCCCAGATAGGTCGAGATTCTTCCGGATTGAATGTCGGAATAACTCGCTCAAAGAGGGCACGAGCATCTGCGAAGCAGTATAAGGGATCAGAAAGGAGATACATTGAACACCACCCACTATTTTCATCATTCACAGAGATTAAGAAAGTAAGATATCGTAAGACAAACTCTTTTTCCTTTGCATGCTGCCCCATACCGGCCTCGAAAATTCGGGTGGCAACCTCTTTATCTTGTGTTGTATGGTACTCCATCAGTGCTAAGATGAATTATCAGGAAATAAAACCGAATTTAAGATTGGATACGAACCACCCGCCTCGTAAACCTCCCAAGATGCAAATTTGTCTCTTCTCGCTTTCCCGAAAAGGCTCCTCGAGGCCTTTACTCCTTCAGCTCGTCGTGCAAAGCGCATGTACATTATGTATGTCAATGCATATTCCTTTTTTCTTTCGTTAAGGTCATTGTGAAGGGCAGCCAAAAGAGTGTCTGCGGGAGGTTCTGCTTCAAGAATACTTTCATCGTGGTCAGCGTTGTCGGGGGTTTTACTTTCACTTTCTTCCTCTATCCGACGGGAGAGCTCCTCGAGCGGTTTCTTTTGTACTTCGAGGAAATCGTTGTAAGCCGTGTGAACCTGAGCGTAGTCCTTCTTAACCTCAAGTGCTTCCGCATACGCGAACGTCAAAAGGAAACTGAAACTAGGTAAGCCAATACTTATTCAAGAACAAGAACTCCCCGCTCACCTCAAAGGATTTGCTTCCAATCCTGTCTTGAGCAGATACAAAGCTTCATCATGCTTTCCAACACTATTTGTCCAATTGTACGCCATAAACCTGAACAACATTGACAACTGGGTCAGCTGCAATATTACACGAGAGGTAGACAAGATGAACACCATATTTCCGGATAAAAGCGCATTCGAACCAGAGATTTCCGGTACACAAGCTGAATCCTGTTGTGAAGATCTTTCTTGTCCTTCTCTTCAATCATGAGTGGATTACTCTCTTCCCACTTGAGATATGCCTTCCATTTGCCGACAAGTTGTCTTTCTGCTATGGTGAAAGTAGGAACAATAGGCAAGGCAAGTTCGGGTTTGGCATTGGCAGGAAGAGGTGCTTCAGGAGGATATAATGCAGAAACATGTTTCGTCAGATCACGCCCAACCGAACGAGCCTGCATGTAGGCTGGCGAGAGTTCACTCATGAACTTTTTGGCGGTGATGCGATTCAACTTGACTTCGAAGGATTCATAATCACTCCAGAGTTTTTCGATGTTCTCAAGGGGCGTCTGTACCGCACGCTGATATGCTTTTCTAACCATATCCATTTTCTGCTGTTCCTCCCAAGTCGAGGAATTCTTCGGCAACAGTCAATAAGCTGTGAACAAAAGAACGAGGAGAGAAAGAGTACGCACCTCTCCAGAGTTCAAAAACGCGATATAGTCACTCCATATGTCGCCAGAATCTTTATCACTGCCGATCGAGTTTATGGCGAATTCATAAGACTTGCGTATAGTTTCTCGGGATTGTGTATCGGAACCCGTATTTATTCGTCTAGTGATGGGTCAACAACATGATACATGAAGCATGCGATAAAAGAACACCTTATGTATGTGAGATAGTATCGATACATATTCACCGATGGACTGGTCACCTTCAAGAATCGTTTGAAAAGGGCTTCCGCTTCAGCAAACGTCCGTTGATTGTTCAGAAAGTGACTGATATAACGAATTTGGGCAGATGGCTGTAATATCACAGCCGTTAGTTGAATTTTTTTACGAGTCTTTGGACATGACAGACAGTATTCGGATATTGCTTGAGGAGAGCCTCATAAGCAGCGCGTATATTATCCAAGCTTCCACTCTCTTCAGCTTCGAGAATAAGTCTTTGCCAGGCTTCGGTATCTTGTGGATTTTCGCGCAGACGAAGTCGTAATTTCTCTGACTCAGTCAACTGAGATTCTGGTTCAGCTTCTACATGCATTGCTTCTGGCTCTGTTGATTCGGTCGCGGACTCCGCCATGGTGGTGTCCGTTTCTATTCCTGTTCGTGAAGGTTCTGTTCCTGGGTCTGGGTCTTGGGCTGGAGCTGGAGTACTTGCAGCGACATCTGAGTCAGACAAAGAAACTTGATTGGAAGATTCGAGAGCAGGTTCAGCTGCAGGTTCATCCATTGTGAGATGAACGAAGAGAGATGCATACTGCTGCCGGCAAAATTGAACAATAAGCCGGGCCGCCTCCAGGACAGCACCATTGCTCAAAATAAAATTGGAGAAAAGTCCAGAATGCCATTCTAAAATACTGAAATACGATGTGAACAATCATAATATATTGTAATAAAGTCCGCCGGTGAAGCAAAGTCCCTTTCGTAAATAAAAAAGTCCATCATACAGTCATATCCTACAAAGCAACCAAGCCGGCTCCAACCATTCCCAAAACGACGGTGACGAACATGGAATTGACAAGTAGATGACCAGCACCCGCGATATATGAATCAGGTGGTCCGTATTTTCCATTCACACCAGTCTGACTGCAGGGATTGTGAGAGACGGCTAGGATATTTTGAGCGAGGGACTCACCCAGGGTCAGGGGCGGCGTCTGAGCCACCTCCGCCATCCACTGTACCAGTTGAAGCGAAGGGATAGGTTGTGGGTGTCGTCGTGGTGGTTCCATTGGAACTGGATGAGGAATTGGACGAAGAATTGGAGGAGGATGGAGCATTTGTTATTGTGACGACTGCTGACGAAGTTGTAGTGAACGTCTGCGAGTTGGAATCGGTAGTAACAATAGTTGTTACTGAAGTTGAAAGCTGGGCAGAAGCACTGGTACTGTTTCCAGAACCAGAGCTTGATGATGAAGAGCCTCCCGATGAGGTTGAATTCTGTACAAAGTAAAAGCTTAGAGTAGTGGGATTGAGTAAACAAAAAAGTAGCATACCTGACTGGCTACCAAGCCCAGAATTGACAGAAACAAAATATGCTGGAAGAAGAGCATGGCGAGCAAAGTCGAAGGAGGAAGGAAGCACGTGAGGAGCTTGGGCGGAACCTTGCGGCGATCCGTATAGGATTTATAAGTAGAGTACCAGCTACCATATACCCACCAAAGTTCCCTCTTCATCCACCGCCATGTCCACCGCTCTCAAGCCAGAGACGGTCGCTTTTATACTATCTCAGATTTGTCCCCCCTCCCTCTGCTCGCTTCCAGCGCATTTTATCTCCAGGCCACTCGCAGAGAGGATTCACTTTCTCGGCCTTTCTCCAGAAGCAGATGTAAAGAGTTATCTGATGTGGCCTTCCTCAGACAACGACTTGGCATTTACCAGACTGGAAGGGTTGGAACCGCCATCGGCCAGGGACGATGAACCAGTCAAGGCCATTCGATATACCGCTGATGAAGAATCAGTCTTTGCTCATGCGGAGTTAAGCTCTTTGGCGTCTCACGTATCTGCCGAAATTCGCTTGGTATTTCTTTGGGATGCTGTCGATGAAACTTGGAAGTATCACGATCTTGCCCTGATGCCATTTCCCGTTAACGCCACCTTCACCGTCGCCGAAGCAGTTGAGCAAAAGAGTCCGCTTTCTGAACTTATTTCGGACAGCAGCAGCGACGAGGACGACGCGTATTGGAGCTCATATGGCGTCGAGAATAATCACATTCCTAGAAGCAAGTCCAAAGATGGCAACCTGTCAGAAGACGCTTATTGGGAGCAGTATGCTAGTGTTCAAGGTGCCGTACGTTCACACATTTTTAGGTACCCCAAGCTCAAAAGTTGGGGAGTAGGTACAGCAGACTCGACTATTCCTACGCCTAAACACGATACTCCCTTTGAGGAAACGTTTGACGAGACTCTTGCCCGAGCTCGTCTTGGAAACCAGTACGATCATTCCGCAGACAACGACCTGGAACAAGTCATAAAGATATCTTACGGCTCACTCAATATTCCTCCTCCTCCAGACCCCCGCGATGCCTCTCGTCCGCAAGATTTATGCGATCGACTTAACGCGCTGTCTCCCCGCACAACCTCGTCCTGCTTGGGATTGTTACCCAAAGCCAACGACGTTGTCTGTACCACAGTGAATGGTCATAGTAACATGGTAAATGTAATTGGAGCAAATGGAGTACATGACGAGGATGATCGTTCTCGCTCTCCGACTCCGGAAGCTCCCCTATCAATATCTATGAAGGGTTTAGGTGTGGAGGAGGCTACTAAAAATTCCATTCGCGGTATCTATACCATGTGGAGGTTGTCTGCCTCCGGCAAGCTCGCTGATGCAGATGACTTTGTTCGACTGGTTAAAGAGGCTATTTTAGGATGACCAGGAATGTCTGGTACATAGAACAACTCGTCACAATTTCTTATAACATTGAGGACCAGTGGTCTTGCGTCCTGTGCTCATTAAGGTATATGCAAATCGTAACGGTACATCATGATCCAGAGTCATTAGAAACTTAGATGATTCAAAGATGCTTCTTCCCCAGTCCCAATCTGGAATAGGCGGTGCCCATAAATAGCACCCAAGCGAAGAGTACCAATGCAGCGCTGCATATCGCACAAATAGCTCCTCTTTTTCTCTCCGCTATCATCTTCTCTTCCTCCTTCATAGACCGCCTAATTCTCGATCCTGGAGTGGCCGCATACAAACGACTACCGGCGTTCGACTCCTGCAACAAGGGCTGTATTTCTCCTGCGTCAATGCCGGAGCTTACCCTTGCAGATGGATTTGGCGACGACGAACGTCTAGACGTTTGCATGTGTAATTGCGCTTGTTCATCCGCCACATCTTTTCGTTTTTGCAGGTATGCTAAACCCACGATCATGAGGATGTGCAAGATGTTGAGACCAAAGAAGACATTAAGGACACGTTGAATAGCCGATTCGATTCCTACGGGTTTGCCCTTGACTGGGTCCTTGATGTGGTTGTCTAAAGCCATACCCGCCAGAGTTTGGAATATAGTCGATCCCGTCTGTTCCAGCTACGAAGAAAATAAACGACAGAAGCACTTTAAGAAAAATAAGAACCTACACTTTTGTGAACTCCAAGAGCCGTAGATACATACTTGATATTGACAATTTTAGGTACAAGGACCACAAGAAGCACTGCGCAGATGGTCGAACACAAAAACTTGACTGAGCCCAAACAAATAGAACATACAGGGAGAGAAGCCGTGACCGATTGCAAAAGATGTAATGGCGGGGATGGGAGTTCCGGTAGCGTTCGCCGGCAGAATCAACCAAGCAAATGCGAGCAACGTCAGCGTGGAAGAAACGAGCATGAGTTGGATGACAATAGGTTTGTTTTTATAGCGATCTACAAGAAATCCACACTGGGAGTCAAATGGGATCAGTCCGAAATGGCATCTTAAAAAAACTGAACTGACCACGGGGTAGAGGAAGATACTCCCGGAGAGTAGATATGAGGCAGTGTTTGCAGCATCCTCTTCGCCCATTCCATATCGCTTTTCTATGATATTGCTATACTTAATATTTAGCATGATTGAGTTCGTTTACATGATAGAGAAACTCGCCTAGACAAATGCGTGAAAGGTGACCAGATCATTCCGCATATAACATTAAGCCCGACGTAGCTACAAAGGCGCAATTTAGTGACGTTTGAAACGGAGCAGGGAAATCTACTTACGCCCAAAAGACATCACCAAGTTTTGTGATGTCCTTGAGGTTGACCATTTTCTTTTTAGCCACTTTTTCCAACGCCTGGGCTTCAGACATGTTATGCAACGACCTCCTCTTCTTAGCTTCCTCTGAGATATCAGAAGCTTCCAGCTCCGCACATGCCCCATCGACAAGCCATTTCGACGCCATGATATAGCACAGATTTACGAAAAAGGACATCGCAGCGAGAAACGTAGCAACATAAAAGGGAGCATGCGAACCCCAATGCTCTGTCAGGGGATATGACGTTCGTGCAGACACAAAGGATGCCCCTTTGCCCACGATGAGTCCGAAAGCAAGGGAGACACCCAAGCCATGGGATTTGAAGAAGCGAACAATGATAGTCTCTTGGACAACCTATAGACATATCATTCGGTTAACAAGGTCAATGCTGAGCGATTTGAAAAGGGCTTACGGCGAGCGGGCTGACCCCCAACCCAAATATAAAGAGACCAAACGCCATCAAACGAATGTTGCCCCAAATTTGACCGAAGAGAAGAAGTACCTGGCCGCCAAAGATTATTCCTGTTGCGAGGATGCTCGTAAAGGTGGTACCCAAGGTAGAAGCAAGAATTCCCCCCACGAGCGGGGTCCAGGTACTGTTCAAGCTGTAGGCAGAGAAGAGTAAACTAAATTCCGTGTTAGATGCGCCCAGTTCTCTAGAGAGTTTGCTTTTCAGTGGGCCGAGGATGTAACTAGCACTACACGGGGACCAGGTTCAAGCCCGTTTAGCCAAAGGAGAGTAAATCGAACACACTAGTGGGATCCAACACTCAAGAAACATGCGCAGAGCAGGGCTACGATCCTAACGAAGAACGCCCTACGCTTGAGAGCAGCTTCAGAATGTCTATGCCTAGCCCCCGATATGCTATCAGCGTTTGCGAGCAGCACGCTCCGTCGACCGAGGATGTTTTGTTCATCTAATGGCTGGTCGTCCGAATCCTCAAAAGATTGGGTGATAAGTTCATCACACGATGCTCGTCGATGATCATGAGAATGATTATGGGGCTCCAGAAAAGTGGAACTGGACTCGGGCATTGTTGGAAGACGAAAGGATGGAACAAGTCTAGTACACTCCTGAAATGGATTATTTGAATCAAGGACCCAGGAAAATCTTTACGGCCGTTCTTCCGTCATCTCGAATTCGAAACCGGTCATTTATGGAATGTTCTAGCCAACTAGCTACCGAATTATATAAACTCCTTCAAATCATTCTTCGAGAGTCTCCATCCCGTGAATGAAATTTGGGACGGCTCGTATAGATCCACATACAAGTCGCCAGTACATTTACTATGCAAAGCCCAAATTCTGTCCATCCAAACGCCTCGATTGTCAAAGACTGTCTACATCTAACTGAAATATTAACATTTTACCATTACAAGTTTTCAGAAATGTAAACGTACCTAGAAAGTGTAGGAGCATTCGGACAGGATCCACCGGTCCTCGTGTTGTGCATTATTCCCGCAGCTGTACCCCATAAAATGCCCGTAAGCAAGATCCAAATCACAGAACTGGCTATATTGGCGAGGAAGTTCGCTGCTCCGTCAAACAGGTAGAGCATATAAGCCGAAGAGAAAAGAAGTGTCCATGAAGAATTAAATGTAAACATAATCAATCTATAGGATAGTATTAGTGCATAAAAAAGTGTTCGAAATGCGTTTAGCTGCAGCACTGACAATGCATGGTACCTCGAGCTCGACCAAGTTCCATTCGCATTTCCTACGTTGATTAGGAACGCAGTCAGGCCTAGCTCGGCAGCCGCACATAATGTCATGGCCGAAAAGATGAAGGGATGGAAGTGTCCCCGAGAGTTACTGGACATTCTACGCCTTCTTCTATCTGTAGATAGTTTCTGGTTAGGTAAAGGTAAGAACTCGGGTTTGGGAGCAAAAAGTTTGCGAGGGAAGATGCGTCTCAAAGGCACCATCGAGCTGCCCTTAAACCGGAGAGGATCCTATGCAGGTGAAGATATAACGAAAACGAAAGTCGCATGGACAACGCTCGGACCTTGTGTTTGTAAGTGCACGCCAAAAGGGCGTGTTACTAGTGTTAGCGCAAGCACAATCTTATGAGTACAGCAAAGGTTTAGAATAAATTGCCCAAATGCAACTTTTCAGCTGGAAACAAACTTGAAACTTTACACCATTCTACATTTCCAAAGCAGTTTTGGCCATTTTCAGAGCGCCTTCCTTCGTTTTGTTTCCTGCATGCTGATCGGTATAT